>JAUMJM010000028.1:600000-1195000 GCA_033558235.1 Neomorphus geoffroyi
GGAGACTGGTGAGGGGGCTGCAGAATAAGCCCTAAGAGGAGCGGCTGAGGGAACTGGAGTTGTTTAGCCTGCGGAAAAGAAGGCTGAGGGGAGACCTCATCACTGTCTACAACTACCTGAAAGGAGGTTGTGATGGGGTGGGTGCTGGTCTCTTCTCACAAGCGACAGCGACAGGACAAGAGGAAATGGCTCCAAGTTGCCCTAGGGAGGTTTAGACTGGACATCGGGAAGAATTTCTTTACTGAAAGAGTGGTCAGGGATTGGAACAGGCTGCCCAGGGAGGCAGTGGAGTCGTCTTGCCTGGATGTGGTTAAAAGACGGGTAGATGAGCCCCTTAGGGACATGATTTAGTAGGGAGACAGGACTGAAGTTGGAGTCGATGATCTCAGAGGTCTCTTCCAACCTTATGATTCTATGATTCTGTGGAGTGCCTGTACACTAATGCAGGCAGCCTGGGCAAACTGGAAGAATTAAGAGGTCTGTGTGCAGTTGCACAGAAGAACTGGTACTGTGAGGGTGGTCAAACTCTGGAACAGGATGCCAAGAGACACTGTGGAATCTCCATCCTTAGGGATATTCAAAACCTGTCTGGACACAGTCCTTAGTAGCTTGTTCTAGTTGATGCTGTTCTGAACAGTCGAGGTTAAACTAAATGAATTTCAGAGGTCCCTTCCTATCTCAACTACTCTATGATTTTGTGAAGTCACTTTTTAACTGCTGCTGTAAGTTACAAAGCACTGAAGGTTTGCACTTGTACTATAGTAGCAAGAGGAAGCCATAAGCCTTTCAGTAATGAATGTTTTAAGACTTTCATTGTGAAAAGAAACATACTTTGACAGAGCACAGGTAATTGTGTCATAATATAAAGCCACAGGCATGAAACATAGATTAGGGTGACCACAAGATGTTTTCTCTCAAGTCCAACAAGAGTTGAGTCAGTGAATCCATTCTGCAGTGCTCAGCCATTTCCAGTTAGAGATGTGCTCGAAGCTGACATGGCTGCCTAAAAGCAATTCCCACTTCATACTGTGACATGATTTATAATTTACAGTGCACAAAATGATTTTAATAGTAAAGTTTTACACATGCAATCTACCATACATTTAGTGGTATCACAGCTAACTCTTTGGGGAAAGAAGTTCAAGAGATCCAGGTTACTCTTGCACTACATTTTAGTAGAACCTGGACTCCCAGTTATGAGTCCCTGCCAGGAACTGTGGTAACATGAAGAGAGGCGAGCACCTGCCCACAAGGCTTAAAAAATACAGAGCAGATGACCGGAAGGATATGAAAACAATAAAGCAGACACAGCTTAGCAAGAAGGCAGACTCTTCACCCAATTTGGGGGAATTAGCTTCTGAGTTTGTCCACACTGAACATGAATATGGCTCCCTACATACCATTTAGGCTGGAAAAGAACTTTAAGATCATCGAGCTCAACTGTAAGCCTAATACTGCCAAGTTCACCTCTAAACTAGCTACTTGAGTGCCCCATTTACACATCTAAACAATCCCAGGTCCGTCAGCTGCTCCTCATGAGACCTGTTCTCCAGACTTCATTACCCTTCTTCACCAGCTTCATCACCCTTCTCTGGACACACTCTAGCAGCTCAATGTCTTTCTTGTAGTGAGAAGTCCCAAACTGAACATAGTATTTGATGTGCAGTCCTCCTGCTCTGCTCTGCCCTAGTGAGGCCGCTTCCAGAGGACTGTGTCCAGTGCTGGGCTCCCAGCTCAAGAAAGACAAGGAACTACTGGAGAGAGTCCCGTGGAGGTCCATGAAGATGATAAGGGGATTGGAGTATCTCTCTTATGAGGAAAGGCTGAGAGACCTGGGTCTGTTACCTCTGTGACAGGACAAGGGGCAATGGGCACAAACTGGAACAGGCTGCTGAGGGAGACTGTGGAATCTCATTCTCTGGAGAGCTTCAAACCCCACATGGATGCATTCCTGTGCAAACTGCTCTAGGTGAACCTGCTTTAGCAGGGGTATTGGACTAGATGATCTCCAAAAGTCCCTTCCAATCCCCAGCATTCTGTGATTCTGTGTGATGTGGGCATATTTGCACAGCCTGATGCTTTCCCATGCATACAGAGCACTCATAACTTTAAAGGCTGCATTACACTATCTCTGGCAAAAGTGTCATGTCTATATTCAAGTTCTCTTGCTAAAGGGACCATTCAACATGTGTTCAAGTAGAACCAAAGCACACATCAAGAGGTATGCAGTGAGGTTCACAACTTGGACACAAAATTGGGAAGAGGTCAACCACACCTATATAGATCCAATTATACAAAGATATACACAGTATTTCTCTCATATTTATCTTTGTGCCTCAAACAGAATTTAACTGTTGTTTCTTTGATGCGATTGCATACTTAAGTCGCACAGCAGATGAAGGCAGATGTGCTAGATAAAGTACAGACAGAGGAAGCACCGCTTGCTTTTGTGTTCTCCTCAGAATTACAGAATTCTGTTCAGGTTAGTGAGCTCAAAGATTGCACAAATGTCCTAAAATACAGAGTGCTTTCACAGTGTATTTCACTAAATGAAAGTATCCGTACCCTGAGCAGTAAAAAACTAGCAGAGCCTGCAAGGTTTAGGCAGATCTTACAAGGATTAGGCAGAAAAGGTTTTCCCCACAGAATTATTATTATTTACAATAAGATGAGAGCATCATGCTCAAACCATGCTTTATTTGTTTAGGTGTATTAAGCCTTACTTGGCTACAAGAAAAACACACTTTTCTAAAGTGTGATTTCATCTTCAGTTCATATATGCTGAACGTGTGAACAGAGACGCCATGTAAGTACAGAGTGAGTGATGGGCTAAAGTGAACAGACTTCAGATCGGGAGCTGTACTTACCAGAGCCTGAGGAGATTAGATTGAATGTGGAGATTTTTTGATCTAGTTCCTCTTAACCGCAACTAGGATTAAGAATACAGTCTCAAGAGCTTAAAATCAAAATGTGTTCTGTCTGCACTTGCTTGGCCAGTGATTGAACCACTGTGAGTACTGGCAGCCACTAGACAACGAAATTTTTCTCCTTCCATGAATCACAGAATCATAGAATCATACGTAAATTTATTTTAACAGACTTAATGATTAATCCTGTTTAATCAACCAGTCCAAGAGACTCAGATATGCTACTAAACTTCGCTACTCAAGATGGTGTTGCAAACCTGAAATATTTCTTTCCCTGTCCTTAGATTGCTGTATTTCAGAATAACCAATCACCAAAATCCAGTTTTTAAAATATCTGCTCCAGTCCTGATTACGCACCCACAGCTGGCCTAAAGTACAATGTGAATGGGATTATCAAATGCAAAAATGACAGACTGTGTAGTATGTTAAACCAGGTTTGTTTATTCCTCTCACCCAGAAAAATTAAACAGATTGTCTCATTTCTGTTGATAAAATTCTGGAAGCGTGAAAAACCAAACAAGTCATGGTGTCTTTGCAAGTCACAGGAATTATTCAGGTGTCCCAGTGGATCTGCAGATCACTGCAGGGCGAAAAAGCAGGTTTTAGCATAAGGTCTGCTCCCTCTCTAACACTGATACCAGTATCTTTTATTTCTGATCTATCCTATTGATTTTTGAAATTCTATACTTACAAGCTTCCCACCCAGATGATTAATATGCTTGATTTAGTACAAAATGTAGCAACTAGATTTCTGATTGGAAGTAAGAAGGTTGACTATGTGATGACACTCTTGACCCAGTTTCACATTCATACCTTCACAATTATTTGCTGGGGCACTTTTCCTAATAAACGGATGCGTGTACCCATCCTTATATATTTTATGGGACCATTCACAGGTTTGTATGAATGGTTGTAGATATACATGGTCAAATACGACAGGATGAAACAGCCTCAAGTTGTGCCAGAGGAGGTTTAGACTGGATACTAGGAAATATTTCTTCACTGAAAAGGGTTATCAAACATGAGAACAGGCTGCCCAGAGAAGTGGTTGAATCACCATTGCTGGAGGTATTTAAAAGGTGTGTAGATGTGGTGCTCAAGTACATAATTTAAAGGTGAACTTGTGAGTGTTAAACTCACTGTTGAATTTGATGATCTTAAAGGTCTTTCCCAACCTAAATGATTCTATGATTCTATGAATAAATGCTTTTATCAAGTACTCATAGGTTTTAGATGTTTAAATTGTATACAGATGTGTCTTGCTTGTTTTGTTAGCTTTAATTAGTTAACACCAGATTTTATGCATCTCCATTGTTTTTTTCCAGCTGACATTCTTGCCTGTGTGTTTCGTAAGTCCATTGTGCGTTGATCTCAAAAATAGACTGTTTAAACACAAGTTTTGAATTCAACATGATTTTAGTTAATTATTAACATAATTGCACAGATTATATTTTATTTTTAGACTCTTAAGACTTTATACTTTATGCCAGCACTCTCTCCAGTCTGAATTGTGTGTTTGGATGCATGCTTCCAAAATGCTGGGTCTCAATTCCCTATTCAGAAGTGCTAGGACTGGGAAGAAACTGCAACTGGAAGGTTCTGAGACCCAGATTTGTTTAGGTAGAAGAATGAAATGCCATGAAATGGTAGGCCCTTCCCTAGCTGAAAGATCAGGGTATCTCAGAACACATTTTTTTCAAAAAGGAAGAAGGGAGCAGATAAACTCTCCAGAAAGTATGCATGCTTGAAATCTTATGCTGTTTGGGGAGCTAGAAGGGAATTCAGCCAGCTTCAGGTAGACAAAACCTGCCAGATTCCAGTCCACAAGGAAAAGAAGAAGCTGGAGTTGACAAATAAGCTCTGTCACTTGCCCTAATTCATTCACATGTTGACCCTGTCTTATGTCCTTGACCTGAATGAAACTTTCCCAGTTTTTCTACTCTGTCTTCCCCCTTATCACATCTCTGCTTATTCTCTTCACTGTACCAATCTCTTTTCCCTTTTCCTCCCTCTCACACTTCTTTCCCATCAATCATTCTCAAGTGACTTGTGGGAATATGAGTATTTTCTACATATTCTGCTGTGTGCAGTTACTTCCTCCCCCTCCAAGAAAAAGCAGTAACAAATGAAGACTGGAGTTAGATGCCATCCAACCACTCAAAGTCTGTCAAAGTCAAACCCAATATCCAGGGAATGCATGACAGGTACACGTTCTACTAATTAATACTTTAAAGAAGTCAGCTCGAAGAATAAAAGCTAAGTGGAAGGCATTGCAGCTTGTCAGACCATACATATACCAGTTAAGCCACCCATGCTAGACATGCACTTGTATCAGCAGCAAACTTGTTTTTAAATGTTAGCACTGCCCTTCAAGGTAATGGACCCCATGTACCAGGCAAGTGAAATTTCAAGCAGTTGAAACCATCCGTACATTACCAAAACATTATTTTAATCTCTAGACCTGTGTGTTCATATACTGCACATGTGCACTAGCTGAATCTTGTCAATATCAACAATATCTGGGATAAGACTCCTCTGTCTCCAGAGCTTATTGCTTAGTTCTGCCTTGTATGTCCCAATAACCCTACCCACACTCACAGGGATATACGTATTTTAGCATAAGAAGGCTGCAGTTTCAGAGCCTTTGGATGAGGTGGCCTTTAAACGGAGGGAGGTCCTGAACTCTGCGGCATAATGCCACACACTGAGCACTGGGAATAGCGAAAAAAGGCTAATAACTGCTGCTTTATGCAGTGAGCATTGTCTGTCCTCTACCCTCTGCGGGCAGAATTCAGGAATCTTATCCTGTTATCTATTATCAGAATTCAGTTTTAATGCTTAATAATGAATTGAAAGGATTAGAAAACTTTGCACTTTCTCTCAGGCAATTATTTCAGTCAGCTCACAGAGCTCACAGAGCAAGGGTGTAAGTGTTTTCAAGGCCTTTTTCTCTATAAATTTGTACTTTTGATGGACTTATCTCTGCAATGAGGTGGCAATGAATGGATTCCACTGTGAAGATGATGTCTTTAAAACCAAGTAAAATATGACTGATCTAGTTATGTGCAATATCTTCAGCAATCATACCAAATCCTTTAAAAATCACCTCTCTTTTCAAAACCATTGGAACAGATACAAGAGACAGACTGACCAGCTAATTAATCAGGTGAGCAACAGATGAAAACATTTTACTGACATCTTGCTGGAGAACACTGGTAGACTAGAGGTCATAAACACTCACATGTTGATGTAACGCTGTCAGAGAACTGCTTCAGTGACAGAAATGTGAGAAGCTCAATTCTAACAACAGTCTTTCCTGTCCAGATGTTTGTGATCCAATAGATTCATATGAACCACTGAATAAGGTGAGCTCTCGGGGCAACAAAAGTGAGTAAGAAAATAATATCAACATTAAGAAAACAATCCAGACCTTTGGGTGATGCTCAGGGCAGTTATTTATTTACTAATTGTTTTTGAAATTGGGCTGAGAAATCAATAGTTCATGCTCTCCACGAGAAGGCTCTGTGCTCAGAGCTCCTTCAGCTTCTGCCAGATTGCTCACCATCATTACCAGCAGATACACAGAAACATCAGGATAAAATACAGTTACAGAGTTCATTTACAGCATCACTATTGCTAACAGGGTTTTGTTTCTGAGCAGTTATTTTCATGCTGCAAAAGAACATGCTGTTACTCACAAAGCATATATTATTCTGCAAGTGCTACAAACAAATCACTCCACCAGATCCCAGTATCTTCAGCATACTCAGAGCCTGCTGGTTTTTCCCTTATGTTGTCACACGTTAGATCTTATTACCATTAGAAAGATGACCAGAAGTTTAACCTATTTCAGTCCACTGCCACCCAGCCTTCCCTTCTGTGAGAAAGGCTGCATGAGCTACAGTCTGTGGTACTCATGAGTTAAATATGGAAAATTAGGAGGTAATTAACCTAAGGGCTTTGTTCAGGACTTTATTACAGCATCCAGGGCTCATTCAGGGTTGCCAGTGGAGCAGCTTTTTCCCTTGTTTCTATCTTTCCATTGCATGGTGCATATTGCATAGCTCTGTAGAGGCAGGCTTATTATGTGGTGCTGTGTAGACACACAAACAGGCTTTAAATCAGCAAAAGCAGTATAAGCGCACACACCAATTCAACCTGCATTTGAATTATGTTTAATATCTATGTAGAACTGTCACTCCAAGTGCCTGCCCAGATGACTTTGTTCCCAACTAGATCTACAAAGGGTAACAGGCCGGTAGCAACTCCATTACCATTGAAAAAGAGGAGGGTGACCAAGATGGTGATCTGGGCCAGTACAGTTGAGGAAGTTGCTTCTGTAAGTTCCCTCTTCCTACTCTGCAACTCCAGGGTGTTTGCTCCTTCTTTATTACACCTTTACCTGATGGGCCATCATAGTAGCTCACCAGTTCATTATGCAGCCAAGAGGATATGTATTCCACTTTCAGCAATGGAAAGCTGCTCCAATTTTCTTGTGTTGCCAGAAGCTCCAACAGGCTCTCAAACAAGATGAAGACTGCCAAGCACAGGCATGACTTCGCACCTCTTTCTTTCAGACTGTGCTTCCTAACTGCCAAAGGAGGCTCTCTAGAAGGTGCTCTGCAGTTGAGTAAGATGTTCTAAATCACCAGGTCACAGTTGCTGGAGCACTGCATTACCAGCATCGCCAGGGAAGAAAAGCTTGATGTTTGGCTAAATGAGAGTTTCAAAGGTGTTGAGAAAAAGCTAGACTCCAGCTTAGTTTCAAGTGTGTATTTCAATAAATATTTTTTATGTCTTGTCCACTAAAGAATCTAGAGCCTGGACTCCACACAGACCCATTCCTCTTCCTCCATACTGACAGCACTAAGTAGCAGTTTTTCTAAGGCACAAGGCTTACGTGCTCAGCAGCTCTGTGATATTTGTATCATGCAATACAACAGAACACTCCAGATTTAATGACCTCAATTTTACTTATCTTTTGTTATTACTTAATTATTTTATTATTGTTTTCTTGCTAACAATCAACTTCTACCATTAACACAAGAGCCATTGAAGAAACATACACAGAAATAACTTTCATTCTCTCTCCTCCTGAAAATTTTCAATAAATAACATCTCATAAAATATGAATGTATATCCCATTTACTTTCTCATCAAGTAAAAAGTAAACATGGATATCAGCATCTAAAAATCTGAATAAAGAGCAGTAAATAAGGAGCTAACAGCTACTTAATGAGGATGCTTGAAATAAAAGCACATAATCTGATTTTTACTGCATAATTCTTTTTGTACTATTTCTTTTACACTTTAAATGACCTCATTTTATTTAATACATTTAGCAGTCTCAGTATCTCACTCTGACACAAAACTATTTAGCTTAAAGTCTGATCAAGCAGCTGCTCTCCAGTTCATTCAGTTCCTTTCTCAACAAGAAAATTTACTGTCCAAATTCAATCCCACAGAACTACATGAAATGAGTATTTGGCTTCTGAATACTTCTATACTCTGGCAGGAACCTGCAGCCTTATTTGGTCTCAGGCACACTGTGCTGAAACTTATCATTATGCTCTACAAGCCTTAGCTGCAAGTGAGTCCATGGGAATCGAATGGGATATTGAAATCAGCTCCTAGGGAGGACTATCCTTAGGCTTTTGAGGGGTTGGAGTGCAGGGGACCCTGGGAAGGCTTGCCAGACAGAATTAGTCAGCGGGGAAGATCCTAACAATGCTATACAGTGAGTGCAGTTCATAATCTAAATTTCTGTGTCTCTGTAGTCATTATAGGGATGTTTTTGTGAGTGTAACAGATAACTTCATGATCTAGAGGGGAAAGAAAGTGTGAAATAAATATGAGACATGAGCAAACACATATGGGTCTATAGAAACAGAGCAGGAGAGAGAAAATACTTAGCTAAACAACTTGTGGCCAACTAAGAAATGTAAATTATACTGATTTCAGATAAAATATGATAATGAACTAAGATCATTCGGTGATTTTATGTTTACAACAACTAATAAGTAAAAAAGAAATATGCAATTTTCTGAAACACTGTGAAGAGAAGGAGTGAAGAATAAAAGATCTCAAATAGAGACAAATACATATAAAGCAGTTACTTCATTAATTTAGAGTTTAACCCAAGCATATGCTGAATCCCTGCACCTTCATGTCAGTTAGCACGTGCCAAGCAGCTTGGAAGAAGCTCTCTGCCCCTCTTAGAATCAGGACCCTAGTCCGCAAAAACCCAAGAAAACTCATAAATGCATAACTGATACTAAGCCCGTGCTTACATATATATCAATACATGTAAACACTCCCTTATAAAATTTTGTAGTTCCCCCCATACATATCCCATACATTTATATATATATGTATATACATATATATATTGTCCTGAACATGCGGAGAAATGACAGACATCAGATGTGAGACATAAAATCCTTGTGAGTCTCCAAGCACAGCCTCAAGAGTGCAGACTCGGGTAGCATCAAGGGTCAAATCAGTCATCAGCTCCTACTGGCTTCCAGTGGAAACAAAGACCTCAAATCTGTTAACTGCACAGTCATCTAGCGCAATCCGAGACATCCTGGGATGCCTGAGGATGGCAGAAGTGGCACAACAGCAAGAGCTGGATGCCAAGCAAGATTTGCTACTACATCTGAAAGAGCTTGTCTTTAGGCAACCAAAACTGTTGTAGGTAAGCAGCGTCTTTCAGGTCCTTTGAAAATCTCTGCATTTGAGGATTTATTTTTCAATTTTTTTGGCAGCAACAAAAGATCCTCCATATTCATAACTTTTTAAAGTATGGTACGCTAACATCAGAAGACATCACTGCATATCAACTGGTATCTCCATGGAGATAAGATACTCACTGAAACAGCAGAAGTGTTAAAAAATAAAATCAATGGATTTCTACTGTGTTGTGGTGCAGGTGAATCTGAAACATTCTGTAATTAAAGTTAAGTGCTATTCTGGAAGAAGCTTTCCAAAAGATTCACATCAGGCAGTTATATTTATTACTAAATGCTTCCTGTTTTATCCAAGCTGAACAAGTTAAACAATTTGTATTATGGAGAATAACTCCTTAATTCTCAAGTTCACTTAGGTTCACAACTGATCACTGCAGATACTGGTTTTGCATGTGCATGCAAATTTCAAATGTCTGTAGTTTGATCGGGTGTTGGCTCAGACAAAGGTACTTGTGATGGGAACCAGCTAGAAATACATATGTGCGTAACTATGAACGTGTATCCAAGTTGAAATACAGAGGACATTATTCCTTATTTTTGGATGTGAGATACCTTGGTCATACAATGGCACTTTGGAAAACCTGACAGCCCTCATGTAACAGAAGGGCTGCGATTTTCCTTTCAGAGTACTCATGTATGCCTTCTAAGGTGCATGTACACACACGAGAGCCAAATGATAAAAGAGAAGCCAGTGAAAGGGTCAAACAATATCAGTCGGCCTCATGTTGGATAAATGTTATCTAAATATAGTAAAAAGCTGTCCTGATCACAGACTGGTAAAGTGAGACACAAGGATTTTAAACAGAATTGCCTTCTCCAGGAATCACAACGCCAACCTGCTAGATTCCTCCAAACCCTAGAAATCCTGATATTCATCATATTTATAAAAAACCAAAAGCCCAGCTATAAAAAAAAAAAAGTAATGCTAATCATCTAGACACCTTTTACTGAATACATATGCTAGCGTTTCATGCTTTTGGCCTCTTCCCTCTGTTTTATGCATACTCTACATTCCTACTGATTTCATACAACTAAGCATTTGTTAACAGCGAAAGGAAAATTGGTGTCATTGAACTCACCAGTCCATGACAGTAAAGCGAGCTACTTTTCATAATGTAGGTACAGGGATCATATGAACATTAGTTAGTAGCTATTTCAGAATGCCTGGATATTGTGTGTTTGTCACACTGTCATAAAATGTTATAAATACACAGCTGATAAAGATGCCATCTTGCAACATGGATAGCCTACTTCCATCTAAATTAAGAAGGCTTGTTTTAATTCTGGATGCAGAACGGCGTAGAATGTGCTTGCTCTTTTTGCATGTAAACTTGTTAAGAGTTTCAGACTGATTGTTATTTTGCACGCAGAGAACCAGTGCTTCCTCAGATCCAGCAGACCTACAAGATCTCTTTACCTTTTAAGTAGTTTCTTTACTCTCTCTCCATTTTCCACTAGAGCAATATACATTTCCTCTTCAGATAGACCCTTTCACCCCAAATGTCTCACAATATCACCTCACCATGCATCAGTCCCAGCTTCTCATATCAGATCTATTTTCTGTTCCAGAGATATGAATAATTACATTTATACATTATAGCATATATAAATCACCTATTATGTGGTCATATGTTCTAAAAAATTGACCTGTGATTTTTATCCACCACGGTACTTTATCAATTATTTCTAGCCATCAGATCTAAGCTGCAAATTCACAAGTTGTCTGAATATGGATTACTGAAGCTGAGTTTTGGAAAAAGTAATTTCTCATTTATTTAACTAACTCCTACCTTCAAAGCTATTGTGATCTCATTCCCACAGGCTTTAAAACTGATTTTTGAAACAATACTTAAATCACCTTTTCATCTAGCAAACTTTTCTTTGGTACTTGGTTCAGAAGCTGAGTTCACCCTGCATTTTCATGTATTGCTGTGTGCACTGATGTCATCTGCTCTCCATCCTTGCTTACAGCTGTATGCTCTAGCTAACGTATGCCTCACAGGGAATACACGTGCAACAAATAAAATATTCCTGATACTTTCAATATGCAATGACTAGTAGCTTTTTAAAGTATCAAACCAGTGACAAAAATAAATGATACTTAAGGTTACATTTTCACCACCTCCTTATTTGCATATACAAATTATGCCCACATAATTGTATCAGCTAATTAGCTATGCAGCTATTCAAATGTCTTTTCAAGTGCAGCTGTATATGCTTAAATATAGATTTTCATATCTGAATGACTGTAAACATACAAACCAGAAACCAAATGAAGATCTACCTATTTAATCTAGAGGATATGGCATATTAAGTAACACATTCTAAGTTTCAATATTGTAAATTATTGTTATGGTATCCCTCTATATATTTGCAGTTTCTGCATGAAAAGAATCACACCTGATTCTTTGAAAATAAATCTGGTAAGAGACTATTATAAAATTAAAATGTGCAAAAGCTTGCACAAACAGCACAAACTAATCTCTATAATTGGCGCATTTACAGTTTATGTTGGAATCATTCTGTTCCATTGACTTATATTCCTAGTGTTCTTAAAACCTTTTCCTATAAGTTATTTTATGCTCCAATAAATGTTAATTAAAATCCTCCCATTTCTTTGTGTTCAATTCTGCAAGATTTTATCGCTTGAAATTTCCAGTAAGCGTCTGCAACAATTACATTTAACCTTCCATATGCCTATCTTTCACATATAATCGTTCACCTTCTAGGAAGAAGGCTGGCATCAAATTTCCTTTCTTTTTATTAGACTTCTTTCTCACTGCTAGGTGGCACATGTAACCCTTAGGTTTGCAGCTTACTAAGTTATTTGTCAGCAGTTTTCACCTTCCCTCAACTTTTCCCTCCACAGATTTATCTCAATTGATTACCTTTGGCAGTTCTAAAAACTTTCAAAATTTGGTCCGCTGAAACTCAGTTCAGGTGCAAGACGTCATAAGGACAGCCTATAACCTTGACAAGAGGTAATGACAAATTATGAGCACAGATCTCTGCCCTGGACTAGTGTTATATCATCTGCCATTCAATGCCTAGAAGTACAACTGGAGCAGACTATACAAACCATAAAACCAAAGTGTATCTTTTCCTAGAAAAATATATATTTCCTACTATTTCCTAGTCAGTTAATACACAAACATTTCTCATTTTTCCTTCTCCAGATCAATTTTATCATAGAATCATAGAATCATAAGGTTGGAAGAGACCTCTCAGATCATTGAGTCCAACCGTACCTGTCTCCCTACTCAACCATGTCCCTAAGGAACTCATCCACCTGTCTTTTAAACATCTCCAGGGATGGCGACTCCCCCACCTCCCTGGGCAGCTGTTCCAATCCCTGACCACCCTTTCAGTAAAGACATTCTTCCTAATGTCCAGTCTAAACCTTCCCTGGTGCAACTTGTGGCCATTTCCTTCTTTTCAGGCACTTGTAGACAGTGATGAGGTCTTCCCTCAGCCTCCTCTTCTCCAAGCTAAACAACCCAACTCCCTCAGCCGCTCCTCATAGGGCTTGTTCTCCAGACCCCTCACCAGCCTCACCAGTTTGTATGATATTCCAGCTACTTTGGGTGAAATCACACCATCTGACTGCTTATTCCAAGGTAGAGGGATAAAGATTATTTTAACATCTCTTTATTTCCTTTTTTTTCTTCAGGAGGATGAGGCCAGCAACATTTATACCAGACTACCAACATGCAGGAAAGTAAAAATTTAAACAATTCTCTGTACACCTCCTGCTCTAATTTTTGCTCTAAAAATGAATATTTCTTATGTTGATTTGAAACATGAGAAATAACCATGTGTGGCCATAAAATGACCATGTATAGAAGAAAACAAAACCTGTCAGTTATGCTGAGCTACTTTTGTCATATCTTGTCTTCCTTAAGCCCCGGTCTCCTCCCACCTGTGCTTGCCCTCCCAGCCGGCAGATCTTTCAGAGCAGGAAGAAGGAAGTTATTTGAAGCATCAGCCTGCAGGTGTTTCCAAGATGTGTCCACAGTTAAGTGAAGATTTTCCTTTGATTTTGTCCAGCTCAGGAGCAGATGAAAGTAAACAGACTTTTTTTCCATGGTTCTTTTTTCTGAATTTAGTTACTTCTGAAATGCTTTCTCAGGGTTTGGTCTAAAGTCTTGGTATGCTGTCTCCTAAAATTCTCCAACATATGTTATTTGTCTTGAAGTTGATAGTGTCTTTCCACTCTTTCTGACTTCAGTCAGATTCTCTATTTCCAGATCAAATCCATTCCGTTATCAAGGAAAGAATTAGGTCTTCTACAAAATGTGGTAATCAGTGGGAGACAGGTCTGATGAGTAAGCTGGGTGAGGTAGAGTTTTGTAGTCCAGTTTGTGCAGCTTCCATGAAGGCATTTCTGAAGCATGCAGTCAGGCATTGTCATGGTGAAGAACCGGTCCATTTCGATTGACTAGTTTTGAATTTAAACGTTGCAGTTCTTGGTGCATTTTGTCAGCTTACTGGTGATACTTCTCTGCTGTGATGGTTTGGCCAGGATTCAAGAAGTTGTAATGGACAATTCAATTTGCCAACCACCAAACAGTGACCTCAACCTTCTGTTGATGCAGCTTCAGTTTGGGGAAGAGTTTTGGTGCTTCACCTTGGACCAGCCACTGCGTGGAATGCTGTCATTTGTCATACGGAATCCATTGTTTTGTCACATGTCACAATGCCATCAAGAAATGGAACATTTTTGTTGTGCAGAAGCACGGACCAGACTTCATAACAGCAATTTAAAAAATTATTTTCTCTCAGCTCATGCGGCACCCATCTATAAAGCTTTTTTTGATTTTTCAGTTTGGTGCAAATATCAGACACCTGTTGAATGGTCAGTGTTTAGTTCTTGTGCAACCCCTTGTGTTGTTCTGCCTGGGTCCACTTAAATACTGGCCCTCAGTTGGTTGTCTATCACAGAAGGACATTAGCAAGCATCCTCATCTTCCAGGCTCTCATTTTCACTACGGAATTTTTGGAACCAACATCGAGTTGTATGTTCATTGACAGTACCCTGGCCAAATGTTTGGTTGATACTGATAGTAGTTTCTGCTGCTTTATGTCCCCTTTTGAACTCATACAACAAAATCACCAAAATTTGCTTTTTAATTTGACAGTGTAATTTATAAAGGAATAAACAGTGAAAACAAAAACATTAGTATAAATAAATGGAGCTAATTTCACATTTTAAAATGGTACACTACATGAATACAGTTAAATACAAGTTTAATCTAAAAGAAGCATCACAGTTTACGGTGACAAAACTAGCAAGCCCTGCATACAAACCACTACCTTCCCAGCCTTTCCCAGGTGCAATAAACCTATTGCCCTCAAAAAGGTTTAAAATGGAAGCTCCAGCCAAGACTTCCCTCTTGCAATCTCACCTAAGCCTTCTCTCCTGCGAAGTTCTGCAAGTCAGGTCACAGAAGGAACTCCTAACTTCACTTCCCTGGCCATCTGCCTTGCCCTCCCCTCCAAAAGGACTTTGGCATCACTTGCTACGCATCTTGCTTCAAAAAACCTCCAAGGAACTTGCAGCTCTTTCTCATATCTATGTCTGCCACTCCACTCAAGAATATAAAAAAAGGATGGAAGCCAGGGGTCAAGTCTCATACTTCTTTGCTGTCTTCCCTCAAGAAGCAGTGAGGCTGTCCCTCCAGGAAAAGGCAGGCACTGGTATCAGAAAGAACCATATCAGAATTAGTAAGTGCAACTGCAAGGAAGAAAGCACCCAGTCTGACACACACACACACATTTCCTTAATGAGCTTTGTCTCATTTTCTGTTAAAAATGTTTAGTTTCCTTTAGAGCTATGGATATTGCAACCTCTACTGCTACCATGTTTTTTATTTCAGAGACACTTTAAGGCATCTCAGAACACACAGTAAAAAATAGGGGTGGGAAATAAAAACTGATGAATGAAACTGCTGCTACATAATTACAAAAACCTAACCATAACTGTACCAATATTGTATTGGTTGCTGTGCTGTTGAGAAGTCACTGGTGTAGCAGAAATATAACACAGGTGAGTAAGCAACACAGAAATCCTTTAAAATCTTTTATTGGATCCCTGAAAACCCACATAGAATCACCTGAGCTGGAAGAGACCCAAAAGAGTCACTGAGTCCAACTCCTATCCCTACACAGGATGCTCCCAACATTCACACTGTGTGACTGAGGGCATTGTCCAAATGCTTCTTGAATGCTGGCAGACTCAGAGCCGTGACTGCTTTCCTGGAGAGCTGTTCCAGTGCTCCAGCACCTGCTGGGTGAAGAACCTCTTCCTAATATCCAATCTAAATCTCCCCTGGCACACCGTGCCATTACCTCTAGTCCTATCATAGGTCACAAGAGAAGAGATCAGGACCTGTTTCGCCTTCCTCCCTTGTGAGAAGGCAGCATACAGTTATGAGATCTACTCTCAGTCTCCCCTTCTCCAGGCTGAACAGACCAAGTGACTTCAGCCGTTCCTCATACGACATCCCCTCTAGACCCTTAACCAGCCTTGTAGCCTCCTTTGGACACTCTCCAGTAGTTTGATGTCCTTTTTATCCTGTGGCACCCAAAACTGCACCCAATGCTCACGGTGGGGCCACAGCAGCGCAGAGTAGAGAGGGCAATGCCATGCCCAGCTGGCAATGCCATGCTTGGTGCACCCCAGGACACAGTTGGCCCTCTTGGCTGCCAAGGCACACTGTTGGCTCATGTTCAACTTGCCATTGACCAGAACCCCTGGCTCCCTTTCTGCAGGGCTGCTCTCCAGCATCTCAGACCCCAGTCTGTCCGTGTATCCTGGGTTGCTGTGTCCCAGCTGCAGAACCCGGCACTTGCCCTTGTTAAATTTCATGCTGTTGGTGATTGTCCAGCTCTCCAATCTGTCAAGATCGCTCTGCAGGACCTCTTTGCCCCCATGAGCATTGACGGCTTCCCCCAGTTTTGTGTCATCGGCAAACTTTGTCAATAAACCTTCAAGTCCTTCATCCAGGTCATTTATGAAGATATTGAAGAGCACTGGCCCCAGGATGGATCTCTGTGGGACCCCACTAGCAACTGGGCGACAGCCTGATGTAACTCCTTTCACTATGACTCTTTGAGCCCGATCCATCAGCCAGCTGTGCATCCATTATATTATGTGTCCAGCTGTATTCTGGACATTTTGTTTATGAGAACACTGTGAGAGACAGCATCAAAGGCTTTGCTGAAATCCAGAAAAATTACATTGACGGTTTTCCCTGGTCGACTAGGTGGGTGACTTTGTCGTAGAAGGATTTTGAGTTTGTAAGGCAGGACCTTCCCTTTGTAAACCCATGGTGGCTGAGACCAATGTCTGCATTGTCTTTCAGGTGTATTTCTGTAGCTCCCAGAATAATCCTCTCCATAATTTTCCCAGGCACTGAAGTGAGACCAACAGGCCTGGAGTTACTGGGGTCATCCCTGCTGCCCTTCTTGAAAACTGGCTCAACATTTGCCAGCTTCTCATCAGTTGGTACCTCTCCAGATTCCCAAGAGCATAGAAAAATCATTGAGAGAGGTCTTGCTATTACATTGGCCAACTCTTTAAGTACCTTTGGATGAACCCCACCAGGCCCCATCCACTTGCAGGGATCCAGCTGGAGCAGCAAATCCCACACAAGCTTGGGGGTGACTGGGAGATTGTTTGCCCAGACATGATCCTCCAGAAAAAAAAAAGCAGATGCAAAAAAAGCATTAAAGGTCTCTGCTTTGTCTAAGTTGCTGTTAATGAGGTGCCCATGCTCATCAAGTAGTGGTCCAATGTTTTGTTTCTGGCCTGCCTTTTACTATTAACATATTTGAAAAAGCCCTTTTTATTATCCTTCACAGTGCTGGCCATCTTCGACTCTAATTGAGCTTTGGTCACACAAATTTCTGCCCTACAGTGGCGAACAGCGTCCCGGTAGTCCTCCCATGTCATCTGTCCTTGTTTCCACTGGCCATACACCATCTTCCTAAACCTCAGTTTGAGCTGAAGACCCCTACTCAGTCAGGCTGGCCTTTTGCCTTGCCTGCTTGACTTCCAGCATTTCAGGATTGCCTGGTCCTGTGCCCTTTGGAGGCAAAACTTAAAAAGCAACCAGCACAGATGTACCCCAGCACCATCAAAATCTTTTTCCCAGTGGACCTTGCTAAACAGTTCCCTGAGCAACCTTAAGTCTGCTTTCCCCATGTCCAAGGTTGATGTCTTGTTCACAGTTTTCCTCCTGTTACTATACATGTTAAACTTGATTGCTTCGTGGTCGCTGTGACCAAGGCAGCCTGCAGTCGTCACATCACCCACCAGACCTTCTCTGTTGACCAGAGATAAATCAAGGAAGGTACGTTTTCTGGTCAGTTTCCTCAGCACCTGTGCTAGGAAGTTATCATCCAGGGAGCTCAGGAATCTTCTTGACCTCCTTGTTCCAGCAGTGTGGTACTTCCAGTCTGGCAGATTGAAGTCACCCATGAGGACAAGGGCAGAGGACTTAGAAGCTTCCCTTAGTTCCTTAAAGAATAACTCATTCAGTGGCATCATCCTAGTTGGGTAGCCTATAGCAGACTGCCACAATGACAATCGTTCTAATTGCCTGCCCCTTAATCCTTACCCAGAGGCTCTCAACTGTGTCATTTTCAACTACAAGCTCCATGCATTCCAGCCCTTCTTCTATGTACAATGCTACCCCCCCCATCTCGCCTGCCCTGTCTATCCCTCCTGAATAGCCTGTAACCATCGATCATGGCAACACCAGTCGCAGGACTCATCCCACCAGGTTTCACTAATGCAAATAATGTCATATCTTTGGGACAGTGCCAAGGTTTCCAGCTCCTCCTGCTTATTCCTCATGCTGCATGCATTCATATAGGAACACTTCAGGTGCGGTTTATTTGCCCATCTCTTTGTGGAGCAGTCTGAACCTTACAAGAATGCAGCTCTTCAGGCTTTGGTGTGCCTTGTCATTTCTGATCCCAAACTAGCCTGCTGCTGTCCTCTTCCCCTTCAAATCTAGTTTAAAGCCTTATCACGTTGTTTTCTGGCACTCCAACAATTACCAGTTGGCTTAGACAAAATTATGGAAGTGGCAGAGGGATACTCATTTCATTATCACGTTTATTCACTATCTTTCCTCCTCACCCTCACTGAATGAAAAGCAAGCTATGTACTACCACCAACACAGGGCACAGTATCATGCTCCCTCTCACTTTTGTCTTCTCAATCCAGTCCCAAGATTTTCTGGCACAGGTGGCACAGCTTCAGCATGGGAGTTGAAGGGAACACCCAGTAAAGAAGTCAGAGTAGTGCCCCAGATGTTCAGAATCAGAGGTTTTCACTCTAGAGAGCAACTTAGTTCCTAGTCTCATGGCTCCAGCTCAAGCGCACTGTTGTACCAGCTCACTGCCAAAGCAAACAGCTGCCTGTTCCCACACTTTCTAGTATTGTGGTTTCCAGAGAACAGCAACTCAGCTGCACAGACTGCAGAAAAGTTTCTAGTCACACTACACAGCTCCTAAGTTAAGTAACCGTGGAGCAGCATGGTGGATGTTACAGAACAAATCTGTTCAGGGTCTTGCCTCTAGTGTACGCACATTGTGTGGGCAGCACAGAACCCAAATCTAGGGCTTAGGAGTTCATTCAGAAACCCTGAGTCAGGCATTGCTAAGCCTAGCTTGTAAGATCCTACACCATTTTTTCAGAGACAGCCCTATGAATATGCAGCAGATGACTGTGAAGCCACTTCAGGAGGCTGTTTGAGACACCTCTTCCCTGTGAATGCACAAAATGAATGTTGTCACGCTCATGACAATAGAGGACAGAAAGTAAAGCCAGATGTATGGATAAACAGGCTGAATACTCCAGTTCTACTTTGACCTGGTACCATTTTAAGTCAAAATACCAGTCTGTGCAATTTTACACTAACTTATTTTAAGTGAATGTGGATTATTATGCTTGTACTATGGCTATTTGAATACATTTAATGGTCAGCTGAAATTCCAGCAATAAATGGCTCAAAGTCAGTCTACTTCTGCTAGCTTTTATAAATGGAAATGGGAAGGAAAAAACAGTGGCTACTACAATACAATTCACTGGAAGGTTCAATCCTGCTTTCAGGAGCAGTTTGCTCCTAAGCCCAAACACTGCACTTGCATTTACACTCTGAAACTAAAGGCCCTAATTTGTTTTATACCTTTCTATGCTATTTAATATAGCTGCAGCTGTGTCTCTTGTTTATTATTTTGCACTGAAATCTCCAGTGACACACAGAATAACTTAAAATTGTAGAGTAGGACCTTTCTGTGGTACGATTACTTTTTCTTTTTTCTTTATAATAATGGTCCACTTTTGAGAATGCCAAGAGTGGTATACACAGACATACCCCAGTGGATTCTCATGATTCATGGAAAAGGATAATTAAGAAAATAAAGCTCTCAGGATTGCAAATTATTTCTGCGAATTCCTCTGAGATCTGTACTCTGTCTCCTCACAAGTTCTGCGTATAAGTGCGGTTGGTTGAACTAAGGAACGTACACAGGCAATAACCAGGTTATTGAGAAGCAAAGCACCATCTAAATCCTGTTAAGTAGGTCATTATGAGCCTCATGGAGCTCTTGTGAAAAAGTTCAAGGCAAGGACTGCAGCGGACAATGCCAGGACCCTGAAGAGATCTCCGAATTGATGATTGTGATGAGTATCGGAAAGAAAGATGAAATCTACCCAGTCTAAGGTACTGTTAACACCATGAAGGCCAGGATGGTGGTGATTGGTGTCTTTCTTTCTTCCAGGGAGATGCAATCAGATTTTAAACAGGTATTAATCTGCACATCTCACCAACTGCACAGGCCACCATTGAGACTACTGTTTATCTCACTTGTGCTTATTAGTGTTACTACAATGAACAGTATCCTTAGCTTATATTTATAATTAGTTCATTTACTCATACTGCCAGGGCAAAAGAAGAACAAATAGACACAATCTTTTTTGCAAGGATATTCAAGCATGAATAATCATAACAAAGTATGCCAAGGAAGCAAAAAGCAGAGGTAAGAAAATCATGTCACCAACTCTCTTTGATCTTTGGATTGTACTTGAAAGACCTTCCCAGTCAAGAAGGAGGCAAGAAAAGCCCAGGGAAACACTTACTCCACAGGCTTCAAAACAGAATCAGGTTGCTGCCATTATACATGACAAATCCTCATCTGACTTTGGTTCCTCACACTGATACATACATACAGCAAGGTACCCCCCTTATAACACTTTTTTATTAAAAGCTGAATTAATTCAGTTCATTAGAATGTATTGAAGTATGAGACTTGGATCATATACTGGTGCTGTCTCACTTAGGCTAAAGGTGGATCCCTTCATTTGGGGAATAAATTCCAGACAATCTTAAATAAAAAATCCACCATTCAGAACTGCAGTAAGTTGTTGCATAAGCAGTCATGTCTGATATGAAACAAAAAAGCATATTTCTGAGAAGCATGTAAATACACACGCAGATCATTGGAACATGCGGTTTTTGCCACAGCCTACCACGTACGCTATCAGTGATACAGAGAAACACAATGGCTATTAAAAAATATTCACCACACATTACAAAGAATATGAACTGTGAGGTGTTAATTTGAATGTATGAGATCTGATAGATAAAAGTTTTTAAATGTTCTGTAAGTATTCAAACCCTTTACTCATATGAGTCCATCAGCTTCAGGACACTAGCTTCAGTAGGATGGCTTGTGTGAATAAGAATTACTCATAAAGGGTAAAGTCTAGTAGGATTAAGCACTAAATGTAAGTTCTTTTCAAAAATTTTTATTTTAAAGGTAAAAAACAAATAAAATCATAAGTTTTACTCTTGCTTAGCCCAAAGGGCAATATATTACTAATCCATAACTCTGAGGGTTTCAACTCTAGACCACAGTAGAAGTACAAAGAAATACAAGAACAAATATCTAGGATTGAGGTGTGTTCTCATATATAACAAGGAAGATCTGGACACGCTTCTTTGATGTACCTTAGCATAGCCCAGAAGAACATTCCCCTGCCGTCCAGCCAGGAACTGTTCCCATTGCAAAGCCTCTAACAAATTCAAGTCCTTCTGCAGTCAGAGGAAGCCTTCACAGCATGAAGCCTCACAAAACCACCAGGAGAGGCTGAACTTGGAATAAGGATTTTAGGGAAACACTAAATTTAATACTAAACCTATAAATATTTTAGTGACATTTACATTGAAGAATATACATACAAAAGGAGAGATTTGCAATGTACAATTATTAAACGCTTGGACTCTCAAAAGCATGGAGGATATGCTACTTATACTCTCAGCGGATAAAGAAAAGGTTGTGCACACTGTGCATTTCAAAGTCCCCAAAGCCTCAACCTTTCATTTCTAAATCAGTAGGTATAAACCAGAGCCTTATACCTGCTTCAAGACTACTTCAAATTGTCCTGGAAAGACTTTTAAAATTTCTCTTATTTCTGTCTTTCATACATAACCCTGGTCAGCTTCCATAATTCATATATATTTTCAAAGGTTTTCACAGGTTTTACAGTCATACTCAGAGAAGTCCTTCCTAAAACACCTCTGATGACTTTACAGACATCTAAGTCTACAACTCAAAGGTAGACTTGAATAAATGACTTTGAAAACCACAAGAAACAGTAACACAGCAAGAAAATTATTCTAGGTGTAGAACTTACAGTAAATCAATTGCAGATAACTGGACCCGGTATCACTGGAGCTGTTCCTGCTTTCTTGTAGGCTGAAGACTGGAGATGCCCCTAAGGCACTTGATATGGTACCATGACTTTCCCTGAGTAAATGAACATAAGTTCATCTGAATAACAAACTGGAAAAGGTAACATAAAACACAGCTGGGAACAAAGACTGAATATATTAACGTGAGTGGTGCTACAGGTACAGTCTCCACAATTAAACATAGCAGGGTCAAGATTTTACTATGCGCTTCTGGATATCAAAAGACATCACATGAATTATATAACTCAAAGTAAGCCCGTTCATACACATCAATAGAAACCACAAATAAGCCTCTTGCGGCTTCACTGATTGCTTAGGTCTGGCAGGTAACACCTGTTATTCTGAGCACAGGGGTAAGCTCAGAACTGTGTCCATTTGCATTATTGTAAAAAACATAACAGCTCAGCTGAACAATGTCTTGCAGTCTGAAAAGATTGCAGAAGGTCCAGTAATGGCGACTAAGTGGTACTAGCCTGTCTGGGACACACATAACAAATCTCTGCCGCCAAAATTTAACTGAAAATTCACTGCAAGAAAAAAAAGTGGAAAGGAACTACGAAATAAGCAAAGATGGTATCAATCTCGATGGTCTATCGTGATCTTCATTAACTAAAAGCATGTTACAGTGATCTCCAAAAGCAATCATTTCTGATGTCATAATTTGAAATTAAAATTTCTGGGGATGTGTTCCATGTCCTGGAAAACATTTGGATTTAAAGTACTTCCTCCTTAACTCAATAACATTGTCAAAGGCAGTTTGTGAGTAAAGAGAATTCATTCTTGAGAACCAAGTGAAAATTTAATCCTGGCAGGTCAGAATGAAGTAGAATCCTAACCCATACAAGACTTTAGCCTTGGAATAGTATTTGAAAAGCTCTAATCTAGAGAGACTTGTGTTTCACTCAGTCTTGTTGAATGAGTTTATATTGTTATTGCAGAGTGACCATGGAGGCTCCAGCTTCCTGACCTTACCAGTTTAAAAAAAACTGCACTGGTAAGCTGAAGGAACACAATTGTTTCTTCTGCTGCCCATCACAATCTGTTCAGCATGGAGTACCTAGGTTCCTTGCACTTTACTCTGAGAAGTTCAAAAACCCATCACCTTCTCTCAAGCTCAGTCTATCCTTTATCTTACTGTTTTGACCATTTTTTCTCTAGCAATTGTTTCCATCTCATTTCCAAAGCAGGATGCTCCTCTTTTTAAAAATATATATATAACCCCCCAGAAGATCTTTCTACACACTGAAAAATCTGTCCGTTGGTGCAAAAACCAACTTCAGGCAGTGGGTCAGGCTCCTGTCTGACATTGCTTCACACCACCCAAGTAAGCCACACGACCTCAACACACAATGGGAATCACATATCATTTCCTTCATTAATATACATGACTTGTGCAGTTAAGCCAGCACATTCTCATTGTTGCCAACTGAATACGGTCTTCTTATATTGTTATTCACCTAGTTCAATGTCACTTCAGCTGTAACTAAATTGTGAGTTTAGCTGTGGATGAAATTGTTTCAGCTCAGGCCAGTAACTGCCTAATAATCTCAAACCCATCCGAACGAGCAGCAGTATCAGGCACAGTAAGCAGGACTCACGGTCCCTGTGCTGCTGAGCCCCATAGCAAGGGAGGGCCAAGAAGGGACCAAGAGGGAGGAGGAGGTGAAAAGGAGAGACTGAGATGATGCAAATTTTCACACCTTCGAAGTCACCATAGTAAGCCCTGAGAGGTATCCATTTTCAGTCAAATGAGTATTTCCCTTTATTCAAAGTTGATTTGATGTGACAAAGATTTACAAGCAACATCTTAGGTCTAGTTCTTACTAGAGAAATTAAAAAGTGGGTGGAAATGAGCTTCCCATTCAGGATCCAGTTTCATTCAACACACTTGATAGATAAAATCCCAAAGTCTCGGAAATGAGCTGCTCTTGAAGTTTGCTACATTTTTCAGGGGTTCAAGGCTTGGCAAAAAAATTATTCTCACAGCTGTGCCAAATCCCCAAAGGATGGTTTATCCTAAGTCTGACTGCTTTACTTCTCCTCCTTCCTCCTTCATCTGTCCAGTCTCTCCTTAGACATTTTAAAATTACAGATGTGTTGTAATCCAGACAGTAGGGTAAGTATGCATGAAATGACAACACGTGTAAGGAATTTGCTTCACAGCCAACACACGATGCTTGCTTTACAGTACATCTGAGAAAACTCATATTCAGCTCATTCCAATTGTGTCTCTGACTAGAAACATTAAAAAAAAATAATTGCAGGATGGCAAGAGATCTACACATTTAGAATGACTCTTCTCAGAAAACAAACACATTTATCATTTCTCTCCCAAGTTCCCAGGGGACCATGCTCAAATCCCAGATATATGAAGCAAAGCAAGTGGACTTGGCAGTGTTAGGTGAACAGTTGGACAAAATGATCTTAAGAGTATTCTCTAACCTAAATGACTTAATGATTATATTATGTGTCAGAACTCTAATCTTTGTGGGGAGTGATGGAGTTCCGATCAGACAGAGAAGGATATCACCAGCACATCCATAGCTGTTCCCATGGAGCTCCTATTCACTGAGGGGTGAGCAGTGGGCATCCTGGCATGGGACAGCCCTGCACACAAACAATGTTGGATCTGCCCATTATTCCCTGCTCAGTTGATATCAGCCTACTTATTCTGCTAATGGAGCCATTTATAGACAGCTGAGATGGATGGTTCCAACTCAATTGTCCAACCCCCCCTCACCACAAATATATACAAAATGCCTCTTGTGGGTACCATCTCAGTATAAACAATTTTTGGTTCTTCAAAAAACACAAAGCTCTGAAAAGATGAGGATAATTTACATTATCACCAGCATGTGTAATTCTTCGCCTTTTGAAACAACACTGAGAGAACGCTTTTAATGCTTTATTTTTGTTTCTTCTCGGTTGCGTTAATATTCCTAGAATCATGACTACAACACTTTTCCTTTGAAATGCTCATGTTCTTTTCCATTTGTCTAATATCAATTTACCTCCTGCCATTTGTACAGAACTCTGGTTTAACACACTTTAGTTGCATGCTTTGTTTTCAACAAACACAAATGCTATCAAGAGAACTCAGAAAACCAAAGAACCTAGTTAACAAAATAGCACAGGCCATGGAGAACCATTATTTGTGATAACCTGTAAACATAGTAGGCTTTATGTTTATTTTTACCAATAGCTGCCATCACAGTTAACAGTCTTAATTATCCTGATTTTTAATGTAGTTATTTAGAATTCTGAAATGTAACGAGAAAGAGATAGTTTGATGTCTTTTCTACTCAGTAGTAGGAACACACTGAAGTGACTTGATTAAATTCCAGTAATTTCAACTTCTCCTTTAGTTTTCTGTCATTTGGAAAAAATAAGACAAACCTCTGACTGATTTTTTTTAAGTTTTAGATTTTACCCCCAAATAGTTGTGAAACAGCACATTTGTTGGTATACCCTGAATGAATATCAGAGATGCCAGTTCATGTTAAGAAGCTGGGAGACTATATACTCCTCATCTATTTCCAGGGTGAAAAAAAAAACCAAAACAAAACAAAAAGAGATTTTAAATATTTAATAAGAATAATGCTCCAGAAATTGCTCTTCAGTGGAATACATACACCTAAGGTTAGTGGAAATACTGAAAGTTTTAAAATGGAAAGCACATATCCTAAAGCACATCAGCTTTTAGAAACACATCATAGACGATTCTTGAGTTGGTAAGGGCAGAAGGACAATATTAAGAAAGCAAAGGGACTCTGGCCCCTCTTTCATCTTGAATAACATGGGGAGCATCTATCCATTCTGCTGGGAAGGGAGGGGACAGCTGCTTATCTTGCATCAGACAATATGACCAGCACCAGAATCTTCAAAATTTTTTTTTTTTTTTTTTTTTTTTATTCTGCTCCATTTAACCATACTGCACAGAATCTTAATTTGCCCTGGTATCTTAGTCCCATTAAAAAGGAAAAAGTGAGGAGCAAGGAAAAAGTCTTCCACAGGCAAGACACTACACCAGAGAAACAGAAACAACAAAGTCTGACTTTCTGTATGTCTAAACTGCTTCCTGCAATGGGATGCAGGTTCAGCTGTGATGCAGAATAAGAATACATCAGGAAAGCAGTACAAAGTAACTTGAAGTTGTAAGGTTTA
Organism: Neomorphus geoffroyi; assembly: GCA_033558235.1. Lineage (NCBI taxonomy): Eukaryota > Metazoa > Chordata > Aves > Cuculiformes > Neomorphidae > Neomorphus > Neomorphus geoffroyi. Next base: position 626,608 of record JAUMJM010000028.1, read on the forward strand.
ATTAATAGGTACTTAAAAACCACCTGACTGATGCAAACAAAGCATTGAGGTCCATTGATTATAAAGGGTGTCATAATCAATCTGATGAAGATATTGATCTGTGTAGGAAAAGATGCAAGTCACATAAATCAAAACTGATGTCTTAATTAAGCAAATAAGCTACTCAATGCAATGCATACTGAATATATAAAGAGCTATCTGGCCAGAGCTGATATGGCTTCATTTTTTTAATAGAGCTACAAAAAATTTGAAAAGAAACAATTTAAATCCTTATCACTCATATCCATATCACAAAGTTTTTGAACTCCCTACTGAGACCCATCACAAATTTAACCCTCTGGTTCTTGACTGTCCATGTAATTTTTAAAGCAGGAAAAAGGCTCCTCAGTCATTTAGACCTTTAGAAAATGTTTTAAGTTTTCGCTACTTCCAGTTTTCTGCTTCTTCCCTTCATACACTCTTTATATTAAACATTTATTTTTATCACCTGTTCAGTCTTAAAATGCTGCCTCTCTCTCTGCATTTCAGACAATCGGAGGACATTGTGATCACATGCAGTTTGGTCCTTCCCCCTGTTGCTCAAAAGAAGCAATCAAATGGCTATCTATCTGCTATTCACAAACTAAAAGCTATGCTGAGCATTCAGAAGACAATGGTCCGGAATAATTCACTGTATGGGCACTCTTACTCTGTACCAACAGTACCTGTGCACAATGTTGGCACAGGTTAGCTACAGCATTGTCAGTTCCCAACAGCTTTTCTGGCTCTAGCGTCTCCAGCTAGACAGGTCTTGTGCTACAGAAGTACGAGAATTTCCACAGTGCATAAAAAATCCTTCCAACACTGGCTCAGTCACTGATGCTGTCTGAATGCAGGCAGTGCAACGCACAGTCTGATTACCTGGGAGCAATTTCTTAGACTGTCCTGAAATCCTAGTTGGGCATTTAAAATGATTTCTCCCAAAATCAAGCACAACAACTGCAAAGAAAAGGGAAAGACAAGAAGCATCCGAAGACCATCACAAGCCTGCCTAAGCATCCCGTTCAGCAAAGAAATGCAAGTCTTCTGTCATCTGTTTTATCAACACAGAGCTGCTAAAAGGAAATAAAACCCAAATGAACTCAGACATTCTAGAGCTTCAAAACCAAAGCCACATAAACAAAGCAGGGCTTTATGAATGGGGACACTGCCAATAGTTCCAGGCACTACAGGATTTATTCATACACAGGGCTGTATCACACTTAAAAGCTGAGCTGACACTTTCCTTTGTGTGCTGTTCTAAAACCATTCCATAATTAAGCCCAAAGAGATGACAGATATTTATTGACAGTTAAGGCAGTGCTTCCATGATATACTGTTAGGCACAAGACCAGAGGCGCAAGGCCAAGCGCTGTTAATCTCCCAGCAAGTGCTGTAGTGTCTCAGTGTACTGCCTGAAAGTATCTGGTGATACTGCTAATATTTTTTTAAAGGCAGAAGTCTTGAGTTTTCACAGAAACTGATACACTGATTAACTCATCAAAATAAAAGTGTAATGGAAAAACAACCTGAGACAATTTGCCTAGTCTTTAACTTCATGTCTTCACATAAGAAGTGATGTATAAAAATGGACTACCCTCCTCTGCCTTACCTCACTTTAGCTGTGTCAAATCTGATCTTTCGTGATTGGTTAGAAACCTTTCCAAAACAAGTGGGAACGCCTATCAGCTTTTACCCAAGGGAAAGGAAGTGCTGAATATTCAATCATAGGTTTCCTTCCAAATGTTCTGCCTGTATCTTTTAGAGATGCTTTAAAAAAAACAAATAAGAGGTTTGAAATCCTCTGAGCAAAGCTGACTTCTTTCTCTGAAGGTCATCCTCAAGTCATTCCAGAATCATGGAAATAGCTGGGATAAGCAGACTCGAAAGACATCTTTCTTTCTGAAATAACTTTAGCACTGCAGTCTGAACCAAAAACATGCCCTCAGGTAGAGGTTTGCCAATCTTTCCCTACAGAGAAAGATGCAATAAGAAGTTGTTCTTGCAAAAGAAACTCCAGCACAAGCACTGAAGAGAATGGAGAGCTCTCCTCTTCAGAAAGACTCCACTAGAAAGGACCAGGGTTATCAAGGGTCTTGCAGACAAGAACCCTATTCCTCAGGACAAATCTTAACCCCTATATTTCAGGGCCAGTGCTGAAGCCGGTATATTAAAACCATATGGTGTGGTTCTGAATCAACACAGACCCTTGATATTCCTTCATAATTTACGGTGCGATCTTACTCAAGTTTTTATGAACGCATTTAGCAAACATTAACTATGGCTGACACACATATTCAGAGCCAATTTTGCTTAGGATCCAACTGAAATTGACAATGTCCTTAGCTGTACGTATTATTTAGGAGATATGGCAACCTGATACAGACTTAATTTTATGTAAACCGGGAAACCCGCAGGAGCTCTGTGTAAGTAAAAACTAGAGGCTTTGGGGCTCCTGAGCCCCAAACGCCCAGGGACACCACTATCATGTCCCTGACAGCTCAACACACCTTGTTGCTGTCACTACAATGGAAAGCCACCCAAACGAACCAAGCAGGAGAGCAAAGAAAAAGGTATTTTCAGGCAGTTCAGGCAGGAGAAGGCGCGGGGAAAGGGGGTTTCGAGGAGAGAGGGGGGACGAGAGAGGAAGGGGGACGGAGGAGAGCAGGGGCAAAGGGAGAGAGGAGACGGGGGAGCAAGTTAGCGACCGGCGCTGCTTGCGAGCAGCAAAGTTCACAGAACCATAGAGCGGTTTGGATCGGAAGGGACCTTAAAGCCCATTCAGTTCCAACGCCCCTGCTCCCCCCGCACCGCGCAATCTGCCGCCGGAGCCGGGCAGCGCAGCCCTAGCCCGCAGCCCCTCTCACCGCAAGCCCGGAGTCGGCTGCTCCCCGCTCCATCGCGGCGCTGCTCGCCAGTGCGACCCGGCTCGCTCGGGATCGGCCCCACCACGGCCAGCGCTGGCCGCGGAGCGCCGCCTGCCGCCGGGGGGCCCTGCCCGCCGGTGCCGCCCCCTCCCGGGGGTGGGGACGCAGCGGGCATCGCCCTCTTCGGGACGGACTCCCCGGGGGCAGGGAGCGCGTTAACGGCGTCTTTATCAACGTGTTTAATTAACCGCCCCTCCCCGGGCGACGCGTGAGCTTGGCCCGGGGCTGGCAGCTCCCGCCTGCCGCGAGTTGCCCAAAAGCTGAGCCCGAGCCTGAACGTAACGCACTTTCAGAAAGTGGATGCTCTCCCGGTCGGTGTTCTGTGTCCTGGTCGCGCTGTTGGTCTCGGCTGGGTTTCCCGTTCCAAACTCGGCGCGGTGGGCACAGCCCGGCTCCGGCAGGTGAGCGCTGCCCGCGGGCGAGAGGCGCTGCCCGCAGCCGCACAGAGCCGCGTTCCCGAGTTTCCGACCCACTCCCGCGCAGCTGCTGTCCGAGCACAGCCAGGGAGCCCTTTGGAAGCAGCTCCCGGCGGCCCCAGGCGCGCAGGGGCTGCGCGGCCTCTGCTTTAGGCGCCGGTGGGGCTCGCGGGTGCCCGGGCTGCCGGGGCACCTCGGCGAACGAAGTGGGGATGGAGCTTCCCAGCCGATCAGGCACACCCGTTTCCTTGCTTGGTGTCCCCGATCTGCGAGGAAGCACTTGCGAAAATGATGGTTTTATGTTCGAGTGTATCTGCTCGCATGCACAGCACCACAGTCTGCAAACAGAAAACATCACACTCCTAACTTTTACGGTGTTAATAACACGGGTGTCTTGCTGGCTTTCCCCACACCCCCCACACCCGGTACTACATCAAGTTACAACTTATTTGCAAGGATTGAAATACATTTCCTGAGATGCCTCCCTTATCTCTTGCCAGCTTCTTCAAAATGTGTCTGTGCCTGTTATTTTATTCCAGATTTTTGTCAGTTTTTAATTTTTTCTTAATTTATGTACCATTTTTTCTGGCATTCATTCGAATTTAGTTTAGTGTTTCCTTTTCCCCACCTTGGCTCCTTCTGGCATCTGTCATGATTTATGCCTCTTAAGACAGAACTAAAGATCATGTATGTATTAATTGGTGTCTTCTGTCAGTTAGTGGATGAGCTACAAGAATGTGATAAAAACTGCTAATCCCAGGCAGCCCCTTGTCTCTGCAAGGAGCCAACTCTGCATGTCTCAGAGAAAGCAGCAAACATTATCTGCAGTAACCAGCTATGAGGATACCCACTTACAAGCCTGGCAAAAGAAGCCAGTGGGTTGCACATCTCCTGCAAGATGTTCTCTAACCCCATGTTGTTTTGTTGATACTGTCTGTAGTTATTAGGGAGATTCTCTTTGTATGTACACAGGCATTTCATGCTTTGACTGATTATTGCCTACATTCGCTATCAAATATATCAAGTTTCAAGGGAACACTTCATTGCTATTGAACTATTTTATTTTCAAGGTAACATTGAAGAAGTAATTGTCAATTTAAATATATTGCCTTCTAATTTAATTTCATATTCTGTTGCTCTCGCATTATGAAAAGACAAACAAATAGGACCGCTCTTTCAACCTTATTTATCTTTCTCAGCTCTGTCTTGGCACTGCTTCTTGGGTGCTCTTCATGAGTCACTTTCCTCGGCTCTCTGACAGAAGGCTGTTGAAGTGAGATAGGCATTGCAGTATCTGACCTTGTTTTTACCAATACTGAAGAACTATTGAAACTACTCAACTTTCTCATACAGCAAGATCTATTTATTTTATTTTGTTTGCAGCTTGACAGCACACATAGCCTGGGATGTATTTCTTCTGCCATGAGATTTTAATGCATTTACTTTTCTGTGTTGTTCTTTTGTTTATTTATCCTTTTAGCTTCACCGGTGTATAGTTTGAGTTACATCAAAATGATCTCTGTTAAAATCCACCAAAGTATACCTTTATTATGCCTTCTTTTTACCTTCTAATTCCTAAACAGTAATTTGACTAGGCTATGGGCATCAGAAGCTTGTCTCATGCCGATGTGTTACTACGAACTTCAGAGGTTATCTTTGGCTTGTATTGGCTGATGTCCTACTGCATGGTTAGTTGCATGTCCCATCAAGAGAACTGTGAGCACGACTGCACAAGTGTGATTCCATTCTTGAATATGTCCAAAGCATTAACCAATTTGTTGTTCCCTAAATTCTAATGAGATGCCGGATATCTGAAAAAAATTCTTTACTAAATTCAATAACTCTGATAGTGAAGTGTGATAGTGAATATCAATAGCAGAATGCCATTTATGAGGTCCATGCCACTTACCGTCAAAAATAACACAATCCCACTTTTTCAAATAGATGGAGATAAGGTTGCATGGAGCAGTGAACTGGTTTGGACAGGATCATATTGTACATTCTTGGCAGAACTGATATTGAAAGTTGGGTCTCTGACTCTAGCCCTCTTTGCTCAGTGATGTTGCCTTTCTGCTGCTTTGTACTTGTGTTCCTTGTAGACCATCTCGTGTGTGCCATTCTCCATCTCATGCAGCACTCACAGCTGCGGCAGTGAGGCTAGAGGCCAGTTTCCAATCCTTCTGAAGACCATGGCAACGAAACTGGGCCACAAAAGGAAAAATGGAAGCTTTGTTTTATGCCTGTAGAGAAGTGGGATAGCTACTGTTCATACTTCCTCTTGTTCCTGCATTTGCCTGGTGTAAATGCGATCAAGTTTCATTTACAATCAAGCATTCCTACCACAACTGAAAACACATTTCTATGGTTTTCTGCAAGATGTTCTCGTTTCACAGGAGTGTGGGTATGGTCTCATCAGTCTTCCAGTTTAAAATCATCAGTTTCTAGTTGAATCTGGTCAAGCTCCAAATTAAATCACCACCTGAAGTCCTAGTTATGTCAAAGACAGTACGGTTAAGCACATTGCACATGTGTTTACCCATTTCTTCCTAATCCATTCCACTAGTGTTTCTGTTGCTTCTGTTCCACAGCTGGCAGCTACAAAGGTGGCGGCCGAGCAAACAGAAGCCAGGGCACACTTCAGATGAACTTGTTCAATTAGTTTAAAATTTCTTAAATATGTTTGTATGCTTGCCATGTTCACTGAGAAGTCTTTTCATAAAGCAAAAAATGCCATTTTAAGTGCAATGCTTAAAAGTTTAAATACTTAAAAGCTGAGAAAAGCTGGACTGTTATCCAAGAACTCTGAAGAGGAAAAGGCTACCTTTTCATCTGGCCTTACAGTAGGATGCTCTTAGTATTGCTTTTTTGTTGATTTCTTTGTACTATTTATTTATCTTTGTACTATTTATGTTACTGCTGTCATGAAGAATTTGGTTTAGGATTTGTATTATGTAATCCAGAAAGGATTTTAAAGGACAAGAAGATGTTTCAGCTCAGTGTCAAAAAGCATTCTTCAGATATATTCAACTTCTTGGGACTTTTTTGGGATGAGTAGTGTTAGGGATTAGAGTTTATGTATATATCAGTACCTGTGTTTTACAGCTGAAGAATCTGAGCCACTATGGTTAAATTACTTACTGATGACCAAAGAAAAACAGGGCATGGTGGTAGGCAGTAAGAACCTGTACTAAAGGTGTAATTTTGTAGTTTTGCTCTGGTTTCCAAGTCAGCCAGGTTGTTTTAGCTGCAAAATAGGTTATAAAAGAGTTTTCTCCATCTGTCTGGAAGGAACAGAGTGGTGAATTGGAAGCCTTTGCAGGGGACGTGCCTAGAAACAGTGCTTCAGCATCAGGCAGAAGCTGAAGTTTATGTGTAATTCCCACGTAAAAAGAAGGAACACAAAAAGGGAGTGAAGGTGATGATGACCATGAATTTTGGGCACCTGGGATGTGTGTAAACTGTGGAGATGGGTATAGAAACTGGCTTCTTGGAACTGGTGGCAGGGATGAAAGGAAGCCCCTGGAAGCCTGACTCCCCCTCCTCAGCTCTAATAGCAAACAGAGATCTCAGGGAGGGGTAAAAGAATGTGTCTGTGGAGACTGTGTTGAAAACTACTATTGTAGTATTTTTGATTGATTGTCACAAAGTATTGCTTAGTGTGCTTTTGAAGGGAGAGTCAGATAGAAAAATTTTGGTACCTGTCATGAAGATTATTTTTGTAGCTGTAGGGAGTGAAGAGGATGGGGGTAAAATAAGAAAGGGAAATGAAGCATCATTTGTTTCAGGTATGAATTATTTTTCAAAAAGGGAAATAAAGCTGAACTTCTGTTTACATGACTGCAACAGATTCCATTTACGGCAGCTGATGCGAACAAAGTTCTGAGAGCTAAGAAATTATACTGCAGATATCAATGCAGTGGGTAATATAGTATTATCAATGACAGCAGTGCAGAAAATGCAGTAGTTTTCCCCTCAAGTTGTTTGTGAGTAAAATGGTCACACGCATGTGCAAAATATTAACGTTCTGTTACAAGAGTGGACATGTGCATATATTACATAAATATAACATTTTATGTATATTTATGTTCTTTTTTATAAGAAGGAGAGTTTAGAGTTTTCTACAAACTAGATACAGAAATTTTATAACCTGCTGCAAGCAGGATGTACTTCTTATATTAAAGCAAATTTTCCAAATTATTTCAGGGAAAATCACCCAGGTTGGAAAATCTTAAGAGTTAAATAAACAAAGGAAATTAAAAAAGTTACAGAAGACATCACAGAGCTACTGTGGTGATGGCTTAAAAACACTCCATATCCTTTTTGTGTGGAAATAATATTGCTTTGAGTTACAGCTCTGGTATTTCCTCTTTTATGAGACATCAGGTTATGTTACTGCAGCTTTGCTGAGAGTCACAATAGTGAATTCAGGTCTCTATAATCTCTTGTATCCAGCTGCAAGAGCATAGTTGTAACAAACAGCAGACAAACCTTCCAATCAAAGCTAAATTCAATTTTAAGTTAGTATATGCAAATCTACCCTGAAATGGAAACCTCATTAAACACCTTATGTAGGAAGGTGTTTAATTCCAGAGTCCTAGGGGTGTTTAAGGAGAGACTAACTTTGCCAAGCAAGAAGCTGTTAGTCACTTGGCTCTTTGATTTGAAAATGAGTCCCAGGCATACATATTAACAGCATTTATCAAAACAGGAACCTTCCGAGAAAACATATAATTAGATTTCAACTACTTTATCCAGAGCAGATGCAAACATACAGTGTAAACTGTCCCAGTGTAGGGATCTGACCAAGTTGCCAAATGCAGGCAGCTGGCAGTGTACCTCCCACCCAGGCAGCAATACTGCCCTCATTACAGACCACACCGCATCTTCAGAAATTTCTTGTCTACAAAGGGTTTAAATATAAAAATCAAAATATGTCCGCATCTGTGTTGGTATAACAAATCCCAGAAGCCATGCTCAGGCTGAAAACATATTTAGCTAATGTTAGGATTTGCCTACCCAAAATACCAAGGCAGAAAACGTTCTAAAAATGAAAAGAAACCCAGACCCTAAACCACAAGAAATTTGGAAATTAAGTTTCAACTCGCAAACCAATCATAAACACCAAAGGCTCTGAGATGAAACCATGTTTACTGAATAAAGACATGGTCATGCAGGCAAACAAATGAAAAAAGAATCTGACAGTGTTAAACCTGATCCTGTCCTGCTTTGGGCAAAATTTCAACCTCAAGGGTTAATGATTCTTAAATACAATTAATTGTATAAATTCAGCATCTCATCTAAAAGTATTATATTTGCTTTGTTACGGGCTTTGCTATCTGAAGGGTTCTCCTAAGCCTTTTGGATGAAAATTTAGGACAATAAGAGAAGAATATCAGGATGAATTCTGTGGGGATTATCTACACTGTGGTTCTCAGAAAAAAAAATCCAAATTAATTAGTTTTGAATTTTTAAAATGGATCATTAAACCATGCTAAGTTCCTGTGTTGACTCTCTTACTCAGAACTAAGCCTTTCTCAGTAAATTGTAGTTCATTTGAAAAAACACCCTGAAGTACATCCCCTTTAATTCTCAATGTCAATACACAACAATTTAAAACAGTTTAACAAAATGCTCTGAGAGTTGATTGAGATTAGTATTCAATCATCCAGCACTCCTGTTGTCCAGAGGTTTTTGAGCATGGGAAGCTTCAGATGCTGTAAAGCAGCTTCTAAATTCTCATTGAAGAAGAATTCACTGTTTTCAGGAAAGAGTAAACTACTGCTAGGAGTGGACTGCAGAAAGAGTTAGCATGCAGCCCCACTCAGTAACTCAGCAGTAACTTCCTCTACAGATATGCATCAGATAGGTAGAATTTATGCATTATTCATCTTGCTTCACACATGTTGCAGCACTTTAGGCGCAAAACAGATCAGAGCACTAACAGTGAATGGTAGCTATGTCTACATTAAGAGCAAAATGGTGCCATGGGCCCATCATCTGCACTTTGCGTGTTTCAGGAGTTTTTCCTTCAGAGTGGCGGTAGCGTGCTTACAAGGACTTGATGAAAATTAGTAGCTGAAGTACATCTTTCAGTTTAGCTCCTGCAGAAGGACTCTGGCTCAGGCAGTGTGAACCCAAGCACAATAAATGGGGAGAATCAAGAAATGATTTCTAAAAGCATCGTCCTAATCTGAACTGCAAAGCTGGCATAGACATACCCAAGCAGAGCATGACTTCCACGGAGGGGCTAGTCTGATGCCAGCCTGGGTGCACTGAGAGTCTGGGGTGACCAGTGTCCTGGAGAACTGCCAGAGGAGGGCTTGGGGACTCCTTGAGTTAGCAGAGAGGTTGGTATCTCCCATTTTATGGAAAAAATGATGCAGAAAAGCAGTCTTCATCTTCATGCCTACGGCACCATCCAGACTGTCATAGCACTTGATGCAGAAGTAAGAGTGACTTTGTTCAGAACATTCACAGCACTCTGTTATAAAATCCACATTATAAAGGCTGCTTTGAGAACTAGCCCAGAAGCTTTTTCCTCCAGTCTGTTTGCTATGAGAAACAATAAATTAAATTACATTAGAAACATCAGACTCCTATACGTAATGAGCATGCAGCCCACAGAGTTCACTAAGCAAGAGGTCAGTGGGCTTAGTGAATTTGCCTGGATTTAAAGACCTTATGAACATTTTCATCTTCTTTGTGTGAGCTGAAGTTACTGCAGAACTTTTGGAACACATCTCAGGATTTGGGAAGCAGTTTTCTTGACTTCAGCGCTGCATTTGTTAGGGGTGTACATTGCTGTGAGTATCATCTTCTGGCTTTGAATCTACTTACCATTGAACAGAAAAGAAATGGGTAAATTATTTGCTCATGTTGCCATTAATGTCGTGTTGCAGGCATGTGTGGCATTTTTTTTCCAAAGAAAAAAACAGAACTACTGTTCCAGCAGCTTCTGACATAAATCAGAGAAAACTGTGATCTTTGGTGAATGTACTTTTGTTCTTTATCTAGCAATTAAGACTAAGAGGAAAACACATGGCCACAGATGGGTCCCAAGTAGCTGTACACAAAACTCATTTCATCTGCCTAAGGCACAGTCAACTTTTGGGACTGAGGTGGTTTTTGAACAACTAGTGGGCTGTTGGTAAATTATTCATGTGAATGCTATTCCTACACATGATGGTAGCACATGAGGGAGAGATCGGAAAGCGTGCCGGAAAGGGAAGGTTTAGGGCAGCATTGTCATCTGTGAACCTTGTTAAGTTATTTTAAAAAAGGGGAGAGTTAGAATTTGCAGAAAACAGTGAGGATGCTGACATCCAGGGGAGGGTGGTATAAAGGAGAGGAAGGGAATAAGGTTACCCCATTAATTCTGGCATGGCTCACATTAGCCTTGTGTCTTTATAAACAGAAGAGGATTCCGCTTGTAAAGGAAGGTCTGATGTATCTTGCACCCATTGTTAAGTTGAATGATGTTTAAATTACTTTTTTTTGCAAATGCCAGTGGCTGAATTATAGCACAAAGCAGAACAAAACTACTGCAGTGAAGAACATGAGTAATTTCAGGAATGGTACCTGCAGAATTATTTAAGCAGATTTGTGTGATAACTGAGGCTTTTCTCACAGTGTTTAGACTTAATGAGAACAAGACTGATGTCCTATCTACACTTCTTATCACATTTACTGCTTCATCGCAGAAGAGTGGTTGAAAACAAACGAAAAACCAACCAACCAAACAAGTTAGCAGGAAAGTTAAGTGATTGCATTACCACATAATGAATATTCGGAGTCACCAGTGGTATTTGTGGAAAAAAATATAAAATTTTATAATTGGCAGGAGTCACGTGATTGCTCATAAGCACCAGTGGGAGCTGTGTCAGCATGAGATGTCACAAAAGAGCCTTTTGCCTTCACCTGTGATTAAGGAACGTTCTCCATTTATGCAGTGAGGGAACTGTTGCAGAGCAGAAGGATGGACAGGCAAGGAGAGGGAGGGAGGCAGTTTGTTAAGAAGCAGGAGCTGTCTTGGGTGCCTTCGGCAGCTTTTTTTTATTAGCAAACAACTGCATTTTATCTTCTTGGACCAACTGTGAACTTGAAATACTGAGGAAACAAGGCATTTAAGTTTTACTGTGAGAAAAAGCTATCCTGACGCAGTACGGAAAGAAGATGCTCTTTGCTCATCATATGCCCCGTAGAGTCTCTGAGCTTGCAGGGGAACTGGAGGTGCTCAGGAAGTTACTATGAAGACCTGGGGGTTCAGACCTTGTTGCTCAAAAGTAATGAAAGTAGCTATAGTAGCTGGCCTTCAGTAGGCCATCAAGTGACAACTTCAACACAATTGCCTTGCCTTGATTTTTCCTCCTACCTGTGTTTCCTAGGCTTATTCCAAGAAAAGCCACAGTTAATTATATTTTCTATTCAAGAGAAATAGATTTATGTTTTAAAATTTCATTTATGATGTTACCGAAGATGCTATTCCTCATTTAATTTTCTATTTTTGAGAAAAATACTGTGCTCTACTATAATCCTATTGAAGTCAAAAGGTTTTTCTGAGCTTACAGCAAGGAATTGTGCCAGTTCTCTATGTGTTACTCATTGTGCTGCTCCCCTTGATGCTAAAACCTTCCTATTTCTCTGCACTTTGCATAGCTTCTAAACACCAAATGAATCAATTCCACGTGATCTGGGGCACTATTGTGGGGTAAAAGAAGACCTCCCACAGCTGGGACTGAAGATTCCAGTTGTCTGACTAGGTATTCATGCCACTCTCAGTCTCCCAGCTCTTAATCTGCTCCCTGACCCAAAGCTCTAGAGAGAAACCACCTTTGTAAATCAAAGGAACATCATGTATCAGAGCACCATCACTGCACAGGCTTAACTCTTTGCACTACTCCTGCACCCAGCAACCAGTTTGTCACTGGGAAAAACAAACCATTCAGGTGGGATATCAATTAAAAAATGCAGTGTAATAAAGATTATATATGCTCTGCATATGCAAGCAACATCCATCCAAATACTTTTTTCACCCTACTACTTAATTCAATTTATAGTAGTATAGCAATTTCCCAGGAGCATGAACTTGTTCATACACAGGAATTATCTCAGTAAATTATTGACAAAACCAGACAAGCCAGATGGTTTTTTTCCCCAGAATAACATCCTCTTAACCTTTATCAAACAAAAGATGCTTGTGTGAAGAGCTTATACTTAAGACACACTCCCTGGTGCTGCACTATTTGTAATACAAGCTCATTCAGTTTATTATAGCATACGAGAAAACTGTTTTTATCTCCAAATATTTTGTAGTATCTCTTTCTTGTGTATGAATTATGGGTCACTAGCTACCATATACATATACAATACATGGCATGTAGCCACCTTAAAAGGGACAGTGGAAGCAGGTTCCTAATGAAGTCACCGTCAGAAATTTCACAGAGTCGGGCAAGTCTGATTAACAAGTTTATAAAAACAGTGACTGCAAAGAACATACTTTGCCATCACTTCTCAGGTGGCTGTACAGATGGCACTTACTGCAAACTGCTCCACTTTACGTTAGAAAGTGTTTAATACACAAGTACAACTTCTTCTATTCTAGGCTGAACATATCAATAAAGTGTCAAAATAGTCTTGGGAAGAGTGTTAGAACAACACTTGCAGCTTAACTTTTCACCACAGACCCTGGAAGTTATCTTCATACCTGTTCCTTGCAGGAAGAGTTTCAATAAGGACTGAGTTAAGGATTGAAGCTGATGTATTTCATGCTGGTATTTAGATAACTAAACATATAGTTTTGTTATTTTCTTCATCTTAAGTGATTTGCTTGTGGTGACACAAGATGCTTGCACTCTAATAGGCACTGAGTCAAGCTCCAGCATAGCATAAACTATATTCAATCCATTGAATTAGCCATAATAAGACAACAGCAAGTCACCAACACATTGTCTCAAATGGCCGAATGTAGAAAGAATCAGTGATTTAGGCTAAAGGCAGATGCGAAAACAATAAAGATCACCAAAACAAACACCGTTAAGTAGCCATTTATCTTGACTCCTTAGCATCATGTATCAGGAAACTAGGGAGATGTAGGGTCAACAGTGGCTAGGAGACTGCAAGACCCTCATCCCGAGGAAAAATAGTGTTGGTACATTCAAAGATGCAGAATGAAAGAAAGGAGTTAAGTAAGTGCCAAGCTTTCAGTGGAGAATGGGGGAATGGGTTACTTCATCTCTGAAAATTATGAACTTGACCATGAAATAGTATTCTGCAAAACTCGGTTTTGTGACTGGTTTTCCTTGCAACTTGTATACCTGTGCCTCTGGGGTCAAGGTAGATTTTGCATCCCACTTCCTCATGTCTTTTCTCTCTTGTTCAGATGAGTGCTTACTCCTAATATCTGAGATACTGGTCTGTACAGGTGAAGAGTTGTGCATATCCTCTTTGAGTTGTCGGATCTCGTGGGACAGTTTCTCCACAGCCTCCTCTTTGAGTGGCTGGATGTCCTGGGACAGTTTTTTGATCAGGTTTTGGGACAGTCTTTCCACAGCCAAAACACAGGTCTGTAGGGAGGAAGGGAGATTTTCTTCATATGCCAGATTTGGAGAGCCAATGCATCCACCATTGATCGTTCTTCATCTTTCCAGGCCCATACTGCCAATGGGCTGGCATACAGCAATGGTGCACTTGGTACTAACTTCTGCCACATGGGTTGCATGCATTGGACTTCATCTGGATCTGTGTGTAACCACTCATTGTCTGGGTGATTATAAATCACCTCCAACATGGCTAATTCTCTCAAGTGCTTGATACCTCTCTCCACAGTAGTCGACTTGCCTGAGTGGCATATGACATCATTCTTGAAGGGATACCTTTCCTTACATCTGACAGGAGTCACCTCCAGGGGCTGAGGGTTTATGTCCCTTTTTCAATCACCTTGTCAATGCCCCCTTGTCTAGACAGGGATCTCAGCTGCTTGACTTCCATACCCTCTAATTGCAAGCTACTGGCCTCATTATCCTGGCATTGGAGCAGCCAGGTGGCAATGTGCTTGTCTGGATGACAGCTGAAATCTTTTCACATATCTCAAACCTCACTCAGCAATAGGAATTGGGTGTTTACCTCTGGTTCTGGCTCTTCTGTTCTCCTCATGGCCCTGCTTTGTCATCCTTTTCTAAAGGAGCTGATTTTTATGTCCATTTTCTCTCATATATAGGGGCTACTGTTACTGGCACGGGCTGGTTTTCTGGTTCAGCTGCAGTGCCTGTCACCAGCGTTGGAGTAACTGCAGTGCCTGTCACGGGGGGTGGAGTAGAAGCAGTTCCTGTCAGTTGATTTTCCTTCTCTTCTCCCTGCGAACGCTGCATATATCAAGCAGTGTTTGGTAGATACTGGCCAGAGTCTGGCACAGTATGGCAAATTGTGCCTCTTTGGAATAGCCACAGCATTATTTTTTTTAATAATCTATCGGTTTATCAGGGTCTTGCAATTATTTGGGAGTGAAGTTCCAGACCATTGGAGGTGAGAAATTCTCTAGCTACCCGCCCATGTTCTCCCACCCATGACTATCCGGCCTTAGGACAGGTTAGAACGTGTTCTGTAACCATCTCTTTGTCTCTCCCCTCCCACTCTTGGTTCCTGAGCTAGTTCCTTGGTTCCTTGGTTAGTCTCAGTGTTTTTGTGTTGGACATCATATATACTGAGCATGATGTCACATGGTATGGAACATTGCTTTGGCTGTCCTGGCTGTGCCTCCTCTCAGCTTCTCGCTAGCAGGGTATGAGGAGCTGACAAGTCCTACTCGCACTACTTAGCAACAACTAAAACATCAGCATGTTATCAACATTATTCTCATTCTAAACCCAAACCAGAGTACTATACTAGCTACAAGCAAGAAAACTAACTCCAGAAATTAACAGCCCAAACCAGTACAACAGAATACCAAGATAACAGTTGAACAGGGAATTATAGTTACAGACAGATGAATGTATGGTCTGAAGGAGTTAATAAAAAGAAAGAACAAAATGCCCTAAGAGCTGGATATGACAGAAAATCTTGGACTGCCAGTGAAAAATTAGGAAAATATTTTATTTTTAAAATGGAAGACACCACCTTCCAAATGGAACCTAAACCACTTGCAGTCACATTACTGATCCATGGGTGGAGAGGACATTAGATGACCCATAAAAAGTTTGACAGAACCATAAACAGTGATGAATGGGAAAAAAATAACACATCTGCAATTAAATTGTAACTTGTCTATAACTAAGTATGCAAAAAATTAAAATGAGCTCTGACTCAGTTGCTCAGAGATATTTAGATGGTTCTACTTTAAAAAAAGGGGAGAAAAATGTATCCTTTTGAAAATACATTTTTCTAAATTATGCTTTTGACTACCAGCTCTTGAATCATGTCTTAAGAGGCCTGGAAAAACACATTAGCACCTCTCCACAAGCACTGTGTTTGAACATGGTTGCCTTGAGGAGAGGAGAAAGAAAGATTTCCAGACTCACTATAGACAAAGCCTGAGGGCTGTTGGCATAAGCACAAAGCCAGAGCAGTGATTCAAGAAAATGGAAAGAAAATGCCTTTAAAGCAGAATTCACCAAAGACATTGAATAGCAAACAGGAGACAGGGCCTTCGAGAGCAGCATTTAGTAATTAGGTCAATGCTTGGATGCAGAGTTCTTTTGTGAACAATGAGGTGTTCTACAATAGAAGTCAGAAGCCTGCTAAAAGCCAATTTGTCTGTCCATTTCAGAAACCCTCGTGGATCCCCTGGTTCAGTTTTCACCATCGCCGTTACTGTACTGTCAGGGCAACTGATACAGCAAGTTGACTGTTCACTTTCAAAGCTGCTTACTGTTGGTCTTAAAGAGTAAACAGAGGAGCTCAGGGACTTTTGCAACATTAATTTATTGGATTGATAGACAATTTCTGTGTGTGGAGGGACACAATGAAATACAGAGTTACCAACTGCATTTAAAAAGTCCTGCTTCTTGTGATCATCGCTCTCCTTTCCCTGCCTCCAGGTCAGGAGAGCACTTGCACATGTACTGCATTTTAAAGCGCAAGCTGAAATCCTGCGTCTGTTTCTGACTTGGTGTTTTCAGGCTGTGGCAGCCGGCTCTGTCAGAAAATGCCACCCAAGTGAATATTAGCCAGTAGTTGCACCCTGGATCCAGAAGAGGATTTCACATTTGCAAGAAAAAAAGATGAGGCTGCTGTGTTCTACCAGAGAGCTATAGCAGTAGAGTTAAGCAGAAAAATGCCATCTGCTGATGTACAAGATGAAACCTGCCAGCCCCTGGAGTTTTAGTGAATGCCTTTCCTTCTCTTTTCTTTTTCCAAGCTTAAATATTTTATGATTTCCAAAAAGGAGAACATGTGAACAATAAAAAAACCTGTATGCGAAAGAGAGCGCTGTGTTCTCGAGACAGCCTCTAGATGGGTGAGATGACACCTCAGAGGCAGATGAATACAGATTTCCAATCAAATCAGTCATTAAGCTGGGAGTGAAGCTCAGCACAGGTTTAGGCATATCTGAGTGCGGTGTGGCTGTTTTTCCGGCTAGTGTGTCAGCTTACAGTGTCATTTTGTTTCCTGAGCAATGTTTCAGCAATCCAGGGGTGTGGTGTCTCGGCTGAGCAGTCTTGGGCTGTTCGTGGAGCTGCAGGCAGGACCCAGCACAGATGAGGCCTTGACCTGTAGGACTACCTGGTGCCTAATGCTCTCAGGCTTCAAAGAAGCTCCTGCTGCCAGAGCAGGGAGTGGAGATGGGATTGGAGTGAGAATTTGTGGAGCCACAGTGGGCTTGCAGAAGGCAAGTGGGAGTTGAGAGCTGAGGGCAAGGCTCATCTTTCAGACACAGCAGATGAGGGCTTGGCCCGGACTCAGACCAGCACTAGCACACATTGGACAAAACATCGACACATCTGGACAAGATTAGATTTGCTGCTCAGGCAGCACTGAAACAAGAATTGGTCCAATCAGAGTAGAGGCACCACAATGTTGTCTGCTTTGGATACCTGAAAGGATGTCAGTCTCCTCAGGGGCATCACCTGAGTCTTTGCAATAGACTCAAAGCTCCAAACTATTTGCAATCCCATCTGTACTGCATGCTAACATGCTCTGGTTGAATTGACATACAGGCAGCTGGTTTTTTGATGCAGTGGAAATAATGTTGTTCTCTGATGTTCCTTCTTTAGTGCAATTAAAATTTTGCTTCTCTTTTGTGGTAAGGGAAATAGAAGAAATTGTCATAAACCTCAGAAACTTGTCTTAGGAAAATGTGTTATAGGTATAGGTGCTTGTAATTTTTTTAGTACATATTTTTTCCAGCTACAATATGGAAAAAAAATTGAGTACTCTGTTATAAAATATAACTTACATAATTTAAAACCAGTTTTCAAGGCTAAAAAGATTTCTTTTGCACTTGTGCTGTATAATCATTAGATTTAGTTGTATATTTAATTGATGGAATAGTTTTTGTTGTTTAGTCTTACCTTCCTGTGTAAGGGCTGATTTAAACCATTTGAAATTACTGGATGTGGAGCTTACTGAACAACAAAATTTAGTAAACTATCGTTGGTGTCTGTATGATTAATAGAGATTAAGAAAGTACTGGCATATGTACTGGCACATGACATCATGATTCCTAAAAGGAACTGTTACTCATCGGCTCAACATTTGGGATTAATTGCCTTTGCTTATTACCAGGGAGAAAAAGAGCAAAACATTCAGGTTGCATGAGCAAAATTATGCACTATCACTTAATAATCCCACTTCAGCAGGAAATATTCACTGAATTGAGAGAGAACAGGATTTTTTTTTGTCTTTTTTGTCAGACCAATCCATGTAATCTATGTAATTACAAGCTAAACAAATGTACGTACACTGACAGCCGCCCACTGCCTATGGACCACTTCAGTTGTACACTGCCAGTCATATGCCAGTATATTTTTTTGTGTCATTGTATGTTTTAGATTAATTCAAGGCACTTCTGATGCTGTGGTTTTTCTGTGAGTTTGATTTTGCAGAAACAAATCAGGTCTGCTTTTAAACTATTTGATGCTTTTTTAGGGCCTACTGTCAGTACAACTACATGTACAGTCAGGGATTACTCAGTTGAGACCTTCATGTACTTTAAACCATCTTTTTTACAGCATTTGTGTGAGCAATTCTGCAATGCCATTTACAAATCATGAGGGATCTAGAATTAATGATGAATGGAGAACAGCTGAGGTGTTGATTGACTGCGCAGAAATCTTCCATGGCGAAGAAAAGTGGACAAAGGAAAGGTGTGGTGCACATACACTGCTTACACAAAACATAGGTGTGATCTCTAAATAAGCAGGCTGTGGTAATTTGAGATGTGTGGGCTATTTTTGGCTATTTGTAAGTAGGAAAAAAAATTATTAAAACAAATATTGATAAGGAATTGATTTGCAAAAACCTAGAGATTTTGCAAGAAGTCCTTCAGTATTTGGGGAGGCGTGTCTTAGGGGTTTAAGAGTGTCGTCCTCCTCCCACTAAACAGTGAGAGTCAATGAAACCCAACTGGGCTCTAGGAGTATAGGCCAATAAACCATATCACTAATGTAACCATTGCAAATTTGACATGGCCCAGTGCTTTCTAGAACGTTAGATATCACTAGAAGCTGTAGAGGATTTTCATAAAAGATCTGGTGTCCTGCTCTGATCAGCTTGTGGCATGAACAGCTATTCTCCTTGCAAGTGTGTGGGTCTTTAAAGCCTTGGAGAGTGTTGCTTGAGAGCGTGAAGGCTAGGGTATCGTAAGCAGGGAGCACCACAAAACACAAGCAGAGAAATTAGAAAGAGGTAAGAGTAACTGCTTATCCATCAGTTAGGAAAATACAGAGGTAAATGGGGAAACAGGGATAATGTGTTCCTCTTGAAGCATCTGGATTTAATCACACTTCTTGCAATTCTGGGACAGCATGATTACAGTGCATTGCAATTTTTTTGTTTGTTTGTTCTTGTACACAAGATTTGAAACAGGGAAAAATATAGAGGGAACCAAACATTTCCCAAGAAGTAGTTGAAAGAACTGAATTATGCTTCAAAAAACAGGACTCTGATTTATGCTGTAAAACCTGGGATTTTACCTTTAATGAGGGTGATTTCCATACTCAGCTGTAAATCCATATGCCAGATTTTTGACTAATTGCACTGGAAACACAAAGAATCATGAAAAGACTTTGCTAAACTTCTGAAGCCATGAAAACCTAATTTCTAGTTTCCAGAGAATACTGTCGCAGAAAAAAAGACAAGCTATTTTTTTCCTTTGAAAGGTAATGTCCTTTCAGAGCCACAGAATGGAATTAAAAATTTTAAGAGTCAATAATGCAAATCACAGAAATCTCATATCTTTCTCAGCACCCTCTTTTGTCAATGTTAATACATAACAGCAAAATGACAAAACAAACAGCTCTGGGAAGACAACATATATAATACAGACTATGCAGATGAATAAAACTGTAATGGTCATCTCATCTGGCTTCCTCCTGCCAGAGGAGGAAGTCCATATTTGAACTTATTTGTAGAATCTTTTATGAGAGTGCCCACTGAACCTTCATCTCAGTATCCTTCAGTAGGTTAAGAGAGGATCGTATCTTTTAAAAATAAAATGAAACATTAAGAAATGGTAGAAGAAATGATTTATGGGTCAGCAGAGACACTTGTTAAATAAGTTGTATCTCTTCTTTAATGTTTTTACTAATTATCTAAAGTCAAGGATAAAGAATACAGCAATGAAAGTCCCAGATATATTAAATTGAAGGAAATTACTAGTATGAAGGAGACATGAAAAAAGTAGGAAATAACTTAACCAGATTAAAAGAACAGGGAGAAAATGAGAAAATGAGATACCAGTTATGGAATGAAACCCAATTAAAATGAAAAGCTATTCTAATTCACAAGAGGAAAGAACTATCAGACACGGACAATCAGATAAACCTGCAAAGAAACAACATAGAAAGAGTCTCAGGGAACTGTATTTGCAATGCAGGGTGGCAAGGTAAAATAGTCAGAGCAAAATATAATTAGGCTGAAATATATAGGTATAATCTTTTCACAGTCACACCTGGAGCAGGCTGCTCATTTCTGTACCAGATTAAGAAGATCTGATAAATGGGAGAGAATTCAGATCAGCACAGCATCATTATTGCAGATTTAGAAAACAAAGAGTAACACTATGGCTCAGCAACCTGGCAGTGCTGAAACCTGGACAAATGCTTGTTAAATTTCTTACTGTTAATTTCCTGCTGAGCAGTTAAGCATAGAATGTGAATTGCTAGGAGGCAACGTCTGCTCTGTCCACCCCTCTGATCCAAGGGGATATTTCCTTCAAGCTCATTTTTTTCTCTGGGCTGACATTTCAACAGCAGCCCTGCAATAAGGGAGTACTTGCTTATTAGTACAGACAACCCTATTACATATACAGTGTGCCCTAACACGCAGTTCGTGTTTCCCTAAAACAACTTTTCTATAGGTATTGGCAAGGATATCGTGTTATTCATTAAATCTTTTATTAGCACGCTGCTGGCCTGCTGTCTAACAGCACCCACTGTGTTAATGATGATAGAGTGTAATGTTGAATATGTATGGTGGGAAATAACACACATAATACAGGCAGGAGGGCAATTGATTGGACAGTGTAATCTACTCGTTTATTCCCCTGCTGCCATTAGGAAGTCAATATAATTGAGTGAAAACACCAAGACATCATCTTGTGAGAAACTTTGGCTTTGGGGGAATTTAAAGAAGTGATAAAAGTAAAGAGAACTTTAAAGTAAAACAATACTTACATAAAAGTCTTTCAGACCCAAATTAGTCACACTGTTTTTGCAGGTAGTTGTTGGTTTCAGGCAGTACATTCATACAGTAGCACTGAGTGGCTTTCAGCTTCATTTGCTGGATGAAGTAAAACACACTGACCTTTCAATGTTTTCTCTAGATAAGCCTGAATCAGAATCCCAAATCCAAACACCCCCAGATATTGGTGAGATTTGGACCTGATAGAAAGATTAACTAGGTAGTTGGGGATAAGTTTAGATATTTGTGGGGGAGGGATAGTAAATATTACGGTGTGTTACAGCCTGCATAATCATAGTATCTGCATGGAGAGAGCGTGCACCTGAAAAGGGGAGCATGACTAACCCAGACACAGAAAAATGAAGAGAAAAACTTTTCTGGGCACTGAGGGAAAGGCACTGTGATGGGCACAAGCTGCTTTCACCTACTCTTTGTTGCCTGCACCCAGCTGAAGCCATACTGTAGTAGGAAACCACCAGGTGAGACATTGACTGAATGCGTGAAGTCAGCGGGGCTGCCTGAGGGGCAGCTGCTGGAGCAGTCTGCTGTGTAGAGAGATGTTAAAAAGCAACAGTCAGGTTGGGCTGGATGCTTGAAATGTCAACTTATTCAGCAAGGGAAATATAATCATCATTTCACTTAGTGATTACCACCAACGCTTTTCCAGTTCTGCCTGGAACTGAGTGATATGAGTGCGGCTGAGCCACATGAACTACTTGGAAAAGGAGTTGTGGTAGGGTAGCTGCATGAGCCCAGCAGTATCATTTCTGGAATCCATCACTCTCTTCTTGGCTTTATGCTACCATTGCAGCATTACAGGCATGGGGAAGAATGGCTGGAGAGCTGCCTGTCGGAGACGGACATTAGGAAGAATTTCTTTACTGAAAGGGTGGTCAGGATTGGAACAGCTGCCCAGGGAGGTGGTGGAGTCGCCATCCCTGGAGGTGATGGGTAGATGAATTTCTTAGGGGCATTGTTTAGTAGGGAGACAGGTATGGTTGGACTTGACCCCCAGAGGTCTTTTCCAGTCAGATGATTCTGTGATTCTATGGAGAAAGCTGGGAGCAAGCCCATGATCAAAGGGTGATGTCTCCTACCAAAGCCTGAGTGTTGAAGAGGCACAGAAGGTTCAAGTGTTTGTGGCTGTGACATTCTTGGCATCTGAGGAGTGCAAGCATCAAAGTTAGCAAAACCTGGCAAAGCTGACCTCTTAAAAAATATTGTTCAGATATTGGGAGGAAAAGTCTTCTGGACATCAGTTTGCTGGAGGCGACTCCAACAAAACATCACTCCAAGGAAATGGCTAAAAGTAATTTTGGATTCTTTCTACTAATTCAATAAACCATTAAGAAATTTATTACCAGAGAATACTGAGCAGGAGAAGTGAGTGAAAACTGTTTTATGTCTGTAGCAACTGTGTTTTTGTGAACATTCCTACGGTGGTCCTGGCCATTACGTGCTGAAGGACATAAATTCCATATGCAGTTTAGTATGGAAAAACAGCAGGGCAGGTGTTCTTCTGTCTTGTGGCACTGCAGGCAGCAGTGCAGGCAGGATGCAAGTACCTTGAGGCTGATGCCTGCAGCAGGAGCTTCTGACAGTGGCAAATTTTCAAGAGAATGCCCTGCATAACTGGGCAATGCGGGGAGTGACTTGTCTCCATCCCTGCTGTCTGTGATGTATTTGCAAATAGGATGATGGGATTGCTATCAGGCCTGCAAAGCTGGTGGCTCTCAGGAGACTGGATTTTTGAGCTTTTTGTTGGGCAGTATCACTCCTTTTTGTCAAAACAATAGCAAGGACAAAGGCCTTAAGCCCTTAGTACCTACATCACTTCTAGTGCTGTTATTTCTTGGCACTGTAGTGGGAAGCAGTTATATAGCTGTGTCCCTTTTCCTTTCCTGCTTTGAAAAGGAATGATGGGATGCAATCACAGCAGCACTCTGCTACACATGGAAATGAGAGTCAGGTGCACAGAGACATCTGCGTGCACAAGGAGGTTTTTGAGCGTGTCTGCTCATGCAGTTAATCCTACGGCACTGGTGTGGCTCTGGTACAGCTTGTGCTGGGCTTTCACAGCACAAGCAGTGCCCAGAGCTGTGGTGTTGATGCTGCCAGGGCCAGGACTGGGGGTAAAACTCCCACAGGCGGCTGGGGAGGGCTGAAGCACTGGTTGGGAATGAGGGAATGCTGCGCCTGGGGGTCTGTACCCTGAGTGGTGAACACAGAAGGTTTCCTGCAATGGGTACAAAGCTTTTCAGGCTATAAGTGCTGTGGTTTAACTCCTCAAAGACATGGCAGGGACATGCTGGTTTTACTGAAATTAAGGGGATGACAGCCTTGGGCTTGATGGGAATTCAGAAGTCCCATCCACTGTGTATAAATCATGACAGGTAATATTTACAAGCCTAAGTAACTCATGCTAGGATCCTACCTAGTACTGGCAGGTCTGTCTTTGAGGTAAGCACTACCTGAACGTCCCAGAGAAGTCCCTTTCCACAGTGGAAAGCACCTCTGCAAACTTCTGCAGTCAGCAGAAGTGGCACTGGGAGCTCAGAGCTCCCCACATGGATGGACTGCAGCCACCCTGCTTGGCTGGTATTTTCATAATTATTCTACATTGTAATTAAAAAAACAAAGCTTTTCATTTTTTAACAACTGGTGAATATGACAAAAATCAAGAGAAAAATAAAGCTCTGAATGTGAATCAGAAAGCTTGTTTTGGGGATCCCTGGTGAGCGCATGCTGCTTCAGGGACCTGACAAGGCACTTCTGGGGCCTGTAGCAGCATCTGCAAGGCCCTCCCTGCTCTACACCTGTACCTGGGAGACAGAAGAATCAAAACCTGGTAAGAAATCATGGCAAAATGCAACATTTCCCGCTCTGAGTACTGCAGCAATGCAACTAAATACCTGGCAATGCCACCACGATGTTACAGCTGAGTCTGCCACAGAGCACCCCTGAAGCAGGTTGCATGCCGGGAAGCTGAGGAAAGCTGCTCCCTGGGCATCGCATGTCTCAGCGATGACCTTGGTGTGCCAGAGAATGAAACCCTTCGTGCTGCATGGGGTACCTCTGAGTCCGACCAGCTGGTGCCTTGTGTCAGTTGTCACCTCAGCCCCACCAGCTTCCAAGACACGTATGCACATGGCTGGGTTTATCAGCAGACAAATATCCTCATGTTTCTTTTCAACTCCCTGACCTTCCTCCAATCATGGATGGTACTGGTGCCACCTCGGGGCCCTGTAGAGCCCTCAGTGTTCCAGGGGAAGAACTGATGAGGAGAGCCACTGCTGTGAAAGTCGGTGCTGGGATGGGAATGGTGAGGGTGGGCACGGGAGCCTTTGAAACATTCATGCTAACAGGGCCAGTCCTCTTGCTTAAAAGGTCCCTGCCTAATGCTCTGAGAGCCAGAGACTTTGAGTCCTGATTGTAAAAAGCCAATTGGAGTCACACCATGGAACCCTGGCTCCTGGTTCCCCTTCAGTTTGTCTCCTCTACAAGCAGCAATAAGCCCAACTCCTGCAGTGATGTTTAAGAAGCGATTTGGTTCATGATTCCTCTGAAACTATACCAATATACCTTAAAAGAAGGACATTGAGGGGCTGGAGCGTGTGCAGAGAAGAGCAACAAGGCTGGTGAGGGGGCTGCAGAACAAGCCCTACGAGGAGTGGCTGAGGGAACTGGGGTTTTTTAGCCTGCGGAAAAGGAGGCTGAGGGGAGACCTCATCACTGTCTACAACTGCCTAAAAGGAGGTTGTGGTGGGGTAGTTGCTGGTTTCTTCTCACAAGTGACAGCGATAGGACAAGAGATAATGGCCACAAGTTGCCCCAGGGGAGGTTTAGACTGGACATAAGGAAGAATGTCTTTACTGAAAGGGTGATCAGGCATTGGAACAGCTGCCCAGGGAGGTGGTGGAGTCGCCATCCCTGGAGGTGTTTAAAAGACGGGTAGGTGAGTTCCTTAGGGACATGGTTTAGTGGGGAGACAGGTATGGTTGGACTCAATGATCTCAGAGGTCTCTCCCAACCTTATGATTCTATGATTCTATGATTCCTGTGACACCTGAAGCCAGGGTAGAAGAAGGAAGATGCATGAAGCCTAGCAGGGACCCCTCCCCAGAGGTGGGGTGCATGGAGCATGGATGAAGGTACTCAGCAAGACTGGGCTCCCACTCACAAGGGGTTTGCCTATGAAAGACTTCAATCCATGCCTGGGCTCACCATGATTTTTAGTGAAAGAAGTGGCTAGAGAAAATGGACTAAAATTCAATTCAATTATACTGTTCAAAGTTAGTCTCTAAATTAATCCAATTATGCTGCATCAGTCTTTGCTTAGGGCCTAGAAGCTAGGATATGATTGTTAAAGCAGTGGTTGTGGAAATCAGTTGATAATGACAAAAAAACGACAATAGAAGATGCTATTCTGAAAGTAAAGCAAGAGAGGGTTGTGAGGGGAGGGAGGGATGGGGAGAGAACACTCTATTATTCCTCCGTTAAGTGAAGTACATTGCTTAGCTATTAAAGGGGAATGCATCAGAGCTACCCAAACACAGTGCTGCCTCCAGGTCTCAGTAAGGAAGGAACTGAAAGTTGCTTATGATTCTTCACTAAGGAAACCTCCCAGCACTGTTGTTATGGAAGTACAGCTCTTAATAACCATTGCACAGCTGTCTTCTGGAACAACGTGCCCACACAATCTCTCTGCCTCTATCAGGCAGGCTGCTAAAAGCCTATTTTTATATTTTTAAAATGTAGTCTTCAAATAAGCTTGCTACAGTAGCTCAGCTTCAGGGCCTTGATGTTTTTGGGATGATCAGCCATATTAGACTTCCACTGGACTTTCTGAGAAGACCAAGGAGCAGTAGGTGCAAAGAATACACCATTGCTTAAATTCGTTGAACTCAGACCGCTTGAAAGCACAGTCAAAGAATTGCCTATTGACAATTTCAAGATGGGATATTAAACATATTTTTAAAAATTTGGCCCAAAATGCTGAGTAGAATTTCGGCTAAGAGCCCTAAACAAATTTGCTCAGATCCTTTATTTCAGGTAGACTTTTCAGCGGTGAATCTGACCGAAACATGAAAGATGCTCATGAATTTTTTGAGGGACCCATATTCATGCTGTTACATCAGTGTCTGGAGTGGTTGCATGCCTCTCATCCCAAATATCTCTGAATCTTGACCTAGCTTTCTTGTTAAATTGCATACTTCATAGTGAGAATTTTTGAGCTCTAACTCTACTTTTTGAAGTATAGTGTTCATATCCTCTCTGCTGGAAAGCAGATGCGTCCTCCAGTGCCCAATCTCACATATCAGAGCTTAAAGAATATATTTATAAGATTCTCTGCTCTGAAAATGCTTGGATGTAATTTTTGAGGCAGGATGCTTGCTTGTTAATACTGGAAGAACCTGTTCCCAAAATTGCAGCCCACATGCCGCTTAGAAATAACTTCTTTGAGCTGTGATGGAATTTCACAAAAGACTTGAAGGAGTCTCATTTCAACCCAGTGGGGGAATCTCATATTGTCTACATGTTTACACCTCATGACCACAATTACTGTTCACAGCCACTCCCATTTAAAATTGCACGTAAACCCTCACAAAGCTGTGAGCTTAGCTTAAAAATCACCAGATATACTTGTTAGTGCTGTGCTTTTGCATAGCGCAGCCAAGATGAACTTCTGAACTTTGCTTCCCAACCTGAAGGAGTACAGTGGGCTCTGTAGCAAAAATGGGTCACAAGAGTTGTGTAGATACCAATGTATTAAATTATACTCGTTAGGTAAACCTCTGCCAAGAAAGCCAAGCAAACATCATATCATAAGAGCTACAAGCATGGAGCCTTCAATGTCACATCAGGAAACTCTGAGCAATGCAGGTAGGTATTTTCTCCTTTGTACTCTCCATGCTTTCACCGTGACTCTGAAAAGGATAATGAATCAGTTCTGAATTCCTATGTCTCATTCGGAAATGGGTCCAAAGATGCCAGAGAGCACCTCCTCAGCCAACATGGACCTGTCGGAGGGCTTTTGTGTTCACATCAAGGGAGCCAGCATAGTTTCTGCTGCTGTTTTGGGAGCCCCAGGGAACCCCGCACCCTTTTGAGGTACTAGAATCATAGAATCATAGAATCATAAAGTTGAAAGAGACCTCTGAGATCATCGAGTCCAACCATACCTGTCTCCCTACTAAACCATGTCCCTAAGGAACTCACCTACCCGTTTTTTTAAACACCTCCAGAGATGGTGACTCCACCACCTCCCTGGGCAGCTGTTCCAATGCCTGACCACCTTTTCAGTGAAGAAATTCTTTCTAATGTCCAGTCTAAACCTCCCCTGGCACAACTTGTGGCCATTGCCTCTCGTCCTATCACTTGTCACTTGTGAGAAGAGACCAGCAGACAATAAGCAATGAGGGATCAAAAAAAGCAGCATATTTTTTGCCCCTGATCCCCAAACCTGGATTCTAGTTGAGGGTGCAGTGTGATCAAGTGCGCAGCTCATGCTGACAACAAGGGCCTGCTCCACCCAACTTCTAACAGAGATCAGAGCGTGTTAGCCTGTCCCTGTTCTGGGGTTGCTCCAGGTTAGGTGCAGCCTGAGGTAACCGAGATGCTGCCCAGTTGCAATCTGGTACTCTCCTGCACAGGCAGCATTTTCAGTGTTTGCTCTCTGCAAGCAGGGGTTGTTTCTGCATTGCCAGTTGTGTCACGACGCATGCTGCACCATGGAAAAGCACGGTGGTCAGGGCTTGCTTTTTTTGAACATCTTAAATTTTTGGCACATAGCTGCTACATCCCAGTTACAGAATACTTCGGTCTTCAGGCTAACCCAGCAGCAGTGGGCATGGTGGGGGAAATTACTCAGTGTGCCTATGTGGAGAGTCAGTTTGGATAAGCGAAGTACTTAGCACAGAGGCATGTGAAATCTATTAACTCTGAGTAAGCAAAGAGCAGCTGCGGGCTGCAGGCAGTACTGTAATGAGGTATATAATATAAGCTGGGGTGAAAATGGGAATTACTTACGAAATTATTCCTCAGCACTTCCACTGTGGCTGTTAGTGCCTTAGCCTCACAGATGCAGGCAAATAAAGTTCTGTAAGGTCGCAGCTGAAATGAAACCCTGATGTGCAGCAGTTTGCACCAGTTGGCAGGCAGATGGCACACAGATGAGCAGAGCCACTGTCCTGTAATAAAGCAAATGAGGAGCTTGGCGGCCTGTGCACGGGCTTTGGTTCAAGTTACAAGGACAGTAATAGGTGCTGAGCTGATATCATCTCACTGAGTTGCAAACAGCTCCGGGCATGTGCTGTGGAGGACAATTTCTAGTCCAATGAAGTGCTATTTTGCCATCACCCTTCCCCTTGCAGACTAATGACCATCTCACATAAGAAAATAGTGCCCAGCCTTTGTTCAGAGTGCTAGATTTCTCCCCCTCATCCTGTCTTTAAAAGCTCCCCTGGTTTGTAATACACAGACATCCGTGTTGCAGTTCCGTATAAATGTGGGTGGACACAGTGTGGAGGAGTGGGACATGTGTTCCATATTTCCCCAGGGAACACATTTTTTTTGTGGACAGGCTATTTTAGATTGCAACTATACAACCTTAGAGAATAACACCAGTATCACAAAATTGCAGTGCTAAATCCAATGCACATCTCGGGGCTATAAAGAATGGCTGTAGATTGTACCTTGAGCTGGAAAACTGACTGACGGATACCTTTCCTTGCCTGATGGGTATATTCAGATTAACTGCATGCCAAGCATAGTTTCTTCTGGCACTGCACAACATGTAGACCGTTGAGGCCTGCTTTCTCCTGCTTAGCTGCCTTCTGAATTTTACAAAGGAAGAGAGATTTTTAAGTGCAATGCAAAAACCAAGTGCTGGAAAGTGGCTTGAATTACTGTCAGGAGGAGCCAGCTGCTGTGGAAGCTGTGACTGTTTTGTGCAAGAAAGCTGAATGGGCTTTTCAATACTGAGGGAAAAGCGACAGTCAGTGAAGCAGATCGATGCTGAAAGATGCAGAGCTGTTGCTCTGAGGTATGCTCAGAGGTACACTGCTTTCTTGGGCAGCCCCTGGTGCTCCCTCCAGGGAGGATGCTAGATGATGGCTACAGCCTGTGGAGTCAGCACAGGGCTGCTGCTTACTTGGGTCTTGCAGTGAGACTCCCCTGTGATCTTGGAGGCTGACTGAGAACTTGGATCCAAGGAGAGATAGAAAAAACAAAGAAATAAAATGGAGCATTCTTCATTTGGTATTCAGTGTAAAGGAAAAGAGAACTTTTCTGTGGGTTGCAGCTATAAGATTAGGAGAGAAAAGTTGAATTATTAAAACATTTACTCACTCAAGTACATGCTGAGCTCTCCAAGGACCAAACATATCCACTTAATTAAAACAGAGAACTTCCCGAGGACTATTTATATTGGCACTGACACATTTAATACTTATGTCCTGAAAAGGTCTTACATATCCATAGTAGTAGATCTGAAACGATAGAAAGCTTCTCCAACCTCTTGCTGCACTCCCTGCCAAAAAGCACTGGTGCTTGGTTTGAATGCAGCATGAGGAGGAGGAGGCTGTTGCCTACAGGCTTTGCTACTGACAGTTGATCAATAGCAATTGTAGGTTGTGCTTTAGCGAGAAAAGCTTTCCTGTTGTGAAAGACCGACAACATCCACCCAAAATCTGACAGACAAGGCAGGTAAACATTCTTGGGGTCTTGGAGACGTTGGTCTCCTCTAGAGAAGGGAAAGGGAGGAGGGTGCAGCCCTTCTGAAGGCCTTGGCTGGGGTTTTCTCCCTTATGGTTCCTGTGAGGACAGACCTATCACCGCAATTCATTTTTCCAAAACTTCTGTGGCCTATGTGGAAGGGGCAGAGTGGAAACATCTGCATCACTCATGTCCCATACCAAACTTAGAGAATGATGGACATTTTGTCATCGTCTGTTAAACCTACATAGCTTTGCAATATGGTTACTCTCTGATGAGAGTTTGGCTCAGGTGGAGAGCAGTGGACAGACTGGAGAAAGGCGACTCAAGCAGAACACTTGGCTCCTTTCCCCTTCCCAGTCTCCTGGTGAAACACACTGACTAAGAGAGAACAGCTCAGTGGAGGACTGCAGCACATAGCAAGCTGTGGACACAGCTCTCCATCCCACAGGTATGGCAGCAAAATGCGATTTTCTTACCTCTGGAGATGCAGATTAGCATCTGCTCAGCCTTTAAAGTGCCTCTAAACTTACCCAAAGACTAAATCAGTCTAGCTTCTTCTTGAGTTGGAGGTATTTATAATTGCCCTACACGCTTATATCTACTGGGTTAGGCTCCCTGACTTGTCAGGAAACAGAATTAGGACAGAGGGTGAGAGACTGAAAAATTCATCACAGGGGAAACATCCTCTGCCAATTGAGTTCTGTCTCATGCGGGCAGCTTGACTTCGTTAATGTGGCAACACAGGCTCTGCGGGCACAGTCGAGAGAACTCCAGGAGGTTTAAAAATTGCCAGTGCATGTCAGCAATGTAGAGTAATGCAAACACATCAAACTTTCTCAGCACACTCTGTACAGAAATTGTGACAAAATCAGCTCCCACCTTGCCAAGCAAATTATCTTAGTACTTTGGGGTTGGGGTATATGAACAATCCCATCACACCCTGGGATCTGGCCACAGGTCATCTCTGCTTCTCTAGGAAAATGAGAAAGTGATGAAGGATGAGAACTCAAAGCGATAATTGGTTTTACCAGAAACAGAGGCTGTGCAAAACAGTGCCTCGGCTCTTAGCTCGTCTCTGTTTTTCCTGCATTCCAAATGCTTGGCATCCTTCTCCAGCCTTGTTTCCAAATGAAAATATCAAATGGTTCAAAAAAATCCATCACATATATATTAAAATCCCCACTCTCCTTAACACATGGGACCGAATTCTCCAGTGTTGGACTTGGAAGACAACAGGCTTCTGGCAGTCATTCATCCAAAAGTTTCCGCTCTTTGGGAAACCCAAGAGTGAGGGACCACAGTTGCGTTATGCCTCCTCTGTCTTAGCCAGCCTGGAATAGTTAAGGAGCTTTTATGACATACACAACAGCAACCAGGTTCCTTGTGCTCATTTTTCACCCTTGCACATCCCCTAAAAAAAATAAAATCTGCTGTAGATGATATCGCCTTGGGGGATCCCATTCGGCTGCCTCCCATTCCTCAGAGAGGGAGGGGAGAGGAGGGTGTGCTGGGTGCTGGCCACCAAACACTTTGTTGAAAAAACAACAGAAGGGGGTATTGGACAGGAAACACAAATTTATTAAAAAAGCTTGTGTGCGGGGAATGAGAACTGGGCCTTACTGGATAAAGACCATGATGGAAAAAGTGTTACTTCAGTTATGGAACTGGGGATGTGATGGCTAGGGCTTAGTGAGGAAATAAAGGAGACAAGCTGAGATAAGGAGTGGCCCACATGGTGCACATAAATTTGAATTAGACAAGGTAAAGAAAGAGGATTTGGAGGCTCTGCTGAAGAGAGAAACATCCCTTCCCGTATTTTAGCTTTGGTATCATGTAAACGCACCTTTTTTTTGTGGTATCAATTAGATTTGAACACTTAGCTACCACGGAGCATTTCTACTTGAAAAAAAATCTGTTTTTAAAAACTTGTATGTGTACTTATTATTCTCAAATGTTTTCCTGTTGGCTAAGCCTGATTTACTAATTTATGGGAGATATCTCATGCTGAATTTTCAGCTACATAAAAAGATCCACTTCCTTAACCAGACCACTATGTATTCATTCTTTGACTTGTCATCTACTGCAGTGTTCACCATAGTAAAAACAGGCAGAGCTGAGAAACCTTTAGGTACAGCTCTAAGTTTGTATGTGTGGATTTCCTGCTTGCCAGACAGCCACCTACTCTGTGAGCAGTAGTGCCAAGAAAGAAACTTGAGACTTTCCATCGTCTGCAGAGGGTATTACTACCTAACACTGAGAAGACTCCAGTGTGTCCATTCCACATCAGCACAGAACTTGACAGTGAAAGTATTTGCATGCTTAGAGTTTTACACATTTCAGCGCTAAGCGACACTGTTGCCTCATCTGCCCCCATACCCTCTCCCAGCACATATGTACAAAGAGGAAAGTTCAGCCACTACAAAATGATTTTTACTTTTATCATGGGTCCCACTAAACCCGCACACAGACCTGTACTGTCTTCACTTTCTCTTAAGAACTGCTGAGGGAAAATCAAGATGGAAAATGTAAAACTGACAGTCATTAAATTGAAATGACTGCTCTTAACCTGTTTTTAAACAATTGCTTAGGAGCCATCTTTCCTGGACAGGAGCAATAGTATGTGCTCAGAAAGCTTAATGAAGCAAGGCATATTGTGTGCCTCTTCCGTGCTCACTTCCACATGTGGTACCCTTTCCAAGACCAGCATTGCCCATTAAGTTCAAGAGCCTCAGCAAGGCTGAGACAGCCCTTCCTAGCAGCAGGCTTTTGCTGGCTACCTAATGTACAGAAGGAGGTCAAGAAGAGAGGATAAAACAACTAGTCAAGCTAGTCAAGAGATGTGGGTCACTTAGTAAAGAGTTAAAAGCCATAACACAAAGCATATTTGTTGCCTTTCCTAGGATGCTCCTGCATCTTGAAAAAAATATGTTAGTGGGAGTGAGCAACAACTTCATGCATCAAAAGAGTTCCTGCTGGCATGTTAGCCACAGCATTTAACTTATTTGTTATATTTTCAGCTTCCATTTCTCTCTCCTGCCCATGCAAAGAAAGAGGCTGGTGACCAGTTTACCAGATACTGGAGCAATAACTCCTACGGCATCTTCAGAGGCCAAAGAGACAAGAAAATGTCAGGATGTAAGAGTTCACATACTAGAGAAAAGGGAGTCTTCAGAGCCAGTGTTTCTCTTCTCTGCCTCAGTTACCTGCCTGAATCTACAAATTTGCAGTTGCTTTCAATATTTTTTATTACTTTGATGCATAGTAAAGGAAAGATAATAGGGAAAGGTGCTTTGTATTTGATGGAAGCAAATGAACAGGAAAGGGAAATGAAGTGTACAAAATGAATTTTTATTAAATGAAAGAAAAATCTGTTTTGTGGGTCAAATATGAAATAGAATATACAAAAACTTTACATTAGATCCCTTGTCAAAGAACTTAAATCACATCTGGACTGAAGCAGCAATCGTTCTTTCCAAGACAACACAAATGGGTGAATAAGCTTTTTATGGCAGTACAGGATCACACAGTATGCTGTGCTAAATTTTTGGATACAGAGAAAAAAAGTTAAAAATCTAAAGAACGTCCTGAAAGAACCTAACTGTTCCACAAAGTAACTTAAAAACAAGAGTTTTGATCACTATGTATTCTCTTACAAGCACATGATAGGTGGGTTGAGTGCAGAGTTCGCAAAGCTTGCATATCACTTTCTGTTTTATACAAATATAAATTGTTCCTTTTTATTTTAAAATCATTTAACATTTCATAGCATTTATTTTTTGGAAAAGGATGACCAGTTCATCAGGTTTCTGCTGCACTACATCCCGACAATTCCATCTCCTTTATCTCCTCTTTTTTGAAGACTGTTACCCACAAACAGCAGACTGCAAAATTTTTAAAAAGCTGTAGGTTTAATCATAAATCTTTGTATCACTGTCCAGTACATGAAGGTTTTGCAGAGCTCTTAACATGTCTTTGGCATAGCATACCAAGCCCCATGTAATACTTTTTTTTGTTTAAAAAAGTATACTTTCATTTAGTAAAACACCTTAAAAACATCTACTTCCAATTTTGTAAAATAATGTGTGACCTCTTGTGTTGCTTTGCAAAATATACACAAACATTTTTGGAAAAACATAGTACTGACATAAGGGGATTCATCTGAAGTCCGATCTGTTTATGAGAAGTAAAATATAATTACAAATTTCATCTTCACATGAAGTCGTTCAGTTCAGCTTCAAGTGCTGCTGCCATTTCATCTGCTTCAGAACTGCTTCCTTCCTCATCTTCGTTGCTAGATTCTTTACTGGATTCACTGGCAGCATCATCTTCATCCTGTTTGCGCTTGTGACCCCTGGAAGGGTAGACAGAGATAATGTCCATGAACCAAGGTATCTCATTGCTTATTAACACAGATCAGTACTCTCCAGGAGTTAAAAAGGAGGCTAAAGGACTCAACCTTTTGTCAGGTCTAGACAGAAAGTACAGCACTTGCTTTTAAAAGAATGAACAATAGTAAGTTCACACAACTGATTTTTTTAACTGCTGTTATTTACAGTCGTCTGTAGATGCAATTAAAGTACTGTTAATTTTATTTCTCCCTTTCTTTTGAACGAAGAATGAAAACAAAGTATAAGACTATTTGAAAATGAGATGATTTGCTTTCCATTCACATCCCAAAAGAAAGAAATTAATTGTGTGAATAAGAGATTACCAAAATAAATTATATGTCTGAAATATTATTCTGAAATATTCAAGTGTCTGCTTTTTTTTAATAAAAATAAAACCTTAACTGATTAAGCAAATCTCACAGCACTAGCTTCTACTCTTTCATGTTTCCAAACCCAGAGGTCTTATTCTTCCCTTTTATGTCTCTTTGGATTAGTACTGCCAGGCTGAACAACACATTTCTTAGCATCCCGAGAGTTTAGACAAGAAGCTGATGTGCACCATACCCAGTTGAAAGAATCATATTCCTGGTTGTGAAAGATCTCCAAGGAAAAACTAATGGCTGTGTCCCAGTTGAAGCATAAGCAAAACAATCTCTTTTCTTTGCCAAAACAGGATTTTGTATCAGATATGTATTTCCAAGACAAAAATAAAGTTGAGATTTTGCATTGCATAGAATTCATAATGAGCTGTAGAAACACCTTCAAAATCCAAATGTCAAGCATAGAGAAACACGCAAAGGGGTTATCTCTTACATAACTGTCCTTTTCATTGCTAGATGGGGTTTCATTAAGAGGAGAATGCATGCACTTGCAATTGTGAAAAAGTAATAAAATAATCTTTTATCTTGTAGAGAAAAACAGTAATTTAACAATGGTCCCTTTACTTCTGAGAGTACAGAAAAGTAGCATACAGTAAAAAAGACCCTGAATAAATACTGACTTGAATTATGTATATCCAAAAGAAATCAATCTAAAGATTAAGTCAAGCTTGTGAGCTTGTAGTAACACTGAAATACAAAGTAATTTTTATGTATACATTATTATTGCCATTTCCCCAGAAACATTGATTTCAAGAGCCCAAGACTCCTTGAGTCACACTGGTTGAGTGACACCTGACCTTCCCTTTGTCAGCTTTTCAAGGGAGACAGAGAAAACAGAGTATGAAGTCAGGAGGGGAGTCCCAATCAAAATGGAAAGCGAACAATATGTTGCTACCCTGTTTTCCTTGCTGCTGCACCAGTGAGACCAAAAGACTGCTGCTGCTTTACTGACTGCTTCCTCACAGTAATGTTAGTTGGGTTTTTCTGTTCAGTACAGGGTGATAGGATTAATGATCCACTGAGGGCTGCAACTCTGGGCTTCAGTCTCGGGTCTAAATCCCTGACAAGGGAAAATGGCATGAGATGAAAGCATTTACTAAGTATTTTGCTCTTGAAACTCCAATGTGGCCTGCTGAGGGAGTTACAAGGCACTAAATGTAGCCTAAGATACAATAAAAAGCATTTTCTCAGGTATAACACTGACTTCCATGCAACCTATGCCAGCCCACAGCTCAGACAAGGAAGCAGTCAAGATTAAAAAATGCCCAGCTGGAAAAAATCTTGGCATGTTTCCATTAAAAAATATACAAATGTATGGAGCTTGAGTTTCACTCACTCACTTCATAATGATTTCATAACTAGTTTAGGCACTAATGATACTATTAGCTAGAGAAAAGCTAATAAGGAATTAAAGAGAGCTGAAAGAGTCTTACTCAGCAAAAGAAGATAAACACTGTGTATTTAATAAGCAGTGGATAAGAAGTATACACGTAGTGCTAACTGAGAAGTAAAGATAAATAAAGACATGGAGGGAATCTATAGCACAATGTTCACAGTGGAAAACATTAGCATTCATCTGTTTGTAACACCATGCTTATGGAAACTGACGGTATCTACCAATTGAAAAATAAAATTAACAGTCTGACAGCTATAATTTACACACATGAAACACATACACCCATCCACAGCTGATGTATTGAAGATTGTGGCAGGACCAAGCAGGTTTTTAGAGCCAGCCCAGTTACTGAGAGTTTGCTGGGACCTAAATCAATGGCAAAGATCTCATAGAAAAAAGGTCTATGAAAAAAACACCCCTCACTGCCAGTTGATTATTTCCTAAAAGTTAGGAGCAGTTCATTTACTAAATAATTATGGCAAAGAGTAGCAAAATTACTAATCTACACAACAAAGCCACCTTTTTATTTAAATCTACTCCAGAGTAACTAGATTTCAGTGAGGGCAATCAACAAAATACAGGGACCTGAAATACTCAGTATAACTAGTTAAAGAATGGAGTTTCGGTCTACAAAAAGACTTTATAGAAAACTTCAAGGGACAGTCCTGACAGTTTCACCTCTTATTCATTTGTATTAAACAATACCTTTGGAAATGCAGAAGACTGCATGTAATACCTTTTGTCAGTTCTTGTTCTTTTGGGAAGACTAGAACGACAGCTCTATTCAGTCTAGATATGAAAACTTCCTCACTCATAGAAAGGAAAAAAAACATCAAAACAAAAAACCCCAACATAGCTAAGTATTAGTCCTGTGCTAGAAGAAAAAAAAAAAATCTCTCGAGAATGTGAGTATTGTTCTTATTAAGATATAAACACCTTTCACTATTTGGGTAGTGTAAACTGCAGCTTCATAGCTATTCCAGAAACATTTAAATTAATATTATGAAATCAAATGCAAAGCTAACTCTGATAGAAGTATGGAGGAAGAACATCAG
Organism: Neomorphus geoffroyi; assembly: GCA_033558235.1. NCBI lineage: Eukaryota > Metazoa > Chordata > Aves > Cuculiformes > Neomorphidae > Neomorphus > Neomorphus geoffroyi. The sequence continues at coordinate 663,741 of JAUMJM010000028.1, forward strand.
TAACGCTGGGCCACATTTTTTATTAGCAAATTCAGAAAACAGAGATAACATCTCATTAATCACTTCTGTCTTCAGAGAAAAGAAGTATATCCCCATGGCAGCATACCTATTAACATAACCAACAACTTAAAACGTATATTTATTTTCCTCACTATTTTGTACCCACTCGTTGTTTCCAGTTTCAGAGCCATAATGTATAACACTTTTGAGTGGAAAAGTTAAGCACATACAGGATTCCTTCTTAATATTTAGAGAAAATGATTTAGCAGTATGTTGCAGGCTTCCATTAGCATGATTTGCATTTTAGAAAGGAATTTTGCTTGGTTGCTATTAAAAACCAAACATATGGATAATATTTTTAACCTCATAAATGAACAACTCAACTCTCCAAAAGATTGATTTTAGAACTTTAAATATCTAACTACTCTGAAAAAAATGTAGAATTCACATTTCCTTTGCCTTTGCATTAAATATTTTTCCTTTGCAATACCCAGATCTAAGAGGCCCACCACTTCATGTGATGGAGAAATCTTTTTAAGAGAGACCTACATTTTTAAAAAACATGTATTTAAATGAATTATCAACAATATTTAAATAGACTACAACTGTAATTCAAAATAAAAACCCCCAAACACTTGTAACTATAAATGTATAAAAATTATTTCAAGAAAAATCTAAAGAATGCTAATGACAAATTTCCTTAGTGATACTCCAAATAAAGAAACAGGAAGAAAAGACATTACAAAGTTGCAACAGAACTTGGTGTATGCATGTGAAAAAATGGCACAGGAAAAATTATTGTAAATAAATGACTATTCAACTCAATCTGTTAAAAAATGATCACTAAAATATGACGTCAAGGTGAAACTATAGGTCAAATGAAAACTTCATTCTTACAATTTCAGTTTAAAATTTAGTTCACTGAAACAGCCATAGGAAACAAAGCAGTGAAAAAAGTTCAGTATTTGTTGCTTCTATTATCTTAAGGCCTTAATTTATAGTTAACTGAAAATAATCTTGGAAAAAACATTTTGTTCTGGTAATTGAAAAGCAGATTTTCTCTTCTCTGTTTTGCATCCCAATGGCAGTCTTTTGAAAAAATAGAAACATCTAAGCAAAGGAAAGCAAAAGGCAACACATGCTCATATTAAGCAAAGCAAACCTAAACCTTTTCCAAATTTTGTTTTAAACTTGCAAAAGAAAACTACAGCAAGTATTCAAATACATGTTCACATGTACTTTAAACTTCAAATAAACACAAGCCCCATCCCTACTCAAGTAAGCAGTAACTTTCTGAATTATTACACAGTCACCTCATTTCTTTTTCAGTAGCTCCTAAAATTGGTACAGGAACAAAATGGAATCTGCAGACAAAATACGTTTAGCCTTTTACAAGCAATCAGCTTTATAGCATTGACATCATAAATCAGGACTTAAGTTTGGTACCAAATGCAGTCAAGTTACCCTCTAATGAGAATACTCATATAGTGGCTTAAGCAGTTGGGAAAGCAATGGTTTGAAATCAGCACTTCGAAGCAGCACTACAGCCCTGCAAGACTCCCCACGCTGCCCCAGGTACACCTCAAGTCCTGCATGGAATGTTTGTCCCAGTTTCTACACGCACCTTGCCCATGGCTTTCTCATTCCATAATGGAGAGAAGGGTGATGCTGAGCTTGGTAATACAATAGGAATTTAACTCCCTTCCGTGGGAATTTGACTATAAGAACAACTTATTTAGATAAGCCAGTTCTGTGAGGATGTTTTTCAGTTGTTATGAACAAGAGCTGGCAAACCAGAAAAACTGTTCTTCAACCAATTTTGAAGATGTCAGTCCAGCACTTGGCTCAAGGATGTGAGATCTGAGAACACATAGACTGAAAATCAGCAGGCATTAATACATTATATTGGACAGACTAGATGATTAAATTTTCAGGGAGATGTTCCAAGTTCTGCAGTTATATTTTCTTAACACGGAATACATGGCAACTTCTTTTATGTATGATTCTTACAATAGTGAGCAATTGTCCACAGCAGGCCTGTAAGACTCAGGTGCCTTCCTTCTGGCAATTTGTTTCAAACACCTACGCACAAACACTGAATTTTCTGTCTTGGTGCTCCTTTCTGGCCCTGGCCGAGCACATCACTGAAGCGCACAGACTTATGGGCAACAAATAGCTCAAGCCCCATATTTGCAAACTGGAGTGTATTTAGTGATGCAGGAAATGTCAGACACCTCACAGATTTCTTCGTGAACTCATCTGACTTTGTCTATGGGATTATGGGATAATCCAGAAACCTAATATGCAGAAGAATACACAGAGAATGTTCATTGCACAGCCCTGGTATGCAGAAAGAGATCCTGCAGTTGGATAACAGCATGCTTTTGATGCTCTTTAAAAAAACGTCTTCGCAGCAATCCACCAATTCCAATTGACAGCTCCAAAATGTATTAACTCACACAGCGGTAAAGTGAGATCTAATTAAATTCTGCACAGCTTCAGTGCTTTTCTGCTTTAAAATGAGGTGAGAAAGGTGAGAAACTTTTAAAACTACTTTAACAGTGGCTTTATAGTTCTCTGAAGTAAAAACTCAATGTATATTTAAATTGAAAGAAAGTTTGTAAGGTCAGCAAGTCATAGAAAAAATTAAAATAAATTCAGAAATTACTGCAATGTGTCAACAAAGAGATTTTGTAAATTTTGCCAAAGTTGTCCATTTGGCAAGGCTGTATTTTCAATGGGGAAGTTTAATAAAAAAAAGCATCAAACTAATTGAAAATGGTTTTTTCTTTAAAATGAAACATTTGCTTGGGATATTTAAAAAAGAAACGGTGCAGCAGAAAAGCTTTAAATAAATAAAGTTTTAAAATGAAATACAGTGGACAGAACTAATTTTTTCAGCACTGAACTAATTAGAGACCGATAAAAATTAAATTGGATAATGCAAAACGGAAAAGTTGAATCTACAATTTTGCTTACATTATTAAATCACATAAGTAAACTATGCATCTAAAATAATAATTTAAAATTGTTTAAATATAATCCATGTTGTTGTTATAAGTGGACATTCATGACACGCAACACTATTTTTTCAAAAGGCAGCTTTATATCACATAACAAATACTCTTGTAGAAGATTTGTAGAAGATAGGAAGAAATTAAACATCCTTTTTAATATATAGAATGTCAGAGTGTTACCTGATACTTTCATAATGGAAAATGCACAGATCAACTCTGGTATATCATCATTTAATCCTACTGTAATCAAACAGACACCTTTCCTGAATAACCTCACCTCCCTTTTCTAGACTACTGCATTTGAATAATCTCCCACTAGGGGAACAAGCCAATATTCAGACTAAAAATACATTTCCATCAACATATCAGTATTTTTAAAGCTATATCAGGCCTTTGTTGTTTGAATAAAGTCATCTCTCCAGGTTCTTCCAGTTTACAAATATTATCCATTCTCACAACAAATGTCAGATGATAGATTTATAGCTCTGGGAGGCCAGAACGGGAGACACCAAGGATGAGCAGCGGGCAAAGGAAGCTTCAAGACTTCCTTCACCAGTGCCTAATGAGTACAGTAGAGCAACTCCATCTGGATTTCATTTGAAAATAGTCCTTTGAAAATGGTGTCACTCAAATTAATTTCTATTATGGGACACGCTGCAGGAGATAGTAATGAAGATTAATGTTGTAAATTTAATCACTAGACATCTAAACTTTAAAAAAACTGTAGCATGCAATAAAAAAATTAGGATGAAAAATGGGCAAAAAAAAAGTAAGATGCACTGTCAGTTTAGAAAACTGAAACCCATACATCAAAATAAGGAGTTAGAAAAGAAAAAGCATCCGATTTCTCAGAGATAAGTGCAACTACCTTCATTTTTCTCACAGGAGTATGTTGTGTATGGAAATACCCCTGTGCCAACATAGTGGAATACAACTACAGTTTCAAGACCTAAATGCTGCAAAGTAATGCTTGGAATTCACCTGCCCTGTCCTCCTGGTCAGATTTCCCAGCATCACCCAAACACTCAGAACATTCTTCAAGATGTGTCATTGGGCATCTTAACAAGTAAAGAAATAATTTCAATTATAACACATTGACTGTGCTAACCAGAAAGGCTGGAACTAGGTACTCTCTTACTAATGAGCTAGGTTTTTAAGTTAGATATTCACAGATATCAACTTTCAATATAGTTTAGTGAAAAGATGATTTTGTCAAAGCTTTCAATTCTGATTTTTACTAACTGTTCTATTACTTTGTCATTGTTTTCAATAAATTATTGGGATTAAATTGCAAATAGCTAAAACCAACATCCTTCTAAGGATGTTCATTCACTGAATAAAGGCTTTGCTCACAAGAATAATAACATCTGTGTTTCAATATAAAATATTAAAAAATAACAAAAAACCACATCACTGACTCTATAGATACTGGTAACACTGCCATCTCCACTGGAGCACAAAAGAGACTTAAAATTCCTTTAAAATGTTGCACTCCAAGGGGGGGGGGAAATACGCACATTGTTTCCAGGCAGGTATATTATTTCATGAAAGGTTCTAGCAAAAAAAGGGAAGTCCTTCATCCTCCTCCCATTCCCAGATGATTTAACTGGATAGTGTCTTTGCTCTGCTGCCTGCCTAATGGTCTGGTAAGCCACTTAAATCCTCTGGCATATCAAGTTGTCCACTGTCTTTCTAGTTAGCTTTCAGTGAATATTACCTTATTGTGCAGATATTGGGGCATCAGAGGTGTTGTGAGGGTGTGGGTGACACTGCGGTACTGCTTGGAACATCGGAGTGAGACTGCCCTCTATGGCAACCAACTGTGAGATTTACTCCTCTGTATTGTATATACAACATTTTCATGGAATCTTACGTTCCTCTACTACTTCCGTTTCTTTATTAGAAAAATTCAGCACTCCCAACAGCAAGACATTCTATCTTGGCACTCCCCACCCCCTCCCTCAAATTCCCAGCTTGAATTTTTCTTTATTTATTGGTAGAAATTTTATACAAGAAATCTTTTTTCCATTCAGTAAAACAGGTGTGGGAAGACTTTGCTTTGGAGATACAACATCAGTGAAATACCCAGCTATAAAGAACCTAGAAAATAATTTATCAGCATTAAAAAGTGATATTTAAGTCAAAATTTTTCTTCAGACATTCCAGTATGCTTCAAGATGTCTTAGAAATGCCAGTAAATTACAAGATGAAATGACATCAAGGCAGAAAGTTACCTCTTGGTAGAAGAGATGTTGAACTTAAATTTGTTAGAAATTTGGGCTAGAAATTGCTTGGTTCCCATAAGAAACAGAGGCTTGATTTATAAATAAGGCTTGATTTATAATTAAGGCTTGATTTATAATTAACAAAATTTTAAACTATATGACATCAGTTTAAGGTTTGCGTAAATGAAATATACAGCACATCTATACATGCAATGCATTCAAAATGGAATGCTATTCATCTTTCTTTAATGGTGCAATACTAACAAATTCCCTAAATAGCGGGTCTACAGTCATTAAATTTGGATCTGTACAATACCAGGTCACTGAACATAAGAAATTAAATCTGGATCAAACTGACATATGACAGCCTATCTGCAAAATCAAATCACACCACAGAGAATTCACTGCACCTGTTGTTTTTGCACTAGCAAAGATACAACAAACTACCCAGTGCAGCAGATTGCAGGTCTGCTTGCTAACAGTACTTGATCTCACCTGCAGTCTGCTCTGCAATTTTTCCTGTCCATATTTCTGGAACAAACTTGAACTATCAAAACCAACTTATACTTGATCTGTACTTTCTGTTGCAGTTGCATTTTTTTTTGGATGGTGCTGTGCAAAAACCAGATTCACTGTATTGTTCAGCTGTGGCCTGTCTTGTACCTTTAACGAAGATGACAGGTGACGGAAAAGATACTCCATTTCTATTATCAATCCAGAGTAACAAGGGTGCTACTGAGCCCAGCCTTACTGATGCAGTGCTAGCAGCCATAGCAGTACATTATCAAGTTAGGTGGATATATAGGTGCACGCAAGAGGGATGTGGGAGAAAGTGTTTCTCTGGGCCCTAAATGACTACTGGAATGTCATAGTATTTCAAACATTTAACAAAAACTAAGACTGCAACAAGTTTTTCTCTTTCTCGTTGCTGAGAGCCACACCGGTGCAGAGACCCCTTGAGTGCTGTGTCCAGTTCTGGGCCCCTCAGTTTAAGAAAGATGTTGAGATGTTGGAGTGTGTCCAGAGGAGAGCGACTAGGATGGTGAAGGGGCTGGAGAACAAGCCCTATGAAGAGCGACTGAGGGAGCTGGGGTTGTTTAGCCTGGAGAAGAGGAGGCTCAGGGAGACCTTATTGCTCTCTACAACTACCTAAAAGGAGGTTGTAGTCAGGCAGGGGTTGGTCTCTTCTCTCAGGACTCCAGTGACAGAACAAGAGGACACGGTCTCAAGCTTTGTCAGGGGAGGTTTAGGCTTGATATTATGAAAAAATTCTTTACTGAAAGGGTGACCTGGCCATTGGAATGAGCTGTCCAGAGAGGTGGTGGAGTCACCATCCCGGGAGGTGTTTAAGAGGAGATTGGATGAGGTACTTAGTGCCACGGTTTAGATGATGAGTTGATGTTGGTGTTGGGTTATGGTTGGACTCGATCTCAAAGGTCCTTTCCAACCTTGTAATACTGTGATACTGTGCAAGTAGCAAGGCGTGACATGCCAGGGGCCTTGCTAGGCAGAGACACTTTCCTCTGCATGGGAAGAATGTAACTTTTCAGGCCCTCTTCAAGCTGACTGACCATGCTCCACAGCTAAACTGTCCAGAGCAAGGACTCACTCAGACACAGGCCTGCTCCCTAGCCTTGCACAGCAAGGTTTACCCTCATGGGGATAGCGCATGCATGTATCTGTGGCAGAGGAGAAGCATGGCCAAGACGTTGCAGGCAGTTTACCCACTCTTGTTAATACCTGGAAACCTAAAAAGGTTCTGTCAGGTATTACATAGTGGTCTGAAGTGAACACCAATGTCAGCTGAGAGATTACTGGTGGTTGTGTCTGCAAGCTCTACAGGACCTTTGCCCAGTAGGAATATATTTTGAATGAGAAGTAAACAATCTCTTTTGTCTGCTGGGTTATTTCACTGTAACCGGCAAAGCAAATACTCTCACGTATTCATTTAGCTTTCCAGTAAATATTTCCTGGGATAACTAAAGGCACACTCAATCCACACTGGTAGTTTGAGAAATGGCAAAAGTGAGGCTCTAAACAGACGCTTACTTCAGTGAACAGAGAGATCCTCTGCACAACATGGCAGCAACATGCTTGAACCACATGGCAAAACACTTCCGCTGCTGTGACACCTGCTGTGGGATGGGGAATTAAAACATCCATATACTGCTTTTTACCTGTTTGGCTGACAACAATACAGGGAAAATGCTCCACAATCAGCTTGATAAAACAAGCTTCTGAAATAAATTCAAGTTTTCTACAAAATCTGACTTTGTTTTTCCCAATGGAAGAACCTACTAGGAGTTCAAATGATTAATAAACTACTCAAAGAGGAAGATCTATCCATTTTAACTCCTGTCATCAACCCCCATCTCCCCACCGCATTAAGAAGTGACACTGCTTTTCTTTTACCAAGATTTTTACCACATGCTTCAAGCAGGCATTGTAATTGTTGATACGCACTGCTGTTTGGCAGCAATTACAGACTTGCCAGGGGTCAAGATTAATGGACATTAGTTATTATATGAAATTTAAAGTAATTTTAGAATTCATTAGGGAAACTAGGGCATTGTAACACATCAACTATTTTTCCTGATGGGAACAACATTGCCTTACAGCATTCTTGCTAATGTCGTAGGTCTCAATAGTGGCATAGAGTGAAGGATTAAAAACCTTTGCTAACAGTTGTTAATGTACTACTAGTTTTCCTTATTCTCAAGAGATATTCAGATATCCATACATATTACTGAGTAAAACCTTAAATCATTTAATAGCTTATAAATTGCACTGAGGCACTCAGTCTGACTAAAGGAAAAATGCTGCCTAAATTATCTTCAGACCAACACTAGGCTATTATTCAGAGTCTTCATATGCCAACTTTCTCACTGAGAGGTAAACCAAAGCAATATGTTACTAGTTTTCCTCACCCTGAACTTCCACTTACATCATCTGTACCCCTCTCCATGTCTTCAACACCACAGTTGCAAATCAATATTAATATCCATGAACTGCTGAAATGGGTAGTGGTCGTGTCGGTAATAAGTGCTTAATTAAATATTCACCAAGTGGTTGGTGAACTGTATTTCTTACGTGAGTGGGAGCAAAATAGTGGAACCTCTTAATATTAAGTACTTCTGTGGAGAAACAGAACTGTCCTCCTGCATATGGCACAAGTGCTCTGAAGTCAATGATATAGTGAAATGCTTTTTCTACTTCTCCCCTTGCGAGTGTACACTAAGAGCTCATTTTTTTCAATTCAACTCAGGTTTCTCGGTATTCCCTTCCTGCTCTGGCAATTGCAGGAGCCAAGTTGGAGCTACTGTTTCTACAAAGTGGCAGAACAGGTAACAGACACTTAGGCAGATCAAGTCAAGAAGTTCCAACTTGTTTCCTATTATCCTAGTTTCCTGCAGCCTTCATTTCTTCAAATTAAATTGTACTCTTGGCATTTTTGGATCTAGGTAATAACTAAATAATATGTTCCACACAATAGCACCTCTCCCAGCTTGGCAACAGAGCCAGCATCAGATACTGCCCTTTGTACGTAGTTTTGAAAACTCTTCACTCCTATCTGTGAGATTGTTTTGTTTGCTTTAACTAGCACATCACCATTAAGTGAACTGTAAAATCAGCATTGCTGAGCAAAGAGTATGCATGAGGTACCTGGGAGTCAAAGAGCCTTGGGCAAGTCCTAGGAGCCTACAGCATCTTGCATAAGGTGAAAGAGGATGAAGCCTGTGCTGATGACATCCCAGCCTAACCTTAACCCAGGGAAACGGCTGTTGACCCCATCTGAGGAGCTCCCAGACAGGGACAACTCTTGATATATAATGCTGCCTCTTGAGATTGTTGGCCGTGGGACTGTTTAAAACACTCATTCTTGACTCTGAGGCAAACTCATCTTTACTGCAGAAGCACAAGAAAAACAGAGCTAGATAAAAAGACAAATATGTTCACCTAATTTCTTCCCCTTACTAGTCTAGATCACACCTTAGGCTTAAGGTCAGGGTCCTTGAAAGGCTGCCAGGATCCTCCCTAAGGCACACAGTCTTCTCCAAAGCAAATTGTTGTTTTCCAATACTTTGCACTTCTTTAGCTGCTCTCACACTTAAACATGAATCCTCTACCAGAAAGCACGTCTCTCTTCCCTGTTCTTTTTCTCCAATTACGTGAATACCTCTCATCACTTTTCAGCCCTCACTCTTTCCAAAATGATAGTAACAAATACTTGATTTCTACAGTCTGCTTCTACAAAATCCAGCTGTTGTAGACCAGTGCTTCTTGCAGATCTATTATAGAAAATTATTTTCCTTTAGGCTCTAGCCACTCCATTGTCCCAGGATGGAAGCTATTAGTTAATGGCTCTGCAGTGATAAAAGTCAATGATTGCAGAAAGACTTCTACTTCAAATACTTTGATGCATTAGTGAGAAAGCAATTTCAGTACTTCACCCAGAACTCTACACAGATTCACTAAATCATTACAGACGGCAAAATTAGAAGAGAGAAATGTATGAATAACACCAATTACTATATATACATTAGCATTTGTTAGCACATTTAAGTAGACAAGGACAACAAGGTAAACACTCTTAATGCCTGACGACCTACATTACGGCTCCAAACTTTTGCTCTGGTATAAAATAGAAAAAAACAGCATCTTAGATTTTCAGCTCATTTTGCAGATACCAGCACATTTCTTATAGGAAGTGCAAATAATACTGAAAATGCCAGCAAATATACTCTCCAAGACTTGTCTTGGAGTTTTAGAAAGTGCATCTTTATTTCAGCGCTGGGCACATGAGGGAATGATTTCCAGCAATCATGCACAATGAAACAAGAGATGGTCACAGAATATATATCCAACTTACATGCATATGTATAAATTCTCCCAGCAATTTAATGCGTATTCTACCACTTTCCAAGGACTAATCTTAATTTTATTATGTACTTCACAACAGTCAAGTCTCTGCTTATTAGAGCTTTGAAGCTAGTTCTCTGTCTGGCCTTGCATTCTTAGGTAAGACAAGTAGTATTTTCTGGGAACAGCACTATTTAAAACACCCCATAGTATCAGAAGAACAGTCTATGTCTAACTTTCAAAAATACTGCCACTTAGATATCTCATTGCTTAAATGGAGTGAGTTACAAAACCAATTCTACAGAAAACCAACTCTACTTAAGTCAAAATATTCCATTCTGCAATAAAAACCACTTCTTGTATCAAATCCCTCCTTTTCTTGTTGGATCTCTGATTCTTGTCTAAGGTCCACACCACCCTTCTTACCAGATACAAGCAAAGCAGAATAACATCAACGTTGTTTATCTACCTGTATTCTAGAAATACGATCCTTTTTAAAACTAGGCGTTTTACACAACTTAATACTAAAAAGACAATCCCTATGACAGTGATTATCATTAAATTTTGTAACAAGAAAGCAAGCCACCCAGTCAACAACATCCCACCTCTCTGCAATAACAACCACTTCTTATATCACAAGTAAAGCCTATTTAGTGAAGTAAATTGAGAAAATATAGACTTTAACAGCATTCTCCTAATTCTAGTAACACAGACTATTAATTGCTTGTCTATCCTTCCCTTAAAATATTAGAAGTGCTAAAATTTAAGCATCAAGTACAGTTATGCCACATAGTACTTAAGTTGGAAAATCCATTAGAAAAAATGGTATTGATGACCTAGTTTGTGTTTAATTAATTCTTTGTATACTACAACACTCTAGCTTTCAAATCTGTTACTGAAAACACTCTTTGTGTAAGAGAAGTTTATGCTGTTTTTCACTTTTCCAAAGACACTTTACTTCCTGATCTCAATTGCAAAATGTCCATTAATAGGTAATAACCTCAATATCAAACACAATTCAAGATTAACTACACAAAGACACACCTGGACTGGATAATATTATAGTCTTGCATCTGTACAACTTCTAGGGATTTTCACAGCAGACAGTAAATGAAGGTGAAGGTAGAGGGTCACTAACTAGACTGCATTTCAAAGTATTTTCAAACTTGCCATCTGATGTGGTCTAACATGAGCATAGGTATCACAAACCATTACATTGTAAGAAAAGCAGTCTTATGCAGTTTGCTCACCTTTTTGCAATGATTTGAATCCTCCATATTGTGGATGGAAAAGTGATGATACCACAGAATCATGTTAAAATCTCTCACACAAGTTCAATGTACCACTGTTCAGCTATTTAGTGAACAATGAAAAAATATTTATAGAACTATACTAACTTACATTATTCTTAATGTAAAATTTATCAGATTTAGAGGACACTTAAAGGGGAGATTACCTCACTTATATCACCAAAAGCTAAAGAAACCTGGCAAAAAAAATCAACATCATATCCACATGGAGAGACACTTTGGAAAAAATCTTAGAAAAAGGAAAGAAGGTTAAAAAAAAAATATTCAATTGCTGTTTATATTTGATAGGCCTGATTTGAAAAAAACCCTCATGTTTTGCGGATATGAATGTTACTGAGAATGAATTGTTATTTATTCAAGTTGTTTAGAAACATTGTACAAGAAAAGTATTTCAGACATTTTCTCCAGAAAGAGCCATCCCAGGAGAAACCAGCAAAACCAGTCAGTCCCCTTAACTTCAGTTATAGCATCTGACATATGAGATTTATGAAAAAAGAGCCCATGTCTTAGTAATCATATTGAATTTTATAAGGACAAGATCTCCACCACTGACCATACAACAGTCAGCAGTGTACACGCGTACGCTCCATCTGCTGCTGCAGTTGCAAGTAGGCCACAAACTACAACATTTGTCATTTTAGGACTGTGGGAATGGTCCAGGTGCACCTTAAAGAGCTGCCTTGAGGTTAACCCAAGCTCTAGGAGAGTATGCAGTATAACAAAGCTAATTGCTTTTCGCATTAGTTCTGCGTCAAGGTTTACTTGGTTGGGCCAGAGAACTTTTAGGTTGCACGGTTTGCCTTCTAAAAGCCTCTAGGAAAGTGAGCATCTTGATTTTAGAGGAGACAAAAAAAGTTGCAATGGAACTTAGCAGCCTGATAATTTAAAAATCATGCATAAGCTGTGCACTTATTTCTTGTACGAAACTCTGCTGGTTTGAGTTAAACCTGAATAAATTCTCTATCTTTTTAGTTAAACCTTAAGTGACTGCATTTTCTGAAAATTAATGACATGTTTTCAGACAATGTCTGCTTCTAGAAGTGCTTACGCTTAATATTTATAGTTATCACAGAGAAATACAAGACCATTTCAGTCTCATGATCTAAATGTGAACCAGCACCTCAGTTAATTTTAGCTCTAGTTAATAGTCTAAATGCGTGAAAGTTTACATTCTCACTGTTCTCTCCTGAGGCTTTCCAAAATGTATGTTCCTCTTTAATTAACTGATATTGTATCAGGTCTTCCTTTGCAATAACACATCAGTTAGTAGCTCAAAGTATTTTAGAATCTAAGTAGTAGCTATGAAGTGAAAAATGTCCTGAGGCAGACTTTCTCCTGAGGCAGACTTGGCATCTATCTCTTGTGCTACCTATATCAATAACATACATATACCTGGATTCTGAGAACCATCTTCCCCTTCAACAGTTGAATAAGCATACCTTTGTTGCCCTACCATTTATGCATCTCTGAACATACAACACATCTAGTTTAGACCTGCTTGTCACAACAGTCTTTCAGTATTGAAAGTTTTGATTTTACTGTAAATGGGGATGGAACCAGTTTGAGTGTCGCAGCATCCTCTCAATACACCAAAATTCCATTCTTCTTTCTTTGCACATTAGTTAGCTCAACACAGGAAAACTATTTTATCAAACAGAAAGAAAAAACTCAGGATACATCTTTGACAAACAGAAGAAAAAGAGAAAAAACAGAATTTCATATAATTATATTATGTTTGAAAAGCTTTACTGAAGACTTTTCCATGTTTTTCTAATACTTCCATTCAAATGCCTCTCTGTTGAACTTGGAAGTTTCAAAAACAAAAGTTTGGGGGCCAGGTGTCAAAGATGAGCTCTAGAGTAATCCATATTTCATGCAATCATTATGGAGCAGTAACTTATGCCAGAACAGTGTCATGTTAGAGGGCTAGTCATGCACGCACAATTTCCATTACTCCACTAGTACTGTATCTTCTGGACAACTAGAAAGTTACTTAAAGAGTTTCCTGCCTCCCACAGGATTAAGAGTATGCTTCATGCGAAGGAGAAAAATGTACAAATATGAGTAGCACGTAGCTCTGCATGAGTTATAGCTTTGCATCTGCAATGTTGTCTTCCTATTTTCATTTATAAATATTGTATTTCTTCCTTGAACATTGGTTGGAAAAACCTGAGATACTTTAAGGGGAAAAAAAATGAAGTATAGTTTGAATTGGTGTGTACTTCCTCATATTTATTCCTCTCCAGTGACCAGTATTTTTTCCTACTTCGCCTTTGAAGACTAAGGAAATCTACACATTTCTCCCATTTTTCAAATACATGCCAAGTACCTTCATCTGAACTATGATGTAATAAATATTCCAGTAAGCACGAATGTGCCATAGAGGTAATTTCCCCTTAGTATTCCGTAAGGAATCAATGAAAAATTTCTTACAGTTTTTCTTCCCTCATGAAATTCTATCATGAATTCATAATACAAGTTATAGAGAAACCTAAGGTTAATTGCTGTCAACACTTTTGTTTAATATCTTCATTTACCACATAAATAAGAAAAACATATCACCATCAAGAATCATACCAGAAGAAAACTAAAGTAATACATGTGTTTAAAATGTAGCTGCAAGTAGAATGCTTGCTTAATCACGCAACATAGCTTGCTTAAATTCTCTGATTTCCATAGTATTCATGAATTTCTTCTTAAGCACAAGATTATATTCCAGACAGGCAAATGAAATATATTTTAATAAGAATACACAGTTTCTCATAAAATTCACTGATGAGTCTTCAGGGCAAAACTGTCCTTCTGTTAGACCCAGGTTTCTCACTCAGAACTGATGCCTGAGTTTGGGGAGAGATCCCCAGTTCCTTCCTCTCTTTTTAATTACTGGTTAAGATAAGAGAAACTATTCTAAAAGCTGATCTCTTTGTATTAATATCTGTAATTTTCCCTTTAATACCTATTCCCTTCAAAACACTTTATTTTCTCTCTATATACAAGACAGCAATAACCTAAAATATCTTCTTACAGAGGTTGTTATTTAATTTTCTTGTGCACAGAACACAGCTTTTATAGATACAGCCTGGTTCATGATGCCCAGGAAATCATGAATTTCAGTCTCCCCCTTCCCATATCTTATGATCCTCAGGTGGGAAGTACAATCGAGACATACATAAATATACACATAGGCAGCAAGGACCGTAATTTTTAAAAGGAAGCCATTTTGAGGACATAATAGCTATAATGATATCTACTTTTCCTATAATTTTCATCCTCCATTGCCTCAAATACCACTCAAACCCACCCATTACATACTTTCCTGATGTGGATATGTCAATCAATCAAATATTGCATACTGCCTAGTGTTTTACAGACATACATCAGCCACCACAGCTAAAAAAGGACCACAGCTAAACAAGTAAATATTATAAAAACAAGATATTAACAAATCTGTCTTTGCAAACCAACTGAAAATTTGCATCCTTTCTCCCTAAGAACTCATGAAACCATAAGACCATGGAAAAGACAGAAAACAGCAATGGTTTCATGTGGCTTGAGAAGTTTCCAGAGTCTTACTCATCCTCATTCTGAATACAGGAGGGGCATTCCTCGCAAAATTCTGGGAAGAAGAAAGTTCTCAGGGGCTACTCAAGACTTCTGGAACAAAATCCTACAGAATCCAAGGAGCACAAACTTCCACCAGTTTGCTTTCCAAGTGAAATACTCCCTTTGTTCATCTGGACTTCTCTACCACTTAGTTTTGTGCATATATTTCTGTATGTGGATAAAACACAATTTCAAGGAAGAACACACAGCACTATACCACTGAAAACTCTGAGATTATGGTAATTAATGGCTACGACACTACATAGAATAGTCAATAAATGGATCTATATTCATCTAGCTTTCTGATTTTGTCAATGCAGCAACAGCTCATGTTATCTAGAACTGAAGGTAGTACAAACTGCCTGTTAGGTTCTTCACAGAGTGTTTGCTCACACAGTGTTTCTGCTGTCTGTGATATCATAAACCACAGTGAGAAAGTTGCCACAGGTGTATGGCCAGAAAAAAATGCCCTAACTGCAAGTTTGCCTCCAGCAAGAAGTACTGGCCCTGCAAACCCCAAATCTAACATTTTTCAGAAAGATCTGCATTCTAGATCCAAGTAGATGCTGTGCCAGAAATAAAATGCAGCTTTGACATTATCAGATAGTTTTAAGATAACATTAAAATCAAGCCTCAAACACATGAAATAATGAAGTAAAAATAAAAGCATAGCTACAGAAATGTGGCGTGTTCTAACACTCTTTTCCCACCTCAAGACACAGCCCAGCTGGTTACTGACACAGAGTATGTCTGATAATAGGAAGAGTGCAAGACACTTAAGGAATTAAATCCAGTTGGAAACCAGTCACAAGCGGTGTTCCCCAGGCTTTAGTGCTGGGTCCAGTCCTGTTTAATGTCTTTATCAATGATTTCGATGAAGGCATCAAGTGCACCCTTAGCAAGCTGGGTGCAAGGGCGATCTGCTTGAAGGAAGGGAGGCTCTGCAGAGGGATCTGGACAGGCTGGATCGATGGGCTGAAAGCAACGGGATGAGGTTCAACAAGGCCAAGTGCAGAGTCCTCCATTTAGGTCACAACAACCCCGTGCAGCGTTACAGGCTTGGGGAAGAGTGGCTGGAAAGCTGCCTGGCAGAAGAGGACCTGGGGGTGTTGGTTGACAGTGGCTGAACATGAGCCAGCAGTGTGTCCAGGTGGCCAAGAGGGCCAATGGCACCTTGGCCTGTATCAGAAACTGTGTGGCCAGCAGGACCAGGGCAGTGATTGTGCCCCTGTGCTCAGCACTGGTGAGGCCGCACCTCGAGTGCTGGCTTCAGTTTTGGGCCCCTCACTACAAGAAAGACATTGAGGGGCTGGAGTGTGTGCAGAGAAGGGCAGCAAGGGTGGTGAGGGGGCTGGAGAACAAGCCCTAAGAGGAGCGGCTGAGGGAACTGGGGTTGTTTAGCTTAGAGAAGAGGAGGCTGAGGGGAGACCTCATCACTGTCTACAACTGCCTGAAAGGAGGTTGTGACAGGGTGGGTGCTGGTCTCTTCTCGCAAGTGACAGCAATAGGATGAGAGGAAATGGCCATGACTTGTACCAGGGGAGGTTTAGACTGGACATTAGGAAGATTATCTTCACTGAAAGGGTGGTCAGGCATTGGCACAGCTGCCCAGGGAGGTGGTAGAGTCACCATCCCTGGAGGTGTTTAAAAGACGGGTAGATGAGTTTCTTAGGGACATGGTTTAGTAGGGAGACAGGCATGGCTGGACTCAATGATCTCAGAGGTTTCTTCCAACCTTATGATTCTATGATTTGGATGAATGAGCAAAGTACTGATTCTCAGTTTCTTTGCCGTATCAGACTTACGTCCCGTTTCATGCCTTACCCAAATCCTAGGATCTTCTGTAAGTTCAAATACAAAAATCACTTACACGGCTACTTTTTGTGACAGTTATTCCTCTTCTGGAGCAATGCTGCCACCTGCTTAGATGCCCATCTGTGTACAGACAATGTAAATTTGATTTCCAGTTTCTGTTGGGTGTATCAAAATTCTGGAGGGCTGTTTGCTTTCCTAGGTAAGCATTCTAAAAACTAGCTTAGTTTATGGAGAACTGACTTTCAACTATTGCAGCTTTTCTCTTTGAAGTCTTCTTGCAGGCTGCAAATGCAATTCATACACATAGCCAAGAGAAGACTTTCCAATAAAAATTATAATTTTTCAGTGTAATTGGATGACAGTAGATTCTTACAGACAAAATAATATAGGAGTAAAACCAACTGTAAAAGTGCAGAGAAAGTTCTCTGAAAAAAACCTGGCATGAACTGCAACCATTTCTGTCCCTAGTTTACTAATTAGTCAGATTCCTTTTTTTTTCAAGTATTTTTTTAAAAGTTTCTAGACATCCACATGCACACTGTGTACGAACAGGACTAATCAGCAGCTAGAAACATAATTGTAATTTAATTTGCAACTTAACTGAAGTCGTAGTAGATATATTTTTAGTAACAGCTCAAAATTAGACCATTAAATTCATTAGCAAGCTTGAAGACATGAATGTCTCATCTACTTAATTGAGCACTTTTATGTAAAACTAAGCGATGCATTCATTTGGTTATGTAGTTGATTTTGCCATTCATCAACACCACTCTTGAAATATAAGTGATTTACCACTTGAAATTTTAAAATAAAGCAGTGTATTGCAATGTACCAACATTTAAATGATCAAGAAGAAATAATACAAAATTGTCATCACTGTCTAGATACGAGACTATCAAAACCAATAGAAAAGGAATCCAACCCCGAAAGCACCCAAAAGTTTAAATGGAATAATATTCCAGGTGACTTGTTTACTATTGCCCAGTTAACACTGTATGTACTGAGAAAATACATCTGACATTTATGCACGTGGGCCAATTGGCTGATTAAAGATAGAAATAGTTTTAACTTTAGATGAGCCATGAGTTCATCCTGTGGACTGAAGGTGCATTAGAGGCTGGAGCACAGCAGGAAAACTCTTAGAGTTAAGTCCCGGCTTAGACTAGCCTTAAGAAAAGACTGAACTCTGAGACACGTCTGGGAGGCACAACCAAAGCACTGCTTCAAAGGTACTTTCCTGACCTGGGCTAGAACACTAATGTAGACACAGCCAGAACACATGCTCACTACCACTATTTGCTTCTGCCAAGAGCACCGCATACACAGAGAATGCTTCTTTATTTTACACAACTTTTTTCAAATATTTACGATCATGTGTGCTATACTTTCTGCTCCAATTTATTTTTGAAGAAATTTGAAAGAAATCATCATCTACAGAACTCTCATACTCTTGGTTTAATTCACCAAGAATCTCTACTCCTCACCTAATCACATCATCATTAATTCTCAGATTGTAAAAAAAAAAATAAATCCAACAGCTCTACAGAAAAAAGTAACCTATGTTTTGCAAAGTCCGTTGTAAACAGGAGGGTATTACAGTTTTCTGAACAAAGCAATATTTTTCTATTATACATTATTAGAATGCTTGCTGGTGATGATGTTAGTACATTTGGAGTACGGTTTATTGCACTAAAGTAATGAAACCATAGCTGAAAAGGTGATTTGAATGCATATAAAGGAGTCAAATCCTGCATAGCTCAAGTGATAGCCTATCAAGCAGCAGTGCTGCAAATTATTTTTTCTTTTTGTAACTGAATGACATATAGAAATAAATCAGAAGATTCTTCAAAACCAGAGAAATAAACTATGCCCAAATTATTGACAACTTTATTTTATGATTTTCCTAATTTTGTTTCCTGAACAGCTAGAGTAGTTCAAATGATTTATGAGTTTTTAGACTTGCTCACATTAATTTTTCCATATGAGATATTAAAGCTTAATGCCTTTAAATCAGGAAAAATCCTTCTTTACCACAGAAGAAAACTAACACAAAAGCTAAAAGCAAAGTACACAGACTAATTCTGAAGGTTAAAGATATTAATAGAAAGAAAACTTCTCTTTAAATATTAAGCACAAGCTTGTACCTCAAAAACCCCCTTGGAGAACAGTTCCCTCAATCAGTATATAATAGCAAAGCAAAGAGGAAGAGATTTCACTGAGGCAATAGTTTTGAGGTTTTTTACTTATATATCAGAACATTCCATTCAGTCTTCCCAAAAAGAAATGTTCAGTGCCAATATCCCTTTCTAACCCTGTTGTCCTCCTTTGGGGCAGATCACCCAGATAGCCTTTCATTTGTGGAAATTAATTATTTTAGTTTTTCTTTTCTGTTCTTTTTTTAAACAAAAATGTAATATCCCTTAAACAATTTAGCCAGGCATGCTTGTTCTTTTTTTCGTTTGATACTACCAAATAAAATAGCATATTGAAAACAGTATCACAGATCTATGGTCTGTAGACCGTATCTACCTACCAATAACCTTCAGCATCATTCTATCCACCTGTAGGTTAACACAGGTGTAGAAAACCTACCTCTCTGCACCTTCACCTGCTACTAGCACATGAATGCTGCAAAACCCCAATAAAACTAACACACACCCATTTTTCAACCCAGCATTTCCATATAATTTAAAGTTAGTCCCCTAGGCAAAACATACCATAGCTACACTCATAGCTTTGGAGAAGGAGGAAAAAACCCTCTCTAGTTTTATAGGGCAGTCATTATAGCAGACTTGGAACTAATGTAGTTTAATATTGAAAGAAACCTTGAAAATCAAATTTTTGGCACAGAAAGACCTACAGAGACCTTTCTGTTAGTAAAAACTTTCTAGGAAGATTACACAGAACAAAGAAGAACAAATTGAATGTAATCCTTTCACAGCAATGGAATTTTGAATCCTCTGTGAAAAGCAATCTATGAAGCGTTACTACTCCTGTGTACCAAACAAAGATAAGTGAACAAGATAGCTAGCAGATATAATTCAGGCACGGCAAATGAGTACAACGTTTTTGCTATTTTGCAAATACCATTATTCAAATATTTTATATAGAAGAGCTATATGATTCAATCTTGAAGTCAAAAAGATTTCTCTAAATTTTAAGAAAACACAACTTAATTAGTAAAGTAGCTTTGAAATAGCATGTAGCATTAATATCAAGCTTTAACAAAAAACTGTTTTCCAACTGATTTTTCTATGCATATATTTTGGCCAAATTTAGAAAACTTCTGAATTTCTCAGCATATGTATTTTTCAAATAGAAAAATAACATGAATATAAAGCAGTAAGATCCTTCAACATTTTCATGGAGGTGCGTGTGCCTCTATAAACCAGGTGTAGAAATACTTATTTTACTCCCTAAATCACCTCAAATGTAGATTCAAAGAGAAAATCCCTGATTGACTTTTACCAAATCTGTGTTCCTTGTATTCCTTTAAAAGAAACAGTATTAATGCACAGGTAAGAAAACCCCCCCAGAACAAAAGAAGGCTTTAAACAGAAGTGAACAATAGTCTTACCCAAAGGCTAAATATCACCTGACTAGGTGGGAGGGCTGGCACAGGGACCTAAGGAATTAGTGGGATCCCTCCATGAGGTTAACCCTCTTCACCCAAGCCCAACAAATCTTGTTGGAGAGCAAAATGTTAAGTTCCAGATAAACTCTGTTTGGCAGTTTTTTAGAAGACAGATATTTTCCCAGTGGACAGACGTCAGAATATTAAGTGGAAAAAGAAGACTGATTTCTGCAGTCCCTCCCTGCAGGAAGCGCTCCTTTCCCCATGCTTGACTTGCAGTGATACAGGCTTGGGGAAGAGTGGCTGGAGAGCTGCCTGGCAGAGAAGGACCTGGGGGTGTTGGTTGACAGTGGCTGAACATGAGCCAGCAGTGTGTCCAGGTGGCCAAGAGGGCCAATGGCAACCTTGGCCTGTATCAGAAACTGTGTGGCCAGCAGGACCAGGGCAGTGATTGTGCCTCTGTACTCAGCACTGGTGAAGCTGCACCTCGAGTGCTGGGTTCAGTTTTGGGAGCCCCTCACTACAAGAAAGACATTGAGGGGCTGGAGCAT
This sequence comes from Neomorphus geoffroyi, assembly GCA_033558235.1. Classification (NCBI taxonomy): domain Eukaryota; kingdom Metazoa; phylum Chordata; class Aves; order Cuculiformes; family Neomorphidae; genus Neomorphus; species Neomorphus geoffroyi. Next base: position 684,696 of record JAUMJM010000028.1, read on the forward strand.
GTGCAGAGAAGGACAGCAAGGCTGGTGAGGGGGCTGGAGAACAAGCCCTAAGAGGAGCGGCTGAGAGAACTGGGGTTGTTTAGCTTAGAGAAGAGGAGGCTGAGGGGAGACCTCATCACTGTCTACAACTGCCTGAAAGAAGGTAGTGACAGGGTGGGTGCTGGTCTCTTCTCACAAGTGACAGTGATTGGACAAGAGGAAATGGCCACAAGTTGCGCCAGGGGAGGTTTAGACTGGACATTAGGAAGAATGTCTTTACTGAAAGAGTGGTCAGGGATTGGCACAGCTGCCCAGGGAGGTGGTAGAGTCACCATCCCTGGAGGTGTTTAAAAGACGGGTAGATGAGTTTCTTAGGGACATGGTTTAGTAGGGAGACAGGCACGGTTGGACTCAATCTCAGAGGTCTCTTCCAACCTTATGATTATATGATTCCATGACTGACTTGCCTATAACAATACTTCTCCTGAAACAAGAGAACGGTTAATTTTCTGATATGAGGAGACACTTTCAGCAGCAAAGAGGTGAGTGCAGTAACTTGTTTTTCAAGTCAGGAGTAAAAACCAAGTCTCACAGTTCTGGTTGCTACAGATAGGAAAAGTAGTTTTGCTCTAACAAAAAGATCTTGCAGGTTGGGAAAAAAAAAACCACCCAAACCTCTGCCCTGCTCTTCTCTTCCCAGAAAACATGCAGATGCAGACACTGCCGCTTCTTGAGGGCAAAAGTCAAGCTGAATATTCCATTTTGCCCTATTTATCAGAAAGGAAAAAGCCAGCAGTTTCTCTCCTAGAACAGCTCAAAAACTATATTCAGTAATATCTTGTAATTAATTCTAGACCAAATCAGCATTTTACAAGAAAAACCAACAATGCTTAACCTCATTAACGAGAAGACAGAATTCATCTTCCTCACTATTTTGCTACAGTACCTGCACCATTAAACACAAACTGAAAGACTAGCAGTTTACCAAGCTACAAACAGTTTTTTCAATACTTGAAAAATAGTGTATGGTTTGTTGGGTTTTTTAATTGTATTTTGTTTCGCTTTTTTCTTAAAAAAAATAAAAAAATATCTTTTTCCTCCCCAGCTTAAGTGGCTGAATCTTTTTTAGTTTTTCCAAAAGCAATTCAGTGTGAGGTACAGAGCAAGTCTTTTGTCTGGCAAAGATACAAGCCAATAAAATGGAGTTAGGCAAAAATAAAGTGTCTGGCAACCTAATGGTACTGATTCCACCTATTATCAATGTTGACCTGAAGACCATTTCTGAAAAGACTTCCATTACAACAACTAACTTATCACCTTCCAAAGCCCCTATACTGCTTATATTGCTTTTTAGCTGAGTCAGTCTAGACAAACTTGGAATGTAACAGGTTGGTAGGCACTACAGATAAGAGATTTCTAGTTGGTACAACAGCAAGAAGTATTTTAGAGATTTGCCCCATATAAACAAAAAAAACCAAAACTCTTCATCAGGCTTCAGTTTAATAGTGATGTAATAACTCTTTGGTGCCTACCTCCTCACACCGCTAGAATACAGTTTTAAACTGCTGGTGTGCACAAAGTTGTCAAGTTTTAAATCCATAAGTATTCAATACAACCTTAAAAATTAAGAATATTTTGAGAATATATTCTGATTCTAACTTATTAGTCAAACAGTGTGAATAAGTGGGATGAAGAGGGAGATAGCTACAGTATAGATACTGCATTATCAAGTTGTCTTTATGAGAAAAATGTATACAAACTCAAGAAAATGTGTGCTAAGAAAAAATGATTAGTATCACGCATTTCCTGTGTGTTTTTTATTTTATTGTTTAAATTAATGATCTATCAATGCCTTCTGCTTTTTTTTTTTGTTTCTATTTATTCAACCCTCTGGAACCAGGATCTACAATTTCCTAGTTGACAACCAGTGAAAATGATTGTTGCTTCAACATAGTGCAGAGCAGAGAGCACTTGGGACTAGAAACATTAAAGGAAAAAAAAAGAAAAATCAACTTTGGAGGAAACAAATTTAAGGGGAATGGTTTCAAAAAGCTGTTACTGCCCCAGTATAGATTTTGTTATTCAAAGATTTTGGATAATGTGAGCACTTTCAAGTAAAAATATTCCTAAATGGACACTCATTCAATAATGACAGTTAAGTAAGAAAAACAAATTATGCCTTGCATGCCTAGAGCCTTCTTCCTTCTTGGAATCTTCATCAAAATCCAAACAGAAGCGACACAAATTCTACAGAACAGCTGGCTCATGGAAACAGCAAGATATGCTGCCAACAAGGAGTGCCTGTCTTTAGAAGCTGATCCTGTATTTCAGTCTGGAGTGTTTCACTATTGCTTCTGGAAAAAAACGTGTACTACATACAATGAGTCTGTTTACTTCCAAACTGTTAGAAATGCAAGTCATTTAAACATATTGTTAGCTTCTTTTAACTATGAAAACTGTTGTTATATCACGAAAAAATTTTACCATCAGGAAACAACAACTCTGACTTTGAAAGCTGAATTCAATCAACACTTCTGGGAAAAAGTAGTTGGAAGCTTCAGTTCTTAATGCCTCAAGAAGCTCCTCTTGAATAGCCACTTCAACTCTTAACAGGAGTCCTGCACAGACTTGAAACACACTGGCTTCTTCGGGTGTCGTACCATCCACCTCATTGAAATTTTAAACCCAGGAAAAAAATACTTGTAGTAAGATAGAAAGATTTTTAATCAGAATTTTCTGTTGCATAAAACAAATATTAACCACATTGTCTCATTATCTGAAGTATATTTTCTTTCAGATGTTGAATTTAGAATGTTGGATTAGACTATAAGAAATTAGTCTAACCACAGAAATAATTGTAGACAAATTCAGGCTGTTTTCTGTGAAACAAACCCAAGGTTTCCACACCAACTTGAAACTTTGGAACTGTAGCAATCTATAAAATTGGAGCCATCACATAATTTATATTTTCAGGTAAGTACCTTCAAGTTGACAAGTGCCACCTTATCACTGCAAACGCTAAAAGCAAATGTTTTTCCTGCATCTGGAAGAGGAGGTAGTTGCCTGTCAGAGATCTATAATTTTGTATAGTTTAGGTCTATTTTGGACCCTGCTCAATGATAATTCATTATCTTCAAATGCTGAGTGGGTTTTTTCCTTTATTAAGGAGACCTACTGAATCTCACTAAAATGGAGTGAGACGCTCATTAAAATGTATTCAAGTAGGAAAGCTTCATTTATCCATCAAATTGCATCAAGGAACAATAATAAGCTGCTGCTCCCACCAAACATATATTGATTGTAGATTCATTATCTCATTGCCAATATCAATAAATGGGCTGTATTCCAGCAACCTTAATTCCATGCAGAGATCTTAAACCATCCAACCAAGCTGCAAGAGTCAACCTAACTCACCAACGCTTAACTGAAATGGTGCTTCTCAACAAAGACAAACAAATTTCAAGTGAACATGGTCTTCACAGCCATTGACGTGGCAGGCCCACAGCCAAAACTGCACTGCAGTTACAGAAATGGGCTGACACTCCAGTTTGGGCCAATTCTAATAATGAACTCCAGTTCTTATAGAGAGAGATATCAACAGGAAGAACCTCAGTATTATACATGGCTAAACTTTATTGCTCCAGAAACTTTAGTTCAGAATAACCACATATAACAGAGATTAAGATGAAACATCTGCAGCAATTACTTAGGAAAAGATATATCAATCAGAGCAAACCAATTAAATTTTTCTTCAGATAAAGTTTTCCAGTTACCTACAATGGTGAATAATTGTTTACTTTATGATTTGTTCTCTTCAGAATGAAGCATAATGTCTTCTCGAACATCCAATTGTTGACCAGAGAGCTCTGGCTGGAACTCAGCAAAATAAAGAGTTTATGACCCTTTGAAGAAGAGGCAAGCAACTCAGGACTACAAAGATGCCATGAGGTTATATAGGGAGAAAATCAGAACAGTCAAAGCTCAACTAGAACTTAATCTGGCTACTGAGGTAAAGGACAATAAAAAGTGTATCTATAAATATATCAGCAGCAAAAGGAAACTCTCCAGCCTTTGTAAGATGTGTGTTTAGGGAAACAGTGGCAAAGGATGAGGAAAAGGCTAAGGGACTTAATGCCTTCTTAGTCTCAGTTTTTAATATTAAGACCAGTTGTTCTCTGGGTACCCAGCCCCCTGAGATGGAAGACAGGGACAGCAAGCAGAACAGAACCCCCACAATCCAAGGGGAAAAATGGTTAGCAATCTGCTACTCCATCTAGGCACATGTGCATCTATGGGGCTGGATGGGCTCCACGCAAGAGTACTGAAGGAACTGGCAGAAGTGCTCACCAAGCCACTTCCCATCATTCAGCAGCAGTCCTGGCTAACTGGGGTGGTCTCAGTTGACTGCAGATTAGCAAAGGTGATGCCCATCTACAAGAACAGTTGAAAGGAGGATCCAGGGAGCTACAAGCCTATCAGCCTGACCTTGGTGCCAGCAAAGCTTATAGAGCAGCTCATCTCGAGTACCATCACGTGGCATGTACAGGACAACTGGGTGATCAGGCCCAGTCAGTATGGGTTTATGAAAGGCAGGTCCTGCTTAACCAACCTGAGCTCTTTCTATGACAAAGTGACCCACTTAGTGGATGAGGGAAAGGCTGTGGATGTAGTTTACTTTGACTTCAGTAAAGTGTTTGACACTGTCTCCCACAGCATTTTCCTGGATAAACTGGCTGCTCGTGGCTTGGACATGCATATTCTTTGCTGTGTAAAAAATCTGGCTGGATGGCCAGGCCTAAAGAGTTGTGGTGAACGGAGTTAATTCCAGCTGGCAGTTGGTCACAGCAGTGTTCCCCAGGGCTCAGTGTTGGGGCCAGTTCTGTTTAACATCTTAATCAATGACCTGGATGAGGGGATTGAATGCACCCTCACTAAATTTGCAGGTGACATCAACTTAGGTAGGACTGTTGATCTGCTTGAGGGAAGGGAGACTCTACAGAGGGATCTGGACAGGCTGGATCAATGGGCTGAGAATGTGGAGTTCAACAAGGCCAAGTTGAGACACCACTCCTGGAGATATTTGAAAGACATGGAGATGTGGCAGTTAGGGACATAGTTTAGTGGTGAACTTGGCAGTGCTAGGTTTACAGTCAGACTCTATGATCTTGAAGGTCTTTTCTAACTTAGATGACTCTGTGATTCTGGGAAATACAGAAATACGGATTCTCTTTTCATTTTGCAGTTACCCATCACTGAGTGTCCCATTAAATAAAGTCTCAAGGGAAAGAATGTAATAAAAGATGTCATTCGTAATGAAATGAACATAATGCGTTCTGGCTACAGTGACTTGACAGAGAAGCTCTTTACAGACAGCTTGATGAATAAGCTATCCTGATACAACAAGGGGTCCAAGAGGACTGACTTTAAACCACAAAGGCTTCTAAATTTAGATTTTCAGCTTTTCTATATTGTCAAGATTACATCAACAGTACACCTGCATCATTTAGAGAGGAATTCTGGAAGACAATACAGGCTAATAACACTAAGACTTTACTCCTTGAACAATGCAACGAGTTGCTTAGATAAAAGTGAGGATGACCATTCATCAGCAAAATGCTTGAATTTCTGCAATTATTTTGTCAGTACTTTCAACGAGACTTTGTTTCAACAGGACTACCAATTAGTTCCTCAATGTATTTTGAATAGGTTCTCACTGAAATTTTTTTTGGAAAAAATTTCCAATGACTACAAATAACAAATGCAAAGCTGACACCCTGGGAAGCATGAAGTTGCGAAAACTTAGGTCACAGTGTCAAGTGTCCCAAGGCTAGGAACTGGAAGACAGTTACAGTGACACTCAGTATACTAGTTCAGTTAGGATGAAAGGTGTCATCGACAAAATCTTGCACATGAATTTGCAGCAGTCTTCTCTGGCGGCAAAAAAAGCTGAGCTATAATTTCTGTCTTCTAGCAGAGTGGCTGTTGCAAGAAGTGCTATTATATATTTGAAAGAAAAGAAAGCACTTCAAAGAAATGAAGACATTCTTGAGGTAGTACATCAAACATCACTGTTCCTTTAAGAAATCTAGGAAATGGTACAGGAAAGACAAATGATGGATTTCTGAGATTCTGAGCTCAGTTTTCCTTGATTATTAACTAGCAAGCCCTTTGCATAGATAGCTGAAGTTTTACATGATTCTCAATGTAAGGTAACACAGCTGTTCTTTAAATTAAACCACTATTTTCATTTGTTAAGACAACAAAGAATAGACAGATCGACAAAACTTGGTTCGGAAGAATTCTAAGGACAGCTTTAATATGCAGATTCTTTCTGATCAGACAGTCAAAAATGAGTAAAATAACTTGCTTTAGTTAAACCAGAGTTCAAAGATGTATTCTATGTAGAGTCTCAAAGACTGGAGGCTCCATGAAAAGCTTCAGATTAATACCACTCTGTAGCAAAGAAAATGACAACGTTTCATTCTGGAATTTAGTAAGAAATAAGTAGCAGAAATTCACAATGTGAGAAGGCATTTCAGATGTTTTGAAAATAAGCTGAAGTCCAAGGGTAAAGCACCATTTCATATGTATCTTTCACAATTTAACCATTCTTAAAATTATTATTTCTCCATCAGTCAAAAATATCATCTACTTGGGACTGATGCAGAAATTATCAGTAAGAAGTCTTGCTACAGAAAACATTTCACTGAGCTATACTTTTGTAAAGGAAATTTAAATTCAGCAAGCACAATTTTGTTGCTGATATGATATCACTTCTAGTTATTAGATTTCTTCTCACTAGTTATTCAGCAGAGAATTCTTCCATCTTAAACTGAAAACCATGTCTTAACACGAATATTGACATTTCCATTCCAAAGTAAAGAAATTCTCAGAGCAACTATTAGCCCATGCATCAGATTTACAAAGGCTGAAAAAACTAAACACTGTAAAAGCACTGGCCTTGGCACTGAATTGAGAGCATTCAGAAAGAAGTTTATTAAAAAAACCCAGAGCACACAGGGAACCTAAACAAAACCTATGAAAATCAAATGAAAAATCCATACAGGTGTTCAGTGAATACATGATCAAACCTGTTTGATGTACATAGTCTAAATAAAGTTAACTGCTTAACAACAGATAGAGACAGAAGTTTGGTTTATGAGCATAATTCAAACAGCCACCATACTTTTTAGCTGTAACCTTTAATGATTAAAATAATCCACTGAAACACTTCATTGCATCAACGCACCAAGGTGTTTCATGTTTGCAACCTTCCTCCTTCATCCCCACTCACCCTCAGGGAAAGGTCTCTTACATTGGCAGCCAACCTAGGAAAAAAACAGAACAAAACCCCAACCAATCTCCTGACACCAGAAAACTGCACTTCATCTAACACTAAAGCTACAAAAGCCCATGGACATACTGTGAACTGTGCTTTGGCAGTGGAGGCATGCAAAACCAGCAAGCTGCCTCCAACCCCTTGTGCTTCAAGGAGGCCTCACATGTGAGGCCTGGAAGCTTTCAGATGAGCCAACACTCAAATAGTCTTTCCTCAAAGGAGCAAACACCACCCCTTTCCTTCTCCACAACTTCCTGCAGCGTAAGAAGCCCTTAAGCTTATTAGAAACTGAAGAACTCTGGGGAAGACCCTCCATATGATACTGACTGTTAATAGCAAACAGAATAGTGCTACAACAGTTCAGTTTCCCACTTAAAGGTTATTAAAAATTACAACATGTTGATTCTACGAAAACTAACATTACAGCACATGTAAATGAACTTTTTTTTTTACTTCAGTGTCACTGCTGGGCTCATTTCCCATTATTTAAATTACCCTCTGCTTGGACCGTAATTCCTAAGGCACAATTGAGACAAAGAGGTACTTGGATACCAAGGTGTTTTAAGCACAAGCTATCCTTCAAAAAAATCTGAAGGTTCCCATCATGTCCTTTAGGACCTGACTGCAAAGCCTGCACTAGCATGTATGAACAGAGAAATGGGAGTGTTCATCAGTTCACTATCTCACATGAACATAACTACTAAGAAATTAGTATTTTGAGGGTTTTTTTATCTACTAACTCTCACACACCGCTAAATACTTTCACACGCTCCTAAGATATTGGGAGTTAGTAGATAGAAAACCTCTCAAAATACTAACTTCTTTGTAGTTATGTTCATGACCTTTACAGGTCATCTAGTCCAACCCCCCTGCAGGACCAGGGATATTTTGTTGCACTAATTCCTTTAACCTTTCAATTTATTAAATGAAGTGCACCCCATTTTCTAGCTTCCATAATAGAACTGAAGCATTTCATTAACTATTTTCAAAGTCTGCTCTGCCTCAGAAAATAGACAAGTCAATAGACAGAGCACACATTTGCAGCACAGGGCTTCACGTCTCCACTAGGTATTTCCAGAATCTACAAACTGAAAGAGGCTAAACCTCAACCATATGGCTTGGCTAATTTTCTCAACAGCATGACCTGTTTCATGTGCCTGTCTATCCTTCTTCCAAATACATTGTTTTGAGACTGCCACAGCCTTTTACCTCATTTATCCTCTTTCAAAAAAGACCAGCATTAAAGCATACTAGCATGGAATATATTTGTTCAGCAACTACTTCACAGTATTCAGATTTAAGATAAGGGGAAATATGAGAACTGCAAATCTATTCACTATTCCTCAAGTATCAGTGGAGAGTGAAATCAGAATGCACTTGAAAAATAAGGAAAATTGCACCAACATCTTAAAGGTTGAAATATCTCAACTAATTAGACACCTCTTGTTGCTCTGTATAAATGGGAGCTAAACATTGTTTTCTCCTACGAACAATTTCTATTTGTACTAGTCTCAAAAGTTTTTTCATGTTACATACCACTAATCATTACTAACACTTATTAATAAAAACCTGTGTAATTCTATGATTAATAACTCCTTATTCATAACTCACAGCAATCGATTTAATGTGGGACATGTTTTAACTACATTATGTGGACCTTCATTCCAAGTAGAAAAATCTTAAGAACTGTGAGGGAGCTCAAGTGTAGCTGCTGCTGGAGTAGGCTCCTGTTTACTTCAACAAAAGCTGGATCAGAGCTCTAACTGCAATTCTTTTATTTTAAAACTTAGATAAGAAGCAGCTATCAACATACTATCAACACAAAGATCAAGACTATTTAAGAATAAAAACTTGTTTATCTCCTTTAGATTTTCTAAAAATAAAGTAAGCTGCAAATGTATTTTATTATTATGCAGGCCAATCAAGATGCTGATCAGATGTGAATAGTATAAAATTACTTAAAATTTATTAATTTCTATTTAATCTTTTTACACAGTGTGAAAGTCACATTCATTGTCTGATCTATGCAGTACCCTTTCAACATGACATTTGTGAGATAAAGTTGTGTAAGAAGCTAGGATTTCAAAACAACTCTAGGCTGTCAAATTGCAACCTAACTTCATGGTACCTACCAAAAGTCATAAAAGTAAACGGATGTAGGAAAGATACTGCATTTCACTTCCCCCTCTCAAAAAGTAGCCATTAGATTTCTCAAATATTTTTTTCGCCATCCATGAGAATTTTTCAAGTGGCACCAATCAGAGAAATGGTCAAGGTGTTCTTTAGATTTCACAACTGAAGACTACCATTAAACACAAGCACTAGATTTCTATCTTGTAAGTTTTATGCTTCCAGTAGCAGTAACTACTGGAAAGGTGCAATGCCACAATGCAGTACTGCTTACCAAAAACCTGAAGTCTCTGCAGGCCTCATCTCTGCTAGGAAAGAGCAAGCCATATCATGAGTACTGGATCATATTTGGACTGCCTTTCTCTTGTTCATCTTTCGTTTTCCGGAAACATTAATAACTAAAATATGCACATTAGGGTGATCATAACAAGTTGCGAAACAATGATTTAAACAGCTGGTCCAGGCTGGATTTACATAATAAATAGTTGCCTTAGAATACAAAGCTGTTTCCTTAACGTGGCAAGAGCTGATTGTATTCATGGTAACAAATGACTCACTACTTCAGGACATGTGACTGAACAGAAATAATTGAAAACCATTAAACACAACTTCAGCTTCATCATGCTTCTAATACCTCAAAGACTTTAATTTTCAGAACAGAAACTTCATGTCTTGTTTGGATATATATGCTTGTATTGAACTTAGCTTTTAGAAATGTAGCCCCTAGAAATCGTAGCTATGATTTGTGTTAGAGTAAAATCTCCAAAAGCTTAGTCCAATCCTGCTGCTTAACAACTATTCTTACCCTTCCAGTACAGTATCTCTTTAGCACATACAACACTGACCAACTATAAAAACATCAATTTAAAACTAGAACCTAAAAATGGAATTAAGATGACGGGCAGAGGCTCCTTTCTATGAAGCAGGATTTCCTGCCTAGCAGACACTGGGTCAGCAACTGAACCAGCACTTTGAGTATGTTTTCAAGCACTCCATTCAGGTTCGATCCTGTTTGCAATTTAACAAACTGACAGCCACTCAAAGACTTTATTCTAGCAATGACAATACTACTTCATAGTTTGAGTGCAGAAGTATTGTCAGGCTTACCTATGAACTTCCCTATACAGAGCAAAAGTTAATTATAAATGTACTCACTCTATCTTTGCAAACCATACACAGGGAATAGTGTTTAGCAATAACCCTCTGCAATATTCCTTAATACAATTTTTTTTGCCTTTTGTTTTTTTTTCAGAATTTGGTGCATCTTCTATGCATGATACTATTAGGATGAATTAACAGTGACATGCCTTGCCGCTTCAAATAGTATTCTAAAAATATTCATCAATGGCTTGCCTTTCCTCTTCCAAACTTCATTTAGGAGAGAATTTTTCTTTTAGCTATTTCAGGCAGATTAAATTCTCATATCATTTAGACTGACATTTTTCTGAAGATGTTTAATAATTAGAAATACCCATGATAAACTAAAACGGCTATGCAAGATTCCCATGTAGCTCCTTTCTACAACAAATCCCTGACACACAGCAATCCTGCTACCCCAATCAAAATCTCCGAATATTCATATATCACATTCTGTGGTGGTTTTTGCAGTTTCTCTCATATATGCTTTGTGTGCTAGAACAAAGCCCAGAAAATTTAAAATAATGTAAATTAATAGCTTAAGTCCTATTACTTCTATTGTCTTCCATTAAGGAAAAGTTATTAGAGCTTAAATTCTTATGAGAACAGAAACTGCTATGAGAGCAGAAAGAAACTACAATGTACATCTGAGTCATGCTCACACTTTCAGCACTTTGTGGTATATGATCCCAGGAATTTTAAATTAATACTGCTATATTCTTAACCTTATATATTAGACATATATATATAGAGAGAGTGTTTAAATTTCTTTCTGAGACACTAAAGCAGAAAACTCTCAACCACCTCATTTTAATGAATTTTCCATATAAAAATATCTCAAAAATTAGGATGGAAAAAAACATAGCTTCCCAAAACTATGCTTTATTTTACTTAAAGTAATGCTTGCAGAGGACATTGTCCTATATCTGACACAGTATCAAGACTACTTTAAAACAAACATGGTTCGGTGGCCTTAAATCAACCCCAAAACATTGCAGAGGTAAGTATGACAATTTAAGAGTAACAGAAAAAAGTTACCTACATAAAGCTTAACAAGGACATAAAGACAGTATTGTCAAAAAACACTGAATAATGCATGAATACAATGAAACATCATTAATGCTTCTTTTTACATTTGAAAAACTCATACCTGGGTACACTGACAGTTAAGCTTCTTTCACTTGACAAAGATGAAGATGATGATCCAGGTCTCTGATCTGTTTTCATTCCTAGAGTCTCTGTTGCACTAATCTGAGGGGTTTTACTGTCCTCTTCTGGCTTTTTCATTTCACTATCACTTTCATCACTGCCTTCTCCTAAAATGTCATCCACCTGCCAAAGAGTGGAGAGTCAGTGTATCCTCTAACAGACTATTACATATCAATCTTCCATAATTACTGGATTGTTCCTAAATAATCATTAAGAATATGCTTCAGCTTTCCTTTACCATCTCCTTTAAAATTCAAATTAAATCCCAATGTCTTTAACGCAGTTTCTGCAAGAGCTCTAGTAACATTCTTTTCAAATTAAAAATATTCAGTCTATGTTTAATTTTAGATAGACATATACTCACATAATGATACAATAACATTTGAAGGTGTTTGCACTTGATTATAACAAGATGAAAAGTTGTTAAGAAATTATTATGAAAAGTGCTGTCTGTTTAGAAATTAAAGGGATAGATGTTTTACACTACTGTAACTTATAACAACATATTTTATATCATGATTCTATGATAGAATCACTTGGCATATTAAAATCCCTTGGGATATAATCACTATTATCACTATAATCACTATTAATCACTTCTGATATTAAAATCTCTAGCTAGTAAGTTTTTTTATACCCTGACAGATATATAAATATAAATAAGTGTATTCCTAAATAATAGAATATGAATGGAACAGAACATACAAACTCCCACTCAAGCTAGATTGTCTGTTTATGCTAATTAATAAAGGCAAATGTATCAAAACATTTACACATTTCATTAAATAATTGTTTGGCCTTTGCTTCTGAAAAGTTACCATAGGATTTCACACTTCTCTAAGAACGAGCTAATTTGCTCTGACAGGTCTGGAATTGCTGAAATCATCATTAAAAGCAAATAATAGTCATGAGCTACCCTACTGAGCTTCAAAAGGTTATATTCTCCGAGTCAGCATTCAACCTTCAGAAAGAGATGAAAACATGAGAAAACACAGGTGAAGATTCCATAGGGTCTCTATCTTTGTGAACGGCAGAGGACATGGCAAGAAGCTACATGAGAGTATTTGCCTACTGATATTTAAGAATTTTACTTAAAAGCAGCATATCTTACTGCTTAAGTTGAAATATGCTTCACTACTACTCTGTTCTCATTAATGCTATACCGGTTTTATCAAGAAGAAAAATTGTATATGAACATGGACCAAAAGACTTTACAGAGCTTATCCATTGCTTTTACAGTGATAATGCCAAACCTAGAAAGTAAGAAAGTTGCTTATAACTGGTCCTTCATAAATGCACCTCTAATTTCTTTGTTTACCTTGATATGCATGGAACGAAAGTCAAAGCTACCCTCTGTTTATCAGGTAAATGCAGAAGATCTACACCCTGCCAGTACTCCACTGGGAATATGGTAGAGATATATGAAATATCTTTTTTCAGAGAAAGGGAACTCAAGGAACAGCTTGCAAGGAAGGAGGGAGAGGAAATTGAAAATTACTTTTGTTAACAGTCAAAGCACATAGGTGACTTCCATTATACTCCCGTTGACTTCAGGGAGATGGAGTATGTGGCTTTTGTCTTCAGATCTCTGCTAAACAGATTAATTTGGGGGATTTGTTACCTTTCTACAAGCCTCACTCTGCTATTCCTGTCAGAGTAGTAGCAAATCATTTTTCCTTATTTTGTGCTATTTTCCACTGATGATTCTGTCAATCTGTATTGTTGCAAAAGAGAAATTATGTGGAAAGAATAATAATGAAAAAAAAAAAAAAAAAAAAAAAAAAGGTAAGTAGTGCTTCAAAATATCCAAACCCAGTAATTTTAAGGAGACTTGTCTGCATAAGAGAAAGCAAGGACATTTTGTTACAAAGTACCCTTGTGAAAAACAATTTCTTTAAATACGGAATCATTTCAGAGTACTACAACTCATGCTTTAAAACTGGATTTGAAAGTCCAGGCAATGCTACCCTTGGATGGAATGACTTCTCTATAAAATGAAAAGTAACTTGCAAACTTCTTAGATCTACAATTTAAGCTGTTTTTCCATTGGCCCTTGCCTTAGTATATTTTTATTACCTGAAATGTTGCTATGTAATGTCCAGCTCTGTCATTATAAAAGCTGTAAAAAACCCATAATAAACATACCAGCTTAGAGCATCTAAACACAGATGACATTTTCAGGTAGAAACCGTAGGAACTGCTGGGTCAAATCAAACTAGATTAGTCTAAAACTGCTTTTCCCATGATCAAAGTTGTATGCATGGAAGATAAGAATCCTGTAACGCAATCCATGGTCAGGGAGACTGAAACAATGGCTAGAGACAAAGACAAGCCATCAGTGAACACAAACGTGCAGAACGTACAGGGCATGTATTTTTTGGGGTGTGTAGAACACAAAAAAAATCTCAAGTGTTTAGGTATTTACAATTTCTGATATGTTAGGAACACCATGCCTGTTTAACCTTATTAGAAGATACTGCAGCCAACATGCCCAGCAATTGGCAGTCCGGCGCAGATCTACATTCACAAGAACTCCTTTCCAGGAAGTCTTACATTTAAAAATTACATTCCTTTACTTCAAAAGCAATGCTTTTCTAAAGAGTCATGTGTTTCCATTCTCACTACAAAATATGTTAAAGGTTTTCAAAGGACAAAGTTAGATTGATAGACATTCAGTGTTACAGATGTCTCTCACACATTCAACTTTTGTAACCTTTTAAAATCTTCTGCGTGTGAACAGTTTGGACAGATTAGCAGCCTAGTTATTGCCATGTCTTTTCTTCCATTATGCACAAAGATGACATTCTTCTGAAGTCTGTAATGCCATTTAATATTAGAATTACTGAGTTAGTTGTACACATACATGCCCCGTTTCTGTGGAAGGGCATTTAAAATGCACATATGGCAAATTTTGAAAATCATTGCACATGAAAGTAATTAGTGTAGGATGGTAAGTATAAACCACTTCAAACAGAAGGGCAACCAAAACACGGATTCCTGTCTAACTATAGACTAAATTGCAAATTGTGCTGAAAAATACTAAGACCACCATCATCACCTTCCAGAATTCTCAAAAGAAATGGAAAACAAACTATGTTTTCATGGAGACAGTGAGATATAAACCCCTCACTTGAAGAAATTAATAGGCAAAACCCCACATAAATATTTAAGCAACAACTATGTATCTAGACACATCACTAAGTTTAAATAAATAAAAAAGCTTAAAGAACAGAGGAAGCTTAACCTGGTTCAGACTGATGTATTCTGCTTATAACATTAGATTATATAATTAATACAAGCAGGATACACAGGACTTCATAAGAAAATGCCAGCTAATACCAAAGCTTACTGGTAAGATACAGTGAGGGGATCTTTAAAATACTTAGGCTTTTTATAATGTAGCCAGAATGATTAACATTGTAAAAGAAAAATGATTCATCCCTGAAAGATGACAAATTGTTCCATTTAGCAAGAGAATGAGAAGTCTGACAATTCTTTTAAACTCTCGATTATAAAAGTCACAAAGTCCTCAGGTGACAAAGCTATTTTATTTCTTACTTAGGAGGAACACAGTATATACTCACACAGACAAACAACAGAGACCAGAGAGCAATGAGGTTTTCAGTCTCATTCTCTGATCATGAGCTGTAAAGTACCTATAACTTTGTTAAAAAGGCAGACAAAATCTTCTGTAGTATTAACAAACCAGGCCAGCTGGAAAATGTTCTTACTCCAGAAGCTGAGTTTACGCAATCAAAATGAATCAAGACTCTGAAAAAACACCAAAAAACAAACTGTCATGAGCAAACTCAATTTGTGAGAAAGAATATGGAGACAATGTTTTGGGATAGCGTTATGAATGTGACAGCGACCTATCATGATGCTTTTAACATTTTTAGAAGAAGCGATTATAAACGCAGTAATGTAAACTACATATTAAAAAAAAAAAAAGAGGAGCTACAGATGAGCTTTAATCCTTGTTTTTAAACTAGCAAGTATTTAAAATTCAAGTTTTAATGGAACTGAGACTGCCTCAGAGAGCAACAGGATAACTCACACGATCTCTCCCTAAAAGTGGTAGAATGCTCTGAATCAGTTCTCTACTGAAATTACTGAAAATATGAAATGAATAGGTTTTATGCACAGCTATTCGTTTTGTGTTCCAGTTAAGCATGGAAGATACACACATTTTCCCCTTCCCCAGTCTTTCCCAAAAGACCAAATATACTTGTGCTTCAACTGACTGTGTAGGTTAAAGGAAAAACAGAAAAAACCCTAGTACTTACAGAGTTCTTCAGGTTTGTTTCTACTGTCACAAAAAATGACTGCTCATTGTTTGCAATGGGAACTCTTTGCAGTTATTAAACACAAAAGTTAGCAGATAACCAACTCTATCCAATTAGTGGGTAAATTGATGTTCTGCAAACAAATACCAGATTAAAAAGGCAAATAGATCTTTCACTTGTTATAGTTTCAAAATCTTTCAGGGAATTTTTCTCTCCCTTGCCAACACAGGGGCTTTTGGGAGCCAGGACAGGTGGCAGGGGAGTGCTTTGATTTCTCTGAGTTGCAGTTGGTGGCTGGGCTGAGTGGAGGGGGGAAGGAGGCAAGAGGTTTTCTTCTGGTTGGTGCCACTTTTCTGCTAGTTGGCTGCTGTGAGCGGGAGCCACTATTTGCTGGGCTGGTGGATGCATCTTGGCTCAGCCCCAACTCTATGTGCCCTGTGCTGTGCTTCGGAGAGAGCGGTGACTACTGCCTGGATTTGCTGCAGACTCCCTGGGGGCCAATGTCACTTGCAGAGGAGCTGCTACCCTCCCCCCTCCAAACACTTTCAGACAAAAGGATGAGCAGAATCTCTACACTGCCTATGAGAAGGGTTCCATCCCATCCCTTGTGGCTGCCATTTCCCCACGAGTTTTTTTGGAACCACAACCTCTCCCTGGTCACTACACCGGTGCCTCGCCAGAGCTCAGGGGTGACTTATGCAACCAATGCCTCCCAAGGTGCAACATCACATCCTGCTGTCCATAACTATAACTGCACCAAAAGATGCAGGGATAGAACTTAATTTGTTTAAAGGCTTTGGTTACAGTGTTGCTGTTCTCTTCTGGTTTTGGTTATATATATATATAGATATAGATATATAGATACATATAGATATATATATTTGTAGTTAAGAACGGTTATCCTTTTTTATACATTTTTTTCTGATTAAAGTCTATTAATTTCAAAGGTTGTGGTGGTTTTGGGGAAGAGGCCCCCTGCCTAGTCCAGCTAGACATCTTAGTTTTCCTTTAAACTGAGACACATGTCAATTCAAATTTCAAAATGCACTGCATTTTTTTTTAATGTTCTTTCAACTGGCTAAGTCTCTCAGTGTTTCTAGCCAGGATGCATACCTACATTGTAAACACAACCAATACCTATCTCAACACATATCTCAAACTGTATGTGTACAATTACTTGAAATGCAATATGCTGGTAGTCTTGAAAAAAAATTAATGACGAAATGTACACCACACCTTTTATGAATACAATGAAATACATGGCTGACACCCTGAAACCTCAGTGTGCTCAGAATTGTTCCCAAGAACCTAAGCAATTCAATGTTCAAAGATGTTTTTTCTGGACATTTTATCTTCTTATCAAAATACATTTTGAGACTGATCTCTCACACAATCGCATAACTTATATGAAGATTTATTATTTGCCATTAAAAAAAAAAGAGAAGTAAAAAGCTAGTCTTTTTGTTTACTTCTAAACTACTGGAGACAAACTGCTCAAGGCTGTAAATATACTGCACGTATTAAATTATCAAGTAAACATGCATAAACAGGCAGTGCTTTTTAGTTCTATCCTCAATCAATTCTAAAGTATCTTCAGCCACATCTGAATTACAAAACCGTCCCTGGAACATAGGCACCTTCCAAATGCTAACATCTTAATTGCTTTTCAGTGTATTAGCAATACTGTCAAAAAGACGCTCGTCCACGTAATTCATTGTTTCTTCAGCAGAATCAGTGGGCATGTCGTTTGTGGAATATGAAATGTTTCCCCAGAGGGCAGACAGCTTGCCTTCATAAGATCCTGTAATTCTCCATTCGATCCTATAATCTTTACTGTTGCCTCCACTTCCAATGTTCCCTTCTGCTTTGTCTCAAAATATTGTTTTTTAGAGGATCAGCGGCATTTTACAGCAGACTATTTCAGGAACTATAATACAGCAGTAAAATCAGAAGCCAAAGAAAGAGTAGATGGGCAAAGTAATATTAAAAATTACAATCTGAGAAACCACTTCTGAGCCTGTAAAATTAACAGTGAATGATGGTAATAGATTGCAAATCAAATTTGAGAGCGGTGATTCCATCTTCCTGGAGTTGTGCACTCATGTTTATAACATTCCAGCATAGAGTTATGAAAACAGAACTATACTGTCAGTGGAAATAATACTGTAAAAAGTTCATCATGTTATTAATTAGTTAGCAGGAAGTAATACAGTATCTCCAAATAAGGTTCAGTTGTCCTCCCATATCACAACTTACAGGTGGACACCCAACAGTATTCTACTACAGTGCTGCAGCCTTGGAAGATTTGGCATCAGCCAAAGGTACATGCAACTTGGAAGCAATGCTTCCGACCACGCAAATGAGCCATATGCTGTCCCACAGCAATGTGGGTCACACAGTATTTCACTGGAAAGTATCAAAGATAAGAATGAGCTCTTGTTAAAAGAAATTATGTTCTTTAAAAGGTTCAAGCAAGCCTGCCTAGATGCTGACACTGACATAGCATACAATTTGCCTGGCACATTATTATAGCAGGACATTCACAAATCCTTGTTCTCTCTTTCCTCAATCTCCTCAAAACATACACTAGGCATTTGGTAAAGCAAGGAAAGTTATCAAGAGCCAGTCAGAAGAAATGAGATTTGTGCAACTGACTTGGAAATTTTAACCCTTTGATACACAAAAAAGCAGCAATTTCGCAAAGGCAAAATTCGTGAGGCCATGAGCAGACTGATAAAGTGTGTTTGTGAGCATGAGGCAGAAGGACAAGCACAGGGTCATCTAACTTTTGCAGGTAGCTATCTTTAATTTCAAATCCTGCTTGGTTCTATGCTAACACCAATTTTTCCCACATGCAAAACTTAAGCAAGGTGAGGTGTTGGTTAAGCAATTATTTACATCAAAGTTTCTACAACGGCTGCCTAGAAGGTTGTCTTCTGCTGAAGACAGCATCAGTCTAGATTTTACACATACTTTAAAAGGCAACTGATTTGTGTTACATTGTATCTTTTATCAGAGGCCTAATTTAGCAATCTACCTACAAAATCTTAATTTCTAGTGAAGCCAAACAGCAAAGAAGCAATTGTCAGCACCAAAGTGAAACCAAGGACAGACTTCCACTGAAATTCCAAAAGCAAAACAAACTTTTTGTAGAAAGTGAAAATACCTTAAGTCAAGTGCACTTATCTTAAAGATTAGACAACCACAATCATTTACACTATAAAAAAAAAAACAAACCTGGAATCTGTTTTAATGCTTTAAAAATGGGTTTATGACAAGCTTTTAGAACATCCAATTAGTTTCAAAATAAGGGAACTTATTTTTCATCATAATTTTTACCATTTATTGTATAATTATTCTTGTTTTTATATTTATAAACACATTTTGTTTGTTTTTCTCTACCATTCAGAAAAAAAAACAAACCACAAAAACATCCACTTCCAAAAAAAATTCCCCAAACAACAGTAGTTTGTTTAGTACCAATTAAGGAATCACTAAAACATCTTACTGAGTTTCTGTAATACAACAGTATTCATTAAATAATCAAACATTACTGCTTTGTTTGTCAGCAGCAGAAGTCCCAGAATAAGAGAACTAAATCCTCAAAATGTATTATTTAAAATACACCTTGCTTTTTAAAATATCGTATGGTATATTTTTGAGTGGGAGGCAATTGCTTTTTTCCACTGTGAAGGAACATTATCCATGGATTGCTGTTTTCAGTTTAAGCAGTTAAGCAGTTTCGGAGTTATATCAGAAATCAGGCCTTTGCTCTCATTGCAAAACCAAGCCTGTAACATGTGCCTCCTGACACTTGTGGTCTGGAATTCCGTTCATCTACTGTTATTGAATTGCATATAGAAATATTAGTAGCTTCTGGTAAAGATCTATCAGTTTTAGGATGAAAAGCCATTGTGAAAAAAGCCTTTGCTCTATTCCTGACCACAGCTGTTATGCTCAAATTTGAAAAACATCAATTTAAAAGTACCATGTGGAAGTTAGTTCCAGGAGCTCCCACTGACAATTCCTGGAGGTTGCACTGGGACCCTGCTATGGGATGAACAGTGGCAACGGTGGTCTCAGTAGCTGTAGTTCCCAACACTGCTGCACAGCATTGGCTATAAAGCCTGCGCACATTTAAATTCATAGAATCATAAGGTTGGAAGAGACCTCTGAGATCACCGAGTCCAACTGTGTCTGTCTCCCTACTAAACCATGTCCCTAAGAAACTCACCTACCCGCTTTTTAAACATCTCCAGGGATGGCGACTCCACCACCTCCCTGGGCAGCTGTTCCAATCCCTGACCACTCTTTCAGTAAAGAAATTCTTCCTAATGTCCAGTCTAAACCTCCCCTGGTGCAACTTGCGGCCATTTCATCTCATCCTATCACTGTCACTTGTGAGAAGAGACCAGCACCCACCCCATAACAACCTTCTTGCAGGCAATATAGTGTGCTCCTAAAAGGCAGATACTGCAGGGAAGAAAATAAAATGAATCTAACAGGTCATCTGTATTAATTTGAGCACTTAAACTTTTGCAAATAAAAAAGGTAACTGTGACTACAACTGTATAACCACTACATTCAAGTTTTACTACTGCATTTAATACTTAAACTAGAAATGAAATAAAATATCACTTAGATATTACATACTGATATTGTTATTAAAATGCAATACTAGTAACAATCCTGCTTATGATCGAGTGAAGCTGTTAATCCTTTAAAGAATGCCATTTAGAAGTTCTGAATATCTTTGAATTTCCTGTCTGGAAAGCAGTTTGAGTAGAAACTTTATAAATATTCTTGCAATCTTTAGGACAGATACTTGAAACTACTCAAAGAAACGTGAAGTCAAGTCTTTCCTTGGTAATTAGAGTCCTTCAAGTGCTGACTTAGAGATTCTATGCAGTCCCTCTAAAACACCATTAGCATCACAAAAATTGCTTTCCTCAGTTAAATCAGTAACACTTCATGATGTTGGCAAGAGAAAAAAAGAAGTCCATTCCTACCTACCAACTTTTGAAATATAAAATAAATTTGCATGGACTAAAAGCAACCAATTGTAAAATTCACAATGATTTTTTAATTCAAAGTCTCTAAAGAGAAAATGTCTATAGAGATATGACTTCTCCAAAGCCTTCCTGAGTAACATGTCTGCAGCCTGGAAGCTATGGCTTCATCCAATTAACGTCATCCATAACTCTAATTTTCCTTTTCTTTATTCTTTTTTCCAAGAGAAATCTGCTGCCAAAAGTTGTTAAATGTTAACAGGCCTGTAAATCTACATTGTATTTTTTTTGAATGATGAAGTCTGAGAATAACACGAAAGCTACTACAACAGCTATGGTCAGAATACATCTGTTCACCTATCCAGCAGGACAGACTTGATGGGAATCACTGAAAAACAAGGACAGCATTTCAACTCTGCCTTAACTGCACATTATCTTATGACTGAGATGGAGAGAAAGCATGGCCGGAGCCTACTGGAGGCAACAAGAGTGCTGCCTCCTCAGCAGCAAACAGCCATTCTGATGCATAATGCTGCTCCACTCTGCTCCACTGTGTAACTCAGCTTTGCAACACCATTTTCATGGTTTGCCTAGTATTACTTTATTTGGTCACTAACTCACAACTCAGTCCCATTTCTTCTGAGTGACCTCAGAAGAACTTGCCTTTCACATTCTATTTGATTTATTTTTCATTTTTTTTGCATTAGAGAATTGTTTCTTTTCAAATTTCTGATTTGATTTTTAGAATCTCATAATGCATTTATGCATGTGCTTCAACACCCCTTTGTCTCAAGCACTTCATATGCACTGTTCTCTACCACAAGTACCACTGGCTCATCTGAGCAGGTGGTGAATCAGTAAAATCAGAAGCTTAAAATCAAGCATTGTTAAACATTAAAAAAAGTAATTTTTCCTGTATTTAAATCTCCATACACTGAAAACAGTCTTTCTACCATCCTGTTTTTGATAAAGGCATGCTTCAGGTTAGAAAATAAAAGTCTAGCACTGCTATTATATCTATTTTGATAAACCAGAAAAAATGCTGGAAACAGTTTATAGAATATTAACAAACCTTAGAACAAAGGTTTTATGAGATTTAATTCACATTTACAGATTGACTTTCATGTCTTGGATAACTAAATTTAAATTTAAATACATTCTGCTGACCCAGCTGGTGAAACCAAAGTTGATCAGAAAAAAGGCCACACACCTTAATACTCAGTCACCAACCGCATATTCTTCAGTATTGGTTTCTCAATCCCAGTCTTACGATTTGACTAGCAAACACATTCAGTATTTGCAAGCTTGAAGAAAAATCAAATCATTTGAGTGTTTGACATTTCCATTAAGCAGAATAGTAATCTTGCTTTTCTATTAGGACAGACAATCAACCATTAAACTTAAAACACTAATTTCTGACCTCTGAAGAGCTGATACTTTAATGAAAATTGAAATAAAAATATGAAGACTATGAATTTTCTTTTAAAAAAAGGAGAGTAGTATGCTGGAGTTAAGTTTTATTTTCACAGACTCAAAAAGCTTCTAATTTGCTTTTTCTTAAAGAGCCAGAATATGTATGTTGAAGTTACAGGACAAAAAAAGGGCACCAAAAGGGAAGAGGAATTTAGTTATTTTTATCTAAAGTTTTTTCTCTCCATAACACTACCAAGCATCAAGCAGAAACACAAATGAGTACACCTTCAACAAATAGGTCATAGGTTTAAATTTAATTACAGAGTTTCTTGATCTTGGAAGATAACCAGAAATGAGGAAGGAAGGACTGCCACTTTCAGCACCCTGCTGCTAGACCGAACTATGTGCAGCAAACTATCTCATTGCTTGATAAACAACATCTCAGTGACAGTAACAGTTTAATAACCCGAGTACCTCTTTAAGCTGAGTTATTGCTTCTGATATGATCTGTGTTGTGGTTATGCCAGCTATATCCAGTCCTCAATACCTCCGAGATGAAACAAGTTTGATGTTGGAGTACTAAAATACCCAAGATGGGCAGCTACCTGTGTTCATCTCTGAGAAAACAGTGTCATCATATTTACTATAAGGAGCAACAGAGAATATTGTCTGCAGCTGACTGACCCCCAGCAAACAAAGTGCAAGCGCATATACTCTATATTGTTCTGGTTTTCATAACGTCATTCTCTCAAAATCTAAAATTAATACTCCTACCAAAGACATAAAAAAGTTATATCAGCATGGCCATTCAGGTAATTATTCATTTTGTGACTGCATTGTAGCAGGGTACTTTTTACATCAGTAGGGGGTCTTGAGTTCTCTAGCTTTTCATCATCTGTTACAGTTATCCATGAAATGGAAATATTCTTGGTGATGCTGACACAGCAGCTAGAACACTTGCAGCTGCAGGACTATCACAGAGGCAGAGCTGAGAGGCCATATGCAGTGCTCTCTGAAGCCAGTATCCGACAAAAACAAAGACTGCCAAAGAAAAGATATTTTATCTCAGAGACATCTTAGAAGTGAGTAGTTGCAATTATGCATAATTTCAATTTCAAAATAAGTCATCTGGTGATAACTGATCAAGAACAGCTCATTGAAAGGTAATGGTACAGACTGTCATTTAATGCTGCATTTATAAATAACCTGGCCTTTATGTCACCAAAATGGACCTGCATTTTTATAACCTCAGAACTGTAAACACAAATTATATTTGTAAATAATCATAGCAGACTAGCATTACGCAAGTGTTTGTAAAGATTACTCATAGCACATAACATGCTATGTTATATTTATTCTTATGTGGAAATACAAGTACCAGGACATCTTGATAAAACAAAAGTAGTTGTGACTTAGACCACAACTTCAGTAGACACTTAAAATATCACTCAGAGAATGACAGCTTGAAATTAAATACAAAACCAACTTAGACTTGTGATGAGTCTCAATTAGGTTCTACCTGCAGCTGCTCAGAATTATGTTAGGGATCAATTTGCAAATTGTTTAACATGGCTCAGACAACTCATTCTTAACTGTGGCCAATTATTGTTGACAGCCTAGCTGTATTTGATTTTGAGTATGGAGGTAGACACATACGTTAAAATGAGGTTACTGAACTCTATTCAAATAAGTTTTCCCCATTTTCAGTGATCAAGCAAACAGCAGCAAAAGCCCTACAGCTTCTTATTATGAAGGTCTAGCAGAGAAGGCTGGAGATAGATAATATACATATCAGCATTGGTAGAAACAACAAATAGAATGTATGGAAAAGCCTTCTTCCCTAAAGAATAACCAACCTTCACTTTTTTAATATTTTGTATATACATTCTAGAGGTGGAAGCTTTATAGATCTACTTTCCATTTCATATGGAATAACATCAGATTAATGCATTTGCTATAGAACCAGGCATACATTAAAAGCCAAAGTTGTTCATATCTGAGGAAACAAACATACAGAGCTTAGATGTAATCTTATTTGCATTATAATTTTTACTCTCTGCTTAGCAGAACAACAAAAACATGTAAAGAAGAAGCTACTTTTCTCAAAGTATGAGAAAATTATCTAAAATCCCAATATTACTTACAACAAAACAATTTTGAGAACACCTTCAGAAGAATGGCAGAGATCTGAATGAACTCAGAAAAGTATGAAGAATATGTAAAATTGCAGATCTTTGTAGGCAAATAAATCAATTTTTAACAGATTGTAAACAGAATAAACAGAGAAATCCAGACAAAACACAGGCAGTCAATCTTATTACTATAAATTTTATCATATTCCTCAAAATGAAGTCACCTCTGAAGTAAGCACTACGGCTTTAGTTGATGTCCATTTGCCACAGTCCGTTAATAACTATTGTATCATAGCATCTGTACTTATCTCATGATTGAATTACCTGTTATAATAACTGCGCACAAAAGTGAATCAGTCCCAATTGTGTTTTCTCTTATTTTGTTCTAACAATAGCCTGACCAGTCAAGAATTTGACTTATCACATTAAATTTTCATGATCATGTTAAATAATTTTACCTTTTACTTAGCAACTTGCTACAAGTGCCAAACTAATCCTTATATATAGGTATTTTCTTTGTATCTACAAAATACGGATATTTATACAATGTGCCATCTGAGTGTCAAAAACATTCCAATGTTTTCCAGATTCCCTCATGGCATATAAATTCATAAAAATAACTCTAAAATGAAAATAAGATGCTCAAAAATACACCAGAAACCGTGCTTAAATTATGTTTTCTAAGCAACCTGAGTAGAAAACCAGAAGACATCCAAAACTGATTCCCTTGATAATATCAAATTAGATAAAAATCCTTTTCCTATTTTGATAATTAGTTGTTGTCTTGTAAAATTTGACACTGCATAAAAAAAAAAATCCCTACAAACACTTAAAAACTGCTAGGGCAAGCTTGGACCATGATACCCTCTTAATAAACGAAAATCAGCAGATAAGCAGCTCTGTGGAATTAGTGCATTAACTAATGGTCTGCAGGTAAACATCAGACTTTAAAGAGGAAAAAGCATGTTTCGTATGTTCACAATCCATTGTGAACTAGCCTTATCTACACTTATCTTCTAGTGTTCTTTCAATTAGCTGAATAATAGACCATCAATATTTTCAGTCAGGATGATTTACCTACAACTTCAACATGACCAATACTGACGCTTTTAAAAAAAAAAAAAGTTTATATCTTCTGTAATTAAGAATAAAGAAAAATGCATTGCTACTTCTTTGAATTGTTTCCATTTTTCAGTGGAAAAGGAATTATTCAAAGCAAAACAAAGGTAGGTAGAAACAAATGACTGACTGACATCCAAAGCTTCTTTAAGTGTTCGTCTTTCTCTATCCCACTGTATGGGTCTCAATTCTACACTGCTGATTCTCCTTGTCAAACTATTCAAAAAGTACTGGACAACTACTGACTCTTCTCTGCTAATTAGATATCAGCAAAATAATCACTTTAATATTATAAGATTTTAATGCTGTGTTATTTAACCATATTAGAGAGAGATGAGTGTCAAAATCTTAAAAAACAGGAGACAGTAGTAAAAATACTTCACTTGTCTTACAACAGTTTTAGGCTATATTCATTGCAAAACAAAGTAACATTTCTTGGTGCACCACCCAGTCACCACAACATAGCAAGTGCTCCAAGAAGATAAACCAGCACGCTGATTCCTAAGCACAGCTTCGCCATTTCTCTCCAGGAAACTAATCTCAGAGTGAAAGAAAGCAATTTTTTCTTGCTGGGTTAAGCCATTTATTAATAAGCACTCCACACTGAAAACAAAAAGCTGATGAAGCTGGAGAACTGGAGTTTCTCCAGCTTCCACGCTAGCCACTCTTTTGTGCTCTTTCGGTCAGAGCAGATGCAGGAGCCAGCATGTGAAGGAATGTGGTAGGGGGACAACAGGTGAGAAAACAGGCAGCACCAGAAATTTTTTTTTTTTCAAGTTCCATTCAAATGGATGCAGTCTAATAACTGTAAAGCGGGCCTTATATCTTCCAAGGTGCCTGGATTACAATCACTCACAACAGCAGGCTTCAAAAAAGGCTGCAATTTATAAGCATATAAGCTAAGTAAATTTAACATCTGTACAATTTATGACATGCCACACATTAAAGTGTCACATCGGAAAGTTTGTATGAGAAATATAGTTGTGGAAATTCAAAGAACTCTTAACATACAGTGTCAAGTGTCCAAGTGACCCCCAGATAACTATTATTTTGCACAAAACCCCACATTCTGTACATTAAATCGGTATTTTTAAACTGATCAAGAGGCTAACCACTTGCTGAGACAATAGCTTTCACTAAACTGAAGGAGTAACACTGCCTCTTAATTCACTGCATGGTATAGCCACTAACAATTCACAAAACAGAAATTAAGGGATAAATCTGCTTAGATGAAAAAAATGTAGAGTGAAAAAATGACCTCATATAAGAGGCCTTGTGTTGTAATTTCAGACTTTACATGGGGCATATAAATTCCAACTCAGTTAAAAGGAAAAGTACGTGCATAATATCTACCAATCAACAGAACCATTTTGATGCAGGAGTCCACTGAAGAAAAATCTGTATACTTAAATGCATTGATGCACAGAACATATCTTTGCAATGCCATCACTTTGCAGCTGCTACGTACATACCCAGCCAGATGGTAGGAATCACTGCAGCTCCAGTAACTGAAGTGAGAGATGGGAAAGCTGGAGGTCTGACTGGTATCAGATTAATTCCTCCTCCCCTCTCCCAAGCCCCAAACTGAGAGGAATTTAAACGAGCAAAATATTTTAGCTCAAATTGCAGAGATGATGACACTTGACAATATAGATGATGCTCTCAAACATCCTGATAAAAACACAGTAATAAACACAAAAGCATAAGGATCATACAACTAGTAGACTACGTGTGCACAGCTGTTCCAAGACACAAGTAAGCCCAGGCCATCTTGGATGAGAAGGCATTGCAAAATGTAATTAGAAACCATTCTGTCTCACTGAACTTAAATCTTACTGAAATCTTACTGCAAGTTCCTTTTTGAACTTCCCACCAGTGAACCCTGTACTGGGTTATCTGCCTGAGACTTGTTGACAGTGACAGATTTAATGCTTATGGCTGTTTGTCTTCTACTGTTACTTCCAGTCTACCATGCATGTGGGGCAGCCTATATATGAGCAAGACAGTACAAGCAAATAACCCACAGGGGGAATTATTATTATCCTTCGTCACTGGCATTTTACAAGGGAGCATCCTGGAATCTTTCTATATATTTCTACAATTCACACAGACTGGTGCACCTGAAAAATAAAGGAACTGCACTGCCAGATGGAGTTCTTATAGGAACAGACAAGAGAATAATCGGTAGCCACAAGGAAGAGAAGAATAAAAAGCCTGGACCTTGCTTACTCATGTCATGGATAAGTGATTTATCACACAGAAGAATGTCAACCTAATAACAAAAGGGAAAACCTTTAAGATTATATAAACCTGACTAAATTAAACATTTTTTTAAAAGAAGTCAGCACAATGCATGGGGCTAAAAAAGAAAATAAGCTTTTGAGTCTGCAACATATATCCACAGAGAAAGAATAAATTTTACTGAAAAGCAAAGTCAAGGTCCATTAGGAAGTAATTAGTATGTAAAATCAACACAGCTTATTTATAGCACATAGCACACGACAGTGCTAAGGTTAGATCAACTGGACTAGGTAACTGTATACAATACTAGCCTAGTTGCATAATGTTCTCTCCAAATATAATTTAGCAATATAAATTAAGAAGAAAACCATCCTTAATAAAATTAACAGTATCTTAAATGAATTAAACAATTTCTAAATAAGCAACACTAACAGAATTTATTAAATATTGACCATAGGTCATTTTTGCTGGCCACCTTTAAATGCATAAGTAATTCTATTAGCTCAGAAAGGAATCTATACAGTAGAAGTTAACAGAAGCGGTTCGCAATGAATTCTGAAGAAAGTCTCACATGACGATCAGAATGTAACCTCTGGAAAGGAGAACTGCACGTCACCCTGTACTAAGACAATCAATTATGAATTGAAAGACACGTGTATATCTTCACATGATTTGTATGCTATTATCATCCTTTGTGCTACTTGCTTTAGCTAATCAATCTTATTTCTGGAAACAAGTAGAGTAATTTAAAGCCTGGATTCCGCTTCCTGCTTTTTGCCAGTAAACTACAGCAGATCTGCAGAACACTGGAGTGACTACAGTAGGCAGAGAGAGGGAAAAAAGAAAAAAATGAAAAAAAAAGTCATCCTGAAAAATGTATTACATACAAAAGATTTCTAATTAGTTATTATTGACAGCATTTAATTGTTTGGAAACCTCCTCTTTAAAGACTTCAATCCTTGTCCTTTGGTGAAATCAGCATCATACCATATCAACATCATATGCAAACTGACATAAACAGTGTTTTTGCAGGTTATATATAATATACCCAGTTATTTAGAAATAAAAACCTATCCAGGCTTTTAAAAATGTCTATAACAAGCCATTTTAACTGGCAGCATTTAATTCTGCCTCAATTTACCGTTCCGTAGCAGAGAAACAGGAACAACTACTCGCAAAGTATCCACATCTAGCTAGCACAGAAAACAAAGGTGGAAAACATTTTCTCAGCTGTGAGGCAGCAGCATTAGCAGGCTGTGTATTTCCCAAGTAGGGCTCCATTTCGTATGCAGTTACTCCGATTTGGCAATTGGCTGTTGAACAGCAACCCTGTTAGACCCAATACTCTTGTTCTTGCTTTTTCCTAAGGTTCAAATAGTCCCTCATGTCAGAGGGAAAAGAATCTGCCATTGGGTCTGGTCTCTCAGATCTTTAGCACTGGAAAATGTACCAAAGCCCTTAAAGTGGAACCCAGCAGCTAGTATGCTATTAATTTCCTTTGACTTATTTGGTATCCATAACACAATTACAGCTAAAATAATAAGCGAAGATAACAATCCACATAGGATAGAATTTTAGTAGAGATGTCTAGCCACGGCAGTTCTTCCCCACAGAATATTGGAACAGATACTGCTTTTTTACTAGGAAAAGTAACAAATAGATGTTTAAATAAGTTAAAGATGGAAAAGGACTTAGTATTGAAATAATTCATAATTAAATTCTCCTTATTGGCCTCCATCTTGATTCTCCTGACAAAACTCCCACATATAAACTACATGCAAATTCTGTATTGCTTGGGACTCTGCAGCCTTTTCAGAGATTTTTGCAAAGAAAAAATAAAACTTCCTTTTGACTTTATTTGCAAAGGAGTTATTTATTGCTTGCTATGTCCACAGAAACGATATATATAAATGCTTGCATTTCCTATTTAATTTCATTGAAAAAAATCCCAGTGTCTAAGGCTCAAATAGACTCCTTTTGACCTAGCAAAAATCCGTATCTGAATTTGCTGGGAAATTCAGCAGCAATACTGAGGATGCAGTTTTAAAGCTAGAGGGCTACACTTCTGCCTTCACTGCTCATTTCCAGTTCTTTCTGCCTTTTGCCTGCTCCTGGCAACAGCACTCACGCAGAGGCACTTGTGAGTCATTTCAGGAAACTGGTAATAACAAAGATTAAGCTGGCAATTGATCTCTTCTGACCAAACCAGCTTCCTGAACTGGCTTGCTGTATGGTCCCATGAATGTCAACAGCACCTCAGGGGCAAAACCACAGAAGCTGAGACTTGGTTTGGCTCACACTACAGCAAAGTCACTCGGTAATTTGCTTTCATTCTTGGACCATGTACTCCTAACCCCAGCTTCAGTACTACCCTTTCTAGTTGTGGAATAAGGCATCACAGACTCTCCACCACAGTAGTCAGCAATCGGTCGTGGATCTTGTGGCTGGCATAGCCACTATAACAGATACAAATGAAGCAAAACAATTTTTGTTGCAGAAAACAGAAATTTCATATCTCTTAGTGACACAATTGCAGAAAGGTTCTTACGTTCTAACATGTTTTGATAAAGGATGAGATGCAGGCAAATAATTGTGTGGAAGGTGAACGAGTCACAGCGTCACCAGAGCAAATTGAGCACTAACAAGCAATGCTCATCAAACTGACTTTCACTTTATTTGATAATGTTCCTGACAGTAGAATGTCCTGTGTACGCTCCACTAAATTTTTTATCGACTATACTATCACATATCCTCACTGTTTCACAAAGTGTACTCCCATAAACCCCCTCCAAATCTGGATTTATATTACTACATTACATTTCTTGTACACGAACGTGTTATCTTTACCAAGATGATGCCAGCAGTCCCAAGGGGAGCCCACAAAGGTTAATATCCCTTGGTTGTCTCTATAGTCAGTTCTCACGAGATGACAAGCCGCTGGCACTACCATGTCCAGCTCAAGCTCACCAGAATACATCCTCTGTGCTGCCTTCTCCATGTCAGTGCTAGTGTCTGACCCTTGATCAAACCATGTTGGGGAGCTAAAACATCAGAAACTCCCACCTGCCTTTCCCAAACTAAAACCATACGCATACCCCCCTGCAAAGAACAAGCAAAGAGTTTCTACTGCTTCAGCTGCCTGAGAATGAGAGAAATGTAAATTTAATAAAGACAAGGATAGAAAAAGAGATTCATGGAAGGGAAACCTTTTGGCAGCAACTCTACCCTCAATCATACTCCTGGAATCTGTCAACTATGAGGAAAGATTCACTGGAATTCGGACTTCATTATTCTGAAGTTGACATAGTCTAGTTTCGAAACATAAGGTACAGCTCAGGTAAAAGAATAATTTTAAAACAAATCATCACAATTTAATGTTTATATTTATAGGAAAGGTAGAAAATTTAACTTCTTTGGTCTAATTGCAGCAGCATAGAGAGCAATCAGTCAAAAAACAAACTGCCAGAAGATTCTGATTTTTAACAAGGTCCCTAAACTGTATCTTTAAAAACAGAAAATAAATACTTTTTGTAGTAATTCTGTAAAATAGGCACAGTTTCTTTTGGCTCCTTGCAAACACTGCAACAGCAATTCATTAACTTTTCCCAGAAGCCACACTATTAGGAAAATGTACACAAAACCATAAAAATAACATGTAATAACAATTTGCTTTAAGTATCACTGACAACACAAAAGTAAGGGACAGATGACAAGAAGAAATACTATCTCTTGTTAAAAAGTTTGAGATCAAATAGACAAAATACTTCGGAACAAAAAGCAACAGAAAAAAAAAATCAACTCAGAGTTACCAAGTAAAGTCAAAAGCTTGAACTCATTCAAAATTCAGAGTCCATCATATTTGTTGAAAGTTACTGGACGTTTTCCTAGAATACCAGCTCAAAGTTCCTCCAGGAAGTCTATAGCAAAATTATACTACACTGTATACACAAACTCTTTCTTTCCTTGGAGAAGTAGTTTCCTTCATACACATTTATTATATTTTCTGAAGATAATTCTTCGGGACTGTTATGGCTAGAACCTTGTAATCAATTTGCTGTTAGAAGCTGGCAAGTTACATGCTCCTGTCTCCACCCCCGTGAATGATCTAAGCTTAAGGATGAATTCAGGATCCACAGCCACTAGGTTTTACAGTAAAGTTACATACAGTGTAATGAAGTTATGAAAACATGGTGTGTAACAATAGGCATTTTTTCTTCTAGGTATCATTTAACATTACATAATATGGTGGCTGATTTGAAAAAACAAATCACACACAAGGGTAACTGAAAAACAAGCAGCTGCTAGAGATTCATAATGAGTTTCAAATAATGTGTTTTAGTATGGCAAAAGTACAGTTCACACTGTAACAGAAAGCTCCCTTCACCTGCAGCACCATGATAGCAAGGATTTAACAGCACTACAACTATATGTCTATGGCCAATGAGAGTCCATGTTCCCTTTCGGCTCTCTAATCTTCTCTACAGCCTGTGCCTTTTACACCAAGACCTCTCTTCTCCCATCCCACCACTGACTTTGTCCAGATTTACTTTAAAGGTTTTTATTTTTAAGTTTAAAGTGACACCTGGCAAAGCTAAACACACAGCAACTGTGATAACATTTCATGTTACAACTCTATACCTAAACAAAGTTCTACTTTGAACGCCTACTTACACACAAGAGTAGTCCCATTCTTTAAGTTGGTTTAGCAGAACATAACTGCATTTTAGACTGCTGTGGCTTTTATTTGAAGTTACCATGGTGGCACACAAGGTCAGTTCATATACATGTATAATTTAAACAGAAGTTAAACTGTTACACATAACAACGATTATGTTAGAAATCTGTCAGAATTAGTTAAGCTCACCTCTTTATCCATACTCTCTAAATCCTCTTTACACAGGGTGTACAGGGGCATTGTCTCAGACAAACTTGGCTGGCGTTTCCGCTTAGATGGACCAGGCTGCTCCTCATTTTCACATGCTGGTAGGTCATCTTCTCCAAACATCTGCTGCTGATGTGGTTGAACAACTCTGAAAAATTTCAGGAGTCCCACGTAAGAAAGATTTCCTTGATTTACAGCTTGTTTAGAAATAACATCCTATAAACTATGACTGCTGAATATTTACAACTTTGCTTAACAGAGTTCTATGCTCATCAACAGAAGATAGATCAAGTCTCCCAGTGTTTGCTTCAGTTTTCAGTCTGGTGGGTTTTTGTCCTACCTTTGACAGGGTACTCGCTCTCTTGCCTTCCCACTGTTCTTGTAAGTAACCATCAAACCTTTCTTGAAGCCAAGAGCTTCAGTAGCTGCAGATGTGTTGCCCTTAAAATACTTAAAGGTTTGTGCTCAAGTGGAGTTAAGTCTGTTATTTGACATATTTATCATTCAGGAAACAGTTCTTACATTCTAATGTTTTTCCTGGTTTATGTTCTAGTACTCTTGAGTCTAAAGTTATATTTGTCTATTCTTTACAGATATAAGGTTTGCAAATAGAAATCTCACTTCTGCAGCCTCAATTTTCAAATATTTCCCAGATGCAAGGCTAGATGAGATACAAACCAGACAATATTTCTTCTTGGCTAGTGTACTCAAATGTTAGGATTTTCTCTTAGTTTGTATTTTATTACCACATTAGTTACTGTATTTAACCAGAACATGCTGGAACAAAAAGAAATGTCAATGTTCATATAAAATAATTGTAACCCCACGGGAATTGCTTTATAATAGTACTAAAAAGATACATTACATCTAGAGCAACAGCAGGAAACTTATACCTTTGAGTAACTATTTTTTCCGTGAATATTACTTAACTGCTAAAGACTTGTAGAAGCTAAAACTGCTATACAATAGGGTTTAGCTATGACTATTGAGGCAGTCACACTAACCTCCTGGAACACATTACAGCAGCTCAGCACCACCCCAAATCCTATACAAAAATATCAGGTCATAAAGCTCAGTGTTCACAGATTATTTGTGATTATGCACATGTGGAATGACTACCACAAGCAAATATAAAGGTGACTGTATATGAAATCACAAGCTTGGATTTTCAAACACCTTTAGATCAGCAGCCCCACTCAAACAAGCCATTATTAAGTTACCTGTGACTGAATCTAGATAAGGTTCTACAAAATAATTTCTCTTCTCATGAACATGACCGCTTCTTAAGAAGGTCATCTAAATACCAAGGTTTTTTCTACATCAGTACTTCAGCCCCAGAATGTATGAAATCTGAAAGCCGCAGGCAGCTGTCAATTAAGCTCATTTCCAGGGCTGTTATTTCCTAACTTGCACATCTCTTCTCTCAGATCTCACAAATAGGTTCAAGAGATGAGAATTTGTTTTTTGAATTGGGGTTGGTGGGGGAAGAAAGCCAAGCCATTGCTCTGCTATCCAGAACTGTACTGTCTCTTGTGGAAGACCCCCATCAGCTCAGCACTACTACTCAGGAACACAGCGGAAACGTGCCCCTTTGCAGCCTGTCATTTTTGTACAGCAGACTTTCTCACGAAAGCAAATCAATGTTTGGGATGTCATGGAAATGCACTAACTAAACTGTTTTTCTGTTAAGAGTTTTTCATCACAGATTAACAGTTTTTCGTTTTTGTTTGTTTATTGTTGTTGGGTAGTGGTTCCCCCTTCCCTGGCCCCAAATGTTTTCTATTTTACAAAACTGCACAGCTTCTGCTATTAATCTGCTCTCAGAAAATAATTTTCATAGTTAAAAGAGAAAGAAATACAGCATTCCACTGTACTTTCCAAAACTAATCTTCTAAAATATGATTTTCACAACTTTAACAAGTACCCAAGTCAGGAGGAAGGTAGTGATGCTATTTACATTCTTAATAAAACAGAATGACAAACCAAAAGATGTAAACACCTTACACAACTGTATTAAAAACAGGACAAGCTTGACCATGCCAGGAATTACAAACAAGTCATATGTAGCAGGCTGCCAAGCAGATTTTTAGACTAGAGAAAATCCAGTATATTTATTTAAGAACACATTATCATACCAATGACAGTGAGAACTCCAGAACACTGTCCCAGTGTTTTCCAGCTGCTATTGGATAAGAAACACTGGGACACTTCTCAAAGCATTCCAAAAAAGCAATACAAAACAAAGATGACTAGGTTTTGTAAGAAACATTTTTATTTTATCAAAGACATTTTTCAGGCTTTACAATTTCAACTGCTGATTAAAATTTAAAGACATACAAATGCAGAAATTCACATTTATTTCTATCAGATGAGATTAATGAATACTTTTTAAAAACTAACACCATATTCAAAACCCTCACAGGCTGGTTTGCATTTGCCAGTCTCACACGCACAAGCACATTCATGTATGCTAGAACTCACCAAATGCAGGGTGGGTTCAACATTTCTGGAAATATCTTAACACTTTCTTTGATATAGCATCAGGGCAAAAGCTAAAACATAACTATCATAATGAAAATGTTAAAAATATTGAAATTCCATTCATGGTTTCAATTTGGTACTTCATATTTTTGGTGTCATAACAGGACTGATAACATTAGACAAGAAAAACTGTAACAATGAGCATGTAAATTAAGAAAATTTTAAGTGAAATGAATCTATGCAAACCAAAGAACTGCTTCAGCCACCACCTGCTTGACAAACCACTTCAAACCAAACATTTGTTGCATCTTATAATTATTTAAAATCATATGTAAATGATATCCATATTTTAAGCCTTGCCTCATCTGTTAGTGTATTATTAACATTCACTAGAATTTAACTTGTAATATTATTTTTCTTTATTCTAGTCCAGGATGCCATTAGTATTTGCATTTTTTTGGACAACACTACATTATGCATCTCAACACCTTTTAAAACTTAAAGTTTACTGTAATGTTTGTAGAGTACTGTTTCCATATGAAAATGCAAACTGTTGAGATACATACAGAGTGTCAAAGCTATGACATTTCCGCTCAGGCTGCAACAGCCATGACAAAAAGCAGGGGTTCAAGTCTCAGAGCCAAGCACAGTGGCAAGATCTGTGCCTGTCACATAGAAAGGTAAACAAATCAACTGAACCATCTGTAATTTACTGGTGACAGTTTCACTGCAAATTGTGTGTAGATATTTAAACCGATCATATCCTATTCTAAACTATGTTTCAAGTTGAATCCCAGAAAGAAACTGGAAGTGTTGAACCCCAAATAGTGACAACTGAAACAGTTCTTACAAAACTGTACTCTGATAACTTGAAGACCTTTTCAGTAACCAGCCTTGCAAGAGGTTATCTTTTAAGCACAAGTCTACTTTTACAGGAAGAAACCAAGCAACATCTATATGCCACGTATGGCTACCATCTCCAAGGCTTTCCTCTCACAGCAGTGCATTTTCCCCCCCCCCACTATCTGAAATTCAGAATCAGATGAAGTTTTCAGGAACTATCAAAATAAGATTATTGGAGGCTTTGACTACATCCACCCACAATATGAGCAGTTCTGAGTGTTAATGTCTTTTTCTAACTCTGCTTAAATTCAATGGCTTAGTTACAAGCATTTTACAAAGAAAAGCTTCGCTGTCAGTTGAGTACTGCTTTACCACAGGAGTCAACGAGCCTTGCTAAACTTGACAGCATTCCAGATAGTTAGATCTTTTAAGTAGATACTGATGGATGAATTTTAGAGATTTTATGCACCCTTAAGAGACAAGCATTGCCGTAGCTCAATGAAATCCACAAATGTTGACAAAGCCCAGATGCTAGCCTTTGTACTTCAGAAAGCAGCTGGCTTACTCCTCCTGCTGTGTTGGTGTCTTAATTTAGTAATCTAAGGATTATTAACTAGCACTAAGTCACACAGCCTTATTTAATATCACTTAGTTAGCTACACCCCTCTTCTACCACTTTTGATATTTGTCAAAACAAAACACAAACTTAATGTCCCATCTAAAGGGCTGTGTGAAGAGGGAAATTTATATATAATCAAGAGCCAAACACTATCAGATGTATTTTATAGATAAAGAAAAATAATCCTGTATTCTAGGATTTGTTAAAAAAACCATTAGGCTGCCTCACTTCACAGACAATTAACATTCTTTAGAGTGTACAGACTACACGGTGCATTTGTTTGCTTTGAGATTTCTAGTCGCGCTTAGTGGAAGCACAAAATGCATCTGGAATTCTAGCATCCTGATTTCACTTCAGTTAACTATTCACTTTCACTCATTTCCTCTGCTTTCTATAAAGCAAACAAAACTAAAGCAAAGATGACAATTTGATGAAATGCAAACTTAATAACAGTTTAACTTTACCACAGCATCTGAAAATAGAGTTGAAGTGGCTCTTAGCTATGCTTTAGGTACCTGAAGGACGAGTGTTCACCATGGCCTGGTAAGATGATGGGAGGAGCTGAAGACTGGATGTATATCGACTGGTTGGAGTTATGACTACATTTCCTGATTAGTTTTCCAGTGTTAGGATCATAAAGTCGAACTTCAGGACCAGGTTGCGACTTTGGATGGATAGGTGTTGGGTGAAACACAGCTGTCTGAAATGTGCTGTGTGTATCGGGGAATGTGGCAGGACTATTCTCTCTGTGGGATGAAGTTTAGAAAAAATTGCTTTAGAAATTTAAATGAACTATCTAAACCAGAATGTAAATTCTCCTTTTTCTAAAGGAGAATGCGTGGGGGCTATGTGTGGAAGAAAGTTTGAAAGGTTTCTGAAGAAACATTTCTTCTCCCCACCCCCATTAAGAATTCACTGAATTTATAACAGCAAAATGCAGAGACATGTAAATTGTCATATTATTATGAAATTATTAGAAGTGCCTTAAAAAGTATCTTAACATATAAAGTTACTGAAATTGCTTTCAGGTAGTAACAAATGCACAACTAAAGTAGCATGATAATCTGCATATATGCAGAGAAATGCATGCTATTGTATCAGATCTTAGTATTTGCTCTCCAAATCGGCTTTGATAGAAAATGAACACACAGTATTAATTTGCAAGTCATCCAAGCTCATTTGTTAAAATAGTAAGCTGCCTGTGATCACCCTACTGCATTTTGAAACATGATTTTTAGCAGTGTCAGCAGAAACATTCATAGATCAGTCTGCAGGATTCACCATTATGGCATGCTATCCAATTATGATGAAGTGCTACAAAAATAAAAAAGGAAGCAAATTGATTAATTAAAAAAAATACCAAATGAATCAGCACATCATGCACCATGAAATTGATATAAATGAAAAAACAATTAAGCTATACTATAGCAAATACTAGAAGTCATATGCTTTCATGGACATTTCTGAAGTAGTCTGGTAGCATCAACACTTAAAGGTCCTTCGATTCCAAGTTTAGTCTTTTCTGCTATTCTTAAGTTCATTTTCTATGCAAATATTTTCTCAGAGTTCATCACTCACTCAGTTCATAAGTGCTTTGTATGAGTAATTACTATTTCAAGCAGCTTACAAAGAAGTTGCATGTTTGCTTAATAAAAGTATTTGCATTAAGACAGATGTCTTCCTAACTGAAGTTTGGGGAGGGCGTGAGTGGAACTATAAAGTTAAGGTATAGTGTATTTGAAACTTAGAAGCAGCAATATTGTGTTTCAATAAAATGGAAAAGTAAGTTCAGTAGAAAAATAAGTAGCGAGACCAACATCCACGTAGACATAAAAATGCTCAAAAGTCACTGTCCAGACTTCTGCTAATCACTTAACTTGTCTCAGAGGCCTGATACTGCTAAAGATCTCATACAAATATTCCAAAGTTTGATTAAAAAAACTCTGATATCACTTCTTAAAGATATTCTAGTCAAGCCATAAGTAGGCTACATCTGTTCCAAGTTTTAGAGATTCTGGGTTTCTACCTACTTTCCCATTTCCAAAGTACCTCACTACCATACATTTCTGCCTTTGGTTTCCTCAGAGCATATGAAGACTTACACATGAACATTCTGCCCTCAAAGAGCTAGCATCTTCTAAACAGAAAGCAAATCTCTAGCCTAGTCAATCACATCAGTATCACTTTAATACAGAAACCCCAACATGCTATGCCCTTTCTTGTCTAAACATAGAATGGAAGATCCTGCATTAGGCTTGCAAGATGCTATTAATGGGAGTCTTCCCCAACACATAAGCCAAGAAGCAGAAGCTCACTCTACAGTATATTTTGTCATGAACTATTTCAGCCATGGCACTTTCCTGAAGGGGACTGTTCTTAAAAGCCCTCTAACTTCTTCTGTGTTAATAAAGTTTTGGCTGTTACCCTAGTGCACCCATTTTTAACCCTTTCTCCTTTAACATTTTTTCTTACCATCCCAGAAACTCCTGTCCTCTCACTACTTCCTTTCTTCCAGTTTTTGCATCATGCTTTCTAACCCCTCTTAGATTTTTCTGTTGTATTTTTCTATCACTCTCTTCCTCCTACCTACCAAGCCTCAGAAAAAAAAAAAAAAGCCACACTTTACCAGTTTTTCATGATGTGGGAGTGAATACTTTTTTTCTTCATTTGGCACCATGAGTGATCCTGTACCTTGGTGGCATTCCCTGTGTTTGTGGATGAACTGACAATGTCAAATGCAACAGCTGAAGATGGCTAACAATGACAACCGCTAAATAAACTACTGGTACCTTTCTCCTGATTCTGCCGCATTAAAGAAAATAGCACAACTGTATGAATAACCTACTTCTATGGCCCCTTCTGTCCCTCAAATTCCCACTTACCTATGTGTTTTGAGGTAGTCATCCTTCAGGGGAAAGAGCTGTTCCTCAACCTTATCCCAGCGCTCAAGGCAGCTCCACAGCCAATCAGGGTTTACAACATGGAGGTCCTTGCAGTCCTGAGCTTGTCGTACTTTTTCTGTGCCTATTATGAAGTCAAGCATAACATTAGCTGTCCCACAAACACAGAAGACAGTCTTAAGTACACACTGGTTTAAGGGGAATCAATCATTCTGTG
Source organism: Neomorphus geoffroyi (assembly GCA_033558235.1). Classification (NCBI taxonomy): domain Eukaryota; kingdom Metazoa; phylum Chordata; class Aves; order Cuculiformes; family Neomorphidae; genus Neomorphus; species Neomorphus geoffroyi. The sequence continues at coordinate 724,632 of JAUMJM010000028.1, forward strand.
ATCAATCTTACAGAAAAAAAGACACACGCCTCCCCAATCCAACATCACAGCTGATAAAAGCGAGACTCCAACTAAGATGTGATAACCTCAGCCTCAAGCTGAAGGCATTTGTAACTTCCCAAAGTACCGGCACCATGTAAGTAGTGCACTAAAATTAGTCCATATGGAAGACCTCTACACCTCCAAGTTAACTAAAGAAACAATACAAATACAGTTTTGTATTTCATCTCCTTCATTTCTAGTTGTCAGAGTCTAAGCAGCAGTGACTCTTCAATGTCTTTAAAGCCTAACACTAACTTATCATACTAAATTTCTTACACGCAGTCCCCTGTATACAAAGTATGCTATCTTTCAATAGCCACCCACCCACTCAACCTCTATTTGCCAGAAGTGGAGACAAAGACAACTAATGGATTATTTCAGGACAATGAATGTGAAGTTAAACACAGCAGACTAGTATGAAGTCCACATGAAACTACCAACAATGTAGCATGCAAATAACAGGCAATCTCAAATTCTAAACTCTGGAGAAACCAGAGGACAAACGCAGTAAGGTTGCTATAATTCTTTGGCAAGAAGCATTACAAACAGTAAACAAAAAAGTGAATAAAATAAAGGTTGAAATTATCCTTGAAGTGTAGTCTGTTCCCAGAAACAGCCAATTGTCAAAATATTTCAAAAATGCAGTTCTATTTGATTGGAAAAAACAATTTTACTATTCATGGTATTTGTTTCTACATGAGATCTATGGAAGGACTGAAGACTGAGACAACAAAATATTATATAACCTACTAATAAATCACTAAATACATATGCAATAGAGAAAAACCCAAAGGATTCTGATGGTATATATCTGTGCTTGACATTTACACATGGTATTTTTACACTGCACAAATACTGGTGTAGATGGAACATGATAAAGGAATTCTCGTCCATGTGATGGTCTGCCCCATAGCTAAAAGACATCACTCTTCCCTTTTATTATATCCTCATAATATATAGCATTTCATTTTATTTACACATTATCTAAAATGCTTATCAAATCCAAACATTTGTCCATATTCTGTCTTAGTCTAAAGACATTTAAAAGCATTCAATATTGCACTATTTTTTGTTTAGATAGAATTTGAGCCCATGTCTATTTTCACACATGTGCCTTCAGAAATCAAGCTACCAGAAAAACTAATTTCTGAACCATTCTGACAAGGAACCATGTACAGTCAACTAATTTGATTATTTCAATCATAGTTCTCTGGTGTTCTAGCTGCATGATGGTCATTTGACAACACAACTTTACTGGCTTCAATCAAAATGAGTCTTGACATCATTTGAAGATGACAGCAAACAGCTACTAGCAGCTACCTAAAGGCCCGTGTACAACCTGAACTATAATCTACTAGAGTTGACAAATCAACTGAAATGCACTTGAGGATTTACCAGTTAGACAGTTCAGTTTCTAGACTTCTCTAAATTTAAAAGACTAAAACAGGCAGGAGATCACTGTCTTCTACCTGCGTGCTGAAAGCTTCTGTTGTTTCCCTACTTTTCTTCCCACAAACCCAATAAAACACAGGAGTAAGGCTACCTTTTCCTCTATCTTTAGATATAAATAAGGGTTTTTTTCTTGGATTTAGGTTAAGAAAAACAATGTTCTGTGCACAAATACATTTTTTCTATTTTCAGCAGCAAATGCATGCGATTCCACAGTTCCAGATTTAAGAGCCATACAGCAAACGTGAAATTTTTCTCCACATTGATTCTGAATTAACACTTTTTCATTGCAAAGATACTAAAGATAAACACAGAGATTAATAATTAAAACCCTTTCCAAACCACTAGTTATTTAAAAATGCCATATTTTATTTTTTGCCATGAAATAAAAATAAAATCACTTTCTAACAAAGACTCAGCGAAAACAATTTCAGAACTCAACCATGTTAATACCAGCACACCTTTTCTGTTCAGGTGGTTTTAATTGGCTAAAAAGCAAAACTGAGGTGGGAGGTCAGTGCACCCAGATCATTCATTACCTGATACAAGAAACCTATTTTCAAATTAATCATCAGTTACAAGTCATCAGCGACACAGAGTACCTTCACGCAACAATTGCTGGAAATGAGCCCATTTACAGTGCCAGAGGGAGCTTCCGTGGGAGTTGGTGTTATTATGTACATAAGCTCAGGACGAATTACCTCCAGTTCAAAACAGCTAAGTATAAAGTTGTATTTAATTTATACACAGGATATATTTCAGAGGAAAGAAAGCAGAGATTTTGAAAGAATCAGATTAAGAGATCTGCAGGAGAAAGCATTAAGAAAGTGAAAAAATTGGCTTGGAAAATGCTTTCTTTTGAGAATAAAGGAGAACATAGTAATAACAGAGTTAAGAGATAGCTGTTATAAACATGGTGCTGAAATTGGGTTCAAAAGCAGAAGGGTTTCGCGGCAAAAACCAAGAGAAACAAGAGAAAGAAGTTCAGTGCAAGATTAGGTACGTGTGCCTGGTCTTAGGTACTGACTCAAGTATCAGACATGACTAGCAACACTGTTCTGCACATAACAATTCTGGAGCTAATTGAATACTACACACAATAGCATGTGATTTCGCTAGTAAGCGTATAGAACCGTTAACTGGAGTTGCTGGTGCTACTGGACAGACAAACTGTTCTTCTGATAACCTGAAGAAAAGCTTATCTAATACTGCAGTACATTCATTTGCCAAACTTAAGATACTGCTGCTCCTTTTAGACTTCATATGAGGGAACCTAAACAAAACCATAAAACTACATCTTCATCTCATGTTAAATCTGCGAAGTTATGACTTCCTCCAACTATTTAAGACTGATGTTTGTGTTTATGATTGTCAGGTGCTTCATCTTGCTGCCTGTTTCACACACACACACATTCTGCGTTAATGCATATCTGATAAGTAAATTCTTCTGTGCAGTCCTGTGGACCAACTGCTTGTGAGCGCTCAGCTGACAGCACCCTCCAATTCAATCTCACCCATGAAGAGCCCAGCACACTGGCCCAAAGCTGTGCCAGAATAAACCAAAGGACACAACAGGAAGGGACTACCAGAGTCACTCTAAAAACACTCTCCTGATTCCAACAAAGTCAACATATCCTTATGGCAGCTTACAACCAGGTTGACAGACATTGTCTGAAAATCTGATCATTAAAAGTCAGACATAGAAATGGTCTGAAGAGATACAAAATCTCCATTTATGATCAAATCCTGAAGCTCTTCAATAACATTTACCTAAGACAAGCCATACAGACCTCAGTGTTTAGTTCTACAAGAATTAAGCAATCATGAGCTGGTGATAGATATGCTGTTTGGAGGCTACATCTACAATTCAGCCTGAATACTGCATGGTGCTTTGCCAGCAAAAGCAATAGGCTTACCTGGTCAGTGTCCAAGTTTAGGGTAGTGCTTAATGGGATTTTTTTTTTTTTTTTCTTTTTTTCTCTCAAGACAAGGCCTTTGAAAATATTATTCTGAAAAAAAATTTGTGGATACAAATATTTATGTCCAGTGAAGACCTTGCATCAAGTCATAGGACAGGCTACCAAGACTATCAGTTGGCAGCTTTTTCTTCTCAGTACCTCAGAGCCAGACTCCACACTTTAAGTAGGTAGTTGGGGAAGAATGAGATGAGCCACAATTCATAGTACAACAGGTATTTTAAGCAACCTGATATTTGATGTATTAAAAAAACTTGATATAAGCTAAATCACCAAAAGCAAGGAAATTATTCCCATATAGTTTTCAAAGTAGAAGAAAAACCACAAATATTATTTGAAAAAGCAAATAAAAATTCAAAGCCTAAACTGTCATATTTCTGCTCCTACTCCACTCGAATAATTTTTAAGTGACCTGCTTTATCTGCTCCACTAGCAGAAATTCAATACAGAGATAAACTTCAGTATCTTTCATTTAGTTCAGGAAGGAACATACCAAGGTTTATGAAATAGTGTGTCAACTGCTTAGCCATGCATGTGCATAGCTACAAGAAGTCAACATCCTGTACAGTTTATCAGGCACTAAACAGGCTGCCCAGGGAGGCTGTTGAGTCACCATTCCTGCAGGTGTTTAAAAGATGGGTAGATGAAGTGCTCAGGGATGTGGTTTAGTAGTGGAGAGGTACAGTTAAAGGTCTTTTCCAACCAAGTGATTCTATGATTTTACTGCTGTTTAAAGCTAACAGTAGGTGTTTCAAAAACTGAAGAAGATTTATGCAGCCCATAAGTAAGTCAAAAGGACTATAGGGTAGCCTTCTCAGTCACCTGGATCTATGAAAGCAGATTAGTTTATAAAGACACTTGTGTTTTACCATTATTCAGGTAGACAGTATTATGCCCCTTACAAAGAAAAAAAAATTCCTAATTTTCTCCAAGAACAAAGATTTATTTTTCAGAATTCAGAGTACCTGTGTCTGCAGAGAAACAAGCTGCCTATCTGCAGATAAAGACAAGTGTATACAAAGAATAAAAGAAAGAAATTTAAATTGTTTACTGCAATAGGCTGGCAAGAATGCTGTAAATACAATCTGAAACAGTATTCATAGCTTGGTGTATGGAACAAACAGCTATGATGTGGTCACTTTGCAGGGGAAAAACCCATCACTCCAAGATCTAAGGGGTACTCCCTTTACCACCAACTTCTTCGATTTTTATTTAGCCTGACAAATTCCTCCTCTGCCTTCAAAACTCAAAAGCTAACAGTATTTAACTGCACCACTGCTGCAGATAAAGCACATGCCATTTACTACAGCTCAGCTAATGCAACGTAAACACGTAAATTAACTTGCTTGCCTGAGTCCTAAGTTTGCCACTGTTAGTGGAGTCATCCAGAAATACTGAACTCGCATGTATGTTTTTTTCACAACCATGCTAAAAAAAAAGAGGGGGGAAAAAAAAAAAGGAAAGCAGAACAACGTTGTGTGGTCTCGGGTCACTAATTTCTTGATAAAACTCAGGAAGGGACATGCTTTTGTTTCCCCCTTTCACTAGCAATTAGACATCAACAGTGCTTCAGATGTTTGCCATAGGAAGCAGAGATGCAGGATTTGTACGGTTTACCAGCCGTAAGAGACTTGTAGAATTTGCTTTCTAATCACATGAGAATCAGTATGAAAATCACATCAACAGCTGAATTATCACAAATCCAGTTGTGACAGAACAACTTAAATCCTTAAAATCTCTGATTAAACTTCAGTTTTCCTCATAAAACTAGGACGCAGCGTAACTATTCCCATCTAACCAGAGGTAAGAAAATAGTCTTCAGTTGCAAAAATAAAAACACATCGCAAGACCAAAACCACAAGCAGTCCAAGAGAATCTTACAAAAAAGGGTTATTGGAGAATATAGCTTTTTTCACTTAACATCCCTCTATTTGTCATTGTTACAGAAATAATTACTAAGCGATGTGAAAGATGAGAACAGTCTTGCTCATTAGGCAGAAAACACTGCCAACTCACCTCCTTTAGAGTCAGTTAGTGCAATTCTTTTCTTATTAAAAGTTGGAGTCAGTTCCTACATACTGACAATAAAGCTTATTCACCCCAGTAATTCAGGAATACTGTTCTTGTAATTTCTTGTTTTAATTAGCAAGCGATATTTGAATATATTTGAAGTGGCAAGTGCAACACCAACATTACACGACTATCGTGAAGGAGAGTCAACAAAAAGCCTGAAATACACAAAACACCCTTAAATATATATATTTTTCAAAAAGGCACTGAAAATCTATTTTAAATGTGATAATAAACTTGATTCAAATACTTTAAAAGCACATTAATGTAATTAAAACCTCAAATTAAAGTAGTTTTTTCTATTAAGATCTACACTAGTGCATAATTCACTAAGAATATAGAGAAAGTGAATAATTTGTTTACAAAAGCAGATCACAAGGAGGTATTTATATGTATCTATATAAATATACAACCCCTCTCAAACTGTATATTCCAAAAGCCTTCAGGTTATATAAAAACCAGCTCAAGACATGAATGAACTGTAAAAGGGAAAAAAAACCCTGATGGAAAACTCCAGTTTCATTTACCTACCTGTCCTTGCTGCAATGAGATGGGTTGCTTTGTCAGGATCATCAGCACTCAATACTAGATTCTTCACAATTTTAGCTCCAAGGGCTGTTGCGTGATAATGTTCCCGTGTTTTCTCAATGGGAAAGTTTGTTGGGTAGAGCCCGCTAAATATTATGGTTACATCTGCCAATACTTTACTTTTCAGTTCGGGCACTATTTTTCTGATGTCTGGAATTTCCTCAGTCTCTTTTTTCAGGTATTTATCATACTTTGTGTAATAATCGGTGTGAACCCGCACAAGGATCTCTTCGAGGTATATTAAATGATCATCATCATCGGTATCATCCTCCTCCTCCTCTTCCTCCATACTCTGGTCTAAGGACTCACCCATTGTAATTCCAGACTGTTCACTATTCTGAGACTCTGTTTCAGCTTCTTTCTTGTCTGCACATCCATTTCCTGAATCACAAAGGCTTTCCTGTTCACTTTCTTCTTGTCCTTCAAGTTCAGTTTTGTCACGAATATTTTCACTAGGTAGAGACTGCATGTCCCCAGAATGGTTCACCAGACCATCTGTTTTGTCACTCACATCAGTGCAACTCCCTTTCTGCAAATTTTCATCTTGTGGAGGTTGTTTGGATTTCTTCCAGTTTCTCTTTTCCTCGTTCTCACTATCAGATATGGAAATGGATGACTTTCTGGTATCCAATCCACCATCACTTTCACTGTCACTAGACAGTTCAAAGTCTAATTCATTTGTTGCCTTGTCTTGGGTTTGCTGCTTCTCTATCACTGTTTTATCAGCTTGTTCTGAAAATATATGGGATTCTTTTGTATTTTTTAAATCATTAGTGACCTCACTGTCCTTTCTGTGTTCAGTGCTATCATTTAAGGAGTCCTGGGTATTAACTTTACCTTGATAATTCATGTTCCAGTCAGATGATTCACTGCTTACAGAAGTGCTTCCATTTGCAGTGCAAGTGTCCTTTATAGCTTTTCTGAGACCATTGGTTTGTTCTTCTACGCATGTAACATTCTTTACTTCTTCAGCATCTTTTGCTGATGTCACTGCTGAATCCAGTGCCTCTGGTTTTGTAGAGTGGTTTACTAAGACACAGGAAAGAAAGAAAATATATACATATTTTCTCAGGTTTTTTAAAGCTTAATCAATATTTAATTTTTCCTTAAAAACATATTTTACACATGCAGTTATACTGCACTATGTTTAACTTAGGCTTTACAAAGTGTCACTTTTAAGACACCTGAGGTTTTAATGACTACTATAAACAAACTGGCAAATCTAACAGACTTCTCTTTTGTAGAGGAGCTGGGTAAGCAGCTTTTTTTTTTTTTTTTAAAAAAAAAAAAAACAAAACAGGTCATAACTAATCATTCTTTAATTCACAAACATTAAAGGATTTGCCTTGTAGCATGAGTTTTACCACTACATCTCAGGGTACTGAAACTCATGCAGAGAAAAAAAACCCCAAAACATAGGGCAGAATTCACTTCATGAAGTCCCAGTCCAGAACTACAACTACAAGAACCTCCTTTATAAACTTCCAAGGCTTTTATATTTCCCATTTTTCATAAACAAAACTGCATTTTAATAGTTGAAAAGATACACATGTTTTAGCAACACAAAGTTGCTGCTCAATGCTCATTTGAGATTGCTGGAATGCCAGTAAAGGGTAATCAAAGGCAAAGAGACAGTTACAGAATTTGTCTTCAGACATCTGCAGAAGACCAGAAAACAATTAAAGAAACTCTAAATATTCAGAAATTTGCACACAAACGTTCAGAAGGAACACTGGATGAAGTCAATGTGTCTCCCGTGTGCAAGTCCCTTCCCTGCAGTCAAGCATAGATGTCCCATGTCATAGCGCCCTGATTCTTTCTATATTGTACATTTCCAGTTCAATAAGAGAAAGAGTGATGTCACATATATTAACATGCCCCCTTTGGCTAAACTGGAAAAATATTTGCAATTCTTATTCATTGTCTTTCAAATACATTTTGCCCCCAAACTAATAATAACAGTGACGTATCTGTTCTAAATCCACTATTCGTATTACACTGCCTTGCCTGCTAAACAAGTTTCTTGTGTCAAATGCTGGAACACTACATTCAGTAGATGCTGAAAATCTCATAGTAACTTTATTAGCATGATTTAGGCAGGGAGGTAAGCAAAGATCAAAACATTTGTTTTCAGCAGTATGTTGAGACCAGAGTTTATTAACTATTGCTCCAAAGTGGGGCAGGGAAGGGGACCTAAAAGGAGAAAGAAGAGAAACTGTGTCTTTCTCCATGTATTCTTGAAAAATTTGGTGCATTGCCAAATCAGCTCTCCAGCCGTAACAGCCAAAATACAATTACCAGTACTCCACTTCTGCTGTGGTCACCCACTGAAAGGAAAGCTATCAACAAGAACAGTCGAGTTTAAGCTACTTGCATTTGTGCTGCAGGAGCACTCTGTCTACTACACTAGTCTAGGATTGCTCATCTGAGTGCAACAACAATAGTAATAAGACCACCAATGACTTACATCAATCACACAAGTGGAAAAAAAAGAGTTAGAAGTGGAAAAGTCGTAGAGCTGTTTAAAAACTATATAATTACCTTTCTTCTTCATTTGAATTTCTCTTGAACCAGGGGGTGCATTAATATCTCCTATCCCCTGAAAGTATACATATTTCTTCACAGTTATCAAATTGGGTGCAAACTTCCAGACGTCCTCTCTATCGTCAATGATGCAAACCATGGAATCCCCACATGGGAAGAGATTTCTAAAAGACAAGAGTTGATAAAATGAATCCAGTTTTAGAAACTAATACTTTCAATGCAAGTAGTTTCTGTCTATGTTCTGGTTTATTATGAGCATGTCTAAAGGAATTCAAAATACAACATTTAAACTAAAGTTAATAGAAAAGGAATCAGCTATTTCTAGTTCTCCATCTCAAAGGCCAGAAGCAGAAATAAACAAGACTTTGCAAGAACAAAACATGAAAACATTTTGGTCTTGTTTTCAGTTTATGTCGATGAACAGCACAAAGCCAACTATCTCACTGACAATATACTATCCATCTATAACTAGGAAACCCACAAAAGCAGTTTTTAAAGAGTAAACTCATTCAATCTAAGGCAAAGGAAGCAAAAAGTACTAATATCACCTAGGCAGAGGTGGTAGAGTACTTAAGATACACACATGCATATGAAAACAGAGCAAGAGAAGAAATAATCTTCTTTGCTATGGTCAGATGAGGAGGGGGCAGTCATTTTTAGTATTTTCCAAAGCTAGATTAAGCATCTGCCTCTTGGAAAACACTCTTGACTTTATACTCTGAAAAAGATCAGAACCTGAATTTGAACTAGAATATGAATTCAAGGCTCTAGATGACCTATTATAATTACAACAAACACTGCAGAACTGAAAATCAGAATACTAGATATTAAAATATGAATTAACAATTATGATTTAATCAATAAAACACAACATACAAGTCATTATACAAGATCACAAGCCATAAAGTGGAAATATGGTGAAGTTATTACAGGAATAAAAAGTATAAGTGGAAAACACGATGCCATTGCTTCACATTTAAAATGTTCTGGTACTACGGAACACATTAAGTAGGTGAAATGCTGCAACAACTTAACATCTCGGTTTTACTGAGACAGTACTGATATTTAAGAGGCTGATAAGGAAGGACTATAAAAATGTTAATTACAGAGGGAGTAATTCTTATTATATTTAACATTCTGCCTCATTGTTGTCCTGTTTTGTTTAATGTGTAAGACCCATATACATACCTAAGATTCCCAGTTTTAGAAAATGGATCAATACATTCATCTCTTGACAGTATCCGATGGGAAAACAGCTTCTTTTCAGGGTCCAAAAATCCTTTTGAAATAAGAAATCAAAATGTTAAAAGATTTTTGTTCCTTGTTTATCTTCTATATAATTTAACTATAGTAATACATGCAATAGCACTTTAACAGCCAATTTTAAGGTAAGATATATTATATGGGGAAAAGAGTAAGTATTCCAACCAATGCAGTGGGATCAATTTAAAAAAAGTATTTTAAAAATTCTTTTAAACATAGCAACAAAATTGAAATTAGAGTAAATAAATTTGCAACAGGCAAACAGGCTGAAAGAGATACAGCAGATGATACACGTGATTTTTGCAACTTACATTTATCTCTTTACAGGTGGTTCTTTAAAGCTAAATGCTCTCCCCTTAGCTTATTATACCTAGGCACTGCAAAGAAGTCTCACAAGAGTTGGCAATGCGTTGCAATACTTATGCACAACAGGCAGGCTAAGGGATAATTTCAGCCAGAGCTCTTGCATTTGTAGGTTTTAAGTTGTACCTCTAAACATACTTTAATACATTTACATACAGCGAATATAACCTGAGATTCCTAGAACTATTTAGGCTCAGTTGCATTAATTTTTCTGACTGCACTCTAAAAAAAAAGAAAAGAAAACCCAAACATGAGAAGCTGTGCTAGCTGATCTTAAAGTAAGATATGTCATTATTTAAGAAAATGGCAACTTGGGTGCACAGGCACATGCACATGCTTCAGAACCTAATATCCAATAGTGAAGTTCATCTTCATGCGCAGATCACAGCCACAAAATCGCTTAGAAGCAAACTGGCATTTTACATGCTAATCTGAACTTTTCATTTTACTGAATTTGTGTTGAAGTCAGCATTGACTCTAATTATTCTTTTGAATAATACAAGGCAGTCAATAGTTATGCATGAACAATTTTTTTAAAGTTTGACTTTTTTTTTTTTTTAAATGGTGGCCATCTTATAGCCAGAACCAGATTTCAAAATGACCTCAGACTCTAAGGACCAACTTTATTTTTCTTTCAAAGAGCTTTGAGATTTGCACAGAACACAAGTTCAGCTCCTTTTAGGAAATCTAGCTCTTAGGAGCAGGTTAAGGTGGGTCTTCAAAAACAGATGGTATAAATTAAAAAAAATCAGTTATCACTTCTGAAAAGTTGGTCCTGTACGTATTTAATATTAATGTGTAACTGGAATAACTTAAGACCCATAAAAGCAAGAAAATTCCGAGTTAAGGACAGAAGTTCAACCTTAACTCACCCGACTATGCTTAAGAATTCCTGTAAACCCGTAGAATCATCCCCTGTAGTGAGACCCTTGCAGTACCTAGGCATAATGAATTGAGAGAATTAGCTACAAAGATTTATTGCCATACACAGATGTTTTGACAAACTACATAAGCTGTCACACAAGTTGCTGTTTTCCCCAAACAAATTCTCTCTTACTAATTATATGAATACACAGGGACTGTCTACACTAAATTGGACAGGAGTGCACTGATTAAATGGCAAAACCACAATGAGGCATTCGGTTAGTTTTGTCTAGCTTAAACTGTAAGAAAAGGGAAGCCAAATTCTAAGAAAGTCCAACACAGAAACCCTGGCTGCCAGGGAACAGAGATGAAGTAGTGTTATGAAGCTTTTCAATAATGCTTTGGGAAAAGACTTATTCATTTTAATACTTTCCCCCTCTTGATAATTCACTAAAAACACACTGAGGATTCAGCTCACCAGAGGTGCACCTGCGAAGATAAAAGCCCATCTTAACACAGCTGGGGCTGTCAAAGCTAAGCAACTTGAATAACAATATGGAAAACAGCACTGCTCTTCTAAAGAAATTCTTTAGATGGCTTAAACTGTTAGGGCTTTTTTGGATGTTGCCTATCCAATTGAATCAATGTAACAGACATAATCCTGATGTTTTCATATTTCAGGGAAACATTATCTGCCATTTCATACATAATTTGTTTTCTTCAATAGTACGTTAATATAATTCTTAAATCTGTGAAAATGCTAATTTACTAACCTATTTAGCAATTCTACTCCATGCAAGAGCAAAGAAGATGCCCAGTGGCCGATCACACACTGTTAGTTAAAACATTAACATTTAATTGGTTTATGATTGCAAATAAAATATAAATCTGAATAGAAAGCCTCTACATTAAATGTAGATGCACCCTCCAAGCTAAAACTAAGCAAGGATTAAGATTTCACTTCTTTATTAAAGTTCATACTTTCAGTAACAAAAAAAAAATTAAAAAAAATAGGGAAGCCCTCATGAAAAACTCTACCTTCAAAATGAAACTCTCTTCTCAACCTACATATTGAAAGATTTAAAATTTTATGATAGTATACTCCTATTAACCTTTAGCAACGAAGCTGCAGGCTTCAAATGGATAACATCCAAAGCATTGGTGACTTTTTCTTGAATAAAAGACAATACAGACAACCAAAAAAGCATTGGTTTATATGATGTCACTTTTCCATGGGAGTATTCTGCTGCAAGTCCCTATGACTTCAGAGCAATGAAAAGGTTTATATCTAAACTCATCAAGTATACAGAAACAGCAAAAGTGTTCCTGAAATGTACTCCTAGTTTTGCCTCTTATTTATTCCTGTGCATTTGCCACCACACCCTGAAAAGTGATTACAGTCACAGTTTGCTGCTTTGATGATTAATTTTTGTAAGAGATTTTTTTTTAATTGGAGAAATATCACTTTGAAATTTATTCCAGCAGAAGGATAAATGTTGATGATTTTCTCATTTTGCAACCATGTTTAAAAAAATTAAAGCCTTTTGCAGAAGTCAAAATGACTGAAGACAAAGATTTACTGTTTCAAACCAAAACTAAGCTTGCATTTATTCTTATAAATTAGACAATGTGCCAAGTATGCCTCCAGGTAGTTTCTTGAATAAACTGAAGACGCCATCATTATCCTTTGACTACCATACTACAAGGGACTACTCAGTAGACTTCCTCAGAGACTGTTTCATTCCTGGAGTTTGTTTTCCAGTATCTCAGATTGAGTCTTCGCACATACAGTCTTACTGAGCTGTGTTACCTGATCTTAGATAGACTTTCTTAGAAAAGCAAAGTTGTAAATAGGACTAAAGTTAAATTAAAAACAATCACAAGATGCAATGTTCAAAGTAACTAACCCATATTGAGGAAATCTCAAAATCTTACAGACAAAATGAATTAAATAGCAATTCCTAGTAGAAGTAATATAACAGCAGGATCCAACAGGAATTTTAAGAAGTCCTTTCAAAAAAATTTAAAATTCAGTTTCTGAAGAATCACACCACCTCCAGCTCTACTTCCGGTCCTACTTTAGAACCCAGAGCTGTTGAATCAGATTTTCAATAGCATGGGAGACCTTCAGACATTGCTGATATATACACACATATTCTGTCAATTATTTATAGAAATACACACTTTAATGTACTCGCTGTAACAAACCATACAGATGAATGCCCTCAGCTTAGTCCTACTTTCTAAGTTTCACTATAAGACTGATTTCATATTGCATTATTATTGCCTTGTGGCTTCAAAACTCAAAATTCAGTAGCATTGACATTTACAACCAGCATTTAAGCTGGTTTTGGTGTTAAACACAACAAACTTCTCTTATGCAGAGTAGAAAAAAAACAAGTAACAACTGGTCAATATAACTATGTAGAAGAGAAATATTATAGAATGCTCTAGATTATAAAATCCCCAAACTCATCTTCATAAGGTACCACTTCCTAAATGTGCCAAACTCAGAAAGGGTTTAGGATAAGCGACTTCAGCACACATAAATGTTGTCTACAAATATCAGCTAAGTCCACTTAACAGCTGAAAGTACCGATGTTATCTGTTTGTAAAAAGAGGAAAAAGCCTTCCAGGACATGGAAGCAGCAGCTCAGAGTTCAGACTTCACAAGGAAATATAGGCCATATAAGGAGAACCAAAGAAAACTATCTTTTTCTGATGAAAAAGATCCCCAGCATTTTATTACAAGTCCTTCCTTTACGTAACATCAGGATAACAGTAAAATACCAAACCTGACAGCTCTCTGTTAGAAATCATTTAATTAATACTGCCATCAAGTGTTCTCTGTATGTATTAGCTCTGTATTTCTCTGCTACTCCATCTTGGTTACACAGGTGAGTGGACCAAAGGCTAATATCAACTGTTTGTCCATACCAGCATATTTCAGCCGAAACTATCATCACTGTACAAGTAATCCACTTGAAGTTTGGATGCTTTTGATGAGGTTGAGCAGCTTCAGGCAAAAATCCAGAAGTCTGGGGATGTCAGGAAGCAGCAATACCCTAATCCACTCATTTGGTGACACAGATGAAGCAGAACAAGTATCATGCCCACAAGGAGGCTTGTCAGGTAAGTATGTCTGTGCCAGTATGGGGACTGCAGGGTAATCAAAATTTTAGCTCAGCAATTAAAATGAGCAAACACAGGACCGAATCACACACTTGGCTCCGAAGCATATTTACCATATGTCTTCTGACCTTATTTGGCATACATCTTCCGACCCTAGGGCACATGCAGATTTTGATATACAGATCCAAGGGAGGAAGACTGCCTATCCACTTTCTTACAACCAAGTATTTAGAGCTAGCGTACAAGAAAATCATTTCCCTTTTGCTACACAAGAAATAACCACACTCTGAGAAGGACAGCTGAGAATAAAAGTCTTAAAGCATTAGCAGTATGCAATGCATAATCAATGAGACTGATAAAGCTTTAGGAAGGTTTTTCAAACAACTTAGCCAATAAATACTGTGTAATGTAGAAATGTTCACTTGGATGGTCAGGATAGGACATGCCTCTCCTGAATATTCTTTCAAGAATTGTTCTTTCAAGAATAGTTGGAGACTGCAAATAGGTATCAGTTTCTGATTACAGAAGTCTCTTATATCTGTCTTCAGAAGCATCTTCTGCAGCTTATTTAACATGCATAAAGAACTGCCTAATTACACAGTTCTTTTCTAAGCTGTTCTGTTTTGGAGTCTCTCTTTTTCGACAAGAAGTGGGATCATTGGAATAGTGTTGTTCAAGGTACTTGTGGCAACATGACACAGAAAAAGCATGTAATGAAAGACAATCTAAAAAAAAAAAGCTAGGAGACACGGAATAGCAGCAAGGACAGCTTGACATGCAAAGTCAAACCTAAAACATCATTAATTACATTGCCTTAGTCCTACAGACTTAAAGGAAAGTCGGAGGTGAAAATGCTATTCCTTCAAGGAAGACTCAAGATGGGGCGAAAGCCAATGTTACAGTTTAAATGCATGGTCACATTCCTACCATGAATTTGACCCATATGCTTGCATAGCAGGGTAAGTTTCTCATGCACTTGTTGGAAAAAAAACCAAACCATTTTATCCAATGGCCCATATTGTAAAATACTATCGCTATCATTTAAATTCAAGTTTTCAGGTACTAGGACAAAATATTTCTAAGCTTTGCAGAAGACTATGAAAACACTGATAGACTTGTTCTTTTCTTCAAATAAGGGCATCTTATACCTCAGTGTAAATTGATTTATAGCAGCCAAGCTTTCTTTGGTGAAAGGAAACAGCACAGAAGGAGATAATTTAATGTTCTTTATTTTTATGGAACTACTGCTTCACCTTTCTACAAGAAGCAATGCTGCAGATCATTTTTAGAGCCCATCAGCATAATTTCTTACTTAATTCAACAGGAAGGCACTAGTTGTCATGTCACAATCTGTTTCTCTAACCATCAGGAAAGCATACAAGCTTATCTGATGGGAAAAAAGGGACTATTCAACAAGTATTTGCACACAAAACAGAAAAAAATACTTGAAAACAACCACAAAAAGAAAAGTAGTTAAGAGTATGAAGGCTGATTATGTAAGTACTGTTAAATGTAACATAACTCACCTGCAATTGTATGGGCATACAGTCTGCTGCCAAAAGTAAAAACGTGTAATTCATACAGCTTGGCAATTTTTTCCAGGAATTCCTTACAATGAGGACGCAAACGGGTATGCAACATTGGCTCACCTCGACCTAACTGGAAATGAAATATTCCCTAGAAGAAAAAGCATGTTTTGTATTATCAAAACATCAAACAAATGCCAGCATTCCCGAAGTGCTCTCTTCCATCGTTTCTACTGCTTTCAGTCAGTCTGACTAGGCTAAAACAAGTTTCAGCCACAAAGATTATGTGGATGAATAAAATACAAAGCACATTTACTTCTCTGTGTCAGGCAGACCCACACTTTTTAAAAGGCAGGAAGTTGCACTGCTGAAAATTCTATTATCAGGGTATCTTTCATTCAAATCGTTACTTATGGCAAATGAAAATGAAAAAAGCAAGTTCATCAGTGCCCTAGAAATTTCAAGATCTCTCTCCAATCAGTACTACTCAGTGAACATCACTCATGTTAGTTTCAGTACATACTGAGCTCAGAGAAAGACTTCGGGTGAAAAAAATATGTCTAAGAAACATGTCAAATAGCAAACCAGGAAGGAAGTTTATCTATAAAAGATCCCAGTTAAAAATCAAGATTTTCAAAGAAAATTTTTCTTCAAACCATGCATTTATATAGATGAAGACATAACCTTTCAAATACACAAGAGTTTTTTTAATCTTTAAGCAGAATATTCCCTTTCCTCTTAATTGCAAAGTACACTTACAGCTTGATCTTTGCTATCAGATGTAAACACATGGCTTGAACCTACTGGACATGAAGAGAAAAGAGGAACTATGCCACTGCAGTTTGCACAATACTGCAGTTTGGCTTCGCATGCTCCTGTACTAGGCACATTCCAACATGCTTCTTGTTTTAAAGTTTCCAAATTAGAATATTACAAGCAATAGTACATATCAATTCTACAAGTGTTTCATGAAGAAATTAGAGAGCAACACCCAAACTCCCCTGCCAAAAACGAAACTGAAAGAAAAAAGTATTAGACTTGATAGAATGCCAGACATAGTAGCACACAGGGCTTTCAACAGCAATTCACTACATCTGCCTCAGAGCTGGAGGAGAAAAGAAGTCTTACTACTGAGTACTCAGCTTGTGAATTGTACAGGAAGGAAGGCAGGATTAAAAATAGTGATTAAAAATGGCCATCTGAAACTTTTTGCTTAAAGGAACTAGAATGGAAAGTGCAGAAAAGTATCAAAGGAAAGAAGAAACCCATCAATTTAAGGATAGAGAAAAAAAGAATATCTTTCAGAAGACTTGCTTCTCATTTTCTGTTAGTATTTAACCACAATTTTATCTAACCACAGAATGTTTTCTTAAAGAATCACCATTTAAAATATTGTTAGAAATATTCCTGTTGTTACTTTGGCTTGAAAGTTAGCACCAAATACTTACCTTATTAGACATTTGTTGGCAGTGCTGTTCTGTAGTATGGATCAATGTCTGGTCCAAATCTACCATGAGCACTAGTTTTCGATTTCGATGTAGTCGCTGTTGATCTTCTCTTCCCAGCTGCTCAGCTTGCTTCAAGAAAAAACTTACAATTAGGCTTAGCTTAGAAAAAATAAATTAGGTTAACTACCTTTTAAGTATTGAAGACTTGAGAAGAAGTTCTGCTACAAACTAACTGCATAAGACATGATGTTTCAATGTAACTGCAGTGATGGCAGCTTTGCCAGCAATTTTTCCTATGGAAAAAAATACTTTTAAAGTATTCTCACAGATTTGTGACACTAGTAACTCTTAAAATTGATAAAATCAACACAAAAAGTTCAAAATTTAATAAATGTGTAGCCACTAAATTAATTTAAGGCCAAGAGCTCTAAGAGGAAATAGCAGTATCTTTGGCTACACAAAGGACAAGTCCATCAGTGGGTCTGAAACTCTGGCTGCTAGGTTGCAGCAATTTTGTATCAATAAGGTACTCAGCTGAGTATAAAATTGAAGATGCTAATGGCAGAAATTATTATAGCTGTCAGCTTAAGAATAAACGCCTTCAGATATAAATAGTTAGATTAGGTAGTTCTGTGTGGTTGCTGATATCAAAGACCTTGCACTCCAGTAAATCTGAGTTTTGCTCCTCTTGAGCCCATTTGCAAACTTTTAAAGTAGCACATTAAGCTCTGTGTTCGCTTTAACCACTTCTGATAACAAGCTGTAGTGTTACCCACCAGACAACCAAAATTAAAAGCAAAGTTAAGTGGAACATTATGAAGAAGCAGCTGCCAAGCACAAATTGCCCTTTGAAATGCTCCTTTAGGATGAGGACACTTCTAGCTGCTTATATTTTCGCATTTCTTCTCATTTGTAACTCCGATGAGTTACAAAAAAAATGGAGTGAACATATAAAAAGGGTAAAAAAAAAAAGATCAAGATGATGAGGAAGATAAGTAGAATCTTTATTTTCAAAATTAACATGCTTTTTGCTCCAAATGAGAAGCGTATTTTGGTAACTCAGAGGAATGGAATATTTAAAGAACAATGAAATAAATTTAACGTACAGGTAAGCTGCAAATAAACTAGCTTTACTATATCTATTGGGATCAATTTCAAGGCAAAGAGTGAAGCTGGGTTTCAAAGACATTTCAAACTTTGAACACATTTCAGCTAGTGGAAATTGAACTTCCCACAAACCACTCGTTCTTAGTGACAAAAACATTAAAGTAACAAGTTCTGTTGCAGAAGTGCCATCTTTTCAGTGCACAGCCTTAAAAACACACCATAACATTAGATAACAATCAATCTGCATTAGGGCAAACACAGAAAAGCTCAGGCCTACGGATGTTCAACAACAAATTCCTCTTTAAAGGAAAGGCCAAGCTTTCTGCATGAAATATATACAACACTGAAAAAACTCTTATAATTAATACTCTCAACTGTGGAGATACAGTGAAAGGTACAAATAAAGAAAGCATGATGGTATTTACCTCAGAACTAACTTTCAGTTCTGGGACACTGTGAACCATAGACACAGTTGCTGTGGATAATGGCACACTCTGCTTTCCATTCTTGCTTCGTATCCTAAACACAGGGTAAAGAAGCATCAAAAGAGAAAGTAATAGTTTAATGAAAAGTTCAACATGCTAAAATCTGTAGTATCAAAACAGTCACTACCAAAAACCTATGACTAAACACAGCTATTTTCACTAATCCACTCTTTCAAATTCTTGTTAATGCAATTTACTGAACAAAATGCATACAAAGATCAAAGCAGCTCACCATAAAAACCTTGTAAAAAGTCACTGTAATTAGTTATGCTTCCATATATTTCATTAAAAAAAGACAAATATGTAATAGGCATCTATGTATTGATTTGCAGTAGAAAACAGTTATAAATGAAGTATTACTACCAAACTGCTCAAACTTAAAACTAATCCTTTCCTTCTTTTACAATAACTCACCATGCAATTACCTACTTTTATCCACACCAGACTATGAAATGTATTTAAGCAAAATTTTTCCTTAAGCAGAAGATAGGCAAAATTATTCTTTACACATAGAAGAGCGACTCTTACATGTGACTGGTGCTTCAAGAAAAGCATTCAATATGTACTCAGACATGCTTTTCCCTTTGGCACAAGCAGAATGAGGTAGTACATGTGTGCATTTACTTTATTTTTGTGTATTTTATACAGAGTCTTACTCGTACACATATCCATATGACATAGATGTAGGTATACACAGCTAAAGATTAACATAATATATACAGAATACATATAGTATTCATATATGCTTGTATGAGATTTTGTGTGTGTGTGTACCACTAGGTTCCAGCTTACACAGATCAATTTGTTGGGAACTCTGATACATAATTTTAAAGACATTATTTATGGTTTACCAACATCAAAAATACTACTGTACAAACTTTTTCTTATTTGACCCAAATATCTTAATTCTCCCAAGTACCTGTCCAACCAAGGACAAAATTTGGTATCAGATCTATAACCAGAGTTAAACTTCACCCAGTTTTCACTTCATGACAAGCAATCTCCTGAGGAAAAAAATGTTACTGAGCTGTCTTGAGGCAGATAGATATGCTTCTACTGTACCGTAGTGTTTTGAAGCACCGATACACAGAAACGAAAGACATTTGGTTCAGAAGTTTCACTGTAT
Source organism: Neomorphus geoffroyi (assembly GCA_033558235.1). Taxonomy (NCBI): domain Eukaryota; kingdom Metazoa; phylum Chordata; class Aves; order Cuculiformes; family Neomorphidae; genus Neomorphus; species Neomorphus geoffroyi. The sequence continues at coordinate 744,615 of JAUMJM010000028.1, forward strand.
CGTAAGGTTGGAAAAGACCTTTGAGATCATCGAGTCCAACCTATGATCCAACACCTACACCCACTCCTACTTGTCAACTACACCATGTCACTAAGTGCCTCATCCAAATTCTCTTTGAACACCTCCAGAGATGGTGACTCGACTACCTCCCTAGGCAGCGCATTCCAATTAACAATTATCCTCTCAGTGAAGAATTTCTTCCTAATGTCAATCCTAAACATCCCCTGGCAAAGCTTGAGACCGTGTCCTCTTGTTTTGTCACTGGTCGCCTGAGAGAAGAGTCCAACTCCTGCCTCACTACAACCTCCCTTTAGGTAGTTGTAGAGAGCAATAAGGTCTCCCCTGAGCCTCCTCTTCTCCAGGCTAAACAACCCCAGCTCCCTCAGTCGCTTTTCATAGGGCTTGTGCTCCAGCCCCTTCACCATCCTCGTCGCTCTCCTCTGGACACACTCCAGCATCTCAACATCCTTCTTAAACTGAGGGGCCCAGAACTGGACACAGTACTCAATGTACAGCCTGATGCACATTTTTGCATCTTACATCCTTTGCTTCAAAGTTCAGAACATCTCTTATAGATAACACTGTATTTTAAACGAGCCTTTAAAATTAACACTCAACAAGCTGGCCACAAACTGGCTTGTGAATTGCCTCCTGATGTAGGCTCAGCAGACTTAACACATTTTTCCTTATGTATAAGTCATTTTGTACAAAATGAAGAAATTACCTGAAGTAGAGGAGTATTAATTGAGAAAACTGAGTTCACTATGTATTTTATTAAAAATCTAGATAAGTTCAGGATAATAGCAGTATAGCAATATTTAGATGTGACTGTATTCCAACCTCAAATCGAGTATTCGTTCAGGGCAGGCAAAGCCATGTTCACTATTATGCTGTTAGACTTTGTTTTCTTCCAAATAATATTTGTTTACAAAATATTAACTGTCAACTTTTCTTTAATAGTTACATCCAATCATTAACTAGGCTACATATTACACGACATTCTCATGCAGTCCACTTGCACTGGTTTATGGGGAAACAAAATAATTCCTAGTGAGTATGAATTGAAAAAGAAGACAAAGTATTTCCTTCCAAATGAAATGAGCATGCAACATTCATTTGTAATCTCCCCACTACTAGAGAGTACATTTTAGAAAACAGCTGTTGAATTCATAACTCGATAAGCATAAGGAACATTCTCTTTACCAACTGTATTAGCAATGAGGCAGACCAAAAGTGAAATACAATTCTCTTGAATTTGCTTTTTCTGGCCTAGTTTCAAATCTCTTTAGTTCCATGGCAGAATATTCCACAAAAAAGTCAGTTCTGAGACCTTAAATTGAAAGCACTGGAGCCAAGCTAGTTCCCATTCAGATACAGTATAAATGAAGCAAGGTCACATGAATGAGACTGGTATTACCTCACAGTTACACCTGCACAGATAAAACTCTCAGGTTTTATTAAGTCACTGTTGACACACCTTACAACTCAATCTCAGTTATGAGTACATAAAAAGTAAATTAGGACATATTCTGTGATGAGAATTTATGCGTATACACGTTCTTTATATTTTCTACCTAAGAGAATGAGTTACTTCACATTCATCTCCACAGAAAGAGAGTGTGCACAGTTATTCAGTCATAAATTTGTAATGTAAACTGTAAATCAAGTACCCACATGGCATCTTATTCACACATATTCCTAGTTATGAATCCCTGTAGTGGTTAACAGGAAATTGGTTCTAAACAATGTATCTGTGACTATGCTGACATACAAGGAGAACTAGGGCACATATATGAAAACTTGGGGGTGACAAAACAAGTGCATTTTGCAAACAGCAAAAGTAAATAAAAGACATTTTTCAACAGTGGCACAGATCTTGCCTAATTTCTCCTTGTGTTTCAATTTTATCCACAAGGAACACCGTTTCCTACCTACAAGCAGCAATTTACAAGTAAAGAAATATACTTTATTAAATGATTACGCTATTAATAATGTGCTCAAGGATTAATATATTCAGTCCACTAAACTTTAAGCAATAATTTCATAAGCCAATCTCAATAGATGTATTTCTTTTATTAAATGAAAACATGAAAGAGTGCTTTATGCTGATATTTAACTTTTAGAGGAAATGCCTTCTCAACTTGCCTTATAAGAGCATTCTGAGTACATTTAGCTTAGGCAGGAAAAATACTGTTCTCCCTCCTTACTGGTATCCATAAGTTCACAATTACCTTTATAGATACGATTCACAACTACCAACACTCAGAACGGAGAAGCAAAGAACTAAATGAGAGAAAGAAGAGCTTGAACCCCTAATCACAAGCACAGACAAGTTGGAGAAAAAAAAAAAAAAAAAAAAAAAGAGTTGAAAATACTTACTGAGTCAAGTCCTGGCCACATTCTGCACACAATCCTTTCATAACAACAGGGTGGCTGCATCCTTCCAGTCTCACCAAGATACCCCTGAAACAGATATAGTAATTCCATTTATTGCAGGTTGATTTCAGACACTTAATGACTGCAGAATGAGAGTTCAAAGAAAAAATTTATATTTATTATTTGAGTACCAGCCCCCTAAGATATTCAAATTATACAATTCCACACCTTTAAAAGTCAAACATATGCTGTCAGTTTCTAACCCTAGTTTAGTAAAGAAGTTCAGTGGTGTTATCAAAACAAACACTGCTTGTTCAGAAACAGTCTACATTCAACTAGATACAACTTCCCATTGATATGCTACTGAGCTACAAAGAAATGAAAATCAAATATGAAACTTCAGAATCCTAGAATCATCGAGGTTGGAAAAGACCTTTAAGATCAGAGTCCAACTGTAAACTTAACACTACTGAGTCTACCACTAATCCATGTCTAAGTGCCACATTTACACATCTTTTAAATACGTGCATAGATGGCGACTCAACCACTCCCCTAGGCATCCTCTTAGAGTACTTGACAACCCTTTCAGTGAAGAAATGTTTCCTATCATCCAATCTGAACCTCCCTTGGAGCAACTTGAGGCCATTTCCTCTCATCCTATCCCTTGTTACTTGGGAGAAGAGACCAAGACCCACCTCACTACAACCTCCTTTCAGGTAGTTGTAGAGAGTAATAAGGTCTCCCCCCTCAGCTTCCTTTTGCGCTTTCCTATAATGTGCCATTATAGCAAAATTTTACTTTTGGTGCAATGATCATGGATAGGGACAGACATTTTATAACAGCCTCAGAATGCAGATGACCATAAGTCCATCACTGTCCTCTCAACACTTCCACACTTAGACATTTTGACTGTTTCTAAAACAAGACTTAAAACAATATCTACTCTCAATCAGCAGCACAGAAGATAAAAATACAGGAAAGCTTTCATGAAATGCCATATGGGCATTTTACTTTTAACTAGCAGAGGAAGACAATGCTTTTGCTAGTTCTAAGGCCTGGTCGTTAGCTCTGACTCCAAATATAAGTGCCATCATGGCTGTGGCCCCTACTAGGTTAATTTAGGGTGGGAAAGTCAGCACAAAGGTCGCGTATCCATGCTACAATTTGCTATTCCTCCGTTGCAGCAACCAGTTAACTGGATTACTGAAGTAAACCCACTACAAAAAGCAACACCCTAATGGTTTTCATTAAAAAAAAACAAAACACTAGTTTTTTTTTCAGCATGATCAAACACTTCGAGCAGCAAAGAATGACAGCAGCAAGTGCAAGACTTACAGGAGGACAGGAGCAAGAACTTCTCAAACTAGCTTATCATGGACAACACTTACTTGCGGCCAGCTGTTAGCCAACTGCAGCACACAAGTACAGTAGCCATCAGATAGTTTTACTGAAAAAAAAACCAAACCAAACAACTACAGAGAGCTGTACTTTAAAGGTACTTACCATAACATTGTTACAAATAGACTAGCTGTGAATAACTGAGAACCTAACCTCAGTGTACATTAGCCATGGCCTTTTATTGGCCCCATTTGGCTTCACCTCGAACTGCTCCGATGGCTTGCTGCCAAAGAAAGGCAATGACTTACTCTTCTTATTTTTCTGCACCTTCATGTTTCCTCTGAAAGCCTATCCCCACCTTTGGCACTTCCAGAAAGGATTATTTCAGTGTCTTGGGTAGCAAAAGAACTGACTAGCCCTACATAGCTTTGTTCCTGAATTTAGAGAGCCAAAGCAGCTGACACACGAGCCCAGCAAGGGTGACTGATGGCAAAAGATCAATGGTGCAAATGTTTCTACAAACAGGGCTCCTTCCTGATAAATAATCAAAATTTTGAACTGTAACCTATAACGCAACACCGCCTTCTTCTCAGGAAGTCTTATCATGCTCCCCTATGTACTTTAAAAGGCAACTGCTGCACACTCAACTCCCCACACACGCTAGAAGACCTTTAACAAACATTTTTAATTATACATAAAATGTTCTTACTAATACCTGTTTTAAGTGATAACTTGCAAAGAATCATTCTCAAAAAGAGATCCTAACTTGAACGGTTTCTAAAGAACTACTAGCCTTTCAAGTTAGGATGTCCCAACTGGAAGTATTTTTATATACTTTTGGTAATGTTTAAGAACCTGCAGTATCATCATGCCATATTATTTTTCTGTTTAGTGAGTCCAAATGTTGGGTTACCAAATCACCTCAGGTGAGTCTTCCACTGTGTAAGAATGACTTTGAAAATCCAGATGGCTAGTGCCAGCCTTAAATTAACAACAAACATGCAGTCATCAAATCAGAAAGGTCCAGGCAGGCAAGACAGTTGTACTATTAAGATTTCTCAAAGGAAGAAATCTCTTGGGTCAAGATAGAAAGTTTAAAGACAATTCAAATCAAAAGTCTCGTCTCTCTCTTCCTCAAACTTTTCCAACCCCCTCCCCCTCCCCCCCCCAGTTCAAAGGCTAGGTATTATGCAGCACAATATTAAAGGTCTCATTCCAGGCAGAATTTTTGTCCATACATTTTCTTTTTTGAACACTATTTGTTTTACAACTAAGGAAAACCATGCATCAGTTTCAGGGAAGAAATAACATGCATATTTGCCTTTGAAAAAGACTATGGATTTCTAAACAACTGTAAAGTAAAGCTCAAAAATGCAGTAAAGAAACTAGACAGCAATTAAATAATAATCCATTACAATCTGGGTAAAAGCAAGATCGATTTCCAGCATAGACATCCACAAAAAATACACTCTTTTTAAAGAGAGCTATAACCAGCTTATAGATACAATAGTCCCATGGGCTAGCTCTCTGTCTGCAAGTCCATGGGATTCTGCACATGCTCACATACAGAGGCAAAGACCTTGAATTCAAGTAGGACGAGCAACTTCCAGTAAGAGCTCTGAAAGCACAGAATTCCCCAGTTTGGGAGAACCTTGTAAAGATAAAAGTAATATGTTCAAGTATCACACAAAATGCCACATGGGACATATATAACCTCAACAAACTCTTTCCCAGTGTCAATGTCATTTATCCGCCTAATGACTCTACTGGCATTTAGCATTTACACATCTACTTTGATCTGCCCTAAACACAGGCTACTGCTGAAAAGATAAATGACTCTCCTTCTCCCTGCACTACACTTCTGTTGTAGCAACTGTGCTAAATGAGGGAACTGATCGGTATGGACCATTTCACAGGAGGTTGAGGGAGAAGGATAGAAAGGAAAAGAGAGACTAAACCAGCTTTAACTACATGATTTCTAACACCCAACTCTGTGCCAGCTGGTGGCACACAGCAGTGTGAGCATCCCTTCTAGGCAACTCTTACTAGCCTGAAGCAACCACAACACCATGGCCTGAGGAAGCCACAGAGAACTGCTGACACAAGGCTGCTACAACCACACAACTGGTAAATTCTGAGCCCGATGCCTGTTCCGAACAAAACCTGATGGAGCGGCTTGATTCTCCAAGATAAGGAAGTTCCTACAAGTTCTTTGAAAATGGATAGTCATGTAAAAAAAAATACTTCATACTCTGCCATTCAGCACTATTAGCTATAGTGTGAGCTCCCAACTTGTTAGGAACCAGAGAACTATGAAGAGTTAAAAAAAGAAAGCAATGACGTATGGATCCCCCTCAATTAGAATGATGATCTTTTCCAAAATCAAATTCAACTAAATACAAAACCTCCATTAAAAAGCAGGCTTCCTTACCATCACAGTATACGGGAGAGGGAGGAGTGGAGGGCTGGGGAAAAGATACACAAAAATGGGATGAAACCAAGCGTAAGAAGGAATCAGGTGAGAGATGTAGTAGGTTGGGATTGTTAAGTGTTATTCAACAATCCTCAGTGCTTGGCAACAACATTTTTTGTAAACTCTAAAAACTCATTAAATATGTGAAGAAATATTATGAAAACATTTCATAGAATCATAAAGGTTGGAAAAGACCTCTAAAATCACCAGCCCAACGCCACCACGCCTACCAAACCATGTCTTGAAGTATCACATTTTGGGTTTTAACGCCTCCAGGGATGGGGACTCCAGCACTTCCCTGGGCAGCCTGTTCCAATGCTTCACCACTCTCAGTAAAGAAATTTTCCAATCTAAAACTCCCTCAGTGCATCTTCAGGCCATTTCCTCTCATCCCATCACCCACCCCACTACAACCTCCTTTAAGGTAGTTGTAGAGAATGATAAGGTCTCCCCTCAGCCTCATGTAAGTCAGTCACATCAAACAAAATATTGACTCAACCCAGAATCCTGACATACCTGTAGCAGCTTCAGAACAATTAACCTTGACATGTAACTGGCATTAATAATACACAAAGCAGCGCTGTAGTTTTTGACATTTTATGTGTTGTTCGTGCCACCCATAGAAATTATGCTTCATTTACATCAAAGACCTTTCATTAACTGCTTGCTGTCATCCTTGCCCTAACAGGTTGAACACCTTCCTCTCTTGACAGTTGATGCAAGACTACTTTTGCCAATATAAGCAAAAGCCACCTCTTGCCTGCATCGGGCTGTCATCCCCATCCCATCCTCTGCCCTGTTTGTGGACACTTTATACCTGTGTCAATCCCCAAAACCGGGTAATCAAACTACAAGAAAATTAAGTGTTATATATATATGGAAAATTACTTTCATATACCAAAATATTTCATCTTATGCATGATATCAAAGAAAAATAGCCAAAATTTAGAGATGTATCTTCTTAAGATGGAGAGACTTGTGCTAAAAGATGTCATTATTTTTAGAAATAATAATGACCAAACTGACTTAAAAAAGCCCTGCACCACTATTTATATCCAAAATAAAACGGTTTAATTTCTTCATGTTCTAATGAAAAGGAAAAATATTTGGAATAGAAACAGTATTTCTACAGCATTTAAGTGCCTCACATATCTTTGGTTTATAGAGAATTCGGGGCTAAACAGACCAAACTCACTTCTGTGAAGACAGCAAATGGCACCTATCACCCTGGATAGTTTGAATTAAAAATAAGGAGTATCATTTGGAAGTGCTAAATATATTTCAGCTATGACAGGTTCCTTAATCACATATTTTAATAATGCACAACCTTAACATTTACATAAATATTGCTGATAGGTAGTGAAATGTTATTATTTCAGTTCCACAGAATGGGAAGACACAAGTAAGAGATTAAATGTTCACTGGAAATACTTTTAAGTGACCAAAGAAACACAGTTATGTCTCCAACTGCTGACCAGCTCTACTGCCCTTAGGTCATTCTTCTACTTCTTCGCTTTAAATTTTCTTTCACATTGAACCAGTATACAAAAGAGAATTTATGCTGAAAAGTCAGAATTCCAGAAGCATAACGTCTAGCAATGGTCAATATTAAGAACTAACTTTTGGTAGTATAAGACAAATGTTTTAGAAGCCAAGAACAACAATAATATATAACAGTATTTATTTTCTAATTGTCTCAAAGCAAGTATTTTGTAATCAAGTGAACCAAGATTAAACAAATCAAATACAAGCACTGTATAAAAACTAGTGCATTCAACTCCTAAAGTTTACACTAAGTAAACTAAACCTGAAGTGCTGCCACATCACACCCAGCATATTTTAAATTGTTCCCATTTACCACCTAAAAATCTTTTTTTGTTTTGGCTTCCCCATCAACAAGTGCTTAGCTAGCAACATAATGAAGAGACAAGATCACTTCACTTACCCTGCCACTCAGCATTAATCAAGATGAATTTAATCATGCATATGGTGTTTTAAAATTTTAGTCTCTGTTTTTAAGATGTTTTTAGTCTGACCTAGCTTTCATGGTACCTCTGTTGTAAATCAGATGTTAAAAGATTGACCATGTTGCATCAGATGCACCAGCATAACAATGTGGCACAAAAGGAAACCTACAATTTATCTCAGAAAGAATAATTCTGTAGCAAGAAAAACACAGCATATCTCTTCTGTAGCATATTATACTACTGACTGATAGAAAAAGAATCAGACTTTCCTAAACCTTTGAGAAGACCCTCATACACAGATGTTTTGCATATACTAGTGATTTTCAATCAAGAAAGTTCAGGCCTGGCTGCACCCACTCAAAAAGCAAGAGAACAGCAATAAAAAAATAACTTGCTGCAATAAAACAGAGGAAGTAGAATGTTTCAATGGTTTCCTGCTGAGAAAAAAAATCTGCTTGAAGTACAGAGTAGCAAACTATTAGCCCAAGTTAACCTAGAAACCTGAGAGGACCTATCTATTAGCCATTTAAGAATTCAAAAGTTGACCAACATCCAGTCTTATCTAGACAAACCCTTGTTAAACTATGGGAAATGCCTCTCACTTAATCCCTTGCTCTTTAGAAGTTCAAATTACAACATCTCATGTAGATTTGGGAAGTTTTATACATTAGAACATCTACAATATTAAAAGCATTTAGGTTGCCAATACTGTATGTAAGGTACTAGTAATTAATTTAGAAATATCTTGCCACAGCACTGATTTCCAGTTCCTCCTATCGAGCAGGAAATGACCCCTCTGCTACCCAAGTTTTGCACCAACCCAAAGTCAACCCCCCCCCCCCCCCCCCCCAAAAAAAGTACTTCCAAGGATTTCTGCCAGCAAAGGTGGAGAACCCCGTGACAGGCTGAGGGGATGCGCAGCTCTCCGAGGCAGAGCTCGCAGTAAAGTAAACCAAAGACTGGAGCGTCATCGCTCGCACCTCCCCTGCCTCCGCATCCTCTGCCTCGCGCGCGGCTTCCCGCGCGTCACCGAAACGGCGCGGAGCCCGAGCGAAGCCCCTTCCCTGCTGTGAGACACAGATCAGAGCAAGGCACGGCTTTGCCATCCCCGTTACAGCATCCAGAATCGCTGGGGGCCGAGGAGAAGGGAGGAAGGGAGTGCCGGTCGCACAGCCCTGGCGGGGTCCCATCACAGAAATCACAGAGTTGGAAAGGTCCCGAGTTGGAAAGGACCCACAAGGATCGCCGAGTCCAACTCCTGCTTCTGCATAGGACAACCCCAACATTGACACCTCGTACCTAAGTGTGTTGTCCAAATGCTTACTGAATATTGTCAGGCTTGGCGCCGCCACTGCTTCCCTGGGGAGCTGTTCCAGTGCTCCTCCATCTGCTGGGTGAAGAACCTTTTCCTAACGCCCAGCCTAAGCCCCCCCAGTGCATCTTTCAGCCATTCCCCCGGGTCTTACCATTGGTCACCAGAGAGAAAAGACCAGCGCCTGCTTCTTCTCCCCTTGTGAGGAAGCAGCAAACTGCTGTGAGGTCTCACCTCAGTCTCCTTTTCTCCAGGCTGAACAGACCAAGTGATTTCAGCCGCTCCTCATGGGACTTGCCCTCTAAATCCTTCACCAGCTTTGCAGCCCTTCTCTAGATGCTCTCCAGTAATTTTAGACCCAAAACCGCACACAGTACTCGAGGTGGGGCCGCACCAGTGCAGAGTAGAGCAGGACAATCCCCTCCCTCACCCGGCTGGCAATGCCGTGCTGGGTGCACCCCAGAACACGGCTGGTCCATATTCAACTTGGCCAGAACTCCCGGGTCCCTCTCTGCAGGGTTGCTCTCCAGACTCTCGCTTCGCAGCCTGTGTGTATATCCAGGGCTGTGGCATCCCGCGTGCGAAACCCGGTTCCCCGCCGCCAGGCCCAGCTGCCCCGGGCCGGGCTCCCCGCAGGGCTGGCTGGAGCTGAGGTGCGGATGTGCCCAGGCCGCGCGTGCACCTCCACAGGCCGAGGCCCCGGACATGCTTCTCGCCCGCCACAGCTCCCTCACAGCTAGGAGCGCGAAACCTGCGCCCCGGCCCGGGCTCGCCGTACTCACCCGGGCGCGATGACCTGTCCGGGCCGCGCACACAGCTCCCGCACCACTCCGGGCCGTTCCGCCTTCAGCTTGCGCTCGGGGCCGGCGCGCTGCGTCCGGGCACTGCCGGGGCCGGTGGGGCTGGCGGCGGGGCCGGGGCGCGGGGCAGGCGGCAGCGGCGTGCATAGCGCCAGCACCGACCCGATCTGCACCGCCGACCCCACCGACACCTTCCACTCCAGCAGCCGCAGCGGCCGCGGGCCGGGAGCCCGGATCTCCGTGACGGCCCCCCCGGAGCTCTCCGCCATTACCGCTCTCGGAGCGGCGCTGTCGCTATGGCAATGCGCGCGCCGCCGCGACGGACCGTAAAGCCGCGGCCGGGCACTCCGCGCATCCGCCAGGAGGGTGGGGGGCCCCCAAGAACAACCAGCGGCGCCCACAGGCCGTGACCCCTCTGCGCACGCGCCGGGGGCCGGCGCGCGGCCGCACTTAAAGGCACAGGCGCACCCGGAGCGCCTTGCGGGTTAGGAGGCGGTGGAGGCCGTGAAAGGGCGGGGTGAGGCGAGACATAAGGGAGGGGAGGAGCGCGGCGGAGAAGGTGGGCCGAGGTGGGGCGAGGCGCAGAGGGGCAAGGCGAGAAGGGAGAGGCAGGGACGGTCGAGGCGGGAAGGGAGAAGAGAGGAGGGGCGAGAGGGTTGGGCGGAGCGGGAGGAGGGACGTGCGAGGAGGAGAGGAAGGGGCGGGATGAACTGGGGAGAGGGGCGGGGCGGGGCGGAGAGGGGCGGGGGAGGCGGAGAGGGGCGGGGCGAGGCGGAGAGGAAGGCAGAGGCGAGGAGGGAAGGGAGAGGCGGGGCGGGGAGGAAGAGGAAGAGTAGGGTCGAGGCGGGAGGGACGAGAAGAGGGCGGGGCGAGGAGGGGAGGGGCGGGACGGGACAGGACAGGACGGGACGGGACGGGACGGGACGAAGCGGGGAAGGAGGGGAAGGGCAGGGAGGAAGGGGCAGGACGGGGCGGGGTGGAGTGGGCGAGCTGAGGAGGAGGAGGAGCAGGGTCGAGAGACATCGAGTGGTGGAGAGGAGGGAGGTGAGGACGGAAGGAGAGGGGAGGGGAGGTTGGAAGGGGGCGGGGCGAGGCAGAGAGGGAGGGGCGAGGCGAGGCGAGGCAGAAAGGGAAGGGCGGGGCGGGGAGAAGGAGAGAGGGGTGGTCGGCAGAGCTGAGCTCTGAGGCGGACAGTTGTAGACTGCACATGCAAACACTAACGGGATTGTCCTTGTTGCTCCCCGCAGGGCTGACTGGAGCCGAGGTGCAGGTGTGCCCAGGGGCGTGCCTGCATCTCCACTAGCAGAGGCCCTGGACACGCTTCCCGCCCGCTGCAGCCCCCTTACATCTGTCTCTGCAGCCACGTGCCCAGGAGGGAGCGTGCAGCTCCGTGCAGCGTGACAAGAAGAGACGCGATGCTATAAGTATCCTTGAGAATGCACGGCTGCCTCAGCATCTCACGCACTTGTGTGGCAAGTACACCAGATCTTGGTTCCTCCTTGGCACTCCCTGAATTAATATGTCTGGACCGAAATGCTCAGAGCAGCAGGCTCAAGAGGCTTCACAAGAGGTCCCTTCCAGAAAATGCTTGACTGACTTGCAGACAGGATTTTGGCAAGGGGAAGCCAATGTGGGCAGGAAAGCCTAACAGCGCAGTCTACAGGCAGTTTGTAATCATAGATCCATAGAATCATTTAGTTGGAAACAACCTTTGAGATTGAGTCCAGCTGTACCTGTGCACTCCTAAACCACATTCGTGAGCACCTTGTCTACCCATCTTTCAAACACCCCCAGCGATGGTGACTCAACCACTTCCCTGGGCAGCCTGCTCCAGTGCCTGACAATCCTTTTGATGAAGAAATTTTTCCTGGTATCTAATCTGAAAATCCCCTAGCACAACTTGAGTCCATTTCCTTCTATCCTACCACTTGTTACTTGGGAGAAGAGACCAACACTCACCTTGCTACAACCTTCTTTCAGGTAGTTGTAGAGTATGATAAGGTCTCCCCTCAGCATCCTTTTCTCCAGACAAAATTCCTGTTCCTTCAGCTGCTCCTCATAAGGCCTATGCTCCAGACCCTTCAACAGCTTTGTTGCCGTTCTCTGGACACAATGCAGCACCTCAAGGTCATTCTTGTAGCAAGAAGCCCAAAACTGAACATAGTATTCAAGATGTGGCTTCACTAGTGCTTAGTACAGGGATGTGATCACTTCTGTACTCCTGCTGGTCGGCCACACTGTTACTGATACAAGCCAGGATTCTGTTGGCTTTCTTGGCCACCTTGGCACACTGCTGTCTCATATTCAGCCAGCTGTCAACCAGCACCCCCACGTCCTTCTCTGCCCGGCAGCTTTACAGCCACTCTCCCCCAAGGCTGTAGCATTGCATGGGATTGTTGTGTTCCAAGTCTAGGGCCTGGCACTTGGCCTTGTTGAACCTCATACTGTCCCTTGCAGCCCATCAATCCAGCCTGTCCAGATCCCTCTATAAAGCCTCCCTACCCAGAATGGCAGGTTCTGATTTTTTTTCTCCTAATATATCAGTAGAGATACCTTAAAACAAGAGCAATGTGGACTGGTTAGGAATTTGGCCTGCAAGGCATTGTTGTGAACTTCATGATAAGACTGTATTGTGAGGCAGCCACCATCACCAACAACCAGAGTTGGGGAAATTCTTGAATCAAAGTTTCCATGCATCTTTCACCAGCTCCCTGTACACAGGGAAAATGACGTTTTACATGATTGCATATGTTTTCTAGATCCCTTTCTCCTAGAGCGGGAGTGGCAAACACAAGGCCTGCAGGTCAAATCTGGCCCTCCACCTTTTTTTTATCTGGCCTGGTACCTTGTTTGTACCTGGTGGCAGCACCAAGCTCCTTGCCTCTACACTCCTGCCAGCGCACTAGTCATGTGTGCAGTGTGTGTGACGTGCAATACGCTGCAGGAGCAGGCTGCGGTGGCCCCCTGAGAAAATGAGATTGACTCCCCTATCCTAAAGTGAACTGAAGGGAGCCGCTTTTTGGGAAGCCTCAAGGTTACATATTAAAGGAGGCTCTTTACTGTGTAGTCCTCCAATTGCTTGCTACAGATGTTGAAAGGTATATCATGAATAAGATTGAGGAACTGTAGGGAATAGTTCAGTTTCTCAGTGAAGGCATTTGGACACTGCTTAGGAGAACAATGTTTACTCGTTCACTTTCTGCTCCAGAGTTCTTGTCCAAGGCAAGTGACTTCGGCCACAGCTTTAAGTGCTTAAAAACATCTGACCAGTGTTTTTAGCTCACACCCTGGCTTCTTTATTTAGCAGGTAGATTGATAATGTTCTGTTCAGCTGCAGCAGGCTGAGGCCCACTTCAACAGAAAAGAGATAGCCTCTAAAGGCAGGAGAATGCATCAGGAATTTCCCTATTGTTAAAACTTTTATAGACTTCCAGGTCTAGCAAAACCCTGTTTCATTAAGAGTGGTGGTCATGATTGTCAAGGAAAGACTGTAACAGTAGCTGAGATGGGAAGGTCTTCTGGGGATCATGTAGTCCCAACTCCTTAGCTCAAAGCAGGGCAACTAACAGGCTCAGGACCATATCCAGTTGCGTTTTGAATACCTACAAGGATGGAGACTCTACAGCCTCTCTGAGCAACCTGTGCTGGTGTTCAATCAGCCTTACAGTGCAAAAAGCTTTTTCTTGTGTTTAAGTGGAATTTCCTGTGTTTCAAGTTTGTGCCTGTCGCCCCTAGTCCTTTAAGAGGGCACTACTGACAAGAGTCTGGCTCATGTCTTCTTTGTCAACCATCCCACACCCCCAAAAAAGACATTTGTAAAATTGACAAATGTCCCAAAAAAGACATTTGTAAAATTCGTCTAGAGCCCTGTTTTCTCCAGACTGAACAGTCCCAGCTCTCTCAGTTTCTTCTTATATGAGAGATGCTTCAAGCCCTTTAATAATGTTTGCGGTCCTTGGCTGCACTTGCTCTGGTATATCCACTGCTCTCTTGTACTGGGAACCAGCACACCTCATATAGCATTGCTAGAGTTGAGTAAGGAGGAAGGAGCAGCTCCCTGAAACCTATTAGCAGTGCTCTAATGCACCACAGGATGCTGTTGCCTTCTTTACTGCAAGGGTTACATTTGCTGGTTCATGGTGGGCTTGGTGTCCACCAGGGTCCCCAGGGCCTTTAGTGCAGAGCTCCTTTCCAGACACTTGTGGCCCCTAGCCTGTCCTGATGCCTAGGGTGGTTCCTTCCTAGGAGTAGGACCTGGCATTTCCTTTTCTTGAAATTCATGAAGTTCTGCTCTGCCCATTTCTCCAGGCTGTGAAAGTCCCCATTTAGCCTGTCACCCACTCCCAGCTTTGTATCAATTGCAAATTCACTGAATATGCACTCTGCCTATCATCAATTTCATTAGTCAAGATGTTAAACAGTGTTGTTCCTGGTATTGCCCCCTGGCCAAACCAGTAGTGAACGGGTAACCAGTGACAGGACACTCCTAGCACCAGGAACCAGCTGTGTATTTGTACAATATCTTTTCTTTTCCATTTCTGTCATAGGGAATACCCTCTTTATGGAAACCAGAAAAGACCGTAAATTTTCTTCAGGTTCCCTGTGTGTAATCTTGCCCTGTGTTTGAAGAACTCAGTTAAATGAACTATTTGTTGGGACTGAATGTTCTCTTGCTGTATGTGGAGATGATAGTCTTGGCAGCAGAGCTGAACCATGTCATAAAAATGATGTGGCTTTGTTTGCCCTACACATACCTTAAACCAATGGTTACTCTATTTTCCTTTTGCCTGCTAATCTGCCTCACTCAAAGATGTACATTCAAAGTCATGCAGCTGTCTGAACACCTGCCATTTTTCGTGAAAGCTGGCATGCCACACAGCTTTTATGTATTTCATCACATCTGTCCTACCAAACCTCCTTGAATGGGTAAGGATAGATGATGTTTATTCTCCAAGGGCAGGTTTGATGCCTGTAAGAACTGAGTGACTGAAGTCTGACACTGCGTGGCAGCACAGGGCTAGAACTGGCGATGCTAAAATCTCACCTTACCAACCCTGATACATTAACTCTTATCTCTGGAACAAACCAAAGGTGTGCTGCAGCTTCTACAGTATTGCTGATCTCAGAAAGCCTCTTCAACCCCTCCTTCCACAGAAACTATTTTGTCATTTTCTCTGCACCTGTAATTGTGCAGATGGAAAGCTCACCTGGGAAAAAAAACCAACATAATTCTTTTTATTGTTTCTGGTTACTTTGATTGCACTGAGACAAAGCTTTACAAAATAATTGGACCAATCAATCCTAGCTAGGTGCAAGGGAAAATCCCGGAGATGGTATATAATAAGAACTTTAGGGGAAGAATCTGTAATTCTTTTAAGTAAGTACAATTCTAAGGAACACACCGTGTTAAAATTCTTGACTTCATGTCTATCTATACCAGATGGCTTTCATCAAGAGGCAGATGTTTTCCCCAGTCTTTCCTTCAAAAAGGACGTAGGAATTTAACCACACCTTTGTATTTGAATACTCAGCATGAACAAAAACATATGCTGTAGATATCAGTTTTGTATAACTGTGGAGTGAAAGCATGGGAGTGGTAAATATAGCCTTGTGGGGAAGCATTTCTTGAAAGTAATAGTCTTTTTAAAAATATGTGCCTTCACTACTACTGACTTCTAAGAAGATAAAGGAGATAATCTGCAGTTTATTTACCTAAGGTTGAAACATGCTTAGCTAAAGCTTCTCTTAAAATTAAAAATACATTACCCTACTTTGGGTGTTCTAGCTTTAATGAAAATTCAAAAGGCATTGTATAATTATTCTTAAAGGTGACTTGGCTGAGTATTTGCCTATTCAGATACCTGTTCCATAGTAATTTTTGGGAGGCTGCAGGGGACAAGGTGGTCAACCTCCCAAAATCAACAGGCAGCTTATAGAAATATGCAAATGGTCAAAGGCAGACACCATATACCTCACCATCCCTCCCCAGAGATCTGTGGGGTGGTTTGCAGACAGGATGTAACAGCAGCTCACCACCATCCAGTAACCCTGCTCCAGCCCAAAGCCTAGGTGTGCAGATGCAATGTAGGGTGGCTGGGCAAAGTTAGTCTTAACCTTCTCCTGTGGCTGGGGACCAGCCATCCTGGTGCTAGATAGCCACATTGCCACCTACATGACATAATGTTATTATGAGGGCGATATGTGAATTACTCAAAACTGATTCAAAAGTTGTTCAGGAGTCACAGATAGGCCAGTCCCTATGGCAGGGAGTTCACAGCTGTTTATATATAAATCTTTAGGGCAAGAAGTCTGCAAGGCAGTATCACATCTAAATATTACAACAAAATAGGGAGAATGTGGGCCCTCTCTGAAAGGAAACTGGAGACCTGGGTACTCAGGATAGAGAGAAGGCTGAGGTACTCAACAACTCTTTTGTCTCAGTCTTCACTAGCAACATGTAATGGTTTTAAGCTGAGAACACATAGATTTAGATTAGACATTAGAAAGAAATTTTGTACAGTGATGTTGGTGAGGCAGTGGAACAAGTTGCCCAGATGCGCCATCCCTGGAGGTGTTCAAGCCCAAGTTGAATGAGGTTTTGAGCAACCTGGTCTAGTGGAAGATGCTCCTGTGGTGGGGCTGGAACTGGGTGACCTTTAAGGTGCCTTCCAACCCAAACCATTTTATGATTCTATGAGTACTGAGGCATTCAAAAGCTCTTGTAGCTCTTCTGTGCCCAGGTGTCTCATTGGATCCACTGTGATAACCAGTGCTAGATTTCACTTAGGGAAGGAAAATAACATCATCCTGGTTTTCAAGGATTTCCAGTATGAAGGGAAGCTTTGCCCTTCTAAAAAACTGACAGGACTTACTGTCAAGAACTAGAGCAGCTTTTGTTGTATGTAAACATCCCATGTGAAAGAGGTTTGGGTAGTTTCCAGTGTAGCAGTCCTTTCCTGTTTCTAGACTCTTGACTTCTCAGCCAAGGACCTTCTGCCAGAGTTTCTGCTGGCTTTTTCAGAAGCAGCTCAAAAAATTACTTTAACACATGGAATATAATAAAATGCATATCTGGGACTTGATCCCACTTGCACTGAACTATTGCAAAAGTTGTAAATTTCTTTCAAAAGGAGACAATGCAGATTCCTAGCATCACAATAATCAATTAGCAGCTAGTTTAAATTGTGTTGTCATCAGCTTTTAAATCACCTATCTCTTTGTGTTTGAAAATGTGATTTTCATGCTCTGTTCACCTAGGTTCTTTTTTTTGGCAAATATCTTTGGCAAAACTCTGTGCTTTTCAGTGGAAATATAGCAGAGACTAAGTTAACTTCTCAATTTTTGTTTTTCTTGGGCAATCTGAAAGAAAAGAGTATAAAAAATAAAGCATCTGTGAAAGTTACTTTTTCTTCACTGCTCCTCCTCTAAGGTTTACACTGATGGATCTGCACAGGTGTATTTTGAGCAGGGCAAATACTTTTACATGTGTATTTTTCTGTTTGGCAGCATACAAACTGGCTCATACCAACTGATCTGTACAAGAGATTATCACAAACACATCTACTTGAGTATGGCTACATACCACAGCATGGATACATCATTTTGGTCCTGCCCTTGAAAACCCTACAGGTAGCTGTCCTTACTCATAAAGTAAACCATTATTTACTCCGTTGGGACTACTCTCATGGTACCTTTATAGTCACACTTCTTGAAGCCCACATAGTTTTGAAATGCTTGACTCGGGAACATGAATCAACACTCCTCCCTTTCTTTGCTGGGATGTGTGCAGCAGCTTAACACCCCTTCCCTCCTCTGCAGAAGAAGAACATGTCTAAACGTTTTCTTTTTAGAAGAGAAGCTGATGAGAGAGATTCCTGTACCCTCACAATGTAAGTTCATTCAAACTCTAGACCAGGCCATCGACCAGACAGGATAGGCTGTTTTTATGACTGAAGCTGTTTGTGACTGCAAAACTTCAGAGCGATGATTTTCAGCCTGTGCTCTGCAGGCTCTTGGGACTGGCAAGTGTACAGATGGTGAATAAGAAAGACATTTTACTATCTATGTAATCTACAGATGTGAAACTTTCTTCCCTGACCTCCACTGGAAAATGTGTACAGGTGAAAACCAGCAAACATCCAAAAAGCCCTGCCATAATGAAACACGTGCTCTTCTTATTGGACTTGTGCAACAGTTTATTCAGACCAAAACTTTTTACCATTGCCTTTAAGGAAAACATTTAGACCAAAACTTGTTGCTTTTACTCTTCCTCTTTCCACTGCCATGAGTCTCCAGCCTCAGTCAAAAATGGGAGTGTTGGAATCCCCTTTGGTGACAGGCTGGGTTTGCGGTGCTGCATCCAGTCCCTGGCAGGTGGCAGAGCTGGACTACTTCCCCAGCCTGACAGGACATGTTTCTCTACAGTCTCCTTCAAGCAGAGTGCTATAGAATGGCATAAGGAGAAATGATGTTGAAAATACTGAGTATGACAACTCTTATTTAAATGGGAAAAAATATCTATTTAGAGCAGCGGGGGAAAACCTACTCAACTGGTAAATGAAAAGTATGTTGTTTCATCTGCACAGCCACAGGTAAAATGTAACAGATAAGACTCACAGTTCAGAAGACGATTAAGGTATTACTTTCCTGCTTACAGTGCCTGAGGAAAAGTTTAAAAAAACAAGCAGGAAAGGAAAGCTGTCAGCAGTGATTTTTAATCAAAGAGAAAAATCATAGCACTGCAAAGGAGATAAGCTGAATCAAAAGTGGTCAAGAACAGAGCTGGTGATAGAAGTGACAACAAAAAAATCATTTGGTCTGGTGCTTTGCTGAGGAAAGATGTGACTGGAGACAGAAGTCAGTATCAGGTGAGAACAAGATGTGGAAAGGACCATTTTTTTCAAAGCAGGGATGAAAACAAGTACATCTGAAGTGGAAGAGGGCAGATGGTACAAGCACATAAACGATCAAAGAACACATATGGTATACTGTGTTAGCATAGACACGAGCGTGGTAACTTCAGAAGCTGATCATACAAACCATAAATTATGGCAGTAGCGTTAGTCATGAGTGTTTGAAATGGTGAAAGTAGAGTTCCATACGCATAGCTAAGAAGCCTGTAATCATACAGTGAGACATGCAGAAACAATGTTGGTGTCTGCACAAACTGAGAGCTGAATTCTTTTTCCTCTTTTACATTATCTGAAAACTTGCTGTGTGGATGGTGCTGAGATTTTTCTTTTGCTTTATTTCAGGAATACATTGGGGGAGAGAAGCATTTTTATATTCTGTCCTGATGAAGGTAAAATTTGGACTCACCATGATCCTACTAACGAGCAGTTTGAAAGCAAAGGAGAAGGTCTTGGCAATGATCCAAGAAACCTTATCAAGCATCCTCTCTGCTCCAGGTGCCAGCTACTTACATCTTTCAATGCATTACACAGGCAGCGAGGCTAGCTCTCAATTAGCACAGTCCTCGCATATAGTCTTTTACAAGAACAGTCCCCTGAAGGAGACATAATAAGAGCTAAGAAGCCACAGTATCCTGGAGTACTCCCATCACTGGATTTTGGACAGCTATGTATATTTTATTCATCTCAGTTTGATAAATATGCCTATTGCTTAGAAATGCCAGAGAATAGGGTGTGTTGGGGGGCGTTATTCAGTATACCAGATCAACATTTTTATACTAGCAAAATCTACTAGTCTGGTAGAAAAACAAGCTTCAGGTGTGGTATCACAAATCAGACCCATCCTTGTGCACGATTAAAATATGATTGAGACTCTGGTAAACATTTTACTTTTCAACTGCATATTTTGCATGTTATTTGCATGAAATCTCCATTTCTTTCTTTCCCTTGTTGGCAAACTTCGTGCCCTTTTGGCTTGTCCCTTTTTTTCTTCCGAAGCCTAGTGGTGATTCACTGGAAAAAAATCCATTTAGCCAGTGAGCAGGAATTTATGACCTATTTACAAGTGAACTTCACTGTACTTTTCATAGGCCAAAGTCAACCCCAAAAGGAGCCCCAGACTGCCTTTTAGAAACTGTGTCAAGTTCCCAGTGATTCCTGAGGACTCCACTCCAGCCTGTCTGTACTTACCTCACCTGGCTTGCCATGTTGTAGATGCTGTTCACTATTCGCTCACTCAGGATATTTTCTTTCTTTTAGGAACATGTATTCTTGGGGATGAACTGCATATCTTCTGAAAGGTCTCTAGAAGATACCACATTGGGAAAGAAGTAATGGGGAATAATGGCATTTGAGGGCCCACCCTCTGCTTCCTGGCATAACACCCTGTGTTTGGTCCTGGAGCTGTTGATGACCTGTATGTCAGATAACCTAATGTTTTCCTAAATTTCACCACAGGATGGCAGTGCAAGATTTTAATTTTCGGCCTCTGTTTGTATTGCATGTGTACGTGCTTTGTGCGTGTGACAGTGCAGTTAGACATAAAATTAAAACCAGTAGTGTCTTTTTCCATTTTGAAAACAAAGATATACTAGTTTCCTCTCAAATAGAGGTGGATTATGAAAACACAGAATCAATAAGAAAAGAATGGTGTGGCACATGAGGCATTGCCATAAATGCCACATTTCAGAAACGCACCTTTGCTTTTTTCCTATGCTGACTATGCATTTAATCGCTTTACACCTTTTTCCCCCCTCAAATAGAGGTGGATTATGAAAACACAGAACCAATATGAAAAGAATGGTGTGGCACATGAGGCATTGCCATGAATGCCACATTTCAGAAATGCACCTTTGCTTTGTTCCTATGCTAACTATGCATTTAATCGCTTTACACCTTTTCCCCCCCTCAGCATACAAATTATGTTGCAAAGGTCATTTAGGTGGTGTATTCTGAGACGCTTTTGAATTCAGAGAGCTAGTGTCGTAAAATTGCATCTTTGGCCTGTGTGCTAAGGTACAGTCCCTGCTGGTGTGGCCCCAAAGCATGCTCTGCTGATGGAGCTGGGAGCAGCTGCCAGAAGGTTAGTTCAGCCTTCCCCCTCCTTCCTGTCTACAGCTTCACATTCACATTTTCTTTTTGCAAGGTAGATTAGAGCATTTTGTCTGTCTGAAAACATACCCGACAAAACTGAAATTTTTAATTTAATTAGTTCCACTATCTGGCTTTCAGCTTGAGTAACAAGACTCACAAAAGGAGGCAGCAGGGAGCTGGGGCTCATCCTTCCAGCTGCATGTTATTCCCAAACTGGTTAATGCGATGGCAAAGCTGAAGAAAACTTAAAGGCCTGGTTTCTGCTAGTTGTTGATTCAACTGGTTTGTCATCACAGGTACTTCTTTCTGGAATAGTGTTCACGGTGAAATGCTGATGGTGCAGCTTGCCTCCTGACATTTTTTTCAGGATATAATACAGTAGAGTATCATTAGAGCTATGTGGTAGGGTAATACAGGTTTTAAATAATGCATCCAGCCTTGAACTACTGCTAAAACACCGTCATACACTCATATGTCCATGCTAGTGAATTGCACTGACTGCACAGCTCTACAAAAACACTGTACAGGTGAGCTTCAGGAAGCTGAATGCTGTATTGACAACTGCAATAATATCACAGCTTGTTTGTCACTAAAAAACTTCACAGGTCAATGGAAGAGTTGAAAATACAAACTCTTTGGCTCAAAAGCATTTAGACACGTTTAATTTGTAAATCTACCAACTTAAGAGTAATGCTTTGAATGTTGGGGACCTGCTTTATGATTTTTAATGCTTGGGACTGGCAGCTCTGTGGTTTCTTCCCTTCCATGTCATCCTAGTGGCTGAGCGAGGAGGATGTTAGGATCTCAGTTTGAATGCAGAGAAGTAAAGGCTAAGCACTCTCAGCTCTGAAATCTGCTGCTCCTGTTCTCAGCAAGCAAATTCTCTGAGAGGTGTAACCAAGACATGAGCAACATAAAACTATTTGCTCCAAATGCTGCTGGAGGCAGATAATTTGATACTTCGATAAACAAAAGCTAAAGGGTACTTCAAGGGGCAGCTATCTGTCATCGTTGCTACTTTTTAAAAGCTTATGGATGTATGTTTAGTAGTTCCAGAAGTCCACTGATAGACAAACGAAGCATACAGTTTAGCAGTGCTACTTGCGGTATAACAATGGCTCCACATAAATGCAGCAGAGTAGCACTTCTGCTTTCTTGCTTTCCAAATAAAGGGCAGTTTTATGTTTCAGAAGGTTTCTAGCATGACTGATACAGAAGCAGCCTGTATGTAGCTGGAGTCTACACTGGAAGGAATGGAAGAAAAATGCATTTTCCATAGCTAGTAGCACCCAGCACTCTTAGCTACATCTGAAAGAAGTGCTACTCTTACACTGTCAGTCTTAGACTTCAGCCTATATCAGTAATATTTCTGAAATCTGGTATTTTTCTTTGTGGGGTAACTGCAGGTAAATCTCCTTTTTGTTTAAAAACAAGAATATTTTTCTTTTTTTTTTTTTCCAAGACATATCTTTCTCTGCATCTATTCTAATATTCTAATGACATAGTGATAACTAAAAAGTGGGTGGAACCTATTTATAATGAGATGTGGCTACATTCTACATCGTCTAAATAGCGCAGAGGAAAAATGTTACCTGTTCACTCTAAATTATACAAAAGCTTTTCCCTTCTTTCCCAGACATGATATAATTTGGATTTTCTTCTTTCATACGTGGAAAATGGTAACGTGGTCCTAAGGAGTACATGTGTGTGCAGCTGCAGTAACCCTTTAAAACCAAACCTTTAGTACTATAGCTAATATTCTGATAAGTTTCAAGATGCAGTATCCCAAAGTAGAGATGTTCACAACTGCATAGACCCCAAGCATGTCTCACAGCCCGTAAGGAATTAAGCTTCACAAACCGCCTGTGATACCGGGAAGTATTTTGATTCCAAATGGTGATGATCTATATTTCCATAGCAGCCAGTGGCAGGGCTGGCTGCAGCCGCAGTATGAGGGGGGAAGCAGGGAACCATCCAGCAGCACGTCACCCACAACATGAACACCGACCACTGTGAGCCGATGGGAGATGTAGGTGAGTAGGGGCAGAAGCTGAATGGGACTCCTTGTAAGTCCCTGTCAGGATAGGGGTCCCACTAGGCCTGTTGTTCTGCAATCCCATGTAGAAGTAGATATTCTTCTTCTGGAGAGTTTGTGTTATGAAAGAGACCAAACCAGTAATGTGGTGGTGGCATTGGGGGTCTTCAGTGTAGTTATCAGGAGTACAGATGATCCAACAGCACCAGGACCTCAGGTCAGAAGTGTGCAGACGCTGAGCAGTGGTGATGGTGGCAGACTATGGGCAAACATTACCTGTTGCCTCTAATGCCTTTAAATACTCCAGCTGGAGCCCAGCTGTCCCTCTTTGGAAGGTACCGTTTTCCATGCTTTTTCATCCATGTGCCTCTCTCCAAGCACTTCTCTTTGGCAGGCAAAGTTTGGGTCTGAAGAAGGAAGGGGAAGAGATGGTCAAAACCAGAACCGAAAATGGGCAAAGGGAAGAGGAATTTGGGAAGGAGGAAGAAAGAGAAGAGAGGAGGTCAGGAAACACAGAAGGCACAGAGGCTTAAGATACTGGCTGAGGACCTACAGTACTGGGAGAGGAGGTCTTGAAGAATAACAATAATCAAAGAGCAAAAGACCATGTGGTTTTGCCTGTACACAAGCACATGCTCACACATGTCAGAATGGATATCAGGAGGAGGGAGGCTATCTCTTATAGAAGAAGGCAGGGTTAAGCCATCTGTGGCTGTTCTGGTTACAAGAAGGCCCCAAATGCTTCCTGCTCTGCACCCATATGTGACGCTGTGGGAACCCTGAGGCTCTGGAGGTGCCCACAGCTGTTCTCCCAGAACATCCTTCAGCTGTAGCAATGGTGCTGAGCAGCAGGGTGGGCAGCCATCTGCTAGGCTGTCTGTGACTGCTGGCGAGCAGGCAGGTCAGGCTGTGCATCTGTGGAAGCTGGGTAGAGCTGAGAATAAAACCCAGATTTCCTGCGTTGTAGCTCTATCCATGAGGCTGTCGCTTCCCCATGCACTAATCCAGCATTGCAGAACATATGGCAACATAAAGCCACAAAGAAACTAAATTAGAAGAGTAGTGGTCACATGACTTGCAAACAATGTTTCCCTTTCACTGCAAATTTCTCATTTACTGTTACTTTTGCTTAGGCCTGTGTGACTGAATTCCCATAAAGTGGTCTGCCACACCTCAGGCAGTTATTAGAGCAAGAGGCAGTCACTGGGCTGATCTGTGCCTGCAAATTAGAGAGAGACAGACACAGACCAGGCATCTGAGAAAGAGACTGGTGCACGGGAAAGGATGTATGAACCAATCTGGCAGTTGTTAGGCAAATGATTAAAACTAAAAAGGAGGAAAAATGAACTGCTTCCCTGGTTGTTTATATAAGCTGGACATTTGCTGAGAATGAGAAAGTGGAGTGGTTATCAACAATAAAGGAGTAATAAAAAGATAAGATCTTTGCATTCCAATTAAAGAAAAATCATTGCAACTGGATCAGATGTTTTCCCTGGCAAGGAGGCAAGGAATTTCTCTCTGGGCAAGAGATAAATACCTACCTCTTCCCTTTTATCAAGTATTAACCCATAGACCTCTGATAGTAAAAGGCAGAGAACCAGCATAGGAATTTCTGTTGCAGATGGGAAAACACTTTTTTCCCCCCTCCTGTGTTCAAATTTGAAGAAAGATTGGACCAATGAATCAATGGAACAAACCCAAGCTATTAGGAGATCAACATCAAGGGAAATTTCAGCACAAGATGGCTTTTCTGATGGAAGCATGTAAGAAATTAAAGAAAAAATATCAGCTTTGCTTCCTCTTCCTGCCACCCCCACATCAGCCACATCATGCAAAATATACTATGCAGCATGTACTGATTCAATGGCAAGACTTACTTCGGCGTTACAGATTTTTTTCTCTGAGACTTTCAAAGCTCCAAACAATGAAAGATAAGTATCAGATGAAATGATCCAATGAGAAATTTGCAAAATTCAAATGCTTTGCAATATTCAAATGCAATATTCAAATTAGTCAATGGAAGAAAAGTAGGTTTGCCTTTTCTGTACATTTTTTTCAAGATTTTTCCAAAGTAACTAGAGTGAAGCCTAAGGGTTAAGCACACGATTTACTGAAGACCTTCAGAGACCACATTCTGTCTTGTCTTCTTCCTGTCAGTACCAGGCAGGTAGAACGATAATCAGAGAGAAAGTTGGTTTCGCTGGCTAATGTTAAGGATCCATCGTGGAAATTGCTGCTTTTTACAAAGAATTGATCCAAGTACTCAGGAAGCCTACTTTTCAGAAATTATTTGATAAATAGAAGTGCTTAATAATTTACTATTAAGTATAATTTTTAAATAGGATCATTGCTAGAAAATTTTCAAACCTATTTTCAGTGGAAGATTGAGTTTTGTATTCTGTTCATGTCCAGTGTAGACTTGAGAAGATTATGTTTGCCATAGAAAATGCAGACTGTAACTGAAAAAGGGAATGCCTGAAAATATATGGAAATATGACTGCAGAATAAAAGGAAATGCAATATTTCAGCATATTCAAGCCAAAATTATTTCATTTGAATGTAGCACAGTGGGTCCTCTTAGAAAATACGATGGAGTGAGTTCGTTTCCCCATTGTCTTTTATGAAAAAGTTCCCCTCCTGGCTTCAGCTCTCAGTATGCTGGGGGAGCCGTGCTCATACCAGGTACAGCCATACAGTGCCATGGGAGGTGCAGGCTGATGGGGTGACTTGCTCAGGTAAGCAGGTCTTCTGGGCCATAATGAGATACTGCAGTTGCATTTATAGATTGCAGTTTTGAAGTTATCACTCTTCTGCTGAAAGATGTCAGTTTTCCAGTGGGAAATCCATTCTCCAGATTTTCTGACCAGAACTTATGTTTATCAGTCTTTGAATTCCAAAACCTCTTCTCAGCACTTCCTTTCCTTTGACAATCCACTAATAGCTTCATTCCCTTCCCTATCGTTAGCTCATCTTTCTTCTTATGTGCAAGCGTAGATCAGCTGAAACGTGTATCTGTCTCCTTCCAATAGCAAGCTGATTCTTTACATTAACCTTAAATTTCAAGCATATTACAGAGAAAGGTAAGAGGTTTTTTTACCTGTTATTTGTTTGAGTAGTGAAATGTAAACAGAAATTAATTTTGTCAGCCACTTTTATATTTTATACACATTATAAAAAATATTTTAGCAGCATTTGGCAGAACACAATTAGCCAATGAACAGATCTTCCTGATAAATATTCACAGCATGATGTCTTAGGAATACTTCAGCAAGTTTCTTGCTCTTAGTGGGTGTTTATTCTGTAATCACTAGGAAAAAAATCCCCGCCCCCCATATATAAATCCAGCTGTAGTTCCAGACAAAGATTCATCATGTGTGTACCCAATCTTACATTCATTCCTTGTGGTCAATGAGTATGATTAATACATCCTTAGTAGCAAGATGACAGTTACTTCCTCATGCCAGGGGAATACCCAGAACAGCATTAATAGATGTCAGTTGCAGGGAAATTGCCTGACCCATTAAACCTTTATTTTTTGCATAGTAACCAGTAGCTATTTATTTAGACGTTTTTAGTATTGCATATATTTCATGAAGCATGTTTCAAAAAGTGGATCTCCAGTACTGTGTGTGGTATTTGTTTAACTAAGCTTTTCTTAGTTTTTAAGAGTTGAGGAAAACACCAAGATCTACCTTAAAATAGACCATCAGCTGAGCTTCTCAAGGGTACCTGCTAACCTGGGTATTCTTAGAACCATTGAAGCTGGAAAAGACCTCGAAGATCATCTAGTGCAACCATCAGCTCAATACTACCCTGCCTACTAAAGCACGTCCCGAAGTGCCATGTCTACATGCTTTTTGAATTTTTTTCTAATATCCAAACTAAATCTTCCCTGATGCAATTTGTGGCCCTTTCCTCTTGTCCTATCACTTGTTCCTTGGGAGAAGAGACCAACACCTACCTCACTACAACCTGCTTTCATGTAGTTGTAGACAGTGATAAGGTCTCCCCTCAGCCTCTTTTTCTCCAGGCTAAAATAATGCCAGTTCCCTCAGCTGATCCTCATAAGACCTGTACTCCAGCCCCCTCACCAGCTTTGTAGCCCTCCTCTGGACATTCTCCAACACCTCAATGTCCTTCTTGTAGTGAGAGGCCCAAAACTGAACACAGTATTCAAGGTGTGACCTCACCACTGCTGAATACAGGGGCGCAATAACTTCCATACTCATGCTGGCCACACAATTTTTGATACAAGCCAGGATTTTATTGGCCTTCTTGGCCACCCTGGGCACACTGCTGGCTCACGTTCAGCTGGCTGTCAACCAGCACTCGCAGGTCCTTTTCCTCTGGGCAGCTTTCCAGCCCTAACTCGGAGCCCTCAGAGCCTAAATTAGCCTCCTAGCTTAGGTACCTGAATGTGAACTCTCCCTCCCATGCAGTTTCATATCTTTGATCTCAAACAGGGAATTGAACTTGGTCTCTTGTATTGTAGGTGACTGCTTAAGTGACCACACTACGGGCTAATATGGAATAAATCTCTCATCTTCTCCTGTGAGGGGTGCTCCACTTAGTATCAATAATTAAGCATTTATTTGAGAAGATATTTGAACTCTGAACTCTGCTGTATTTCCCAACTAATAGGCTAGAGAGTCAAGGTGTCTTCTCTCCCTGCTATTTTCCCCCTACTTTGATTTCTAGACCAGTAGCAGTAGTTAGCAATTTATATGAAATGGAACATTTCCAACAGCAAAGATGGAAAGAAACAAACCTCTTGGTACCCATATCACCCTAATGTTATGCCACTAAAGAGAGATTTGGGAGAAAGTGTTTGGATGCAAGAACTATCTTTAGACAGACAGGACTTTGGATCAAAAAAAATTTTTGATTAAGTTGAACTTAATATTTTATGGGTCTAGTCCTTATCTGCTCATGCCTTTAGACTACCTTGACTCTTCCCTATATGGTGAATATTGGACAAAATGAAAGAGACTGAACCATAAGAAAATCTATTAAAAGTATTACCACAAAAATGCAATACTGAGATACATAGTGCAACCCTGTTGACTTTATACTGTCTTTGAAAGATATTACTAAATATGCTTCCTTTAGTTAATTTTAAATGTTATATTCCGCTGGTTATTTTTATTAACCGTGTTTCCCTAATTTTGCTTTTAAAATATTGCTTTTAAATACTGAAAGGTTAAAGTTTCCTTTTTCTCCTTCCTTCCCCCCACATTTTCTGGTCTAGCATAAATGCCAGCGGGAGAAAATGCACTCTCAGACTTAACTCATCCACTAGCTGTAAATATTCTATACAAAATTAAGTACAGAAACAGATACCTGGTACTCTGGAAATATGTCTTTAACTAAGAGAATTGTGATAGCTCAGGAAACTATGCACTGACAATCAGCAAGAGCTCTGTCCTGTTGAATAACAAAGGAGATTTGTCATTGTCTTCTCCCACTGAAGTATTTACAAATGAGCTCTACTTTTAGAACCAATTAGACATTATATACTTTTGCACACAGGCTCATTTTCCTGAACAAAATAAGGACAAACTTTGAATTAAAAAAAAGAGAAGTTCAGATCAATCATGCTTGTTTTCATCTTGCTTTAAAGGTGCTGTTTCCTTTTTTTCTTTAAATAGTTTTCTGTGTGGTTGCAGAAATGTCTTTGTAAGAGAAGCTACAATACTCAGACAAGGAAAGTCTCTGGCGGCTTTAAAACATCATTTTAATTGAGATTTTTTAATTAAAAAAGGAAAGATTTAATAAGCACATCGGTCATAGAAACCCCTTATTATCATGAATACTGTTTAAGTTTTATAAAGAGTAACCAAAATGACATCTATGTCACAGGTCTATGGAGGTGGTTTGGAAAGGTACATTCTAAAGGAAACATTTTTGTATGCAGAAGAGTTAGATCTGAGATTGTATTCATTAGACAAGGAGATTAGCCATGCAGATGATTATTATGTGGGTGTGTGATTTTACATTGCTTAACACACATAATAATCACAGGAAATGAAGACACATGTAAACCAACAAATGCATTGATTATCTGCAAGAAGCATAGGCTTTTCTTTCAATTTTTTTCTCCTACTACACTAGTTTTCTCTAAATAACATTCTAATGGATGAAGCTGACAACTCTGAAGACTGACTTTATGCCCGTGCCCAGTGCAGGTAGGTAAAAGATAGAAAACACTATTTGACAATCTCTCTATCACCATCTAATTTTCTCAAAAATTTCTTGCCGGTCCTTGAAAAGAGCTTTGGAAGAACAAGAAAGGAGATTTTTCCTAGGAAATGCATTCATTGGATGAAACCCACCATGATACTGGAAAGGACCTCAAGATGTTAGTCATAGTAGACAAGTGCTCTGACAGTGCAGGTGCGTACATTAAAGATCACAGTTACACACCTTTATGAAGTCTTTGGTGCTCATAGAACAATTTGGAAATTTAAATATGTATTTCAGTAGATGAATGAATTCTACCATACCATGTTTCCTTCAGATAGGACAGAAGGTCAGATTATCTAAACCATGCCAGTTGTCGCTTTTTATAGTAAAAATCATGATGACTCTTGCAGGAGGTAATTGCGGATTACTTTTGCAACCAGGAAGAAGATAAATAATTCCAGAAGTGTTTGGACAAAAGACCGCTTGTCTCGTGGACTACTTTGTTTTCAGCCCACAGCCTAGCACAGAAAATCTGATGACTAGGATAACTTTGAGACCCAACTTTCAATAAGGGTAATACCCTATATATTAGGTAGCTTTTGACAACTATGAGACATTGGTGACATGATTGCATTGATTAGCCAGGCTGGACATGATCTCTGTAGCATTCTGCCACCTGCCCAAGTCTTGTAAGGGTCAAGCAATTGAATTCAACCGGATGAATCTGAGGAATGAATTAAGGAGGGGCATGTCTAAAGGCTGTCATTTGCATGATGGCATCCCTTCTGCTGCAAGTGGTTTGATGCAAGGAGGTTTCTAGTGTTCAAACCAGTTGTCTTTGTCTTGTTTCCCCTATCTACCAATATAGAAATAAATTCCATGTATGGTCAGAAAGTGCTTCTTTCAACCTGAAAATGTTGGAAGATATGGCCTTTATTCCAGATCTATGTCTCATCACAGGAGTACATCTAGTATTATTGTAAAGTAGACACTACTGTAATGCACTGCATGTGGGGTTGCTATTGCAGATCATGAGTGGCACAGAGCGTGGCTGGATGATGGCATGCAGCACATGCCAGCAATGCTAGCACTCCTTAGAAAGATGTGCTAAGTAGCTGCTGCTAACAGTGTTCCCAGCAAACACAGTTCAGAACCACTTTTGCTTGCAAAACTGAAAATAATATCAGGCAAACCTGTGGTGTCTATCAACCTACCTCTTACTGTGGTGAGTTGAAAGACGAGCCAGCGCTGGCATGGTGTCACTCTGAGAAGGCGTGAGTTTGAAGCCACATGGTTGACTTCCAGTGATGTTTAACTGTGCTTTTTTCCACGTAAATCTACAGGTGGCCCAGATTCCTTTCTCCTTCTCTATGAACTACTTGGACTGAGACACCAGGGGCATTTAGATATTTTTTAGGATTACTAGGGGTTCGTTTTAAGTAGATTCAGGCACTCTGGAGAGGTTTTATCTACCTAGACAGACAGCACAGATTTCTAATCATTCTGCTTACTGGATCAGGCTGCTTTTAACTGTTTAAATTCTTGCTTTTTATTATATTTGAGCTAAGCACTCAGAAACCTTAAGGCATGAATCCCTTCATTACTAGCAGTTGTAATTAGTCCTGTGTTCCATTTTGTGTCTTTTCCAAGCAGGAACCACAGAAGCTCAGAACACATATTGCTACTTGGTTACAATGTAATGTCTTTCCAACATCAGGGATAAAGCATAGACTTCTCATGGGACAGCTGATTGAAATATACAGTGTTATGCCACCAGAAATAATACACTTATTTATTATTAAAAGGCAGCAATGAAGCTGTCTAGGTATTCATTTAATAGTTCCCATAATTACAGAACGCCCACCTCTGCTCCCAAATAAGGTGAAGTCATCTTCGAAACCTTCCTCTTCCTGTCACTCAGGTCCTGTGCTACACCACCTTTGGCTGAGCAAGAAAAATCACCGGGCAAAGCTACCTTTCAGCCATGACTTCTTAGGGTTCTTTTACAATGAAGTTGCAAAATAAAATTGCAGCATTTCTTTTTTTTTCTTAAGTTTTCTTCAGTCCGTTCTCAGTGTCCTCCTTCCGTGTGCAAATTAAGTCTGGGTCTTGTGGTTCAGGCTCTTTTCAGCGTGGCTGTAGTTAGCAGTTGACTGAACACCCAGCACTTATTCCATAGCTTTGCCATCAGCAAACAACAATTTCTTTAGTTTGTTCCCCAGGTGCCTGCCTGAGACTCAAAACCCAGTGGTTGAATCAGTAAGATATTTTTCTTCTAAGTTAGCATCCCCCCCCCTCCCGCCCCAAAACCCCCAACTAAACAACAAAACATATAATTTCGTTAGAGTCTTCATGACAAATCAGTTTCCTAAAACATTTCTAAGGACTGAAAAATTTTACAGTTATAAAATGTTTGAAGGGTAAATGGAACAATTATCACCATCTCATGTGGCCCCATCTCTGAAGTTGAACTTGAGTATCTGTTTAGACTGCTAGAACTTTGTCTCTAAAGCACAGAAATCTTCAAGTATCAGCAGAGGAACAGATCATACTCTACAGCTATTTCTGCCAGCTGCCCTGTCCTCAGCATTAAAGCACCGTTCCAGACCTAAACTTCTCCCATGTATAAGTAGTCCTTGGACTGGGACAGTGATTTTGGTTGGGGATTTGCTAACCACATGCTAACCTAACTTCACATGACAAAGACCCCTTTTTTCATACAGAGAAGTGTATGTGCATCACCAACTAAGCTGGTGCAGTTCAAAGTTAATCTCTTTCCTCCCTACTTCACTGTTTTTTTTACTGCTCCTTGTCTGGATATCATCATTGGCAATAAGAGGACTCTGTGTCTGCTTCAGTGCAAAAGACAAAAATCACCAAGGCTGAGCAAGACCACACCATTAACAATTGCCAGATAGTGCTTTCTAGTGAAAAAACATAAACAACAGATCTATTGGACCATCAAAGTTACTTGAAGAGGTTAGGTTAAAAGAACAAAATAAAAACATAAGCAAGGCAACATCAGTGTTAGGGGATCTATTAAATTATGATTACTGAATTAATGAAAGCATTAATTTCCTGAACTGATGAAAGAAAGGACACATAACATACTGACTGTCTCTTCTACTCTACGTAATCTCTGATGCACGAGAGACTCTTCCTCTTACTGTCAGTGATATCTGTTGGAGTGGGGAAAAGGAAATGTTCAATTTGCTCTTTCTTTAAGCCCTCTTAGAGGTAGATAAAAGATGTTGCAAAGAAAAAAAATGCAGAAGACATTTAAGCATTCCAACAGTAGCATGGAATTGAGATGCTTTTTCTAGAGCTTTAGCCTCTCATATTTTCTCTTTCAGCTTTCACAGAAGGCAGGGGCAGATACTATGCTCCTGTTAGAGCTCCTCCTGCCTTCTTTTTCCTGGACAGGCCCTGTCCTCTGACACATGGCAACATCAGGGCTCTTCAGCATGGATCTGTCTGCAGAGACTGACCTGCTGCCTCGTTCCTCTTGTATTTCTCTCAACCTCAGCATACAAATTGCCCTCTCATCTTCTTCCTGGTGTTTTTCCAATATTCTTGGTTTGGCTGTTCCAGACAATGCTTAATGCTGTGAAATCTCAGAGTGGATGAGGATAGCAGATCTTTAATATGTCTTTCTGAGCGTCCTTGCACTGAAAAAGTGAATCTCATTTGTGAGTGTTGGTGTAAGAAACATGAATGCAATTTCCTGAAGTTTTGCGTGAGATGTGTGGGAGAAACAACGTACCTTTCATACCCTGCCAACTTGATTTCATAAGGTCTTGGAGAATATCAACCCTAGGGACAGTGTATAGCCAACTTGTTATTCTGTATAGCTAATATTTGTTATGTGACCTTTACATGAGTGGGTCTTACTGTATATTGGAATATGTATGTGACTGTCCCTCTGCCCATGGCCTGCATGTTAGATTCTTCGTAAAGACAAATTCATTATACCTTATCCTTGCTTTGGAGACAGTCAGTTTTGCAGCAGTTGTCCAGCAGTTTAATAAGTTTAACCAAAGCTGTTCCCTTTCACTCAACAGCAGAAACCAAAAATTACTGGGTGCTAGGCAGGAAATGCTGCTATTAGCATAATCATAAGCAAAGCCAAAGTTAGATGAAAAGTAATAAGTAACTCCTATTCAATGAGTGCCCTATCCTCCTGTCCCCAAATCCTCAATGCTTTGCCACTAATAGAGCATAAATCCTTGCAGCATCCTTGTTAGGCAAGTGCGTAGATAAAGATAATTATCCTTATATTATAGAATGAATGAAGTGAGGCTATGTCTATACTAATCATCCTATTACTACAGACAGAATAACTAGTGTACAATTGTGTTATATTAATAGAAAATGGTAAAAAATTGCCCATTTCCTGATACTGAAATGACTGGCACAACATATTTTGTGTCTATACAGACGGTGAAAGACATCAGCCAAAACAGGGTAGCTGCTTTCAAATTGCCTACTAGGAATGATTCCTAGTCTGTGTTTATACTGAAAAACATGCCTACGAATTGTCTGGGAGAGTGTTAACTGACCCAGGATGAAAAGTGCCACAGATAGTTTCATAGGAAGGTTTTGGCCATAGTTTGTGAGTACAGATAACAAAAGGATCTTACCTAATGCCATGTAACAACTATATCACTGTATTTATTTTATCTTTTGCTTTTGTGAAAACTGACTTTTGCTTTTTCTGCCTCTGTTCCTGTCCTTCTCTTCCAGCCTGGCTAGGGTGTGTTGCCACTGGGGGGCAGATCTCTAGAGCAAACAAGCAAGTTTCTTGACTACCGAGTCACTAACAAGGCAAAAAGCCTCGGCAATAACTTGGCATTTTGCAGATTTTTCTGCAAACATTTAAGTTACGATTATTTGGAGTTCAGTTACCTACATAGTCTTGAAGCGACACCTGTGTGCAATGCTCTGTTGAAAGCAATAAGGCAAGATATTGCACATCGTTAGTAAGAATAGAAGATTCTGGCCATAAAGTGTAATGTTATAGAGAAAAAAAAGACCACAGACAAAACTCAATACAAAGCAGAAGTGACACACTGTACCTCTGCCACCATGCCTGCAAAGGGCTCAGTTTTGAGCAACTGGACACTGAGTGCAGCCTTGTGTTGAATGTGTAGGAATCCTACAGCATTATATTAAAAGGGAACTTAATATCTTTCATTACACAAAATATGTGCAATATGGGCCAAATTAATCTCTGGCTCAGTCTTACCCAATGCATTAAAATCCCTTGGTTTATTAATTAGTCCCAGAGCTAAATATTTTGCACCATTCTGTCTACCATTGTTGATGCAGCAAGATTTTCATTAATTTTCGTGCAACACAGCAAATTGCATTCTAGAATTTAAACCCTCATTTATCTTGTGAAAGTCAGAGGCCTTTGATGAATATGGGAGTTTAGCCAGCTTTAGTGGGACATTATATTCCAAAAAAGCTTTTTGTAACATGAGATGCACATTTCTATACACAACTCATCTACTGCTGTGAGCAACATGCGAGTCTCTTAGAGTGGACATAATATTTTCTGAGTATCTATTCTAACAGTTATGGAACAATAGCAGCAATCTGCTATTGAAACCCAAACAAAATCTTGGTGTATACATATTGCTGACAGGAAAGGTGAAACAGAACATTTACTAGCTGTCAGGAGAAGGAATCAGAATCCCTTTGGCACTGGATCAAAAAGGAAGGGGAAGAAACTGTAGACAGGCAGGCAAAGCAAACTCATAGCAGTTGTAGAAAAATGAAATGCTACTCATTTCATCCCCAGAATGTCTAACATTATGTCACTTCAATGTACTGAACAGCCATCGCTCACATGTGCTGCAGTTCAAAAGGTGCTTACACATTTTAATTTCCATGCCACAATTTGTGATCTACCTAGAATAAAAAAAAAATCCATTTAAATGGAACTTGCTATGCTTCATCACAATCTTTTCACCTCAGCATTAGCCTCCTGTAATATCCTTTGCTTTAGAATATTGCTTAAGAGCGTTTAGAGCCTGAAGCAAGTCAGGAATGCAGCAGTCATATGTTAATCAGAGCTCAGGCTGGCAGCATGTACCACTAGCACTTTCTGAGCTGTGTTGGCTGTCAGCAGGATTCAAGATATTGGTGTTGACCTTTAGAACTCTGGATACAGGTTCTCTCCTCAAAGCATGCTACCAGATGTCCATCAGTGGAAACACTTGGCTGGGAGTTCAGCTGATAGCAAAGACGGCCAGTGGGGCACGGTTTGCCAAAACTGCCTCAGATCAGCAATTCACTGAACTAAACTGCCAGACATGCTGCTTAAGCTCATGTTTTTTTCTGAAGAATCTGGAGAAAGATGATTCGAGGGACAGACCGGCTTTTTGTTTTTATAAGCTGATTACAAATCTTAGTATAGGTGTACCTGATTTCACCACACTTTATGAAAAAACCTACATTATCTGAAATAGGTTAAAGTAGGCTTACAGTTAGCACTGGGGATGCAGGCTTACTGTACTTGCAGGCTTGACATATCCATCTAAGTGGAACCTCTGTTTTACCTTACAAAGTACTAAAGAGCAAATCTAATTACTGCACTTCAATAAGACATGTCTGTATCAAGTCAATGGGACACAAGAGACAAGTGCTGAGTTCTTGTTCCAAACCTGGCCTGTGGAAAAACAGGACCTAAGCTAGTTAACGTAAAGTCCAGCTATAACAGTGTTTTCTCTAGGGTGCTAGAAATGGCTGAACATTCAAGCATCTGTATGTTGGCAATAAATGAATTGTGTAAGTGACCCCATCTATAATACCAGATTTTACCATCCACAGTGCTAATAGAAAATGCACTGATGCATATTACTGAAAGAGAGTCCTGAATATAAAGTAGCAGTAGAATTGAAAACAACTCTTAGGCCATGTACATGACACGAACTGATAGCAATGATGGAGATTTCTACTCCCTAAAAGGGACTTCTCTTCAGTGACAAGCAAAGTGCAGTGGCAGCTGCATGTTGATGCATGCACAGGAACCTCTTTATGATGATGTAGTTATAACAAAATCCCATTTGTAGTGAAGCAGATCTGAAGTGTGAAAGTATTTCATAAGATTTGTATTGTTTGGAGGAGGTGGTTCCCATCATCTCAGGCTGTACGTTGAGAAGGTTCAAGAGGTTTGCAGCCCTTGTTCTGCCCTAAGTGACCTGAAAAAATAATAATAGATTCTCTATAAAAGGTAACCACTGCTGTTCTTTGCAGTGCTCTGAGGCTTCATGAAGGTGTTATAATTTGGTAAATAATCACAGTGCTTCTTACAAATTCATAGGTGTACATCACTATGTGAAAGACACAATTTAAAACATTTGTATGTGTTAATAATTTTTTTTAAATTCCTGCTTACTAAAGAGTTATGTGTTCACATGCATGCATGCATTCACAAAGTTATATTCTTTAGAGAGTGGATAAGTATGGTATTCGAAAATAAAGCCCCACATAGGTAGTTTTCCCAATGACCGCCTACTACTAAAATTTATGTCATTCGAAACAGATTGATGGCAGTGACACTGGTGCCCAACAGATCTCCTGCTACTTTACAATATCGATCTACTTAATATTTTTTCCACATTATAGATAGCCAGCCTTAAAGACTGCTTATCTTGTAAATAGTCTCTCCATTACAGAAAATAGTATGGAGGTATTACTGACTACATTCCCCTGCCCCTAGTGTATGTCTGAATGGCTCTCCTAGCCATGTGTATTGATATGTGAAAGGAAAAGATCCATTCTTACAGCTTTTACTCTGTTATCTGGTTTTCCTATGGGATTATTCAGATAGATAAAGAATATAGAATATAGCCTTTACTGATACAAACAAAAGAGTGAAAAAAAAAAGGTTCTATTTGATCTCTCCTCATTCCAAGACCAGTCGAAGCCAAGAGCACCCCTCACCTTGCAGGTTTAGGTCCTGTGAGAGAGCATACTTCTGCAGTAACTCATATGAAAACTGCCCACCTACACATCTCAAATCTGATCAAGAGGAAAATGCATCTTTCAAACAGTACAGTGTTTTACTGCAAATAGAACAAGGTTTTCTATTTGCAGATTGAATCACTCCTTAACTATGGGCAAAATTGTGAAATTTCTCAGTTTTAGACTGCAGTCTAATTTTTTACAGAGATGTTTCCCTATTTTTTTAGCTATGGAAACAGCCTTTTGTTTTATTAGAAATAAGCCAAGAATTAGGGGCCAGGCCACAAAATATTTTGTTTATTACAAAACCACCAAAACGTGATTTCTCACCAGTTTAACTGGCAGTAAGACTATTTCACACAGCAGTACCATGTATTGATGCTCTCCTGGGGAAGCTCAGCAACAGTAACTTTGGCCAAGACTTAGGACTATTTTTGGAAGATTCAAAAGTATCTAGGGAAAGTACTTTTCACTTTTATTCATATAAACAGTATCTCTATTAAAAAAGTGAGAAATGGCTTCTCTTCAACTTCGAATGGCTTTGACAATAAAATTCTGCTTATATCAAGGTCTTGAGAGACACATGAAGCCTTCTGATAAATGGAGTCTTTGGATGATGAAGAGATGACTTGAAGACTCAGGAAGAGATGCTTCAGACTCCCACCCCTGGAGCACAGTGAATTAAAGGTGAGTTTTTTAGATCCTAAGGCTGTGTCTCCTACCCATTTTATCTTTCACATATCTGAATAGGGAAGGACTATAATAAAGTCTTTTCCATCTTAAATTGCTAAAAGGTTAAGTCAGTCCTTGCATTCTTGCTGTGAAAAGAAGGAAAAAAACTTACATAAATGTTTAGGTCCCTAAGCACATGCTTGAATCTTAATGAAATCTACAGAATTTTAAGTACATGTTTAAATGTTTGGCTGAATAGTGATCCATCATGGCCAAGACTTCCTAAGCTGAAATACCGTTATTCAGGAAATTACTAATATGCTCAAAATCAATCCTGTACTTAAATGCATTGTTAAGGCGGAATAGACATTTTAGGGCTACTGGTTCATTCTCTACAAATGCATCTGACTGGATCAGGGATTAGGAGTAAAGTTGATGAGTAAAAATGTTAGAAAATGAAAACCCCAACCCCAAGCAGGAAAATGTGGGATGAGCCAGGGGAAGAGTTTTCTAGACAACAAAGTTGCTATTGACAACTTTGAGATTCCGTACACTCTGCTCTGGTGTTGCCCTTCATTCTGAAACTTGCTTCCCAGTGAACAGAAAACAAGATTATGAATTTTACTGTAAATGTGTCATCTTCATTGATATAAACTGTCTGATCTCCATTCCTTTGTGTCCATTGCTAAAGCATATTTGCATCAGTAGCCAACTAAAGCTCATGGTGTGAACAGGAAACAACTTAGTTTAACACTGTCAGTCACTGCATAATAATTTGCAGTACTCTTTTCTAACTTTCTTTTTCTGTCTTTCCTTACTTCTGCAACAAACTCTCTGTTCCACCAATGTGTTAAGCATGCAACGTGCTCTGACGCTTTTGCTTCAAATTGTGGGTCAGCGTGTCTGTTTGCGGTCAAGCACATATAGGCTGACAGGATTAACTGGTTATGACTGGAGTGATCAGCAGAGATAAGATTAAACCAAAATTTTTGAACGAAACATCAATGAGTCTTTAGACATCAAAGATGATCTTAACCCAACTGCCTCTAAACTTCACGAAAGATCAGATTTTGGTTCAGGTATTGCACCCTGTAGCTCTTCTAATGAAAGTCCGCAGTGAGATTTTGTGCCTGTTGTTCCTTAGGAGAAACACCAGTCTCAAAAGTGTGGCAATACACTTTTCCATTTCATCAGTCACTATATTATCCTTTGCCCTCAGTTTCTCCTTTTGGTGCTGACGACTTTCTGGAGGTCAGACCTCATGAAAAAAATCATTAGGAAATGATTTCTGAATCCGAACAATTCTCATGAATGCAAGTAAGTGACGAGTAAACCCAAATGTTAAAACATTAACTAGTTAGCATGCACCAGGAATGCTAGAGGGGGTGTTGCTACTGCTCACCACGCTGCATCTATGCCCAGCTCCTTGCTGAGATATACTTTTGACAAACAGCAATGGGAAAAATGCCACGTTTCCAATGATTGCAAGCCATAGTCAGCTGAGTGTATACAAGAGGCTCCATCCAATCCCTCTTTTCCTTGCATGGTTTTTGTTGCTTTTTCACTAGCTCTCCTTTGCCAACTAATAACAGGTGTTAAGGATAGAAAAACAATAAAATTACACGAGGACAGAACATAATCAGTATACATAGATAAACATCAGTAACAAATACTTTCAGCTGCCAGCCTTACACGAATAACAGAAATGTGTGGGTGAGGTAAGGGAAAAGAAGTCGTGAGTGTTGATTCGGGAAGGAATAGTGTAAAGGCTGCCAGTGGGGGCTTGGGAAAGCCCACGCTGTTCAAGAATGATGGAACTACAAATAGATTAGGCAGGAGAGCCCACTAAGCCCAAATACCACATCACTGTGTGTCCCTTTGGCTTCCCAGAGCTGAAAATTTAGGTGTAGGGTTTATGTGTGTCAAAAATCCAGGAAGCAAATGTGGCACATATGACATAAAACTGACCCTCTGACAGTGAAAGAGGAAAAAAGATTTTTTTACTCTCAATGATACTGAAATCTAGTCTACAAATAGAATAAAATGCTTTTTGTTTATGGC
Organism: Neomorphus geoffroyi; assembly: GCA_033558235.1. Classification (NCBI taxonomy): domain Eukaryota; kingdom Metazoa; phylum Chordata; class Aves; order Cuculiformes; family Neomorphidae; genus Neomorphus; species Neomorphus geoffroyi. The sequence goes on from JAUMJM010000028.1 coordinate 784,806, forward strand.
TAAAGGGAAACTTTGATGGATACTTGCTATAAGTATTTTTCACTATCTAGTATTAATTTCTAGGTGGCAGGTCTTAGCTTTATAATTCTCCTCCCATTTTCAATGCTCCTCAAGTCACTATTATTTTGAGAAGGAAAATTTTGAATCTAGTTAAAGGAATGATACTTCTTGCGACAGATATTGATTGGAGGAAAGAAGAGCTTGCTGTTTGGTGCTGTTTTGAGGTCTGGAGTGTGAGAGGTGGTCCAGCAGAAGAGGAATGTGATGGGCTGAGTGCAGGTGAAGTGGTGAATAATGCGTGCTGAATTCTGCTTCCCCTGTAGCCAGAAGTAGAGTCTCTGGGCCAGTTCTCCATCTTCCTTTCCTTTTCTTTTTTCCTCCTTTTCCTGCTGACACTAACATACAGTTTCACAACTGTGAACAGTTTCAGCTTAACTTTATACATGTAGGAAGTGATAGCTGCAACAGAAATTCTCTGAGGTACAAAATCCCTACAACAACTGCTCTCTGAAGAAAAGTTTCAAAACATTGGTGTTTTACTGCTTCCCTGCAGTTAAAACTTAGGGACACTCAGTTTTTGATATAACTTCCCTCCTTTGGTCCAAAGTTACAGCCCAAGTACCACACTGCCATTTGGCTATTGCCAAATACCATTTTGGATGGATGAATTTATTATTTATTACTACAATGAGAAATGCTTTGACCTGGTGTCCAAGGGGCTCCTTTCCAGGCTGATATAGGCTTTGATATCACTGGAGAGGCAGTACGGCTGCACAGGATCAATGCAGATAGTATGGGGCAGACACAGAGATCCTTTTGCCCTCAAACATGCCAAATAGGTAAATGCTGTTTCCTAGCATCTGTGAAACTCAGAGGAAAAACTGAACAGTTGTCCATATGACAGAGGTTTTGTCATGTGCAGACTGTGACTTTAGGTCCAACTCTTGTGGAACAACAGGATGGTTTCATCTGATTCAAGGAATCATGTGTTATGGAAAAACATTATAGGTTGCCCAAGTCAGAGCAGTGCTTTGGTAGCTCAGATTGTTACTTTGATAAAAAGGGATGGATACAAACCATGGAACAAATGAAACCTATGATTTATTTTACAGGAATACTAATACAAAATGGGAAAAATAACTCCTGATATTACATTCAAGGACTGTCATACTGAAAAAACTTTTTCACCTTTGATCACCTTGATGCCTTTCATTGCTGGAGACAGACACAACTAAGCTTGCACAGCAGCAAACTGGACAGTTTTAAAATACCTTACCTATCACGGTTGTCTATAGAGATCCTTTAAGAGCCTTTCTGTATGTATGAAACGAGGCTTTTATATATTCTTTATTCAAGCAGATAGCTCGGAAAAGTGACTTGTTTAGCATGAAAAGCTGCCAGTCACTTAACCTCTCTGTGGATGTCTGGTGTAGCAGAGCAACATCTGAGCTAGCTTTAAATTAGCTAGGTGTGACAGCGTTAGGACTTGAACTGCAGCAGCATGGGGCTCGGCACTGACTAGGAAGCTTATGTTCTGTATTGAATGAAACCCTCCATATTTGTGGTGAAACAAATACAGAAGTAATAGCTCCATGTTGTCAAACGCTGTTCTTAAAATCTTATTGTACTTAGTACTGCTAGAAAAAACTGCTGGATGCATAGGTCACATGCATTTCCTTTTTGAATCTGGAAATGGAGAAGTTAGCACTGTGACGAACCACCCGTGAAACTGATAGTCTGATGCTTCAGAAAGCCAGCATGCACCATCTCACCCTTTCTTTCAGGTCATAATCAGTAGGACAAGCCATTGTTGAGTAGTGCATGCTTGAGGATGCTGGAAGTTCTCAGCTCTGCCTCATCCTTTGCTATGCATCCATGCTGAGTGTCATTCAGCTTAACCATATAGAGCCCAGCTTGGAGTACTTTATTGCCAGGCATGAAGAATGACCCATGCAAAAGAATCTCATTAAACCTTTCAAACATCAGACTAACATTCAGTTTGATGCTCCATTGGCTTTGCACTTTGTTCTCTTCTTTAGAGAAAGGCAACATGTCCATAAATCCACCTTCAAGAATCACAAGAAACCAGTACAAGGTTCATCAACCATCTCAAGAAGAAAGACCAACGGTAGCCCATGTTTGATAGTCTCCTCACACACTCTTGTATGTCATCTATGGCATATTAGGATGATTAATGAAATTTAAGCATGGCCAGTGATCCATAGACCATTTGTGAATAAGTTACAATTGTTTCAATTTTCCTAAGTGAACTTTTTAATAAATTATTCCTTCTCCAAGTAAAAGAAGTAAATAAACAAGCTGAGCTGATAACAAACATCTTTTTTTGAAACACAGAAAGGAAAGGAGGATTATATTTTTGTCAGATACACTCTGCCACTGGGAGAAAAGGCAAAATCTTTTTCTCTCTCTGCCAAAATGCCCTGTTTAAATGATGCTGAGATACATTATTTAACAAAGTTGTTTTATCTTCATCGGGGAAAACTCTTATCTGTATTAGAGGTCACTACAACTCCTTGAAAAGAAAATAGACATGATATACTTAAGCTGTGAGAAAATACATCTAATAATGTTTTATTGGCTAATCAAGATAGTTTAATACTGAAGTGATAATGAAATGACCTCATAACTACTTGTTCTTGGATTATGACAGGCCAGTCCAGTAAATTAAATAGTTCTACATGGGAAACAATTCCTACTCTATACTAACTGGAAAGAAACACTATTATTAGTGTTCAAATTAGCTGCATTTCTACAGCAAGCAGGATATCTCCATCCATAATGCAGCAGAAGATGCAGCCTCGGTGAGTCCTTCCCTCAGGCCTTCTAGGTGGTCTTGCCTATAGATCTAATGATAGGTCTGTCAGAGTGATTTATGGTGTTTGTCCATGCCTCTGTGTTTTTTGTTCCTCAGCTTTGGGTCAGCTCTGGTTTCTAGTGCTCTGTGGATGTTCTTAACACATATTCAATAATCGCTCAGACCAAGAATTTATTTTCCTACATTTGTGTTTTCTTTCATTCTGCCTGTCTTAGAGTTTTCAACAATACTTATTCACCACAGGATTCTACTTCTGTTTCATTTGTCAGTAAAGCTTGAGCTAATTTAATTCCACTATCAATCCTCTCTGATGGCTTGTGTTTACACATACACACACAAACACAAACTAAAAATGTGTGATTACATTACTGATTGTTCCAGATCCTTGTGTGTCTCCCATGCTTGATCCACATCCCATTAAAATCAGTAGGAAGTTTACCATAAATGTTAACACTTTATCTAATGTGTGGATGGACTATATGGTGCACAGAAGGAAATACTATAGCACAGAAAGCTCACTTCCATGCTTCTCCTTGCGTGTAGTCAAATTAACAAAAAGTGCTGCTTAGTAGTTTTTGTGAGAAAAATGCTTTTAGAAGGGCTGTGACAGGAAGAAACTCTTCTTCACCTTCCTGGGGCACTTTAGTCACCACAACATAGCATAAGAACAATGCCTCCAGGACTTGAGGTTGCACAGTCCTCCAGAATGTGGGAGCAGCAGCAAGTAAAATGTGTGACAGAGCCTATAGCCTGAGACTCCTTGGGATAATGACCTTCTCTTGTACTTGCTAATAATAAATCACACACCACTTGCTGCATGGATGCCAAACAGGGCACCACCCTTTTTTTTTAAATTTAGCATCCATTTCTGTAGTGTTGCTTTATCTGATTATAGTTCTAACAACAAAAACATCTCTTAGAACTTCTTAGAGGATAAATAACATATTTAAGGTCTACTTAGAGTTGTTTAAAGTATTTCCATTGAAAAATATATAAAAATCTGAATTCCAGGAAGGACTGGGCAGATAAAATGAACTCAGACCACTGTGTTAGTTTTAATTAAATCGGAAGAAGAAAGAGCCGTTGTAGGTCTTTCACACAGAGAATAAAACCCTGCAGCTTTTATGTAGGTGAAAATTCATCTCAGGCCAGTGAGAGTTTTGCCCTAATTGAAGAATCAAGCCCATATTTGCATTTCTTTGCACCTGAGCCTATATCTCGTGATTAAATAAAGTTTCACTGAATATGAACAATGAGAGCTCTGTCCAAGTAGGAAGCTTACAGTCCTCATTGGTTACCCAAATTGTGATTTCTCCCCATCATTTTAGAATAATAATTTTGGAAAGCAGCAGCCATGAAAACAAAAACCCAAACAAACAAACTAATAGATAAGAATGTATCTTTCGTTGTGTTCTATTCAAGGTGTTTCACTGCCACCACCTGAGAGTCATGAGTGGTCACCCTGACCACTCTTTTGGTAAAGAAATTCATAGAATCATAGAATCATAAGGTTGGAAGAGACCTCTCAGATCATGAAGTCCAACCGTACCTGTCTCCCTTAAGGAACTCATCTACCCATTTTTTAAACGCCTCCAGGGATGGTGACTCCACCACCTCCCTGGGCAGCTGTTCCAATGCCTGACCACCCTTTCAGTGAAGAAATTCTTTCTAATGTCCAGTCTAAACTTCCCCTGGCACAACTTGCGGCCATTTCCTCTTGTCCTATCACTCGTCACTCGCAAGAAGAGCCCAGCACCCATCCCGTCACAACCTCCTTTCAAGCAGTTGTAGACAGTGATGAGGTCTCCCCCCAGCCTCCTCTTCTCTAAGCTAAACAACCCCAGTTCCCTCAGCCGCTCCTCTTAGGGCTTGTTCTCCAGCCCCCTCACCAGCCTTGTTGCCCTTCTCTGGACACACTCCAGCACCTCAGTGTCCTTCAGTTCATTTGCAACAGGAGATAAATATTTTTATCAGTAAAAAAGGTAGAAGATACCGTGTTTTCTAAAATTTCTGAGATGTTGTAAGAGACAAAGGACAAACTAAGGTAACCCATCTCATAGAGTGGAAGCACGATAGGGCTAAATGTAGTAGGCTGAAGTAGCCTGATATGAAATGTTGATTTGGGGTCACAAAGCTGATGGGATTTTTCTCTTAGTCTGCACTTTAATGAGGTCACCAAAAGGTCACCAAACCTTCTCAACTGGGTGATCCCCATCTCAGCTTGTGCCTTCTCTTTTAGTCCTGTTCTTTCCCTAGGGATGGGAAATGTTGATCTTTCCCTCCCAGGAGTTTGAGCTGTCTCAGTGGCACTGAATATTCTTCCCATAGAAGGACCCAGGAGGATGACCACAGAAGTAGGGGGTTCCTCTGTGCAGAACTAGCTGTCACAGAAAGTGATGGAGTAGAGTGGCAAAATGTTAAAATGGCTGAAACACCAGAGTGACATCTATTCTGCTGCCAGTGAACTGTTGCGGGAAGTATTTGGTGGTCCCACAGCCTTAACAATGCAAATAGCCAAAGCTGGGCTTGAAGCTTTGTGCCTGGCTAGTGTTTGCATATGTGACATTACACCAGCATTGGACAGATTCCATTCCTGCAGGCTGGACCCAGACTAGTCCAAACCACAGTAATGATGCTGAGCAGATTGAAAGCAGAGTGTGGTTTGTAAATATGGGACCTACTCTGTTTCTCTGTATATCAACGGCAAAACTGCCATTAGCTTTTGCATTTGTAATATCTGAACCTTAACAACCTGCAGAACTCTGTATAATCAACTTGTGGCAATGGAAGTCTTGCTTGGCACATTTGAAAAACACTTCTCTGGAACAGTCTGGTAGCACTCCATAATCTCATCCATCCCTATTCTCTGCATTTGCTCCTGCAGTCAATTAGAAAACACCAGATATGGGGAAAAACGTACTTTTTCCTTTTTTTACTTTTTTCTTTTCTTTCTTTTCTTTTCTTCTATGCATTAAACTTACCACCTTATTTTAAGGAGACCTGTGAACTGTGCTCCAGGTGAGATTGACTCTTGGGACTGTAAGTCACCACTTACTGGTTGAGGAGCTTATTATAATCACCATGGAAGCTAAGTTACCTGCTGTTCTCAGAGAAGCAGATGGCTGCAATGATTCCTCTATGCAGAAGAGGGAGAGGTTACTAAGAGGACAACTGGTAATAAAATGGAGCTATTTGTGGACTGCATCTGGCATATGTAGTTATATGAGTTTTTTTACTCACACCTTTCTGATTTCCAAGCAGCACTAGCAATTTCTCGTCTCCAAGCAAATAATAGCTAACAAAAAAAAAGAGTTTTCAGCACAACAGGTATGTTATTTTCCTGCCTTTATGACAGACAGACCTCAATGTGTGGAGCATAGCAGGTAATGAGTAAACTGGCTGCCTGAGTGCAGAGAAGTGCTGTCTATCATGGCCTGAGAGAAAGCTGCCAAATGTTTATCTTCCTTCAAGTGACACTCGTCTCCAAGAAAAGACGTGAAAAACATACATTTAGAGTGGAATGAGGGAAGAGAATGTGTTTACTATTTGAAGAAAGTGGTTTAGACTGGCTGTGAAAGGTGTCTGTATGAAAGGGAGCTTCCATATCTTATAATAAGTTATTAGATTTCCATTGAACTCACATGCTCTGAAAAAAGATCTGAGAAGGCACAAAGCAATGGCTATGCAAGACATCCTCTTTGGGAGAACTTTAATCTTTCTGGAATAACAAAAGTTCATTGAGAACTGAAAGTCCCAATGTCCAAGTCCGTTGCTCTGGTGTCTGCTTTGAACTGAGTAGTAGAGGATAATTCACAGTACATTCCAAAACTGCTGAGTCCAGACCATGACTTAAGGAGACTCTGTGTGGAAGCACTAGTCAGCCCTGGCTGTGTTCCTGTTCAGGACGGAGGAAAGGAAAGCTGCATGACTCCAACAGGCTAAGTGAAGTTTTCCTTCTAATGTGCATTTTTGCAGTGTGTTTGGGTCTAAGTGATTCATACTATTCAACATTTGCCGTCCCAGCAGATAAGCGAGGCTGTTCTCACCAAGACCTTAAACATGAACTGCAAGGGTCTAAACATTGTCTGAGCATTTCCATAGATCAGAAAACACTGAACTTATCCTGATCTCACTGAATAATGAATTGCTGCAACTGTACACATGAGCAAGTCCGATCCATTCACTGAAGTTTGCTGAAACAAGTAGTGGTGAAGAAAGCAAATGTACGTTTGAATCACTTTAGAAATAAATTTTTTGTTGTGCATTGCTTTTTATGACTTTGTTAATTGTAGGATGAACAATTAAGTAACATCAGAAATGTAAGGTTAAGTGAGGCTGTGAAAAGAAGGAGGCTCCAACTAGGCAGGGAAGTATTGATTTTTGTGGCTTGTCCTAAAGTGAGGATGGGTCACAGTGAATCACCTTATTGTCTGCGGACAATAATGAGTGCAATAGGAAAACAACCCTAGGAGAATACCCTGAACAACAGTAAGAATAAAGAGGAGACATTAAGATCAAAGGTGAGGGTGATATTGAAGTAGAGATGAAGGAAATGGGTGTGGAAATATTAGAAGTCAAATAAGGAAGGGGAAAAATGAAGTGGAAGCCCTGCAGAAGCAGTGGATTAAGAACAAAATTTTCAAAAGTGCCTCACTGACCTAAAAAGTTGTAATTACTTTCCCATTGATGCTAGCAACAAAAATAAGTACAGGTGGCAGAGTCAGGTTAGCAATGAGCACTTAAAAAAAAAAATCTCACCTTAAAATGACATTGCTTTCTTACAACTTCTGCTGCAAAAATGACATCAAGCAATACTCGTGGCTAATAAATTACAGCCAGTGTTCACTTAGATGTTCTGGATAACCTCAGATGTCTGTGGCATTAAGACACCCCGTGTCAATTATGACACAGGAACTTTTTGAGGCCCTCAGAGGCTGGTTAGAAAACTAATTTGCTTTAAATAATGCAAAAATATACCTTATTATGTAGTTTAGAAAATCTGTTTCTCAGAATAATTAAAATGAAATCACTAAAAGTCAAATTGCATTTACAAACAGCTTAGGCTTCTATGCACTCTTTCATTATTTTGGTTTCCTACATGCAGCACTCAGAAGAAGTGCCAAGTTTATGTCTCCACAGACTGGGCTTCTCCCTGTTTATCAGAAGCTGATCAGAGAGGAGCTGGCCTGCCAGCAACCTCCAGCCCTGACCTGGAAGAACCATCACTGGGTGTGAGAAGGCAGCTCAGACTCCACACATTTGAAACCTTTGGCATCTTTGCTGAGCTTAATAAGAAAGAAGCCAGTACTGCTGGTGATGTTTCTGATGTGTCTTTTTATCCACAGGAGACTATTGCTCTTCGTGCAATTTTACGTTTTGCATAGGTCTTTGAAGAACTTAGTGACTGTTTATGTCACTGCTACCTTGAGCCAGGTTCACGCCAGTGGTTTAGTATCTCACTTTAAATCCCTGCAGCAAGGAGTTTAGGGTCCTAAAACATATTTAATTTGCATTTCCACAGGGATCAAATTTTAAGTCTAACAAATTAAGATTTACCACTTGGATGTGTTGGAAATCTCAGATCCTTATGTTTATTAGTTCGGAGCACAACAATTATTAACTGGAGAGAAACGCAGCAGCAATCAAAAAAACAACTAAATAAACCCCACCTACACAAATTTCTCACACTGGGCTCCAGGCATGACTCACTGGTTATGTATTAGGTGTTGTGGGTGGGTACTCTAATTTGTATGTGTTCCATTGTTTAAATGTGATTTGTATGCACTAATTTTGACTTTCTGTTTTGGCAAAATCTTCCAAAAAACCCCCTAAAACCACCACCCTTTTGGGTCACAGTCGTGAAATGTAGGTGCATTACCTCACCTGCCTATCTTGGGATCAGGGTGGGCTCCACGGGGAAAAGGGATCAGTGCTTGCTTGGACTGCCAGGAGGAAGTGTGCCACAAGCAGCTACAGATGCTACCTGACCATGGATGAGATTTTGCAAAGTCTTGCCCACTGAACAGAGAATAACTTTGCATTCTTTTCTGGCTGGATTTTCAAGACCAGAAAAAAACTTTTGTGCTTTAAAGCATTCACTGGAGAAATAACAGCCTGTAGTTTGCAATACATTTCTGAGATCAGTTTAACACACCAGCAGATAAGAATATATTAAACATATTAGAGTGGAGTGAACATTTAAGACTGCAGAAGAAGGATGTCCTTCCAAAATATTGTAAAGTCATTGCATGCCTAAGCTCAAAAAGAAAATTATTAGAAAAAGTCACGAGAAAATGATTAGAGTTGAAAGTATTTTCTTGGCGTTCGACCATCAATAATCATCTTCATTCGTTGAGCATAAATTATAAATCAGAAATAAAATGCTAACTGTATAAATAATAAAATATATGCATTATAAATATACAAATATAACTTTTTCTGTTAATAGTAATATACTTCACATGTCATTTGGCAATATGAAATGAGAGAGGGAAATAGGAAAACACAAAAAATAAAGTGTGATGACAACTTGAAGAATATTGTGCTATATCTGGGAAGCTGACTAGAGCTGCTAACCATTCTGGTCACTAGGGTAAAGTGAAAGGTGCTCTACTGCTTTCACCTGAACACGTGCCTATGTGGTAGCCTAATGCATGTTTCTGAATTCATTCTCAGGAAAGCTCTCCAGGCTGTGCTGTGAAGTTTGCTGTGCACTATCAGCCATGTAAACTGCCATGTAAGCTTACAGTAGGTGAAAGAGATACTGGTGTTGCTGTGGTAGCTATCACACCATCACTGAATGACAGAGGAGGAAAAGGTCTGCTTTCTTCCAAGTGTTCATGCACTTTCTGCAGATGGACAGTCTGTCAAAACATAAGCAAAGAGATCAGAGGAATCAAAACCCTCCTGCACAACAGAAAGAGCTGGCAAAAACACCAGGTGAGAAGCAACACTCTCCCAGAACATCTGAAGGTCCATATGATCCCACCCACATGCACTCTGGCTGTTATCTCTGAGGTTCCCACATCTCTGTAACCTGGTGCCCCCCCTTGCTTGCCCTAAACTTTCTGGCGACAACACAGCTGCAGCTGACCTCACTGGTATTTGTGGAAATACTGATGCTCAATTTTGCAGGAGACAGAAGCTCAATCAGAATCTTAAGCCACTATATTCCACAGCTAATATAAGGAGGTACTCATCACACCATTTCTTGCTTCTCTTGTTTACTTCACTCGCAAAGTATGCAAGTTTCTTGACCTTTAGTACACTCCTTAGGAGTGTTCATGTTGAAAGGGGCTCCAGATCAGCCAAAAATAAGGATGGTTGACCTTAATAACTACTTTCCTTCAATCACAAGGGGAACACCAATGCTACACCATTGTGTGCATCACTTTTCCTCAACACCTACATTTGCAGTGAAAGAACTGTGCAATTAACCTTTTTGCTGCTGTTACCAATGCCAAAGCACACAGATATCAGCAGGGTCCTTAAGAGCCTTTCAGATTGGTTTTCAAGGGGGTGTTTGTGGGATAATGCAAGTCATTCATGTTTTCCACTACATCGCAAAATGACATTCATGCCTGTTCCCACTATTGATTTAAATATAACACAGCACTCAACTTTCCAGCAGTAGTTTCCTGTTTAACAAATATTTAAATGAATGGCTCAGTAGTTTTTACCAAACACACTCACAGCACTAGAGGTGCACAGCTTGGAGACTAAACAGCAAACGCCCTTGTGGGTGCTGATGTGGCAAACAGCAGGTAGACACGGTAGGGTGAGCTGCCATCCCATGCATGCTGCAGACGTGGCTTACTGGCACGTTGTCTGCAAGAAAACAGAGCAAAGTGCAGAAGCATAAAGCCAAAGAGACTATATGGCCCAAACTGAGTCCAGGAGATGAACTGCAGACTTCCTTCTCACTCTTTTCCAAATACACAGCTGAAGAAAAAAGTTGCTACATTGATCAGAAATCCCAAAGTAGCTGAGTGGGGATTAAAATGCTGCCCTTTATCTTGCTGCTCCTTATTAACTGGAGGCATTCGCTTCCTAGCTGGCCTCTGGAGTGCACTAAATAGACAGGGGAGGTGGACTTTTGGCTTGTCAGGGTGAGACTTTTCCATGTTTCTCACTTTTATATCCAGTGCAATTTCTGTGACATCTATGAAATTATTCTATATTGAAAGAGGTGCAACTCACAGCAAAATTTCTTCTTTACTGCTTAATAGTGATTTGTCTTAATCAATTCATTATGCCAGCACCAAAAGCATGCAAGGTGCCTATGACATTCTCATTTACTTCTCTATATCTTACAATTTTATTTCATCCTGCAAAAACATTTCCTGTAATTGGGCTTCTGGATACCTATTGAATTTCTATAAAACTGGCGGAAAGCTAATACTCCGTTCTTCTTATATTTTCACTGATATTTATTCAACTGTAGGTTCCTTAATGTTTTAATTGGTTGCAGCAGCTCATATATGTGAATTCTCTCAGGCAAAAAACATTCTTCCAATGATATTTCATCTCAAGGAGGTTACTGCACTGGGATGAGATCAGCAGCCTTGTTAAAGATATATGGGATTGAATTAAATATAAAATGTACACCACTGTAGTAACTCTGTATTACAAGTAGAGAGCACAGCATCCACCTGATGTAAGTAATAATAGCAGTAAAGTGGCAAAAAAGGACCAGTTCAAATTAAGACAAAGTGCCAGAATTTCAGGAACTGAAATGCCATTCTGCACAATACTAACACTAAATGGGTATAGTAAATTATTGTATTTGCGACTACAGAGGCTGCACAACTCACCACCAAAATGATTTGCCATTTAACATCCCAGAAGGCAGAGTGAGATATCTTTCCATGTTACTATGACAAACTTAAACTGCTGAGAAATAAAGAGCTATATTTGGGAAAGTAGCCATTAATTCTGTTTGTCTCTGGGTTGGTTTGATGCCTTTTTTATCAGATACTAGCAGGTTTTTGTGCTAAGAATTCCTCTTTGCTGGAAGCAAATCACATGAGATGCTAAAACTCAAATGAGATTTCAGAACTCTCAACAACATGATTTCAACTTGAACTTATAGGACAGCAGAAACTATAAGTGGACATGTTTTTATTCATTTTGTGGTCAGAGGTGAATGGGGACTGTTTAAAATCAAGCTGCAGTTAAGTTCCTTATGACTGGTTGCACAGACCTCAAAACAAAATTCTGATTGCCTACAGCCTTATGATGCTTTTTAAAATTTTGTTGGGCTAAAGTGTCCCTGTAGCTGCCTGATTAAAATACACTAGAACTTTTGTGCAAGGTGAAAAAATTCCCAGTCTAAATCTATATTTTTAAAATCACTCTTGCCTTCTGTTTTAGGTTTCCATGAGCTGAGGCATTGTTGCTCCTGGCTTATCACAGGAGGCTTTCCATGACAACTTTTAGCCTTGATGGTTCAGAAGATGGAAACTCTATGTACAGGGCACCAGAATTCACATTTCACAGAGGATTTCACTGCGAGATTGATCGGCATATATATCTCATGACTTTCAATCAGGAGAGACATGCTTCCAACCCATAAAACAGAATTAGATTCTTGGTTGTCAGTGAAATTGGTCTGTTGATTCATTATATTGCTCATTAGAAGTTCAAGGTTGTGTTATGGCAATACCTTTAAGCTTGCTGAATTGTTAGTAAACTTTGAGGTTAAGTTCACTATTATCTCATGTACTATGAGAGGGATGAAAGTGCACTGGTGGAGACCCACTGGTCTCATTATGGTGCCACAGGGTGAGCCTGCATGAAGCTCTCTGGTCTGTGTTTGCCTCCTGAGGACACTGCAGCAAGTCCGTGATCCCCTGTGCCAGGCTTTCTGCTGCTGGGGATAAGAAGGCCTGGCTCAGTGTTTGGCTATGAGCTGCTTCGGTTGGCCTGCTGCAGAAAGGATGTTGAGGAGAGGAGAGTGGGGTTCAGGCTGCTGGGAAAAATGCTCTGAAAGGTTTGCTGTCTTTGGTTAAGAAAATAGTGGTAATGTTTGCATTGGAGCTCTGGCAATGAGTGCTGGGTTATATGCTCTTTGAGGTATTAAGCCTTAACCAACAAGTGATGACAGGTACCTAAAATAGAGAGATGGAAACCATACATGACAATTTTGATAATGAACCCTTCTTTCCCTTGCTCTTAGATCAGCTCTTCTGGACACTGTGTTACAGAGGCTTTGGCACCAGCAGCTCATACCAGAAGCTGTTTGGCTGGTGACCTAAGGCTATGATTAAGAGAGCCTTGGTCACAGCTTGTCGTCTGGCTGCAGCTCTTACCCTTCCTGCCTTTCAGCTGCATCTGCTTAGACCTTATCCTACATCTGCTCCTTTGAGGTGGCATCAGGCAAGACTGCAGCTTGTACCCCTTTCTCATTGCGTAAGGCTGTCTTAGTAGCCTGGCTTTACCATCTGTGGTTCCAGGTGCCATGACAATGGCAGTCAGGAAACCAAACTGGCTTTCTAAACCAAAGTTTTTAAAATGAAAAAAACCACAAGAAAGAAAACTGATACGTAACAACAGATAAGTACAGTCTACATGCACATCTGCCTCTGGCTACAGCTTCATCATTCCCCAGAGAGGATCCCAAATCTCTGTGTGAGATGTCCCTCTAAAACTCTTCAGCCGCTCTCTTTACCCCCATCTCATAAAAGAGGTTTTCTGAGTATCCAGCAATCTTTCAAAACTTAGATTTTCGTTTAAGCGACACATGTCATGCTTTTTTAGTAGAGTCAAAAAACCAGGATGTATCTCTCCAGCTTTGCTTGCTACCCTTTCCAGCAGAAACTAATGTTTGCATCTCTGCAGAAGACTTGTTGAATCCCCAGCTGCTCTTCCAGCAGCCCCTGTTGGTTTCAATGGCACATAGTCATAAAACAAGCACCTCAATAACCTCTATGATTTACGAAATCCAGTTCATGGATAAACTACATAACTTATTGAGTCCATAATGTTGATTATTACAAATTGTCTTCATATCTACTGACACACACCTTTGGACAATAGATACAGGTGACCTTAAAAAGATACTGAGACTGTTTACTGAAACATTAAAGACCACGTGGCATTACACAGAGTGAAAGAACATCAAACAGGAAAAAGTAAGTGCATTTAGAAAGGGGAAAAATTAAGAGAGAGAACCAGTATACATAAATAATCTGAAGTTTAACTTCATTACTTGTGATGATGCTACCACTGAAAATGTATTGACTTGTATATATAGAGACGGTAATTTTTTATTGGTTTATCAGACAAAGAAAATATTAGATTTTTTCTTTTTTTTTCTGAAATAAATCAAAATCTTGTGATTCACTACTAACAAACTTAAGTTATTTGGTTTTTCCTGCCGTATGAAAGAGATCATCTATGGTAATGAACTAAAAGCTTGAAAGTACCAAAGGCAATTGCAGCGATATGTCATTGTAGTGTTAAATGAATGAAGAAACTATCGTCTTGAGCAGACAAATTGCAAATAAACACAATGATAGTTTTACATACAAGCCTTGACTATCCATGCATGCTGTTGCTCTGGCAGATTCAGAGGGCCTCAGCGTGGGACCCTGCTAGATGACCCTTGGCTATTTAGAGATGTGAAGAACATGTGAAGAAGTTTCTGAAATGACAGATATGCCAAGGGCCTCTGGCTTTCCCATTTCTTTGGGTAGTATACAGATTCACAATATTACAGATTTTTAAATGCTTTTCTCTCCTTTTTTTTTTGGATCAGAAATAAAAACAACAGGGAGAACCACGAGACCTGTCTGCAGATGAAGGACTGAGAAGGAAAGGAAGCCAAAGGAAAACACACAAGTCTTTCCCTGTATCATTCAGTTTTGTAGAACTAAAGCATATTCCAAAGCACAACTAAAGCATATTCCAAAAGTAATGCCATTTGTGAGTTGACTGCTTTCCTTTACATTTTTGACCTGGAGTATTTCTGGTCTCAGTCAGAAGGCTTTTGTGAAATGTTTCTATTCTGACACAGGCTATTGTGTTTAGCTCGCTGGGCATGTACAGTACCTTCTGGCTTGCCTCGCTCTTCATAAACTCATGTGTTTCCTTTGTGCTTGACAAAGGTAGGAAGGAGCCTGTTCAGGGACCAGGCTGTCCTGCTGACCTGCTGGTGCCACCGGCAACACAAACCCTTTTCCCTGTGAGCCAGCTTGCAGAGATCAGCTCTCTGCCAAGCCATTTGCTATGGCCACACGCTGCCACTGGAGTTTAATTATACCCTTCATCACACAAAAGCAGCTAATTCATGCTATAAATCATACCCAGACACGCAATTTTGGCATCTCATTTTGTTCATGTGAAATTATTTAATGCAACTGAATTTGAGGTGAGGAACTCTTTTATGTTGTCGAAGTTTAGAGAAAGATTAATAGATTATTTGTTACTGGTTTAATAAATGCACTCCACAAACTGCAATCAACCGTCTCGTATTCATTTCACAGCTTCTAATTGGAGCAGGGTACAAGCTCTATTTCCAATCTGAAGCGCCAAGCTTATGTTTATTAAAACATAATTACCTTAATGTAATTGTTTTGAATTATTACAGCTCCATTAAGTAGGACATAGTTAAAAGAAATAAAAACTTTCCTTGATCAGGGTTGATTTTCTAACCAGTTATGGAAACGACCACAGGAAAATAAACCCCAAACTCCAATGAGGTTGCTTTCCTCATGTGAATTTATCACAGTCTTTGTACCTAAATTAGGGCTGTACCTAATTTTTTTTTTTTATCTATAGTTTCTGCATCACTCCACAAACATCAAAATGTACAAAGTTTACTGTTTTAGGGGCAGGAGTTTATGGTCTCCTCACTGATCACAAGACTTCAATAGCAAACGATGAAGGAAGCAAAGGTCTCATATTTTTTTGTCACCAGGCTCCAGGCTCAGACTGACATCAGAAACCTCAAATATGTGAAGAGTATTCAGCAAGGAGAGTTTAAGTATTTCAGTACATCAGGATTTCCAAAAAAACAAACCTGATTCCAAATGTGCGTTTTGCAGTTTTCTCCTGTCTTTAACAATGCTCTTGCAGAGGCCAAATGGACTGGCAGGAAGGAGGAAGAAGAGATGATCAACTAGGCTAGAATTTGAACTGTTTAAAAATTGGCTTATGATGGTGCAGTTTGAACGCATTTCTAACTTCCAGGAGCCTTGTCTGACCAAATTCAGTTGCTTTACATAAATTCCACTTTCCGATTAGGCTGTATGAATTTTCACTTGCACAAAACCTCAGGAGTAAGATTTGCAAGCTAATCTATTTTACTCCTGTGATGGATCCAGATCACTGAGATTTCCAGTACTCATTTTCTCTGGGTAGAGATGTTCACTCAAACAGAGTGGGGACTTCACTTTAAAACAATTTATTTTTATTGTCATTTTACTACAACCCTTGTTCTTCTCCACCCCTCAGAGCTTCAGAAGAAAATCAATTTTACTCCTCCTATACCCCATTTGGAACAAGCTTCCCAGAATCAAAACCAATGTTCACAACATTTTAGATATTAGATGGGGTTTTCACACTGCAGAAGCAATAAGTATTGGGCCAGAAAAGTAGACCTGGCAGAAAGAAATATTTTCTGAATAGCATTACATGTTCATGGGACCTGATAGGGGTGTGATGTGGCTTGTACTCTCCAATAGACACACTAAGCCCAATTCTAGTCTGGATTTGTTTTCCCTGGTCCTCTGCTCACACTGAAGATGCTACTAGGTAGCTGGGGCAAAGCAATGCAAATTGTGATTTCAAGGCTGCCAGTACTCTGGATTTAACTGCAAATCTCTCAGTATTCAATTTTTTAATTAAAATGCCAGGTCCTGGATTTACATTTGCTGGCAGTCCTCATGGGTATGGAGAAAAGCTTTGGACACTGATCTGAGAGTCATCTAAAAATGAAATAAGTTTTAAAAGCAAATAAAAAAGAAACCCATGTTTGCTTTTATATAACCTCACCATCATGAAGTGAGTTCCATGATCTTTTAAGACCCGATTCATGTGTTTTGAACATAAGGGTGTAGCCAAAGAACAAGTATGACTTAGGCCTCCCAGGCTGTGCAGTCCACCTAACTGTGTGACAAACTCAGCTGTGCAGCCCAATGCACATATCTGGGAAGCTGAGTGCTGGCTCAGTGGAACTTAAGACTGAGCCATAGGAATTATATAGAGACCAGAAAAAGGTGGTCAGCAAAGGAGGGGTCAGTGCTTAAATCAATTTGCAAAAGCAGTCTCTTCGGTGTGGGTCACAGCAGGAGTGTTCTCCCTGGATGGACTGCTACAAGCATTCTTGGAAGGAATTTCTTAGTGAAGTGAGCTTGCAAGACTGAAAGTGTAGTGCTCTGTGCTCCCCACTGGCACAGCAGCAGCAAGGGTTTTCCAGGGTATCTCCTTGCCATCCCTACAGGCATCCCAGAGACAGCAGGTTCAGAAACTGCAGGTGCCCCTTCAGACCCATGGCTTGTGGAATGCAAGAATTGATTTCCACATTTGTGCACATTTCTAAGTTATTACCATTAAGAAAGCAGAAAATTTAAATCCTGATCTGGTTTGTAAATTGGAATTTTGCCTTTTGTAACCAACTTTTTTTTTTGTTTCTCCATTTTCTAGTCTTTGCCTAGTTTTTTTGTCTGTTTTGGTCTCCTGTTTTACCTTCTCAGTTCTTGATGGTTTAATCTTCATAGCTAAGGAGTGGGTTTTCTTACTTGGCGTGTGTATGAGCACACCTCTCCAGGGAGGCTACACAACACTACCATAATACCAACAAATCCTGATATTCTCTCTTCTGTAAACTGAAGTGCAACTTTATAGCTGCAAGAATCAAAGTTCTATGTAATACAGGGGATTTATGCCATTGCTCTCACTTCACAGGAAAAGTAGCTCTAGTCTGAGATAGTAAAGGGGAAGCCATACACCAGTGACCTCCACATGTCCTCTTGTGGCAAGAAATGTTGACCCTTATGGCTACAGCCTGGGGCCCTTTTCTGCACTGAATAAGCATGTATCAAAAGAAACATCTCTGTAGTTAGATCACAACAGAGGGGCTACAGTACCTTGGTGTCATTGTGTAGCCTCAGCCTGGCCCAATTTGGCAGCTAAAGGTGGTAGCTGACAGAGAATGACTTCCGAAAAACCCTTTGCTGTTTCTGCTCTGATTTTGAATAGCTGTAGGGAAAGAGATGGTTTGAGGGAAAGAAGTAGGCTCAATAACCTGGCCTGAGCGATCTATGGCAATTTGACATCCCCATCACATAATTTAGTGCTTATATTTTCAGGAAGCCCTTCAAAGCTTTTAAGGAAGATTTAACGCACTGCCAGAAGAGAGTTCCTTATGACATTATCTGTCTAGTCATTCACACCCTCTTATTTTCCCTTTCTCCTTTGCCCATGGAGGTGGGGCAGGCTGACAGAGGTGGAGAGCAGCGTGTGGCAGGCTGGAAAGAGCCCTATGGCAAGCGGGGTGCTTGAGTCACCCCTCATGAGGACAGGTCAACATCAAAGAGGGTTTCACAGGTTCAGGAAGGACCTCTCCCTGCCAGCTGCAGCACGAGGGCTGTGGTAGGGCAGTGAAGGGAATCAGGAGATCACAGCAGTGAAAGCGGCACCGGGAATGGGTGAATCAGGGGAGCTGCCAGTCAAATGCAGCAGGGTTCAGCAATATGGCTAGCGTGCACTAAGCAAAATTCTATGGAAAAGGCTTTTATTTCCTGGATAAAAATCACACAGGGCTATATTCTTATCAGTTGACTGTTCTATCTAGACGGACATAAAAATGCCAGTTACTAAATGGGCTGCAAAATCCTGAGCTCAGCTGGGGCTTTCTGTGTGGTCACCAATGGCACTTGGAGCAACAATGAACTTGTATGTGTGCTTTGCGAGATACATGGATAGCTGCACCTCTGAGGGTTTAAATATTGTAACTACAGGACCCTTAATACTTGCTGGAAAGTGCTTAGCTCTCACTACCTCTTCCTGACCCAACCAATCAAAAGAACTTTTTCAGACAGTAGAAACTTTTGTTGTTGAAACTTTTATTGTTTTGGCTTCAGACCCTGCGGCACCTGACTGACCTCCTGCCACTGGGGTGGTGAGGACAGCTCTGGAGAGCTGCAGCTGTTAAACAACAAAACTAGAAAAATTTGGTATAAATCATGCTTAGAACAAAAAGGACAAAAATAGTGAACCCAGAGAAATTCCTCTGTAATCTACAAGGCTGGGTGACTCTTGGAGTAGAATACACAGAGACACTGGAAAGAGAGACTCTTGAAACAGTTCTTCCTTTTCTTGTAGTGAAGGCATCGAGAGCAAAACCTTGGAGAGCTGAAACAGCAGATGTTTTTATGTCAACATAAGTAAAACATAACATGAGGAAATGCAGAGAATCTTCTGCAGGATTTAGATGAAAAATAAAAGTTTCAGCCTTGTGGAGATATGATGACAGATCTGCAGGCCGCAGTGCAGCAATAAGTCCCGTCTAAACAAGGGCAAAACAGTTACAGTTTGCTATTACTTTTCAGCACCTTTTGATAAAAAAATCAGAAAGTAGCTCTAAATCAAAGGATGAAATTGTTCAAAGGAACAGGAATGGTTCATATTCTCACATGTGCTGCTCAGAAACTCCACAGTGAGACAAGAAACACCATTCAGGCTATGCAAAGAATCTATGCATTTTCTCACTTGCAGAAAACAGATAAAATAAGAAAAATATGGGATATGCCAGCTAATCATCATGTCAATTTGTTTTAACTTGATCAGCTTTAGTTCAGTTTGATGTAAATAAATACAGACTTTCAGAAGAGGAGCAACTGAAGTGGAGATTTGCTTAGTGGTTTACGTTGCCATTTGGATACGTTACAGGCAACCATTTCAATAGCAGAGGTGGGGTACTTAACTTTGGTTTTATTTATTAGTTTTGAAAGCAGGAGCTTTGAGAGTTTTGGTTGCACAGCTGCTGAGTGAGTGATTTTCTACTGTTTGAGACTCAGCACTCAACTACTGCTCTTATGCACAGCCATGGCTCTAACCACCGGCTCCTGAACAACTGATCTTCAGTGGATATGGTGCAGAGTGATAGGAAATGGAAGGAAGTGCTGAACGCTTTGTAGCTCTTCTGGTGGGCAGTGTCCAACTCTTCTGACATTGAATACCATCTTAATTAGGGGAAATCTATCCAGATGAGGTTACTTTGCCAGTTAAAGAAAGGGCTTATCCCCTTTGTGCACCTCACACACAGCCTTCCAAATTATTTGTTTTATCTGTCCTGAATGCAGCAAGAATGACTGTTTTTCCAAAGATGTTGTAAAACCCATATCACTCGGGAATGAGGACGGTGAAATCTTCGCCAATGTATATATAAATAGCCCAGCACCTTTTCTGACACCCATTATCCACACTGACCAATCAGGGTAACCTCTCCAGAGACAGGCCAGCAACAACAATAAGAGGCTTATTAAATATTATTCATTACCTTCAGTGGAAGAAAATAGAAGCCTAATTCATAGTCTTGGTTCCAAGAAAACATTTGATAGGATCCCAAGGGATTTTTTTATTCTTTTCTTTAGAAGTTTTTAATTTTGTCTCTAAGTTTAGATCATGGATAAAATGTTTTTCCAGCAAACTATGTCTTGGTGATAACAACTTGAAATCCCTTCCACGTTACCTCTTGATTTAAGAGGAATGAAGCAAGAATGCCTCCTCTCTTTCCGCTAGTGTACCATCCTAGTCACACTTACCAGGTTATAAGTGAAAATCTGCGAGGCAGCAATACCAGAAATTGCTCATTCAGGTTGTCTTGAAAACCTAACTCAACTCTTCTTGAAATGTTTCCTACCTACCTGTGTCACAGTTAGGACTCAAAAATGATTTACCATAAACCACTTCTATTGGCCTATTTTATTAAAAGCATATGTAACCAGTGAATTCTCAGGTGAAATCGCTTTGAAATATTTTAGTGTAAAGAGTCTAGTAGAACTACACAGTATTTTTCAAGAAAATACAGCAACTCTGTTAAAAAAATATCACTAAATGCAGACATCTTGCAAAAATTCTGTAACAACATTTGGCCTTGTATTCTTCTCAAACTCAAAAATTTTTTTTAACCCTTGCTCCTTCACTCATTCAAAATCAACCCATGAAACAAGGCAGATAATTTCTGTGGAAAGCCAATCATCAAGATAAAATATACTCAAAAGAACAATGTTTCTTTACTTTCTCATTAGGTTTAAAAAAAAAAAGAAGAAGAAATGAGCAAAGGCCATTTCGGGTGGTAAACCCCTGCCCTCCAAGTAATTTTTTGCACTTTTCATTACCAGTATTTTCTTCTTCTAAAATAAAATGCTCCTACTCACTTGTGAAAACCCGAGTAAAATGACTGGGAGACTGATGAAGAGCTTGATCCTGCAAATGGAAATTAATAGAAGCAGCTTACATGACCGAAGCCACTTAGAGTTAGGACACGTGGCGGCACAGCCCTCATTCTGCACTGTACACCTAGAAGCTGTCTCCAGCTGCATGCTAAAATGATCCTTGGCTTGTACATTCTTTTTAAACAAGAGAAAACCAGAAAATATTGAGGCATAGTTGCTCAAGGAGTCCATCAGCTATGATCAAAAGAAAACAGAGGCTTTTCTCAGCTAGCTTTGCTCACCTCAGTAATATTTTTAAGAACAATAGTGGAATGAATGTCCTCAAGAAGTGTTGCCTAATGTCTTGAGGACCTTTGCATCATTATTTTTGGAGTCCAAATGCCCTACAAGTGGTGCAATGGAGCTGTCAGACTCATGACCACCCCTGCAAACCAACAAAGTTACAGGAAAGGACAGAAAAAGAAAGGTGCCTTAGAGACTGTGCATTAACTGTAAGTCTAGCTCCATCCCAATTGACCATGTTTCCACTACTGGAAACAGGTATTAAATTGGCACTTGAAGAAGCCAGAGTCATCTCATGCTGTTTCTTAATCATTTTGTATCAGTTACGCAAACTCCAGATATGGGGGAGGTGAACAATCCAGCACAATGCTTCAAGCCTGAGTGATCAGGATAGAGGAAACATTTCATTACCTTGATTTTGATGATGCTGGAAAGTATTTATACACAAAATTATTGATATAATTGATCTCCTTAGAGGTTCACTAGTTAACATAAGTTGACATTTTCCAACAGTGGCAGAATAAATATATACATAGAGAGATTTCAAAGGATGAAGAGACAGCAGCGGTGTCTTCTTTGCTCTTGGCTAGGTAATACATATGGCTAGATGTAATATTTCTACTGCTATAACATAGTTTGTTCTCCTAAGCCTGTAACAAAAATAAATGTTTGAAACTGGCACAGAATTCAGATCATTTAACTGACTAAATATTAGGCAGCCTGTTCTAGTTCATCAGTTTAGGCTGTGTCCCTATCCAATTATAGAGACATTCCTAAAGAGAATAAACTGCCCAATATTATTCACTTCAGCATCATAAATAGGGGTCCTGAACTGGGCAGCCTGGAACTACCTTAGTGTCTGAGCTGTGATCTGCAAGACTCTGTAGTCTGCAAGGCCATTCTTGGAGTCTGCAAAGTGACTTTGATCTGCCTAGTCTCAAGTCCAGCAGCAGGGAATTGATGGTAGCAGGCAGCTCATGGTTGTCTGACTGACAAAGTGTGCAGGTGGGATATCCACTACTCCAAAGACAACTTATCCACACACTCACTCCTTTCTCTGTACCGTATTTATCTGTGATTATCCACTACATAGCTCATTTACTTTTACCTTCTAGTTCCCTCCCACTCTATGACTTTGGTTGTACAGTGACTTGGAAATCTATACCAGGGGTTTGTTGAGCCTAATTATGAATGGGATTGTTAAGTAGGAACCTTAATTAGCAGTGTTTCAGATATAAATGGAAGCAATATTCTGCTCTCCTGAAAGCAGTAGTGAACTTTCTGTGAAGCAATCTGTGTAGTGACTCGGTGTAGACAGCAGGCAGATCCATTGAAAAAATTGTTAGAGAGGAGAATGGAGAAAGGGGAAGCTGAGAAGGGAGAGAAAACCAGTAACTATTTTTGTTCAAAAACAAAATGTAAAAACGTTGAGGAAGGGGTGGGTTAGAGGATAGCCCATGCATCATAGTATCTTGGTTAGATGTCTCATTCCAGTATGTGCATTTGTGGGAGCTAATTTGGAGCTGAAGTCTCCTCCAGCTAATCAGCCTGCAATTTATGGACTATTTAGCCATTCCTCAGTGATGAGAAATACTGGGCAGGCATTCTCAGAAAGTTACTGCCTTCTCTGCAGCCCTTACATCACCATCCAAACTCTGCAGTCATCATCTAGAAATTTATACCTCATAGCTAGCTACTATTTCTGTAGAGAAAGTGCTACACTATTTCTTACCAAGAAGACAGCTTGTAATGATAGGCAACTTTAAAAAAATCTTGTGAGAACCTGCATATATGATAATGCACTGTTGGCAGCTTGTCAAGGACAGAACTGCAAAAGCAATTGTGTAGTTTTGAGGAAGAGACTGCAATTAAAGTTCAGTTTCTGTGGCTTGATGAAGAACTGACAGAGAAATTAGGATGCCAAGTACAGAGCTGGTGTTAAATTACCAACACTTCATTTACTTATCCTCCAAACAATCACTCGAGATCTCTTACTTAATGAAAGAGTTAAAAATAAAACCTCTAAGAACGTTTAAATCTGGCCACAGATATTTCATGGAAACTAGTGTTTCCCAGCTCCCTGTAAGCCCTTAGGGTTTCCTTCCTACACCTTGACATGCTTCAGTTAGAGACAGCTGAAAGCATTAAGCTTTTAAAACAAGAGTCTATTTACATGAAGCTTTTTTTGGGTCTACAACGTTTCCACTGGCAGTAGTGATGGTAGGAGATTAGATTAGGCAAGGACCCAGACAATTCAAGCGTCTGTCCCCAATGAGAGTACATCTGCACAGGACAGTGTTTGAATGGCGGAAGGACCAGCTGCCTCCCTGTCTTTTCTGTGGTGGCCACTCCTGCAGGCAGAGGGGCAGGCTGGGCTCAGGGCTCAAGCATCAGTCCTGGGGAGCAGGTGAATCCTCTCCTCATAACAGCTCTGCCTGCAAAAATAGGCACATTTTGAGGTGTTTATATTCCTTGGATGCTGTTTCCAGTGCTGGTGTAACCATCCTCCTGTACAGCAGTCACAAATACTGTGCCACATGCACCTTTCTGCATGGACAACTAGGTATAAACGAAGGGCAATTGTACAAATTTTGAATCAGACTGGGCAATTAAAAACACAAGTGTCCTCTCTGTGTTTAATATTTTTCATTAAATACTATTTTTGTGATACTGACTGGGCAGTATCTCTAAGCACTTTGAAGACCATCACCAAATCTTTGTTTAAACACAGGCAATTTTGTATGAGTTTATCTGCTTCACTGTACTAAATAACATTACTGACCTTGCTGTTCTTCTAGTTTAGTCACATTAATGATCTGACTTGAGGGGTTTCACAAATATTTAATGTTACCTGTGCCCTAGCTCATGCTCAAAACCTTTTTCTAAATACCCAAGGAAACAGGAGGTGAGCTCCAGCTGTGCAAATAGAAGGAAAAGGTATGGGCACTCTAGTTTTTGGATAGCTGCATCACCTCTTCATTCCTTATGATTACAGAACACCTCTCTAGTAGATGTGGCAGTTGTGCCTTCGTATGCTCAGACTAAGCAGAAGGTAGCTGAAAAATGGCTGAGAAACCACCAAACCCAGATACTTTGCTTTACCTGACCAACAGGTGCTCATATACTTGCTCTGAAACTCCACAAACATCCCAACCCAATTGATGTATTTCTGGTGGAGGAGAGTGGGACAAAACATACAGAAAAAGACGAATGTGGGAGAGAGAGACAGAATGAGAAGGATGGAGGTCATGAACAGAAACAACATGTGGGAGACAGGAAAAGACAAAGGGAAATAAGAAGAAAAAGTATTAGTACAATACAATAGGCAACAGGAAGGAAAATATGTTGAGGCAAAACATTGGAAAAGACACAAGAAAGGAGAAGAGAAGGAGGCAAGGACTTCGCAAGAGAGATAAGCAACATCAAAAAAAAGCAGTAGATTTCTTATTTTATCTTCTAGAAAACTGTTGTCAAAATAAGATAATACTTAACTACAGTTACTGTTATTAATGCATGTATGTGGACATTGCAAAAGTGAAGAGATTACCAAAGCACGTAGCTCTGGTGGGATGTCAGACACCGAGAGAACTCACAGGAGGATGATCCAGCAGTTCTCCTGAAGGGGAACAGAAACACTCTAGGGCAACCTGGGTGGAAAGCCCTTTGTCTCTGCTCACCTGCAAAGGAAGAGCTGAGCAGGTCATCAAAAGAGCCAGTTGCCTTTCTGAGTTTAGTGGCAGGTTTGAGTGAGGATGTCGAGGTCGGAGGGAACAGGTTGTTCTCACAGCATATTTTGAGGCAAAGAAGCCCACTTTCTTTTGCAGTTTGCATGCCAGTACTGGTGGTAATTCAACAATGCTTTAGCATGGGTTTTAGCTGAATCAGCGTTTGTAGTTAATATGATCTAATGGATGCAGCATAGCAGCAGCAGGATACTGGTGCTATTTCTAGCTAGTATACTGGGCAGCCTTGAGCATGTGAAATTTCCTATCTGTTCCTCAGTTTCCCCTTCATAAATCAGGTAGTGGTACTCACTGGTTTGCTAATGTACTTTGAGATCCCCAAGAGAAAGACATTAAATAAGAGCTGGGCGTGACTAAAATTACCTTTTCCTCCTGTGTACACAGAATTAATTGCCTTCTTCATTTTCAAGTCTTTCACACATTGTGCATTGCTTCTCTGCTCTGCTTAGTACCTATATCACATCAACAGACTTATCTTCTCACTTGCTTATCGATTTCATAAAAATTCTGATATTTCTTAGCCTAGTTTTAAAGTAAATGACTGAAGACTATGGAGTCCAATAGCAGAGTGATAGTAACATTATCCAAGTCCCCAGAAAAATTAAAAAACTTTCCCTCCTAATCTAGGCATAATCTGCTAATTCCATTTACCTCACTTGAGAGCACTATTCATTAGGGTGCAAGGGGAGATCAGAAGTCGTCCTCAATTTGCAGTGCAGACCCCACATCCAGCCAGCTTTACGAATAGCAGAAAACATCATGAGCTGTGTGTAACTCGCTTAAATTTTAAATGTAATGATATATTTTGCTACAGATTTTATTGCCCTAGCATTTTGAAGGAAGCCTATTTTTAAAAACTGCTTAAAATATCCTCCCCACTATGCACAAGTACCTATTAAAACCTCCTTTTGTTGTGCCCTAAGACATCTCCATACTATCAGAGATCTATAATATCTCACCTACTTGCCTCTTATATTTGTAAACGTTAGTGAAATCTGTCCCCTCACCCTTTACAAGTAATGGACAACCTTCTGGTTACATTCATCTACAAAATAGGAATGTCATTCATCCCAATAGCTGCTACTTTTAGTAGCATACTCCCTAGTGGTGGCTAGCTGTCCCTAGGGTGACAATCAGGCTCCTCGCACATTGCAGGAGAAGAATATATCAATCACCAAATGAAAATCAGTCCTGAAAGGGGAAGATGGTACTAAGAAAGTCAAGCAATAATACTTGATAATATGTTTGCAATTAAAAAGTTATGAGTGACTTCCAGATATCAAAGAAGGAGGAGGAAAGTAATAATTTATATTTGGCATGATTTTCAAAGTTGTCATTGTACTTAAAGGTTCCTATTGAAGTCACTGTAAACTGTGGGTATACAGCACCTTTGAAAGCCTTGCCAAAATTGCCTTTAGACTGTAAGCTCCTTAGGGCAGAGACCTGTTACTCATTTGGCAAATTGTATTGCAATGTTGCTTTACCTAAACAGGGCTGTTTGCGTAATAGTAATAATAATAATAGATAACAGATTTGAGCTGGAATTCAGAAATATCTGATGTGGTTCTATAGCCTTGTTATAAACATAGTATTTCAAAACATTAAATAAGAGCTCATTTTATAGGCAAATCACCAAGGAAGTATGACCAAAGGAAGTTGGGTGAAAACAATTTAGAAACAGAGAGGTGTTTGCTTAGTCAGACCTTGAACTTCCTTCTGTTGTGTCTTTCATGTTATTTGACTCACAGGCTGTCAGCTGGGAGCCAGGGTGAACAGGTAGGCCATGAAATATGCATCTGCCTGAGGTTATTTTGGAGTGTAGAATATAATACATGTAAGCACATACATCAGCACACATACTCTCAGCCCTGGGGGTGCTGCTACACTCCCCAAATTCATGTGCAATCCCTCTGCCTGTGCCAGAAAAAATGAATGCATGTTGACTCACTTTGCCTGGGAAGTGCTGGAGCCTTAGGTTTCAAATTCATAGGGTATCAGCACAGCAGCTATTATTCTTTGCTCTTACTTTGAAAATATGGCTCAGATCACCAACCCAGTCTACCCAGCTACAACTCAGTACAGTATTTTGAGGTTAAGTTTACAAAGTAAACTAATTACAGACATTCTCGACACACATATGAAAAATCAGTGGTGACAGAAACGGAACTCTCACCCGAAGAGTGTCGGGGAAGCTGCAAAGAGTCCACACCTTCGCAAAACCATCTGCTTATTTCTCTAAGCCCTGCTTTCCTCCAGCTGTTCCTCATCTGCAGAGTGGGTATAATGACACTGACTTTTCTGAAGGGCTTGGGGGCGGGTGAGGAAGAGCACTGCCCAAAGAAGGTGTGTGATATTCTCAGAGGAATGTCTGCTGCATCACTGAATTAGTGCCACTGTGGCTCCAGGTGTTGGCTATGTCAGCAGACAGCAATGCAAACCCTCTTTCACAGTACTATTTATCCAGAAGATAATTATAAGGAAAAGGAAAGAAAACTGACCAGTGCTAATAAATGCCAGTGCTTTTAGGAATTAATTTGAAAGCCAGTTTTTTAGGTATCAGATTATAGGAATCATAAAGTTAAACCGTGCACTTACTTTAATGAACTTGGTCAAAAGTGCTGTCTGGAGTGTTTATTTATTCATTAATTTTTACTTTAGTTGACAAAGTAAATCTGCCCTTGGTTTTCATAAAAACTTTCTTGCTACATTCTATTTAGTTTAAATTGGCATCTATTTGATTCAACCTGGAAAGCCCAGCCAAATCCAATTAATGTCATTGAAACTCCTGGAGTTCACTTTTTTTCCCCCCCTCAGTTCATAAACTGAAAGGAAGAATTCCAGGGCTCTAAATTTGAAATTGTTCCCACTTTCATTTGCAGGATTGAATGGAAGGGAGTAAACAAAAATGTCATGGAAATAAGAAAACAGGCTCTGGATCCTGGTTTTGCCTGGCTGGCGGGTTTTCCTCTCGCTACAATACTTTGGAGTTTTTTGCATTTTGTTTTTGTTAAAACTTCCAAGCAGCCCAGCTGAAATCCTGGTGGACTTGGTTGGAGGTGGCAAGCCATGGTGCTGCTTCTTTTATTCACAGACCTCAGAGTGCTGCTTGTAAGAAGAGAACCTGTGTTAATATCTATTTCTTCTGGATTCCCTCACCACCCTGCTTCTGGTAAGGCCAGTATGGAGCTTGGGCTCTTCGAGGGCAATGGAGCATGGTCCGGCAGCTCTAGGGAAGTGTGTGGTCCCTGTCTCTTGGCTCCTTCACTGATGGTAGGACCACGTGCCTCTGTGGGTCATTGGCTGCCCCTCCAGATGTAGCATTCGCCTTTGTGAAGAAGAGGGTGGTCCTGGTCCTCCAGCAGCCTGGCAGCTGACTGGCCAAGGAGGTTCCCCTTTCCTTCCTGAAAGGGTGTAGCTGGGCAGCCACTGGGCCGCAGATGGTAGAGAAACAAGTTAATTTTGCTCACAAAATCTTCAGTAGCTCATTACAGAAAAGGAGTCTTCAAAAATATTGCTAAAATATAAATGTTTTTCAGGGGTTGCCACAGAAACATGTAGAGCATATAATCCAAAATAGGATGTCTAGACAAACTCCTACTGTCTGACCTTTTATGTATTTCCTAATCCAGCCAATCTTGCCAAGCAAATTGGTGACTAAGCAGCAATTCACTTTACACGGTGTCGTAAAGGTCTGACAAGGCCCAGGTCATGGTTATAAATTTCAGTCTGGCTACTTCAGCAACTCTCAGCTTCCTTTACCAGCACGGCTCCCGTGTGGTTTCTGGGCTGTGATGTGTGCTCTGGATTATCGTGAAGTAATTTTGGGGCTGTAAATTCCAAAACCCACAGCTCTGCTGCAAAACAGAGAGCACTTTCATCCAGCAGAATCCCAGAGTTTACATAAAGCTGAAAAAAGAGAGGCTGAGAGAGTCTTGGGCGAGAGTGAAATGAAAGGCTGGTGGTGCTGGAGCTTGCAGCAGCCGCCTCCTTCTGCGAGCTGGAGCTAGCGGGCAGTGTCTCTCCTTGCCCTAGTACCTGGGGTGCTGATCACCCAGAGCTAGTGGCACTGGCACACGCTAGTCCTGGCAAGTCCTGGAGGTCTTTCTGCTCCAGATTCCCCTTTCTTCCTCCCCACAGTAACACCTTTGTTTTTCTCTGATCCTCCTGTTGTGGCAGAAAAATCACCACATGCTATTCAGTGATGTGTCATTTATCAGCATGGTTGGATTTCTTAATGAATCTAAAAAATGGCTTTTTAAAAAAGGGAAGTAGAAAGGGGGCAGTGACTCAGTACTCTGTAACCTTTAAAAAGCTGTGTTTGTCTATGTGTATGCATCTTTGTATACATATATACACATAAATGTATGCGTAAGTGCATTTGCATACATGCAGATATAGACTTGCACAAGCTGGATTTATAGATTAATAGATTTTACAGCAAAAAGAAACTGGTGCAGAACTTTGTTCCATATTGCCCATTCCTCTCTCCCCCTGCAGAATGAGATTTGGGTCCATATTCAGGCTGAAGGTAGGAGGGCTGCAGAAAAATGGTATCGGTGCTTCTGAGTTAAATTTGTTCAGGTACACGTTCTGGTAAAGACTGAAGAAATCTTGTACACGTTGCAGGGATACGGCTACATAACACATGTGTTCCTGTACAGAAAGCAAGAGGGAGAAAAGAGAGCTATCGTCAGAAGGAAATGTGAGGGAGGACTCAGAATAGATAAGAAGAAAAAAGTGAAATAAATCACAATTTGATCAGCACAGTAAAAGAATTGTGTTCTGTCCAGTATTATATAGTGGTAATTGTACACTACGTATTAAACAGTGGTAAGAATTAATGATTTAATATCTGGCCACTCCATTACAGCTGGTTACAGAAAGGTGTTAGACTTTATATATATTTTCTGTGAAGTTTAATTTTCCATGTGGTATTTGGTCAGGAAATGGAGAGCCTCTCAGGTGGAGTGCCAGGAGAAACTTTTCTGAGGATGACATGTGTTGGGGAAAGATCACAGGGGTGAATATTTCATCTTCTAAAACACTTGCTTTGTTCTATGCACAAGATGTTATTTCGACAGCAGAGGTTTCATTCTTCAGAAATATTTAAAAAAATAGGGGAAGAAAGAGGTTTCCGCAATACACGGATAGCAATTCATCCAAGTAGAACAGAAGTTAACACCTTGTGATTAATTAGAGATTAATAGGAGGCACATGAGGAAAAGCACTGTTCTGAAACCACATCCTGCATCACTGCCCTTTTCCTCTGGAGGTTCAGAAGTTTCTTCTTCAAAAGGCTGTTACCATAGGCCTTGCAGCACAGCACACGCAGTAGAGCCCTGGTGTCAGGAGAGCTACCTCTTAATCCTCCTACTGTCCTGGGGCGGTGTGCCTGTTTTATCATCCTGTGTTATTTCTTCCTGGGCCTGATTTCCTTGGTTCTTTTGTACAGGCAGCTCCTCTTACTCCACGTTTGTGCAGTGCCTCGGACAGTGAGACTCTAATGAAGAAGGCCTTAGGTGCTACCACAAACAATTGACTAAACCACCACAGCAGTTAAAATTTGACAGATTTCCCAGATCCTGAAAAATATGTCTTCTGATGGGAAGAATTAGGTGCCACATGCTTCGTATGTAGAGTAGGCAGCTCAGGACCATGAACTCCATCAGTGTGTGATCACTGCATCCCAGACTGCCTCCAAACTTGATGTCACCAATTAGCTCACTTGTGTAAGCCTAAACACTAATTCTAATCCTAGCCCTAATATTCCTAATCCTCAACCCTAACACTAACCTTAGTGACTATAAATCTAAACTAATGCTAGCTCCTAATCCTGATGACCCTAACGCTAAGCCTAACCCTAAGCTTAACACTGACCCTGACCATAACCGTAAGCCTAACACTCAACTCTAGCCATAACCTTGACTCCTGACCCTAACTCTAACCCTAATAACCTCAACCCTAATTCTAATGACCCCAATCCTAAACCTAAGACTAATTCTACATGAAAGTAAATCTAGAATTGTCTGATCTAACTGTAATCAATAACTGGTGTAAATGGTGCTTTTCAGCTTTTTTCGTAGCAATTCCCTGTGGCCATTTTGCTGGCCTGATTATGTTATGGTTCCTCGTTTTTGCTTGAATGAAAAAGGTGAGTGTGTGATGTGTTCCTCTGCTTTAGAGACACACTAAATTGGGGGAACAGAGAGTTGTGTTCTTGGAGCCACATTTGCTTGAGTTTGGCTGCCTTATTGGTATAGCTGGCAGTCGCCGTGGTGCACTCAGTGAAGTCATTTTAGCTATTGGCTGCAAAGAATGATCTGCTTGGGGCACAGTGCTGCTGGCCTTCCCCGCTTTTCTTTTTTTTTCTTTTAAGAAAGTCTCCTGTTCCTTGCAGTTGTAAGCAAAATTGTATTTTGACGTATGGTTAGATTTCACTGAGAAAATGGCAGTCTGATCCCACACTCCATCTCAACTTCCCTTACACACATACAAATTATATTATACATACTTGTGTATATGTTCTGTCATTTAATGTCATGTAACTGCTGGCTATACGACTATCCCACTCTTGAAAAATGGATTATTCATTCTGATGTTTGCTTTGAAGTCTGAGCAGGTGTGTTACAGGTTGCTGTGTTACTGGATCTGGCAGGCTTTCATCCAAACACAGCACTCATAATTCACTGTTTTCTCCATTCCCTGGTAATGGTCACAAGATGGTCCAGTCAAGAGATAACACTCCTCTGGAAAATATTTATCAGGGAAAGGCAAAGAAACATGCTAGACAGTCGTTGATTACAAAATTAGCAGGCTTAGAGTCCTCAAGGATCTATGACTTCTACTCCATTTTCTCAGATTCATTTTCTTATAAATAAACAGAAAACACAATTGTGCAAAATA
This sequence comes from Neomorphus geoffroyi, assembly GCA_033558235.1. NCBI lineage: Eukaryota > Metazoa > Chordata > Aves > Cuculiformes > Neomorphidae > Neomorphus > Neomorphus geoffroyi. Next base: position 816,971 of record JAUMJM010000028.1, read on the forward strand.
AGATGGTATGTTTTGTTACAGAAAACATAAAACATACTCTGATGTGTAAAAGGAATACACCTTCATCTTTTCAACATAACAACGAAGCAGGTGACAAGTAGGAACTACTGACACCATCAGTCTTCCTCTTTTGAATCTTAGGGAAACAAACCTAACATATTGCAAAGCTGCAAATTTTACACACAGTCTATTTAGCAGTTTCCTGCCATTGTTAGCCTCCTCATTTCTCTTCCACTCCCTCTATTAATTTATCGCACCAATTTATTGTATCATGTAATAATTTTGGTTTTCAGCTCCAGAGGAGATAGCTGTCACTTGGTATATATTTGTAGGATGGTACCTTGATATAATGGGAACACCAGATGAACAAGTATTAGAGAACAGCAAAAGACAACACAAACATCAAGCAGACCCAAACAGAAATATCCTGGCTTAGGGTATTTTTTTTATTAGGGAAAGTAACATTTTTTTTTGTTTGAAAAAAAAATTTTCATGATATAGGCAAAGGCTGCTCATACCTCAGATTTTGTGGGCTACACAACAGTCAAAGGAGTGTGGTCTAAGTAATATTAATGTTTTTTAGACTAATATTTAGCTTGACAATGGAATTGTACAACCAATCAATGCTGACTCTATCCTCATAAATAAATGCAAACTCCAGGCTGAATGGATCTTGAAAATCTCATGAAGACACTAATGTTAACTGCTCCCCCAAAACACCTCAACACTGTTCTGCCCACTTGTTTGGTCTCACATTACGTGTTCCCACTGTCTGAGCAAAAGCTAGCTGAAGGCAATTGAGCCAGGACAAGGGAAGCAGGCGCTGAAATGAATGCATACAGACACAGCCCAGCACTTGCCACTGGTTTGTTTAATGATTCCAGTTGCTGCTACCTTCATAACACTATTAGAGGTTAACTTTCTTTTGTCTGAAAGTAGCTCTTATCCCACAAGATGGAAGAGAGCCTCGTGTAGATTGTACGTCACCCAGCTGAATTGTTCCACTGCTTTCTGATACAGGCCAGTAGCAAGCGTTCACTTCACACACCTTTCAGCTAATTATCATGAGAAGGACTCAACCCAGGGGCTGCTGTGACAAGGCAAAACCTTTCTTGTCTGTAAAAGATCCAACATCTTAGATGTGTCTTTCAGAATCTCTCAATCCAGTCCAACACTATCATTGTCTGCAGTCTCTAACTCCTGTATTACAATCAAAACAACAGGATCATTGTATTTTACAGGACAAATCCCTGGTAAGGAAATCTATTTGATCTTTGTCCTTTTTCTGTGTACGAGTTCAAGATGTTTATCATCATTTCACAGGGTACAGAAACGATAGCATTTCTTAGGCAAATAACTGCACATACACATAGCTGAAGTTGCCAAGGCTCTGCAAGATGAATCTTTTAAATGAAAAAAACCAAAAGTTTAAAAAAATGGCACGTTGTGGGCTCAGAGACTTTAAGAACAGCTTTGATCTAACAAAAAAGAAAATAGAAGCAGCAACTCTTCTATTCATCAAGAAGGTGATTGGCATAGTTTTTCTTATACTGTTAGCACTTTTTCTTGCAGAGAAGCATCTGGAGATCTCCAGCTGGCACCCTACTACATGAAATAAAGTTAAGATGTAAGTAAGGATTGCTCAAACTGGCCTGGCAGTTGTGAATTGTTCTCTCAAGGCACCTTATCATGGAAATGCACTTACTATCAAACCCTGGTTTTTAACAATTAACTTTTAGAAACCCAAGCAAATAAAAAGCATTGCTTCAAATACATTAAAGTCTTTGCCACATAGTTTTTTACTATATTGTTTTCAAGGAACAGAGAAAGGTTAATGAAGTGAATTTAGATATCCTCCATACTAAAGTAGGGACTTGTAAGAAAAACTTATGAATAATAGCTCCTTGCATTAGTCAAGGACAGAAAACTATTTCATACAGCAAAAATAGGAAAAGCAATGATGCTAACAAACATAAAAAAAAAAAAATCCATTGAGACTCACAACCTTGCTTCCGGTCAAAATGTCCCAGTCCTTATCCAAATGGGTTTCTTCTGCCAAGTGTTCTGTGCAGAAAATGGCCACAGGGTTCCTTGCCAAGCTCTGTCTGAAGGGAAAGAGCCAGGAGTAAGGGTAAATAAAGAAGTGGCAAGTTGTAGGAAACACCTCAGCAGGTAGTACTGCTGAGAGTCCAGACGCCGTTGTGAGCTGGAAGACTGCCATCATTTACAGAGGTTATTCCAGTGCTTGCCTAAACGACAAAAAGAAGATGTGATTGCAGCTTGGATAGACATATCTGTGATAGCTTTAGTCTGGCAGCTGTACACAACAGCAAAGTCATCAGCGTCTTCCTACGACACAGCACCTTCCGCAGGAACATGGAGCCCCACAGACCTTGATTTTTGATCCTGTGCAGCCAGGCCACGGATTTTTCCTGTCCCTCAGCAATCACAAAGCACAAGACTAGAAGAAGCTCTCATATCTGCATCTTTTCATTTTAATCAAGGACAGAATCTAGAAAGAACTGCTTGTATTTAAATGGAAAGCTCCAAAATATCAGTGCCTGTCTTTGTGTTTTCTGTAATACTGAGGATGTTGTCAGTCCAACACAAAAGACTTTGTGAGATGTGAACATGTGTGAGAACTATACAGGTCTTGTTCTGATCCTACCATTTTTACACCGTGATCATGCTGAATTTCTCAGGGTAACTGACAGCAAAGTCAAGCAATGAACTCAAATTACAGTATTGTGCTGAGCAAAGTCATTAACTTTTCCTTTTCCACTTCCTTATTTCTAATTTTGAATAAGGAAGCTGTCCTGGAGCATCTTCATTCCCTATTTCTTAGTGTCATAGCCTATGTTCCTCTTTGATGGATGAGTAGTTTTCTCAGACTGATGATTTTCTGGTATCTCCCCACAATGTTATTTCAGAGCTCTCAAAAATCCCCCCACATCCAAAAAAACCCCCATAGAACAATGTGGAACTTGCTTAATTTCAGGATACTAACAATTCAACATGTAGACCCTAACCATTTAAAGATTTTGTGAGGTCAAGTGTATTCAAATCTGAAACTCAAGTCAATGTGAAGGAATACAGAAAGAGAGGGGAGGCCAATCATACAGAGACATCCCTCCTCCCATATTTGCATATATAGCCTTATGCTAAAATAATAGAGTTCTGTGTAGGCCCAGCTGTTCCTTCTATTACGTTGTCTAAAAAAAATACAACTTTATAACATGCAATTGTGCCTAGAATTGTGGCTCTATTCCACTGTAAATGTTCATTACCTTATTTACTAAGCTGTAAATACAGGCCTTTCAGGGTATTCTTTTTCTGCTTGAACCCAATCCACAGGATGGTTTCACCATCTCATAGCATCTATAGCAGAGGAAAGCACAGGACCAGAAGCACACCACGGGCTTAGAGAAAAGGAGCTGCCATTACTTCTTCCCAGCCCAGGGAGAGATACCAAACTGGTTTTGGATGTGTGCTGCTAATGCAGTTGAAACAGCCTGATCTACTTGAAACAGTCAGTATTTCTCCTCAGTGAGTTCCATCTGTTTTTTTCCACTTCTGTTCAACTTTGCTAAGGCTAGAATAGTTGTTTCTGTCCTCCTGTGTGTGAAAATCCTCTGAACACAAATCCACCAGCCCCATCAGCCTTCCCTGCCAGAACCCCAAAACAGAGTACAGAGCACAGGGTATGACCTATATGAAGTGTAGGCAAGAGCATGTTTAGAACAAAGGCAGCAAAAAAGTGCTCAAAAGACTCCAGAAACTCTAGAAACTCCAGAAACTCTAGAAACATTGCATGCATTTTGCAAGCCAGATGAGAGAAGGCATAAAGCAGCAAGGTGATCACCCAAGATAAGCCAAAATTCAAGAGGAGTTGGCTAGTCTTTGCTGGGGCAAGGTGCCACTGCCAGCTATTTTCTGGGACTTTTACACCACTTCTCCTATATTTCTTTGTTCTGTCCTTTCTGTTTGCAACAAGACATCAGAAAATTTTCCCCTAAATAACCACTGTATTATTTTATAGATTTAACCTTGCAGCTCCTTCCTCTTATTTCCCGCTAAGTCACACGTTATCTCTTTCACAGCTAAATATTTCCTGTCTGTTCATTCATCGGCTTATTTTAGCTTCTTCCTTCCTCTTTGTTGGTTGCCTGCCCCCTATACGTTTGCCCTACATGTTTATACCCTTACCCATTGTTGCCTGTTTTCTTGGCCAGTATATCGGTTCCCATTCTTTGCCATTGTGAAATTCTCAAAGAATAACCGACTTACTTCATGTTCTCTTTGTGTGAATCATGACTCTTGTGGCCTCTACCGCAGCAGCCATCCTGACCTGTGGCAGCTCCTTGGAGACCAGTTCCACACTGAGAGTAGGCTCATTCTGGTCAGTAGCCCTTGATACTTCACTTGCATTTAACAAGATAGCTTCAAGTCTCACCTAGGTTTTCTTTAAATTCTCTAATTTCCTTTCTGTCTTGAAACAAACAGAAACTAACCTTCCCTACCTTTAAAAATTCATATTGGGTACCCAAGGAGACAAAGGGAAAGCTTTATTCCTGCTACTTGCTAGCAACCAATTAAAAGGAAGGAACAATTCCCAGATACCCTCAACCTGTGTCTATTACAGGCCCAAATAAATAGATAATGCATGAGATTGTATTCCCCATAAAGTTCTGTGAAATATCATAAAGAAATATGATGCTAAGACCATCTTCTCTTGATTCATGCTGATCTAAAAGGAACTAGGATCAAATCCCAAACTAGAATTCTTCAGGAAAGTGTGTTTTATTTTTCTATGCCGGTTCCACTGTGATGTTCTCACCCAACACTTACTGCCTGCTGTCACTTAGGTGCTGCCTTGTTGATGTTTACATTAGGGATGCTAGAAAGAAAAAGCAGCAAGAGTGTGTGGGAGTTTTTATGACTCAGATTTGTTTGATTAGCAACAAGCACCGACTGGGCTCCTGAATGCACAACTTGGGAATGGGTGGGATAATCCAGAATTAGATTTCTCTACCACTTTTTCCCTTTTTAATTTTTTCTTTTTTAATCAAGATTGTTGCTGTGAGTCAAAAGTTCATTAAAATATTGAAACCGGAAAGAAAAAATGTTGAATATGACTGAAACACAGGTCACTAAGAGGGAGGTCCAGCTTGTAGACTTGCGTATATAGCCCACGCTGCTAGAAACAGGGAGCATGCACCCCTGACGACCTGGTACTGTGCCACTGCAGGGCCCACAGCATTCAACCTCATTGTGAATACAAATTGTGCTGGATTTTACTGTGCAGTAGCAATAAAAAAGTGGCAACCTAAAGTTCTGTGTATGTTTACTTTTTTAAAAAAAACAGTCTGATTGTTTCTTATTAGTATTTCATCTTGTATCAGCTTTGTATTAAAGCTACAGTCTGGGTTTATATTTATATGAGTACAAAACAGTTATAAAAAGGGGAGAAAAACATTCTTTTTACTCCACATCACCCTGATGCAGACTGTTAAAGTAAGTAACTGTAGGGGATAATCATCCTTAGAAACTTGGATGCATACACGAATCCTGTCAATTTTTAAAAGCTGCATTTCTCCCTTTTTCCAGGTATATTCTCCTGAAAAGATTGTTGTTTGATAGTTTCCAAAGCAGACCTTCCATATAGAAAAGGATTTGTTGCCACACCCATGCTATGTTCTTATGTATGTGTATACTGTGTTAAATAAGTGTTTAAGTGCTGCTGGTTTTGGAGAGCCTTCTGTTTCCTTCTCTTTCTCTGTCTCAGCATGGCTTCAGCATTTACTGTGGCTTTTCTCCCAGTCACTGGATTTTAGTGGTGAAGTGATATGTTTTCCAGTTTCCCTCATATATGCTGTTCTTCATTCAGACCACCAGAGCCATGTATTGCATGATTAGTTAAATGTGAATCTAAAATTTAGGGTTTACTAACCACTTCCTGAAATGTCATGAGAAGCCAACACAAGGCTACAACTTTGGTAAGTACCCACCCATCTTAAAAAATGCATTCAGTGGGAATCCCAGTTATAAAATACCTTGCCATATGGTGTACACTCACTGGAAAGCTTGCATCTTTGCGTTTACAAACCGAAGAGAAAGTTCCTCCTCAAAAGAGATGCTATCACAGTGTAGCAGCAGTCTCTCCCTCCATGCTGATCAGTTTCCATTACAGGAGTGCTTTATATCACCCTGTAAGTAAACGGTTATTAATAGATAAAATGCCAGGAGAGAGATACCAGCAATTGGTCTCTATGCTAGACAGCTCCTCGGTTTCGCAGGTTTAATAAAACACATTATTGTCCACTGCAATCGGCTTTTGGGCTCTCCTGGGAGAGAGCTCCAACTCATGGCTGTTTTCCACGGCATCACCACCCCAACTCATGTGCATTAGTCCCTGTGGGTAGCTCAGCAATCTCCTACTTGTACAGAGATGAAGGGTTAGTTCAGCATTACACTATTCAAACGGCTTTTAAACAAGTTGTGTTCCAAGTATTGAGTGTTTCCCTGTGCAATACCTCTGCTTCGATTATTGTGGCCTTCTCTGATTGCTTAGATAAAGGCTTCCTGAAGTTAACGGAGAACATTGCAGCTCACAAAATGGGAAGCCACCTCATTTACTCTGATATCATAGAATCATAAGGTTGGAAGAGACCTCTGAGATCATCAAGTCCAACCGTACCTGTCCCCTTACTAAACCATGTCCCTTAAGGAACTCATCTACCCATCTTTTAAACACCTCCAGGGATGGTGACTCCACCACCTCCCTGGCCAATCCCTGACCACTCTTTCAGTGAAGAAATTCTTCCTAATATAGCTTTAATATAGCTCTCAAAGGGAAGATAATTCACTATGCTGATAACATGGACTCTCCTGCTCAGCAAAAGGTCATAACTCATTACCTTTCACTACTAGCCCATAGTGAAAGCCAGGTTTAGATGGCTGGTCCAAGAGGCCGGCCTTCACCTAAGAAGTATTGCAGCTTATTGGTACTATTACGTGTACAAATCTATTTCTGTCACTCCAGTACTGGCGTTGGCCTATTCCTTCCACAACATCACTGATTTCTATTTTACTGTGACTTTCTAGTACAACCAGTTTATCTGCCCTAGCTCGCCACCTCAGAGATGGGGATGCCACAGTCAGATGCCTACTGTCCTCTCTTCCGCATTTTCTGAGAAGTTAGACAACAACCTGTCTGACCTTCAGAATCACAGGCTTTAACATATTTCAGGCAGTTGCCCTCTGATGGACAGAAACACTGCAGAGAGAAAGAATTAAACTGACAGTGATTCCCCAGAGCAGGAAAGCAATTTGAAGTCTTTTAGGTGTTGGGCTAGCACTCAAATACGGTGCCTATACTCCTTCTAACCACATAAATACATGGGTGAGTTGGTACACAAAGATGATCATACCTCCAAATGAAAGCACTATTGGACTCCTTTCACAGGAAAATGCCACGGAAAACCTCTCAAAGACTGAAAGTTTACTCCAGTGTCTGTTTGCTGGTCCTCACGCTCTAAACACTTATACGGTCTCCCTAGGAGTATCTGTTGTACACTCCAGCCATGACGAACAGACCCATTTGGCATGTTTACCACTTACACTTAAAACATGTTCTGATGAAGAAACACCGCCCCCCCCCCCCAATGCTACATGATTTAAACATGGATGGGATATAAAAGAAATAAGAAAAATGAGCAGCTATTACCCATTGTGGGCAGGACACTGTGTTGTATGGTCACATGTAGAGTCACACATTCAGACTACTACTCATACCATTTCTTCTAGTTTTGAGTGCTGTGCGGAGCCACAGTTAGAAGCCCATGTTTATTGTAAAGGGAAAGAGAAATACAGCAGCTCAGAGTGTAGATGCATGCCTAAAAGGACATTCGGTCTACAGTCAAAATGCAGCAGGCGTCTCAGCTTGGATCTCTCCTGATTTACACAATCTATGTGTGGAATCTGATAATTTACAAGTCACGCAGATCAGCTTAATGCAGTTCTCAAAACAGGCCATCAGGCAGAAAGCTGCCTTGAACACAAGCTGCTTCTTGTACAAAATATGCAATGACTGAGAAAGTTAATTTATCCAGGTTTCTAAGTGTGCCAAGACTAACTCGGTATTTGACTTTTACAAATTCATAATACAATTCTTTTCTGTTTGCAAAAACATGTAAGTAATAACAATCCAACACACTTAGTGTTACCTTTGCAAAGGCTGAGGTCAGACACAAGAGCTAAAGTACGTCTTCTGATGACACCTACAGTGCTAAAAATATTGCTTTGTAGGGTAACAGAAGACGCCCTTTTGCTCTTGAGCTTTGTTCTCACATGCTCACAGAGAAAAAGAAATTATCCTGAAATGGATGCTGAATTAATTGTTGTCCCAAAAGGCTTAAACACACCCCTCCTTTCCTCCAAAGGTCGTGAACAAACAACCCCACCAGATACCCACCATGAAGGATCACAAGACCCTCCTTTTAAGTACTTAGACTGACAAATCTCTGTTGTCAGTGAGTTTTATAACCAATGGTTTCACCCAGCTGGCAACCAGACAGTGAAAAACTTAAGATGTTCTTCAACCATCACGTCAGCCCTTTCCTACCTGACCACTGGTTTCAAACCACTCACATTTCTGACCACATTGAGCAACGTCTGTAAATGATTCAACCCTGGAAGCTTAAAAATACCCAATCAGCTACAATTGCTTGAACTCATGGAGAGAAAAATTAGAACCAGCTGTCCAGCATAGCCTAAGAGTCTTCATATTATGGAAGCCTGAAACTACTACACTTAAACTGAGACAAATAAATTTGGGGATTCCACAAGTCAAGAATGAATACATTTTGTCATGGCTCTTCACAACAGTCATTTCACATTCATGCATTACTGTTGCTTTAAAAGATCTTCACTTGCTGTCTAGGTATTGTACAGGTGGAAAAGGGTATGATTTGGGACAACAGGTTGTCCATTCATTTTCTAAGTTATGTTTTCCTATCTGAAACAGACATTTCCATGAGCTGTTGCCACTTCTCACTGAAAGTACCATTTCTGAAATTTCTATGGCAGCACTGAATGGCTACTTTTCTAAGTGACTTAGAAATCAACTAGCACAGGGAAAGTATAACTTCAGAGTGCATAACATGTCCTGCACAACTCTTACCAACCCCTCCCTGATGCTCTTGTAGGGAGTGATGTGAACTTGCTTCTCAGAGGAGCAACTTTTCTTCCTCAGACTCTATTTGCGGCACTTATCATTGGGGTGAAATTAACATTTGTTTACTTTCTCTGAATAAACTCGGGGTGTGGAAAGAGAAGGAATCCCAAACCTCAAAAAACAAAGTGGAAAATTCAAAGAAATTTGAAAGTTGTACCAGACCATTTGCCTTAGATGAGGACAGAGAGGAATTTTAACTTGGAGAGGAGGTGGGGTGACTCTCCTATCACTGCTTCCATCTTTGCCCTTGGCTTTTGCAGTGCAATTCCCAGCTACCAACAGGGAGGAGAGTAGTCCACTCCTTTGTGCACTTTTACACTAGTAAGAGCTGTGTCCTGGGATCCCTTAAATCCTCTACATTCTTAAAAAAAAGGTCTTTCAATTTCGACATTTTAAGTCAGAAATAAAAGCGGCCAAGCACATTATTAAATTCAGCCTCAGTTTCAAGAAAGGGATGGGTGTGGGTGTGTCTGACCATGACTACACTGCAGAGATAACTGTTTCTAGAAGAAGACTGTCAACTTTTATTTTTGGGACAGCAGAGCTGGCAGACGCTCTTGGCTTCTGCTCTGCAATTCATGTCAAATGAAAAAAAAAAAAAGAAAAAAGAAAAAGAAATCTAACTGGTGCTGCCCAAGGAAACCAGACAGACACACACAGAAAAGAGGAATGATGTATCATATAAAACATTAAATACACACACATGCAAACACAGGCAGGACTCTTCTTTATAGGATTTGAACCATATGCACATATACACATACACATGCACTAACACACCCGTAAATCGTTTAGACAGACTATCTGTCTGGTGTGTGGAACAGAAACACAGTTATGAAATCTATTTTCTTCTTTTAGCAGCAGGCTAATAATTGATAAAGAGCCAGACTGGGGGCTCTGAGTTTTATGTGACAGATATACAAGGCTGAAGTTCTCCTCATGTGCGCTTTGCTCATTCTCTTGACCGTGGCAACTCCAGCCTGCAAGGAACCAAAGCCTCTCACTGACTGGCATGTGCCAGGCTCCTCAGCAGCTGCCAACCAGCCCTGTGAGGGCAGGGCAGCTTGCCTGATTTAGCTAAAGCAACAAGAAAGAAGTAGCCAGTGGGGTGACTCAACAGGCGCAGGAGCCAGCTGTGATTGCGGCCCTGCTTGGGCAACTGTGGCTGCTCGCCCTGCCCTTCGAGTAAGGGATGTGCTCGCAGCCCGGTCCTGAGCCTCCCTCAGTAGCATCCTGGCAGCTGGCAGAGGCACAGGGGGGCAGCATGGTCTCGCCATAATGAGAGAGTGGGCAAAGCAGCAGAAGCAAAAATGCCTCTGTGGCCTTCCTGATGGCACCTCTGCTGGCTCTGGTGATGCCTGGAGGTGGGGAAGCACAGGCAGTAGCAGTGAAAATAATGGGCTACTCAGAGGGACAGGGCTTTCCTCCCTTGTCTGTGTGTCACCTGAGTTACAGTGCCAGCCAGCCCCAGATGCTGTATCAGTGAGATGCTGTCTGCAGTTTATTTTTCTAGCTTTTTTTTTTTCCTCTCTCTTTTCTCTATGGCTGTTTTCCACCCTTCCCAAACAAACTCTAAGGCAAAGTTTAGCATTTTGCAGGAAAGCCCCATTTCTGGATGCAGCAGTGCTAGGATGACTCTTCTGGTCCATTTTGCTTTGGGCAGCTGCTGGCAGAAGGGCAGGTCAAGCAGAGGAGAGCCAGACCACATCTGAGCCAGGTGGAGGAGGGATGCTATGCTGTGGGACCACCTGCCCCAGTCTTGTGCCCTGCCCCTGGAATAAATTCCATGGCTTCCCCAGTCTCCTCATCACTGTGCAGGGATGTGCTCACAGCAGAATGGCCTAGCAATGTAAAGACAGGACAAAGAGCCAGGAGTTGACAGGTATGGGCCCCGTGTTCCTGCTGGGCTAGACCATGTCAAGGAAGTCACCTGAGTTTAAGTGCTTCTTTTCCTCACTCTAAAAGGGAGCGGAGGCAGTAACCAGTAGAAGGTAAAATCATATATGCGCGCTGCTAATTTTACCACCAGCTGGGCTTAGTATAAAGAACTGGCTATCAATAAGCCAGGCACGCCAAGGGTGTTGCTGACTGTACAAGCCCTCAGTGCTCTTACTTTTACTTGAAGGAAGAGCGCTGACGGGAGTTTCTGTGTCCACCTCAGCCATGTCTTCCTCAGAGGGCAAGGCCATGAATGGGGTGAGAGAGAGCAAGTTCACCACTGGCTGATCTTGGTGCAGGGGAAAATCTCCCCTTTCCTCATGCCGGTAGCCTAAATTAAATCCTCTTAACACACAGCATGTCAGCTCCTAGAAAATCCAGGAAGGAAAGGGTGTGTGCTTGTGCTCAGTGGCATGCTGGTGGGCTGAGATTGCATACCATGGGCTATTCCCCATGAAGCAGCTCTGTAACAGACAGCTTGCCTCCCTCTGCTCTAGGCTTGGAGTAGCCCAGAAAGCAGTATAGGCTCCATCTCAGGGCTGACCCTGGTGGGAGTAGGAGGCTGGGCTAGAGGCCTCCAAAGATACCTTCTAGCCTGAATGATCCTGTGATCCTTCTGAGTACCAATGAGTAGCCAGCTTGGACTGACTGCTTCTCCCAGGCTTTTTGCTTCCTGTTATCTGCTCCCTGCCCTCCCTCTTTAACACAGTACTGACTCTTCTATTCGTTTAATGTACAGTGAGATTGTGAAAAAAATTTAATGTAAAGCAAAACCCAGACTTAAAATACTGTGAGATTATGAAAAAAAAAAAAAAAAAGAAACACAACTCGCTCTGAAATTATTTCCATATTTCTTGGCATAACTAAGAGACAACTCCTTTTCAGGCAGCTTCATTTTTTCGGTCACTTCATTCCCTCACATTGAAGGGTCACAACTAGCTCAAACCCTCTTGAGAGGCATGGCAGGGGTAAGCCCCACTTTGGTGAATCCCGCAAAACAGAGAGTACATTTGCTTCAGAGCCTGCCAAGAAACCCTGCCAACAGGAGGTGTTGCTGGCACAGAAAGAACATTTACCAGGCTTCCCGCTAACAGAAATACCTGATGCTTGTAGTGATCTTCTTTCTATGAGGCTGTAAAGAGTCCAAGACTCAGGGGAGGCTGCTTTGTTTATGCTGAGCCCTGCACGAACAGAGACGGAGAGAGAATCTGCACTGCAGTTTCTGATTTTCACTAATTACATCTGCCCTGATTGTCTCCCCTGCATCATTCCCATGTAAAAGAACTGCAGCTGCCTCAAAGATACGCCTTGGTTTTTGACTCTATGACAGCTGGAGTGCAGTCTTCAGCTTCAGGAATGCAGGCATGCCATGTACACCTTGTTGAGTAAAGGAAAACAACAACTATGAGTATCATCAGAAAACTGGTTTCTCCCCTTTCACTCTGAGACACAAAATTCACCAGAGTAGCATGAAGAATTAAACGTTAGCCTTTGGGATCTACAAACTATTTTAGCTAGCCTGTAATCAAAGAAACCATCATGATCTAAACTTTAAAACACATTTAAAATAACAAACAATTAAGATACTGCTTCCATTACAATAGCATTGAAGTACTTGCTCCGCTCTGGTAGAATTTTTGTATAGGTGTCACTGAGAGCTAGTTTGAATCCAGTTAGTTCTGGGGGACTTAGCTTCCAGGGACAGCACCACACAACCAAACTCCCTGCTGAGTTACACATGCAGCTAACAATTCTGCTAGGTCTGCTCAGAGAGTTTTGTTTCAGGTTAGCTTAGCTTTTAAACCACACAACTTGTGAGAAGATGGTTATGCGGCACGCTTGCACCAAACAGGGTTCTCCAGTATGCAAGAAAACAGTTCAGTTTGTAATTGTAGCATATTTGCAGTCATTTGGTATGAGGGGCCTCTGCCGTGCTGGGACTGTGGGAAGGTGCCAGCTGTGCGTAGCTACCACACACCGGGACCGGGAAGAAACAGAATTCCTTGCACTTTGGTGCTGACATTTTAATATTAAATCATTGCAAATTACAATGATTGTTGTTCTGCAGAGTACAGACTTTGGCATCTGCTCATAGCCAGAGAGGAAAGGTTAGAGGAGCAAGGCTTTGTATTTAGCTGATGTCCTCTGGGCTGGAGTTTTTCTACTCAGTTCTTGACTGCCATTCGCAGAGCCGTTGTGCTGAATTCCCGTAGTTGGTGCAATGACTTCACATCAAGTAACCCTGTTTATATCTTCAAACAGTTTGATCCAGGAATTTCACGGGAGCTTTACCTTCTAACTCCAAGCTACATTTGCTTAAGTTTGGCCCTGCATGTGGGAAAAACCCTTTGGAGGAGCACAGTAGTTATTGTACAGACACAGCTGCTGTTCTTCCAAATGGAATACAGTATTTCATCTGTCTCAATGCTGTTTTAAGCCAAATCAATTTGGCCCATGACTCGCTCTGTATTTCTTTTGCCAGATTTGATCTTTGTGTTTGGAGTTTAGGCTGGTAAGTAATAATGACAACAATATGTCTGAAACAAGAAGATATTAACGCTATTTATACCAGCACAAGCAGAATTATGAAAGGGTTTCAATGCCAAATTTCAAGCAGGCTTTGGTATGCATGGAATACATTCAGAAGAGAAGAGTTTGGCAATGGAGAAATACCAAAGAGCTGGGAGGAAGGTCAGTTGAAAAGAAGGTTCTTGCTGTAGTGGGGAGAATAGATGAAACAGACCATCTTATAAGTAGAGGACTAAATTCGCTCTAGGTGCCTGGACCAGTGATGAATGTGTGCTTAGTGCAACCCCTGCTCTGTAGCACTCTTTCTGTGCACAGAGTCTAGGTTGCAACTAGTCACTCGAAAAATGAAATGGCTAGACAACCGTGGAGCTGCCATGTACATATCAGTGAAGTATGCAACACCTTACCAGCTAAAATATTTGAGGGCAAACATTAAGTCATTACACATTTGGAGCTCTGCCATTAAGCTCCCTCTCCCCTGGTATTTATGATTAACACTTTAAAACATCTGCTTTGCCTTTTTGACTGAGAATTCCAGTTAAAGGAAACCAATTTTCTGTAGCAAAGTTTCTGACTGTTATGAAAGAGGAGACTTCTAGGTCAGCTATCTCTGCCCTTTACTATTCTCAAAGCAGTAAACTGCCTTTGCGAAGCAGATGTCTTCTGGTGACCCAGCTCACATCTCCATCCAGGACGTGTGGTCCTCCACATGTGGGTAAGCCCTAATGAGGACCCTCCCCTCTTGGGATCCCAGGTTGTTGAAGGTATATATGAGGCAGCATGGGCCCTACGTGTTTGACCACTCCTTTGCAGCACTAGAATTAGGATACCCAGCCAGGCTGATGGGCTCTCCCTTGGACAAGCTAGGATGGAAGCTCTGCTGGCAGCAGAAGCAAGCCCAGAGAGGAAAAGCCACTGCAGGCACTTCCCAAACTGGGGGTTTGGTTGAAGGTCCCATGGAAGTGTGTATGAAGATGAAATTGAGACACATGAGTGCAGAAGCACATGAAGCATAGAGTGAATGTGTTTTCTTTCTACAAGCTTTTCCGGATTAAAAAATGGAAAAAAGCTGAAAGTGTTTGATAATAGGATCCAAGATTGCAGAACCACCTTTCTGATCTCTCAAGTCAAACTACGCTGCAGAATAACTAATTGTGGGTTGACTAATCCCTGTCTCCTCTCCAAAACTATTACTTCACAGTGACCAAGAAAACATACCATAAAGATGTGGTTGCATCACTCTTACTTGCATTGAGAAAGACTGAGCCTTTTACGGTGCTTGTATGATTACCAAGAGGTATGCTTCTTCAGTGTAACAAAAGAAAGGACCACTTAGTTTGCACAGTTCATCCTGGTCAGTTGTGAAAGTGTTTGGTTAAATGCCTAGGGACCAGGGAGCTGGCTTTCAAGAAAACAAAACAAAACAAAACAATTGTTGGGGGGAGGAGGCAGGGAGATGGCAGAAGCAGATGGATATTCAGGTTGACAGAAAATGAAAACCTGCCTTCATCTTGCTTTCATTAGTCTTCATTATATGACCACGACAGCTTTAATTGCTGCCCTGCATACATAAGTAATAAAAATGTAAAATGTTTAAATGAACTGTGGCTCCCAAAAGCCATTATAAAAGATTAATGATGAGTATTCTTTGTTAACTTAAACGTCTTCAAGAAACACATCTGAGCAGCCCTTGTGGTTAAGCTGATATTAGAACAATATTTGCTAGACCACTTGTCTCAAATCCTTATACACCAAGCTTTGATGGTTTTGATTATTGTGTCTTTAGCTAGTCTGAATTCTAGGCATATTTAATTCCAATTTACTCATTCCTGACAAGTTATCCCACTCCTCCAATCCAAAGAAAGAGTCTTCAGGTACTTACATTTTGTCTTCAAGAATTGCTTTGATGTTTTTTACAGTCAAAGTCATAGAACATAGCATTTATTAGTAGCACTTCGGAAGTTACCATGCTAATTAATACAATATCCAGCTGAAGGGGGAAATACACAGTCTTTTCTATTTAAATTGGAAAGCCAAGACCCATCTTTGAACTGCTGCTTTCCCTGAGGGGCACAGATTTAACTCTGTTTGAATTTAGATGTGAGGGTGGAGTTTTATTTCTAAAAGGGCATCAAAGCTTCATCTCTGGATGGAGCAAAGGATCAGAGCATGCCTGAACCTTGCACACTCAGTCAACAGAGCAGGAGCAGGATGACAGAGCTAAGGCGACCTTCTGTTCTTCTCTCCCTGTTGTCTATAGGCAGCAACCAAACTTCTTAAATGGGCACTACCAGATTTTCTGTGGATAAGCGCCTCCCCTGTGAAATCTAGCTAGATTTGCTTGACAGCTACAGATCTATGGAAATGAAGAGATCTGCACAGGAAAGCCACACATTTCCTTTGTGTTGTATCCTGGTGTTTTGCTTTCGATCAATTTTTCAGTTAATACTAACTGATTTGGGAAGACTTACAAAACTTGCTACCCTGTGGCATAAACCGCTTTCTTGCTATTTAGGATTGATATAGAGTTTTTACTAATGGTAGGAATTTACTTGCTGCAGATCTTCTTTATACCATCTTTTTCAGTGTCACTCATGGATGCCAAAAACTAGACTGGGTGCCACCAAATGATATATTCCTTCCTGTTTTAGTGCTCATCTCGCTACATTCCATTCAATATTGATTTTTCATAACGCAATCTCCTCTGCCAGGAGTGGATTATATCTGCTACTTAAGGTCTTCCAGGCCTTTACCAGGTCTTCTACACAACGATGTTCAAATTTTCCAATTTCCCGTTCCACTCCTATTAGCTATCTGGGCTTATTTCTGTACACACAGTCACATTTCTATTTCCTGACCACTGTTTGGAAGCCGCCTTCCTAGTAAGTCTGGCTCCTGGGTTCTGGTCTCTTCCTGCACAGCCTTCTGGGCTGGTTCCATTCCAACCTTCAGGCCAGAAACTTTTGCAACACAACTATCCCTTTCTCAGTGCTGCAGAAACATCCTTGACAACCACCAAACCCATTCTCTGTTCAGCGTTGCAGAATAGACTGGTAAAATTAGGACCACAGGGTTAATTATGTTAGGGAGGAGCAAGATAAGATTGCTGTTCCCAAGGAGAAAAGCAGGGTGCTGGAGAAAGAGGAGCGTGGCTTAGTGTTGTTATTTCGCAGCTGGCTGGCTGAGAACTTGGCTCTGCTCTTCCCAGCCTAAGAAGTAGGGGCAGGAGACCCAAGGCATAGAGACTGGGTTGCTAGGTCTTTTAAATTAGTGACAGGAGAAGCAGGAGTAGCTCCTTACCCTCTCTGCCTCCTTTTTCTGTCATGGAAACTCCTCAGAGTGGTGCTCAGTCTCCTGCAATTTTTCTCCTGATGCTGCAGCTGCACTGGAAGCCCCCAGACATTCCCAGCAGAGTCTGGACGGCTGCTTTGGTGACAACCTGGGCTCAATTTAATGAGAACGTTCACGTTCACTTGCTATGCTAGCAGCCTGCCAGCATATTTTCTTGGGGCACATAAGAGAGAGAAGGGAAATGGTGATTTTTAACAGGTTTTGTTTTTTATTTTCATCCAGCCAAACCTGACTGGAATTTCATGGATGAAAGAAAAGGCACTTCTTGAGCCCAGGGGCTTTGTCCCTGCCAAATTATAAGGGCCTGCTGCAAACAATGGAGGTGTTAGGTCTTCTAAAAAAATAAAAATGTTGAAAGAATCTTTTATAACGGAAAATATTAGGCAACCTAAATCTCAAGCCAGCTGGTAGCAGGCAGTATAATGTAAGCTCTTTGGAGAAGAACTGTGCAAATAATGTTTTTTCAGAATTTCTCTTCTCTCACTCCCCCCACTCCCCAAGTTCTAACTATTTTAGCTATTTTCTCCAGCTGAAATTATTTGCCAAATTCAGGTAGTTGCTAAATTCTCCTCCAATTTTTCTTTTCTTCTTCGACAGGTTTCTTGTAAAAGCAAACCCATTCTCACACCTCTGGCTTGGAATTATGGTGTTCACTAGTGACACAGTTAGGAAGAAATCTGCCTGTGGTCAGCTGTTTCTTTTTTCACTACATTTTTGTCAGAACTCACACATTACAGTAACCAAGCTGGCCTGACAGCGGCACCTGGCAGCATGCAGGGGAGGTTTTCCATTAGTCTCCACCATTCCCGGCTCAGCTTGTGCTGGACTGAGAGCCTTCACACAGTATGGGGCTGGAGGTTCATTAGGTTGTGGTTTTCAGGCTGAGTCTTCACTGGACTAGTTTATAATGATGATGTTTCTGGTGTCAACTGCAGACCAGACGTTGCCGTGCTGCCAGAGGGGAGAGCTTTGAGGCAACACAGGAGGCTCTGAGCACTCAAAGTCATTGATTCTGTGGTGTTTCTTGTGTCTGTGCAGGCATTAGCTGTTATGTCCTGGCCAAATCCCATTTCAGTACATCACCAGCTCTGGCAGTTTCGCTACTTAATATCACCTCTGTGCTTCTAATTGCAATAGTTGTTCCTCACTGCCCTTCTTTAGTAACAGATATGTGCATTAACGGCTGGGAGATACCCCGCTGCTGGGGTACGGGATGGCAAAACCATCCTTGTGCACGCAGTCTCCAATATCCCTTGGGATGAGAAGCAACCTTATACACAGGGCTTGTAGGGAGCTGCCCTGCAGCTCCAGACAGAAATGATAGAGACCCAAGGTGAGGCTGCAGCAGGCCATGGCAGTAGGGCACTATAAAGGTATTTAAACAAGCTGCCTGAGCCCTAGAATGTGGTTCCAAAGTGATGAAATGTGGTTGTTCGGCAGTAGCAGACACTACTTTGTTTTCAGAGGCCACTTTATCACTGTTAACATAACATAGCCCTTCCAAAACCAACCTTCCTTCCTTCCTTCCTTCCTTCCTTCCTTCCTTCCTTCCTTCCTTCCTTCCTTCCTTCCTTCCTTCCTTCCTTCCTTCCTTCCTTCCTTCCTTCCTTCCTTCCTTCCTTCCTTCCTTCCATCCATCCTCAGAGAAGCTGAGCTGAATTTTCAATCAGAATATTCAGGTCTTCTGTTTAAGGCTTTAAGTCAACGGTGAAGTGTGCATGTGTGTTATTACAGACCCCAAATGCTGCAAGATCAGACAGATAATGTAGGTACCCATTCCTGAAAAGAAAATACTGAAGATTTTGCCAAGAAAAAACTATTGAAAGAAATGGATCTCTGGTGGCAATTTGAAGCAAAACTCCTAGTGTGAATGTAATCTTTTTTGGTTGGTGGTGGTGCTGCTGCATCTTGGTTGGAGGCTGTTGCTCTGCAGCAAGTCACAGTCTGGGAGGCCTTTGTTCATGTCTAGAGCAGCATAAACTGAGCTGAGCAAACTCCGGCTTGAGGATTTCCAGGGCAGGCCTGGATCCACCATGCTTCATCACATCAGCAGAGCAAGGAGTTCCACTGGGAACAAAGTTGATGCTCAGAGCTTCAGTAACTTCTGTCAAGTTCAGCCACACAGGAGAAAAGGAGGGTTAAAACCTCGTGTTCAGCTGTTTGACAGTAAACATTGTACACAGTCAAGGCTGAAATACTAGTTTTTCCATTTCCTTCACTACTTAGCCCCCTGAAATATTGTCCCCTTTTTCTTTTGAATCTGGGAACCAGGGTGCATTCCCTGTCCAAAGGTCTGAACAGAAAACTCCTTCTGAAGGTTCCTTTAGGCATTTGAAATCACGATAGAAACTATACAGACGAAGGATTGTGCTGTAACTACCATCCTCCTAAAATAATTGCTTCATGCATTGACATTCAGTGCCAACTTCTATTTTTACACAGCATAAGTGAAAAAATATATGTATAAAACTTAACAAATAGTATCTTCCTAAAATAAACAGCAAAACAAACCTCAAGTACAAAAAGCAATGACAAGAAAAAAACCAAACCAAAACAAAAAATAAAGTAAAACAAGATATTTGGGGGTGTGTTCCTTTCTATTTTTTCAATCTTCTATCATTCTATCTGTGAGTAAAGCCTCAACAAGGATTACTTTGAGACTCTTTGAGGCTGTGTAAATATGTATTGTTGTTAGGTTGTGAAGCATCCCAGATTCATGTGACTCAAGCTGCACCCATTAGCAGAGTGGGAATAAAGCTAGCAAAGGCCACAGGATCAGACTGAGCTGACCCTGGCTCTCCATCACAGCAATCTGGATAACTGGAGAAGGCAGCAGATAGTAATGGCCCCGTTCCTCCTGGGAGGAGATACACCTCCAAGGATATGCACCCACTTGCATGTAGGAGCAAGTGGCAGGAACACCTGCTTTGGGCAGTATCTGGTCTAGGAACCTGCAATACTGTAAGACTTAAACAAAACAGTATTTATACTATTTTTGCTTAAATCTCTCCAAACATGAGCATTGCCTCTGCTCTGAGATTTCCACTTTGCGAGCTGTTCAGTCTGCAACCTGCAGTATTGTGACAACAAAATGATGGGATTTAACCTCACTGGTTTGACCCATTTGGGCAGAAGAAAGTCTTCTTGAGTCTAGTGAGTTTCACTGGCTGCAGAAAGTCTCCAGCAACCTGGTGATTGCCTACCTTGCATTGTCAAAGACTCTCACTGGGGGCTTCTGATTTTCCCACTTGCATACATCCCCTAGTGCTTTGCACTATCTGAAGCAAGAGCCCTCCAAGAGCTGGTGTGCAGACAGGATGTCTCTCCTTTCAGACTTGTCTCTGGGATTCAAACCAGCAGAAGCAGGAAATTATGGGATTGTCACCACTGTGCTCCCTGTAGCACACAGATAAGTTACTGACCTGCTGAGGGAAGAGGAACAGACTGGGAGGCCAGTGGGAACAGACATGATCTCAGACCCACAAGTTCATCCAGACTTCCCAGGTCAGGACAGGTTGCTGATGGGCCTTGCAGCACTGATAATCAGCATTGACAAGCCCAGCTACCCAGCCAGATGGAGCCTGGAAATCAGCTAGGATGAAAATAATGCAACCTCGCTTTCTCTAAAGAGCCAGGATGGAGCTGGAGTGTACTAGATTTTGCTTCTGCAAGGTAGCCAAAGTGTAGCACACATAGCACAGCTACTGCACCAGCCCCTTTTGTTTTTTTACCACAATAAGCCAACTGTCCTCTATTCCCTTTACCCCCCCCGTGTTTTTTGCACAACATAACTGTGATTATAAAGCTCTGAAGAAGCAGGACTTTGAGCCCAATTCTGATCTCATTTATTCTGGCACAGTTCAGGAGTAACCATAGTTGTACTTAGAGAAGATCAAAATCAGTCCAGTTCCTTTTAGCAGGGCAGAATTTGTGACCTACAGAAAGAAGAAAACAATCAAAGCTGTGAACAATAGAGACAGCAGGAAAAGCCATGTGTTCTTTTTTTTTTCTCTCCTCCAAAGTTCAATATTTGTTTGGCTAGCTCTTTAGCTAATTGAAAAAATAGTTTTGAGGGTAAAAAAAATCCCACAGTACCTAAACATTTGGCATTATGATGCAAAATTTTAAAGAAGAAAACAAAAATTGGAACATATCCATCAGCTGCAAATAGTACTAATACTGTCTTCAGTGGCAACTTGTGTTACCAGACAGAATATGGCCATGCTAGGATGTGTGTATTAAAGAGCACTAACTGAAATCCATTGAGTAATGTCAAGTCCATACTCAGAGCTGAAAACCACTGCTGATGTGAAATATCAGTGGTGAGGAACAGCATCCAGTAGGCAAGCTGTCTGTACACAGGCCTGGACCTGGTACCATGCTCAGTAAGCTACAAGTATCCAGGAGCTCAGAAAGCCCTTGAAGGGTCAGCATCACGCTGTGGCTGCCACCCCTGCAGCTCTGGTTTCAGTGCCCATAGCACCTAGACCCCCTTGAAGCACAAACCCTCCTCTGTTGTTTGTGGTTGCCCAGGGTGGCTGGACCCTCAGCAGCTCATGAAGATGCATACAAAGCACATGGCGCGCTGACAGCACCGCCAGTGAACTAGGGAATCTGTGATCCTTGCCAAAGTATGTCTGTGTACCAAGCTACAGGCAGCCATGGTGGGAGAAGACAGAGCAGAGAGGAACCCCAGGCAGTGACTGGGTTTATCTTCCAGCTGTGTATTGGTTTAGATTAACTGCATGTGTGACCACTGAGGTTTAACTTGTTTCTGGTCATGGTTGTGAAGCATGGCTGTGAAGCACAAAAAAAATCATAGAAACAAAGATATTTAGAGCCTTTACATAGTACAGACCAGACTCACTGGGTTTAGTAAATGAGAGGTTTTATGTGCAGTCAGCCCTTCCAAGCACATTAGAGAAAGGCCCAAAGAGACCAAAATCTTGATTTCTTGGATAAAAAAATTCCCAAGGAATTTTGATCAGGTACCGTGCCAGCTGTTGGGACCACACTGGTTCTGCGGCAGCTCAGCAGCACTCAGCGGTGTGTCTGTGGAAGTCAGCAGCAGGAGGAGTCCTCTGCACTGGGAAGCAAACATGGGTACCCTCCTGTTCTTCTGAGAAGTGCCCTCAAGCTGGGGACACCCAACCGAGGCAGCCACAAGAATCCGGATAAAGCATTAGTGTGTAAAACCACAAACCCCAGAACCAGGCTGCCTTAGTGTCTTTCCTTTTGACCAGAGCGGTTCAGAAATACTAAGCTGATAAAGATCTGCCTAGAAAGAAAAGGTCTTTCTGTGTTTTTCATCTCCCAGCAGAGCTGGGGAGGGGGGAACAATATTCTGCATCAGAACTGAAGTACGTCAGCAGACACCATATGGTGTGTTTGTTATCCTACACTTCACAAACTGTGCTGCAGAGAAAGGAAATGTTGGGGTTTTAGGTCAACAGCTGGACCAGTAGGCAGCAGTGATAAGTGATGTGCTGTCACTGCACTTGACCACTGCTTTAGAGCTCAGATAGTGTACTTGAGTCACCAGAATGTGCATGCTTCAACCACAAAAATGTTTTAGGGACACATTATGCTATACAAGAAGGTATTTAACATTATTAGTCAGTCAAAAACTTTGTTTTAACCCTTCAGGCCTGTAAAGCTCATACAGGCCACATACATGTGAACCACAAATGTAGTAATCTTTTGCCATTATTGTTTTTAGCAACAAGCTTTACTTCTCTCCCTATCTTCTGCTACACCCACATATGCTAGAAGGGATTAGGTAGACGAAAATTTTTTTACTGGATCTAAGTTTTATTATGCTTTTTTCTGTGTGGCGACCTGTTTCACTAATACATCCTGTTAACACAGTGGTTCCTGACTCTCTTGGTTACTGGCAGCAATATCAAGGGGTTATCTGCTAAAGGCAGAAGCCCTCACTGCAAGCTGGGATGACTTCAAGAGATGCCCTTGGCACCCTGTGCATTGCCGTTGGCATCGCTGGTGCAAGGTGATCATTGCTATTGTATGATCTCATGCATGTTCAAGTGGTCTTCTGCAATGAAGGTTGGTTTTGGTATGGGTCTTTGGTATGTGTTTCAGTGGGCGTGTAGCACCGTGAGGAGAGCAGCACCTGGGTACTGTCCCTCTGGCACACACTTGTGTGCTCGTGCACTATGGGCTAAATCCTGAAACTATTGACTTTCTAAATTGAGAGCAAGTGTCCTGCTCTTGAAATTGACTTTCTAAAGCATCTGTAGCAATGCGCACTGCAGGGAAAACCAAGGCAGATATGAATGATGCCCTGCATCTTCATATAGATGCTTGGGTTCTCCTTTGCGTGGCTTAAGTCAGTGGGAGTCAGGTGAGCAGCTGCACCAGAGCATTCCAAAAACACCCGGTACAACCTACTCCCAGGGGCACTTCCCTGATGAAAGGGCAGTTCTGCTCCCAAAGACAAGGAAGGATAGGGAAATGGGGCTGGGATTCTTCCCCATGGCTTCTCTGGCCAGATGACACTCTCTAGTTCGAAAGTTAAAAGAGAAGATGAGTTTTCACACATCCACCTGCGCAGACTCATCCTGGGAGTCAGGCAGAGTTCACTTCCTCTTGCCACAGCTGCTGCTGTGCAGCCTTGGCCTGGGAGCCCCTTCAGCCCTGTCATGCCCCTCACTTCTGGATGGAGAAACCACTGTAAACCCACTTTAATCAGGCTGACCAGCAGCTGTCAGAAGGACGGTGACAGGCAGTCTCGCTGGGGCATGTCCCAGAGGCACACTGGCAGAGTTTGTTTCCACAGGTGCACTGAATTGGGGCTGTTCTTGGCCCATAGGCCCACACTTTCTCCAGTGTGGCCAGGGCCCCACAAGGTGCACTGCTGTGGATCTCCCCTCCCTGCTTGGCCCTGGAGGGCCTGGTCACTGGAGGGAAAGTCTCATGGCTCCTGCTGCCTTGCAAGCAACCACATTAATGTCATGCGGTGCTTCTTCTCTTCCCTCTGCCACTCCCCACCCCACAACACACTTTTTTTGCAACACCATTACCACCACTGAGCTATGGGGTTGCTGAGGATTTGTCACAAGACATGGTGGGGGATGGAGCCTTGTCAAGGGCAGGGTGGTTACTGTGCGTTAGAGCAAGAGGCTCGGTGCCCCTTCCCCACAACAGCCCATCCAGCAGCAGGAGTGGGGAGTGCTCAGCTGGCAAGGTCCTTCAACAGGTCCCTCGAGCTAAAAGGCCTGGTATCAGCGGCAACAATCTCTGCCCCCTCTGTGCATCTCAGCCTCTTGCTGTGGGGTACCTTGCCAAGAGGTCACCATTGGATGGAAGCTACCCTGGTGTGCCAGCTGTGCTAGTGGGATTAAAAATCAGAGGAGTGGCTGTCTGTGGAAAGCAACGGAGTAAAACACTCAATACGCCAAAAGGTGTGTGCTTAAGTTACTGTCATCATCCAACTAGGGTCAACCTGTTCTATAGGATAAAATATACAAGAAGCTTACAGGAAAAAATCATAAAAAAAAGAGATTGCCAAGAGGATGACAGCAGTGGGCTGGATCAGCTTGGCTGAGGCAGGAGCCCTGGAAGCAGGCCAAGGAGGCAGAAAAAATCCCTGAGGACTTTCCTGCAAAGAAACCATTCAAGAAATTGGGCAGAGTCAGTGTGTATGATGCCTGTGCGGCTCTGGTTGGGTGGAGGGGGAATCATTGTCTGGGAAAGCAGCCCAGCCCAGAGATTTGGAGGGGGGTGAGGAAGGTAGAAGGTGCAGCTTGGACCAATCTGACCCCAAATAATACGTGGTTTGTATTTTGTAAGTAGAAAATTGAAAAAAAAAAAAAAAGTAAATAGAGCAAAAGATTTCATGTTGGAGGAAATGCCATTTTTTCCTATTGAAAGTCATAACAAATCAAACCAAAAAACCTTGCAGTTAAAAAATTCCTGCCAAGCACCAAACTATTTTCTGATGAGGCCCAGAATTCGCTGTTATCTGCTAGTGCCATGAAATTGGTGTCATTGGAATGTACCCTAGCTTGATGGGAACAATACCTCGTTGAATTTCTTTTTCCCTTCTTGTCCCCTGCCGTGGGCGTTCTTGGAGATTTCACACCTCACAATCAGGTTTGTCACCAGTGCAGGGCCTACAAATGCATTTGAAAATGCAGGCTGTTCTCCTGGGACCTCCCAACATGGCAGACAAACAACTTCTCAGCTGGTGAGTTCCCACATCCCTGTCCTGATAAGTTTGGGGGTGAGGAATGGTCCTGGAGCTGGCAGAAACTGCTATGGGAAAGCTGAGAAAGTGGAGGCAAAGCCACACTCAATTCAGGCACCAAGGGCTTGCTTACAAACACCTTCAACATCATAGGCACGTGGTAGCCCCAGTGCCACACATAGAGCAACCCTAGCTGGGCAGGGGGATGCATGGTTGAGGAAGATGCTTAAAACAGTCGCATGCCAGTGCACGACTGCTCAGCTGCATGGCTGCTCTCATTGGAGTAGCTATGGACCAGGGAAGTCAAGTCAATGAACTGACCATGGCGCTGAGAGAAAGCCCTGGGCTGAGACAGCTCTGCAACCCATACCCACTGACAGCGTTTGGTCTACGGTTTTTTGTGACTCAGAAGTCCTCTGTCAGCAGTACTGGAAACAGGCTGGGTACAGGAGCTGAAAGTGTGAAACTAATTCAGAAGAGGTGCTGGAAACTGATGCTGGCTGCATTTTTAGAAACTCTTTCCCCAAGCTGAAAAAAAAAAAGGATTTCCTAAAATGACTGAAATTTAATTTGCCACATCTGCAAAGAGTGGCTTGTGGGTTGCCTGTCCCTGAAAGTAGCTAAGGAAGTACTACAGTCAGCAACTTTGCACTTTAAATGGCTAAAGCTAATGTGCCCACAGGTGACAGCAAGTGCCAGGTATACTGCCAGTCGCCTTAAATCCTGAAAATGCAATCATTTGAATTGTTAAAGCTCCATGAATTTGCACAGTCCAAAAATACAGTCTCTTTGGCCAAAATAAAGCTGGTTTTGGAATCAAGAACAGCTTGTAATTAAAGCCAACAGTATGAGAATCTGTAACTGATCTGATCTGAACAAATTATTTGGCTACCTGAAGAGAATGAAAACTCTTTTATTGTTACGCAAAGAGACTCAAATTAGAAAACATTAACTGCTGAGAAAGAGGAAACAATACAGGCAAATTAAAACAGGCAAACATTTGACCTCAGTATTGGATGAGCGTGTGCAAAGGTGGGGAAAATGGTACTCACTTTAGTTTGACGAACAGTCAGAACTGCTTCTGACATAAAATTAGACCACTTGTTATAAAAAGCTACAGAAACCAACAAGATCTTATGCCATTGACCTCTGCAATATACTTGATGAAAGGGATTTTTATTTTTACAAATTCAATAGATTTACAGGGATGAATGTAATGAAATTACACATATGGTGAAGGAAAACTTAGCTTAAAGGCAGTACAGCTCTGTCCAAGAAATTTAACTCCTTGAAATCTGCCATTTTCAGCTGGAAAGGGAAAGTCTTAAAGGCATGACTCCAAGCAAGGCTCATTAGTCAAACAGTACCAGATGGATGTGTGACATTCACCTTCTTCTTTGGTTATGCATGAACAGAGTCATCTAGGAGTTTGCTAAAGGTTAATTTTGCCTAAAAAAAATTCTAGTCAAGATGACGTTAATGTAGCCCTGCTCAGGTCTGCTGTGCTTTCAGGAAGGATGTATGGAACGAGAAGGAAAGGAAGCTCAAAGGAAGCCAGGTAGAACAATAACTGAAGTATGTCGCTTGGATGAATTCAGTTTGTGATAAGACATTTTGCTTTGGTAAAAAATGATACTATGGTCTCTGGTGGACATAGGGAATTTGTGACTGATTTTTCAGTATTTTCATTTTTCCAGGAACTTCACCAACAATATGGCTCACGCTGTCCATGAGTACACTATTTCCACCCTCCAGACAAAAAGCAAACAAAGAGCAATTTGACTGACCTCTAAAGAGCTGGACCATTTCTGGGTTTTAATGGGCTACTGCTCCTTAAATTGCATGAGATTTAGCAGCAGCGCAAGGGGAGCCAGGTGTGACAGTGAGTAGGGTGTGTCACCCTCTATTCACAGGAAGACAATCATCCCCAGGGGGAGGAAGATCTTCGTTCAACAAAGGTTACCATGCATATTTGTGTCTCCTTCTTCTTGGTAAATTTTTGAAATGTGTTTAAATGTTTACCTGAAGAAGGACCCCTGTGGTAGGCATGCTGCTGTGCTTATATACTTGCCTTTGGTCTTGAAAAATCAAAGAAGCTCAGGTTTTTCCAGTGTTTCTGTGTGATTTGGCCCATCAGGTGTCACATGTTGGTACATATAAATGCAACATCTAATGAGGTAAACAGAAACTCAGGCCTGTGTTCAGACTAGCTCTGACTAACCTAATACCCTCCTGCTGCTCCTGTTCCTTTCGGGGCAGAGCAGCAGAGGGGATTCGGGAAGTAGGACCTCTCATACAGGTCAGACCCATCATAGAGCCCCAACACACACATGCAGCTTGTGGCAAGCCATCCCCTCCTGCCCGTCTGCAGGCAGCCCTCCCCTCACAGGGCTATGAAAGCCTCCAGCCTAACAAAAATGCCGTTTGTATCTACTGCACTGAGGACCACAGATCCAAAGTCCATCCTTCCCAATCCATGCATTTCAGAAATAGTTTCAGGAAGACCAAAAGAAACTGTTGTCCAAGCAATACATACAGATGCAAGTACTTTGCTGTATGAATAATAAGGGAGTTTGTTTCACCAACTATAATTAATCCAGAGGGCTCTTTTTAATAGCCAGAATCATCCCTGGCAAAAGTCTTTTTGAACACATCTGTAAGGGCTATGCTCAAAGTTCAGTGTTGTGGCTTTTTGGTTTTGCTTTGTTTTCAAAAAGGGTTGATGAAAACCATTTTTGTAAACTGACAGCAACAATCGTTAACACAAGTACAAAAACAAGATAGCAGTTTCATACGGGAAATATTTCCGCTTTCGTTTTTATTTTATGAATACATATACAAGAGATGCACAATCTTCCATTGTCCAGGCTTAAAAGTAACAGGTTGTTGTTTGGGTTTTTTTCCAAAATAGCTTAAAAGAAGAAAACAAAAACAAAGATGAAAGAGGTGCAACATATCTAAACCATAAAGTTGAAAACCTCGCTAAATTCCTGCTGAAATGTGAACATGTGGAGGGTGTATGTGTGTTTGCGTGTGTTGTCCTGTAGCATAAAAGTCTCACCCAAGATATTTATGTATATGAATAAACAAATGCTTTGGCATAACCAGTGATCCCTCCACACACACTTTGTTGACATTTCTGAAATATTGAGATAATAAAATCTGAGAATTATATAATATGTAATTTTCAGTCCTTGGCAGCAATGGGGGGAAATGAAGAAGAATGTGTTGACAAGAAAATTTACTTCCGTGCTTAGACGGCTATATTAGCAGAATGCAGCAGGATGCAAACAGCTTCCAATAGAAGAGATGGACATACATATTTATAGATATGTATATAATGTAAAAAAATGCTTATTTTATATGAGAAAGGAAGATTTGTCAAGATAACATAAAATGAACCACTCTAAGACTAGCTTCCAGCAAAACATTTTGCTTTATTGGATCTATTTTCTAGCTACAAGTCAAGCTGACATCTGTCAAGCTTTTAACTTTTCATATGGCAGTCTATAAGAAATGTTTCATGCAATGTCTACAATGCTAAATACAGGGTAAATAACTGGGATTAAACAGGTGAGGAATAACAGACTACTATGATGATGAATAACAACGTATTATGTACATGCAGCCATATTATATTCTCATGTCTTCACAGTAATGTGCAAATGTGACAAATATGGCTTTCTTTTTTTTTTTTTTTTATAAAGAAAGTAAGATATAATTATACAGAATAGCGTTTTAAAATGCTTAGGAAGATTTCACCTTTTTGTGAAATCTGCTCAGTCTCCATTGCATTAGGGTGAAGGAGCCACCCCAGCACAGCGGTGTAGTTCAGGTGTACTTCCAGAAGGGGGCACAGATTCCTAAGGCACAATATTAATGTTAGACATTTTTAATTTAAGTCATGCTATTTTATTTTGGTTTTGGTTTTTTTTTTTTTTTGGTTATATGAAATAATAGGTTGCTGCTATTTATATAAGAAGCAGTTGATTGTAAAAAATACGATGTTAAAGGCTACACTACTTGCCTACCTGTAGCTCCAGAAACATCAGCTAATCTGAAAACACACTATACAGCGCTGCATATTAAACCTTTGTGGTTTTTTGGTAATATTCTTTTTCATACATGTAGCAGAGAGTTATAAGGCTTCTGCGGGATAATAACATTATAACCGAACAAATATTTTACACTCTTCCATAATGGTATTTACAGTTACTATAACTCATATTTTGTCATTTGGTAAATAACATGTATCTTGTATGCATCCTTCTTGCCTATCTAAAGTGCTTGCTTAACTGCAGGAGGAAAGAAAATGCATACCTGCTTTAGGCGCAACAAACCCTCAAAAGAAGCAGCTGAAATATTTGTTGTGGATCTGAAATGCATTCTCAGAAATTGAAATTATTGCTAAATTCAGTGCCTTCACTAGGCAATCATCTATATTATTTGTCATATATAAATATATGCATATATACTAGTATGTATGTACATGCATACACATTCATCTATCATGTGATAGATTTCATTTTTTTGTCCATCAACCTTTTTTACTTTGTGCTATTCAACTCACTTGTGCTATGACTGAAGTCCGATTAAAATCAGAATCTTAACATGCTACTACTAACAACCCTAGGATTCATTAGCACATAATAAAGACAATATGCATAAGAAAGCTGAGATGATGACAAACCAGGAGGCTTTTGAAATGCACTGACAATAAGGCAACAGGCTGTACATTACAGCAGAGGAAAAGCCGAAGAAATTCTGGAATTCATAAATGCATCTTACTAGAGTAGGGATTGCTTTTCCTACTTTGCTGCAGAGTTCTACACTTTTTCTCCAAATGTCACTCTCCAGAATGCAAGCTCTGTAGTTTCTGCACCTACCAACACTTTTAATGGTAGCAAATTCAAAGCTTATTAAAAATGCCCTGATGCCACAACCTGCTAAAATAAGGCACTTCCAGGGCTGTATTCCAGCGGTGCCATACCAAAAAGATCAGCACGGGGAAGAAGCACTCAGATTTCGCTGAGTTTCCTAGTTTTGTCCCGTGAAATGCGCAGTCTCAGAGTGTACTCCCTCCTCTTTCTTTTGAGATGAGTTTCTTTAAAGAAGCCGTTTCATCATCTGAAGTTGTGGAGCTACTTCTTTGTAAGCAAGAGGTAAATCTTCAGTTCCTGACATTCAGTAAGGTGGAAGATCAGAGTGGTACCAGGCAACATCTTCAGTTCATTCAGTATCTTTCTACTTGAGCTGACACACCAGTTAAGCCAAAAGCGTGTGTGGATTTCATACCAGGTCCGTACTGAAAGCTATGAATGGACATTGGTACTGGAAAGGTCATTCCTTATAATTTCATTTACTGCAAAAAAACAAAGAAAAGAGAAAAGGAAATGATTAGCTATCTCACTGCTGCAGGCAGGTCTCTTCAGTACACAGCCCTCCCAAACTTGCATTTGTTCCTTGAGGGCTTCAGTATAGCTCTGAACAGTAAGCAAAACTTCACGAGATAGCTAGTATAGGCTGATCACAGTGCAAACCAGCAGGATTAAACAAGGTTATTAACATGCTAAATATTCTGTAAAACCAGACACCACAAAACCAGCAGCATCCTGGATCCTTGATTGCATCAAACATATTTAACATTTCAAATTAGTTTCAGATACAACGTTTCATTTGCTCTAGGATCTGTTTTGGAAACGTAAAGCAAAGAGAACCACAGAAAATCTTAGAATAATCTACCCATGCCATAAAAAGAGCTGTCTGGAAAGTATGTTAGCCTTGGTAGATGCTGATGGCACCCATGAGCTGCTAGCCACGGAACCCAAGTGTGCTCAGCTACAATGCCTAGATAGAACACAATTTCACGTGCTTATTTTTTCCACTGTGGGATGATATTAGGGAAAAAAATAAAAAAGGAGAAGAAACTGCCGCATGCATGCCCATTCCCTGGAGCTGGTGTAAGAGAACAAAAAGCTGGTAACACGTGTAAATATGTACCCTCCTTTCATGGTGACCCACACACTGGACACGTAGTCTTCGCTCACGTCCACACAGATAGATGGGAGGAATGAGCGAATTAAAACCTTTTGTAAGAATCAGAGAAAAGAATAAACAGAGTCTGCTATCTCAGGATCAGCCAGTCAGACTGCATCTCTACTGATAAAGTGTTGTTTTCTTTATTCACGAGTCTTCTTTCATTCTTTCCCCTCTTCCCTGCAGATCATCAAGCAATACAGTTTCCCACACTCCAATTATGTCCATTTATCAGCTTGTGATTTTTGGCAGATGGACAGGAAATGACTGAACCTGGCAAAGGCCATCTACAGTGGACTACACAACATCCCTTTCATTTCCACCCCACCTCCCTGCAGCAACTGCCACCACCTGATTGACACGAAGATAGACATAATGCCATCAGTAAGGCTATCACTGCTTCTGCATTTCCCTAACATCACTGAGAGTGGGAAACACATGCCCATGTCATGGAAGCACTACGGAAAAGCCTGCATTTTCCTTTCCTTGTGGGTTGCTGTTCACAGCCATCCAGATAACTTTATTGCATTTACTGGAAAAGACCAAGCCTGTCTAAAACCAACTTCCTGAAGAAATTAGTTGGAGTTTTTTTTTTTTAGTGTTGTTTTTGGTGTTTGAGTTTGGTTGGTTTTGGGTTTTTTTCTGCAAAAAACCCAAAAAATTTTCTGCAATGCATGAATCAGTCAGGATTTGTGTCACAGGTCCTGGCCACTGAAACCACTTCTACCCATGGATATGCACACAATGTTTCAGAAAGGAAAGATCAGTAGTGTTTGTAACTACCTATTTATGGCAGCAAACTAAGAGTGACATGGAAATGAGATGTGAAGACAAAGCAGCTCTTTCTCTTTAGAGTGCGGTGGAGTTCATCTTTATTACCAAACAGTGGAAACAAATTCAAGCAGCAAGTCCTCCTCCACAATGACTGTCCTGCATGTATCTGAATACAGTGCAAGAAGTGCTGCCCCATTCACATGCTGGACAACTCTGAACAACTTTTGCGACTGCATCTTTGCTTTGAATGCAAATAGTGAACTTCTATGGGGTGATTTTTTGCCGGATGCTTTTGTGAAGATAGTTTCCTTGTTAAATATCTCAAAGCAACATTGGATATGCAGCACAACCACACAGTAGTATCTTGGTGTTGAGCAAGACCATAAGAATAAATCCTCATATAGGCCAGCCAGTCTCACAGTTTTGCTAACTTTCCCTCAAAATTTCTCTTACACCAAATAAAATTAAGGTAACGCTCAAGGAAATCCTCAGTCATTGTACACGTAGTCCTTAGAAACATTAAATAACTAATCTTCATAGGTCTTCTATAAAATGTGAACTAAGTATCACCAGTATTTCACAGATGGGAACAGGGAGGTGGAAAAGCTGAGGAGCTCCCCGTCTCAGTCAGGATTTAGCACTCAAGTATCTTGAATCTCAGACTAATGTCATAGCACATGCTGAGGTACTCTTGCTTGATTCACTCAGTAAAACTTTCAAAAGCAACATCATCCAGGCTACCAGCAAACGCTTTCCCTTATTAAAACCTTTAGTGAAAGTATCTCTCTCATCCACGGTGGCCCATGGACACATCTTTATTTCCCTGTCACTTGTTCCCATTTACCCACCGCAGTGCTAAAAAAGCAAGAAATCCCAATAACGCAGTGGAGAAAAACCTACGGAGAGGGAAAAGGGTGCAAGAGTAAAACCCAGCGTAGGACAATACGTGATACAGCAAAGCAGCCGATCTTGTGGAGGCTGACTCCTAGCAGAGCGCACTAAATACGAGAGCTGAAAGGGGAAGTGTGTCGAGAGCGGGTTTTCCCGTGCTGCCCACTGAGGCACCTGAAGCTAGAAGGAAAACCCTCCAGTGGGGGGGAACAGTGAAAAAACAGGTGGCAAGCACACATGAAGTGCACTGGGTGACACTCACCAGGTTCAGCTATAAGGATGCTCCCTGCCATCTCTAGCTGCATGGTCTAGCACTCCCAAGGAGACATTCCTCCCTCCCTCATCTGAGAAACAGTTGAGGAAAAACTTGTTGGAGGGGAAATGCAGATTTAGGTCAGTCAGAATTACATGAAAATACAGATTACATTTCTCAAATAGTTTCAAATGTCTTTAGCATCCACATTTTTAATTTAAATTTCTGGAAAATTTGCTTCCTTTAATACTCAAACCCATATCAACATTTTTGTTGCATGTTAGGAAATATTTTATTTTGGATCTAATAGAATGTTATAAAAAGCTTTGTTTGATCCCAAATTGAATTTTTTTTTTCATTTGGCAAGAAAACATCAATTATTCTTCTTGTAGGTTGACCCAAGATGGTCTTTTCCAGCAGCAAACCAAAAATTCTGTTACTGAAGTACAGGTCTGCTAAACTGTGCTGTATGTCTGTCCATACCAGTGTTGCATTAACCACAGCGGGCAGTAGGCAATTCTTTGGGAGAGAACACAGGAACCAGGCATACCATCAGCACACAGTCAGTGATGCTATCTCAGTACACCTTTACTCTGCTGGAAGGCTTTGTGAGCGAGAGGAGATCTGCATCCTTGTTTCCAGTGAACTTTGATGAACCTTCTTCCATGAAATTTTCTAATAATCTTCTGAACCTTGTTTTGGCCTTCACGGTTTCCTGCAGCAACGGGTTCCACGGTTTAATGATGTTCTTGTAGAGAAAGTATTTTTTTTTTGTTTTAAATGTTTCTTGATAATGTCATTCATATGTCGTGTGAGCCAGCTTTTTGTTCTCTGTTCATCATCTTCTTTGCCATTCTTCACACTCCTTCCTCTTATCCTCAGGGCTCCACTCGGTCCTGTAGGACCACTGCAGAACTCCCCAGAGAGATAACATATATTGCTCATGCAGAGAAAATACTTAGTATTTTTGTCTCAGTTCCTACCTTACTAACAAAATATTTATTATATAATTGAGGACAGTCAGCTGGTTGCTGTCTTGAATGCTCAAGTTTTGGCTTACAAACCTGTTAGTACAAGAGGATTATGTGTGCTCCACAGAACAGCAATAATTCAGCGCAAGCAGTATTTTTGCCTAGGTTTGAGTTTCATTCCTAAAGCAAATGCTGGTCTTTAATTCACTGCTGCTTGGATACGCATCCATTCATTTCTGTAGTACCATTCCAGGAGTAGTTGTGTTTTGAATGTGGGCAACATTTTTCAAAGAAAGGTTGCAAAGGCTTTACACTTATTTTTAAAACAAAATAACATGAGAACTCCAGAAGACCCATTTTATAGAGGGACATATATAGATGAGATTCAAAAAATTACTACAGCCCTACATACAGTTTAACAGCAGATCCAGTGGAAAGCGTCCTTTAGTTGGACTTGGGGGGGTTGGACTAGAAGACCTTCATGGTCACTTCCAATCCAAACCATTCTATGATTCTATGATTATATGTTTAATTTTCAGTGCCTAGAATAGCACAATACTTCCCTGAAAGCAACAGGTTGATCCCTATCAGATCAAACAGCTGAGTACAATGATTTACAGCAGCTTTGTCATCAGATTTTTTGCCACTGTTTTTCTGCTGGCTTTGTGGAGGGGAGCCACTGTCACTTTTACAGCTAACACCTACAGTTCCCCACAATGCCTTCCCTCAACTGATATTTTCCATTGTCATGTTCAGCTTTTCCACTGACAGAAAGTTAAAAAAATAATAGTGCTGAGAAATTCAGGTAACATGTGACCTCCCTACCTGCTAAGGAGCATGAAAGAGGAACCTCTCCTTTGCTAAACAGCAGATGATGAGGTAGCAGGATGTGGTGAGCAGTGGCACCACATTTTGGTTTAATGAGGAGTTTTTTCTTCTTGTATTTAATTTTACTTTAAAATGCCCTTGCAATGGAAATTTTCACTGTACTAATTAGCAAAATCAGTGTCTTACCGATGCAACAGTTTGGGTTCCTGCACAGAGCAGAACAACCAGATATATCTGAACAAATGGGGGTTCCATATATAGATGTTAGCTTCATAGGAAACGGAATATTTTTAACATTTGGTGACTGTATATGGATTCCATCATCTGGTAAAACTTTAAATTTCTACAGACTTCTACTTTCCTTGTATTGGACTACCAATATGGGTAACATTGCGGACTTTTGTTTTAATAAAATACCTGTTCTTCTGAGATAAAGTTCTGCCTTCCAGCTCAGGTATTGATCAAAGTCAGATTGAAGAAGTTACAAGGCCAGAGTAGGGAGAAGGCACTGAGGAGCTCTGGGGCTACAAACATGAGATCAGGGAAGATTTTATACTTGTAAAGGTGAATGTTTTCCAAGAGTCTGAAAAAACACAAGGTGAGCTGACAGCCAGGATCAGATCCTCAATTACAAAGAGCTGAGTCTACAGTTTTGGGAGGGAATGATGGCACTTTGAAGACAAACCCCATCTCTGTTCATGTCATTAGTGGTAACAATAAGGCTCCAGTTTCTGGCCAGGTTAAGCTGCTGTCTCTTCACACATTGCACACCAAAGGCTACAGAAGTCAGTGATTGTCTTTCCTCTGACTTCAGTCCACTTCACCACCAGCCCAGAGAGGTTTCTACAAGGAGACTGAGTAGCAGAGCTGTGGGTTGTATTTACTGTTGTACTCTTTTCTGATGGCACACTTTCACAAGTGAGTTTCAAGGTTCTCTGTTCCACTCTTAATTTTAAGGGGCATGATAGAGCTAAAGCAAAAAGGCACTGAGAGGCTTTGAGGAGAACTAACTTGTGACTCACTTGATGTGTATGTGTCCCTGTTCCCGCATAAACAGTGACAGCATCAGCTCAGTTCCTTCAGGATGGTTTTTTATCTCCTTATCAATAAGAGCATGTCCCAACACATCTGGGCCTTCAAGGTCATGTCAAGCTTTTTTCCACAGCTGACTAACCAACCATTGCTTGTTACTTCACCTCCACCTGTGACCACCGGAGACCATTGTCTCTACCACGGAGCAGAACCAAAGCAGGAGGTTTAGATGCTCTCTTGCTGAAAAGGCACAAAAGCAACCCGCTCTGAGTGGTGCACATGTCATGGCAAGTACAAGCAGCATCAGCTGTATCTTTCAAGCTACCTGTGTGAAAAGTGCATGTGATACTATGCCTGGATTCTGCTGTGTCCGGACAACAATGCTTCATCTTTCAGATGGGTGTAACTCCACAACCAACGTAGTGTCATGTTTGGATACCACGTTTGGACCATGTTTGACAAGGGTCAAACTGCATATCTAGGTGTCACATTTGAGCAATCTTCAGAAAAGAGCAGCAGTCCTGAAAACAAAACTGCCTCCGCTTGGCTCATCATTTCTGCCTTCCATAAGAATTCACTAGCTCAGGTCAAGACCTCTTTCAGTACAATTACAGTTGATTCACAGGTCATGGATCTCTCCACATACCTCATTACACAGAGGGGACATAACCCCTAAGTGCTTTGTATTTCCACTGTTGGCAACAGTTCAATGTTCACGAGCATCGTGGAGTGGGGACTGTGTTTTCCTCTCCATGGGTACAGCTCTGACCACACTATCAGTATTCAGCATATAAACAGGGACAGGGAAACATAACTCCGAAGTGAGTCTACCAGTCTGACGCTGACACCATTCTACCTGTAGTAATGCTTCATAGTATGACATTCATTTTGCTG
Source organism: Neomorphus geoffroyi (assembly GCA_033558235.1). Lineage (NCBI taxonomy): Eukaryota > Metazoa > Chordata > Aves > Cuculiformes > Neomorphidae > Neomorphus > Neomorphus geoffroyi. The sequence continues at coordinate 853,909 of JAUMJM010000028.1, forward strand.
TCTATAATTACTGCCCTCGGATTTTTCCACCAGTGATGACACATCTTGCTCCATCAGGCTCCTGTGCTCTTGTATGCCCTTCATTTCAGATGAAATGCCACATATTAGCATCACTGAATAAGAATTCAAAGTCACAAACGCAAGGGAAGCATAAATATAGGAGGAAAAAATGTTTTCCCTTATCTCCATGTACAGATCTTAAAGAGAAAAAAAGGCTAAATATAGACATACATACAGCAAGGAAAGAAATTAAGCTCCTGGTATAAAAAGTGAAATCCTACAGTTTTTGTCAGGGTTCCTACTTCCTCACTACTAATAAGCAGCACTGCTTTCTGACATGAAAGTTGCAACAAACAACATAGAATCATTACTTAAATAACTGAAAAAAAGAGGGCTGTCTTAGAGAATTTTTTTCAAAGTTAGTAAGCATTGTCCTGTGAACAAGAAAAGAAATCAGAAAATAGTGATACAAATTCCTAAGATGCCAGCCTATAATGCAAAACTATAGATCACATTAAAGCTTACTGAATTAAAAAACAAACAAAACAAGACTTGTGAAGCAATGGAAAATATAACTTCACATGTTCCATAAAGAAGTCACATCTTGTATTACCTCAGGTGTCCTGGATGCATTTAAACCTTAAACTTATTTTTATCTGTTTAATCATAATAAGACATCACCACAGGACATGCTATTTTTGGAGACAGTGAATAGGACAGTGGAGCAAGTGAGTGACAACAAGTAGCATGTTTTAATAAAACATGATCCTCCCATATGAGCATCGGCTTGGAATGATAGATGGCATTGTTGTGCACAACAGTCTTTAACATGGAGTCATTTTCCTACCTGCTCTACCCCCTGCCTTATTAAGCTCAACAATTCCAAATAACACAAAATCTCTCACAGTGGCTGTGCTGTGGAGGGCTAAGGGGAAAGGTTCCTTGCTGTAGTGTGATGACAGCCCTATGTGGCAGTAATTTAACTAGGGCTTTGACTAGGTGCCCAGACTAAATGAGTCCCATCCTATCACACCAAAGCTCCTGGTTCGGATTTTTTTTGTCCCTCCCATATGCAATCCCGGGAAAGCCCTGCGTCTCTTGCTCTGCAAACACTTAGGGATGAATTCTCCAGCTGCTAGGAATTACTGCAGGAATCAGTGAAGCCACCGTGATTCCCAGTACTCTGGGGTCTAAACTTTAGCTCATTTCTACTCACAGTCTGAGGGTGGTGGCGCTTGACCTGGTTTAGCTTTTATACCAAAGAATCAGAGAGTCAGCAGGAATTTTTAATAGCCCTCACTGAGGCCAATCTTGCCTGAAGTGGCTGGAGTTTGGGCTGCACAGAGTCTGCAGGATCTGCCCCAGAATGATGCAAGCCACATTTACACACATACACACACGTGTGGGGGCAGGGCTGGGCAATGGACAAATAAACCACATTTTAACCAAAATTACGTGTTTACGTTCCTAAGAGCATCTGTAAGGGAAACAAAACAGACATATTTTACGTTTTACACAAAATTTCCACATGACAGAAGAACTACGCAAATGCTACCTAAGGCAGCCAAAACCCAAGGTCGGTACTGCTGGAAGCTTTGTGGGTACCAGTCAGGAAGGAATAAGGAAGAGCTTGCTCTGCTTTGCTAGAGACAACAGAAATTTGCCACTCCCATAAAAAATACAGTAATACAAACTGATCCTGGTGATCAAATTTACTTTCCAGTTTAGCGCCCAACAGTAAAATAAGTGCTGTCAGACCCCAACATTCAAAACTCACGAATTATGCCCTGAAGCATGGCAAGAGTGGATCCAAAATCAAAACAAATTTAAAGCAGTTCTCTGTTTGCCAGTTTTTGAGCCTCCAGCTGTCTCTGGCAGTATTTATTAAACCCTGAATGTAAAAGAAGTGAAACTTTCTCCACTCCTTTTTACTCTAATGTTTCTCATCCCATTCCACAAGCTTTGCTGTACCTCACAACTGGAAGTCAACTGCAGTGCTGGGCAACACTTCAGATGCAAGGCTCTCAAATTCTCCCACAGCTCAAAGATGAAGGTTAAAGCCCACCTGATGGCCCCCAGGGCTGGCAGCTCCTGAAGCTTACAGGCAGTGAACAGGGGATGGAAAGTGGATCTGGACCATGCTGCAAAGTCCTCAGCCCAAGGAGGCTGCTACTTAGGGACCTCCTGCCCTGCCCAAGGAGCCTCCTACACGCATGGATCCAGCCCAGTACCTGTGATTTCTGCTGGCAGCTGGCACCAGCCTATTGGACCTCACTCAGCAGTCCCATATCTCGCCAGACCTTTCCACATAATGCAAGAAGGATTTTCTCCACATCCTGGAAAAGTGACAGATTAGCTTTACAAAAAAAAAAATATTTTGGGAGGACAGAGGGACAAAGGGAAGCAACAAAGAGAGGATCCATAATCTCTATGACTTACATATTTCAGAGTTTTAAAAAAAAAGGGAAGACTGAATTTCTGTATCAATTATACAATTATTAATCTTTTTAGAAGCTTCTCCAACGTTGCACATAATGAGTAATTCATCAAAGCATATTAGGTGCCACAGAAGTTGCATTCAATATAAAGGGGTCATTAAGTTTCTTGTAATTGCACATTACTGAAGCTTTTGTTAGTTCTAAATCAAATCAATGGGATGTGCACGTATGCTCTTTAATTGACTTTATGTAATAATAATGTGGCCCCTAGTGATCATCTGGAATCCTCTAAAATGAGCCACATTGCGCTGCTGTTCATAAAAAAACAGATCACGTGCAGATGGGCATATCAAATAAAGCAAAGAAATAATGAATGGAAGAAAGAAAGGAGCATCTTGGGTCACACAGGACTATTTAGTGAGTGCTCTTTTCTTTCAACAGCAAAGAGTGGCCAAAATACTCAGCTCTTCTTAAACTCTACAGGCCTCATATTCTGATGGACTTCAGTAGGAGTAACATCAGGTCTCAACACTAAAAATGACCTGGAGATAGGTTAAAGCAGGGTCTGTCTGATCTTTTTCACAGCAAGGAAGGGGTTTTTGTCTTTTTTTTAAAATGGACCCTAACTGCCATATTATCAACACCATCACCAGTATCTCTTCCCTTTACAGCCCTTCTCATCAGCAAACCTCAAAGTGGTGCTAAACAGAAAAGATCAATGCTATTAATCACATCACCTAGCAAAAAGGGCACAGAGGCAAGGACAACTGCAGGGTGCCACTGTGTATACAATACACAATGTGACTATGTGCTGCTTTGGAGGGCAACCACTGTTGGGCCACATTCCTACCTAGGCTGCGATGAAGGCTCAGCTTTGCTTGCTAACCTCCAATTCACAGGATTTTTGCTCAGGCAGATAAAACAATGGCCATGAGATGACTCAGTGAGTGGCCACGTGCTGTTTGATGGAAGAGAAAGGATGGGTGGACTTAATAACTTTTTAATGTTTTTGATAAGGGAACATAATTTCACCTATGAGCCTGCTGGTTGCACCAGCTGGAGGAAATGATGGAACATGGCTGCTAATCTCCAACAGTAGGCACAGAAGCAGGGATAGCTCTGGAAATCTGCACTGGTGGCAGTAAACACCTTGCAAAAAAAAAAAAAAATCATGCAGGCAAATGATCATGCGATAAATTTGCTTGTAGCATGATGGCTTGGCCATGAACATAATGTGAGCTGTATGTTATGCCACAGGATTTTACTCTTAACCAAGCCAACATCCATTGCTGAAGAATGCTGCGGCTCAAAGAGGAAGGCACGTGTCATCTGCGGCAGCTCCTTGGAGAAGAGTAGTGGCAGTGGTTAGTGATACTCTTGCATTGGTTTTGTACCACATTAACTACACGGGGTAAAGACCTTCTCATGACAAAACTCCCATCCAGTTTGGTTGGAAAAATTTGAACCAAAGGTTGATTTAGTGGAGCCACACTGGAGACATATCAATGCATGCTGAGCCTTGGGGAGGGGAACCACCAGCTGGGTGTTATTAGGCACTCTACCAGCACAGAATACGTAGCTGGGAAAACCACTGCATCCAGCCAGTTGCTGGAGTCCAGTGCTCCTCAGATGCTGAAACTACCTATAGCAAGCATCTCAGATTAGAGCAGCTGGAAGAATACTGCATGTGGTCCCAGTGTGACAGAGCTGTAAACATAGCAAAACATATTTTCTTCTTTTCCCCTCTCTCACATGCCATGTTAAGCTGCAGAATGGCTCCTTAGGCTGGTCTGACAGAGCAACATCACCAGAAAAAACCCCAGATACAGCTGCAGAAGTTCAGTAAGAGTCACAGTTGGGCTCCCAGAAAAGAAGAAACCTCTCCCCTTGCAGTTCAGTACTTGACACAAGAACCTTGCTGAAGCTCAGTATTCTCTGCCCCAAGAACGAAGCACATCAAACCCGTGGCCAGCAATAAAGAACTAGGAAAAAGGCACTTGAGAAACACAAGCCTGTAACACTCATCTCTCAAGCACACTTGAAGACTTGAAATACTATTCAAAATGTTTGTATTATACTTTCCAAACAAACACTCACAATGTGTGACAAGCTTCTTTTGTGCCTCTTTTTGAGCGCTTGGACTCCAAATCTTTGCTTCTTGATAGCTGAGAAATGACAGGATGCTTCCATGACCCAGGCTGTGATCTGGCAGCATATCCAAACTTCAGTAGGAATTTGGCCTGCGCTTTTCAGAGGTACTCCAGGCAATGAAATGACTGGAGGAACTTTAACAGTAATTCAAGAGTAGCTTTAAAAAATTTATTGATGCTATAGTGAAGAAAACTGGCTGCTTATGTGAGATTCAGCTAGGTCAAATCAGCCAATTCAGACCAGGAGAGGAATGCATGGAGCCTAACCCAGCAGCTTTGGAAAATCCCCACAACTATTACATTGCTCGGAGGGATAGGTGGCTCTCCACTCCCCAGGGAGTTCAGCCAAAACATGTAGACCCCAAGACCTAGCTGTGCGCATGCAGATGTGCAACATCTGGCTCAATCTTAAGAAGCATCTTTGTGACAGGAGGTATGAACACAACCCAGTCAGCATTGTCAGCACTCACTGAAGACCCTGGGAATGCAATGCCTTTCAGGTTGAGGCCTTAAGGACAGGAAAGGATGTTCTACTGATGTGATGAAAGAAAAAAAGCTAGAGGACAACAAAGGTTTTGCTGAAAGTCTGCACAAACTGATTGTGGTTTGCTCCACACAACAGCCTTTCTTATGCACCACACCTTTTGTAAAACACAGTAACATGAAACAAATTATTATCTCCAGTAGCTTCCATCTACACACATTTCTGAAATACTTTCATTCCAAACTGTTTTGAGAGGAAACATTACAAAGAATGGAAACCTGGCAATTAACTGGATGGAAACCTCTGTTTCCATTTTACAGAATAGGAAAAAAAAATTATAAAAAGAATACCCAACATTAACTCCTAAATAGGGAGATGAACGATAAGCAAAGGCCAGGAACTGGAAGCATGAGTGGGCTGCACGCATTTACCTGCATTTGGACATGGTTCTGAAAGGTGGGTCAGACCCATATTTGCTATTCTCATTCAAAGCCACATAAACACATAGTCAGGAACTGGGCTTTGACAGAGGAAAAATCTGTTTTCTTAAAAACTCACAAAATAAATACCTTGAATTTTTTTTCAAAGTATGGATGAAAGACTCTGCTGGTCAAGACAGAGCAAATATTTACAGGTGCTGGGGCGACACCATTTCCTCCCTTTAGGCTTCAATCCAGTGTCTGCCACATAATTTTATCCCTTCAATGATTTTTTTTTTTCCAGACATCTGCCAAGAGGAAATAACTTTGCTGTATTGGGAGTCTGGGAATCCTAGAAAACAATCTTAAATCCATAAAATAATTGAAGTGCAGTTTTACTGAGCTGTTCAGTTCGATTCTGATTTTTATTACAATGTCAACAAGAGTTTAATTTGTTTTAAAGTTTAGGTTCTTAAATCTGAGTGATATACGGTAGTTTACAGCTTGCTGGCAACAGCTACTGTGGAAAAAAAAATGGAAAGTGCATATAAAGGCGGTTCTAAGTTTGACATTGTGAAAGCAGGGAGCAGTGCCAAGAGCAGCAAACAGCATGGCTTTCCCAATCCTGGCTGGCTTTAGGGACTGCTTGCTATTGACATCAGTCGCTATGGGATACATTTCCCTGCTCTAACAAATCTCATCTGGAGCCTGTAATTAAAAAAGAAATGTCTCAAAGTGTAATTTCTTTCCCTAAAACATTTACAGATGTTAACTAGATTGCTAATGGTGCGAGATGTCTGTGGGCGGACATCTTCCTCCTTATCTGCTGTGTCAAAGAGGAAGATTTCTTTATTAAAAACAGTTCTAAAAGTAGTATCTTTTCCATGTATCTTTGTGTATGGGGGTGGTGATGTCTTTTTCCAAATCGCTTGCTGAACTGAAAGGTTTGGAGGTGTTTTTCTTTATTGTTTCTTCTTTTTTTTCTTCTCTTTTAGAAGTCATCTCCAGAGTTAGCATGATCTAAAAGGTATTCAAAGTGGTTAAAAATGTCTTTGCTTGGCAGATTAAGAAGTATCCCATCTGACCTGTAAAATTATAATAATAATAACAATAATAGCAGTAGTAATAATAATAGTAGTTGTGAGGTAAGTGTTGCTCTAGTGACTTTCCACCAGTACTTTTGGCTGGCACCCTGTACTAAATGCTGCTAAAAGCATTTATGAGAGCCCGCCGGACGACCGGGTAAGCTGATCTACTGCAGGCACATACTGGGCACGAGAGGGAAGGGCATAAAAAAGGGATGAGCTTTTAGAAATGCATGTCCCGGGGGAGGTGAGAGGGGGTTTTCTCGGCTGGCAAGGGAGGGTGCTGGCCAGCAGTGTGGAACTCTGCTCCCAGCCAAGCGCTCCCCAGCTCACACGGGTTGAGCTTCTCACTGGTACCCCGCAGAAAGAGATGGCTAAAACTCTTCTTCCTGACACACACAGCGCAGACACTGCTGTCAGCTCGGGCCTTTCCCCCCACCAACACCCCCCACCCTCCCTTGTCTTTTTTAGGGTTTTTTTTGCAACTGGCTTTGATTGGAGCCAGAGCCTGGGGTAAATCAGAGGAATTTCTAGATTTTTCTGAGCCCTGCGAGCTCTTGCAGTTTTCCGGTACCTACATCCTGCCATATCTAAAATAACAGCAGCTGCAGGGGCCTGATAGACAGAAGCTCCAGGAGACAAATTCTCACAAATAGGGTGGGAAAGACAAAAAAAAAAAAACAACCAAAGAGCAGTTATTAGGGAGACGGTAAAACACACGGAACTAGCATCAGATTCACTGTTGGTGTTGATAGCACCACAGGCTGTGGATGCTGTTGTCAGAAGAAAACAAATCCTGTGAAATGGCCATGGGAATGATAAGTCTCCATGTTCACTGGGATAAAAGAGGTAGCTTTACAGCACTTCTCCTATTGTACGGAGTATCGTGCCTTGATTAGCTAACGTCTCCGAGGGACAGATAAACAAGGATAAACGTTCTGCCTGAGAAGCTTTCGTGCTTTCTCTTTGTCATGGCTATCTATGGAGAGCTGCAACAGAAAGCTTTGCACAGATGAAGAAGGGCCCTGCTTCAGAGGAAAACATAGAAAATGGGAAATTGTTGAAATTATCCCATTTTCTGCGGAGAATGTATGGTGCAGTGTTGTCATTGTCTCATTACAGACTGCCCAAGAGTAAAGCAACTCAAGAGGCCTCCAAAATGGCACAAAAGGACCTTACATACCTGTACGACAACTACTCCAGGAGAGAAATTTCTCCTTCCTGTTGGCATAAAGGGGGACAGAAACAGGCACAGTGCATTCACCCAAAATGTACTTACCCACTATTCAATGTGCAAGAACGTAGGGTTCCTTGAGGTCCCTTTTGCCTAGGCCTTGTAAACAACACATACAGTGCTTTAAATATAAGCACACCCAAACAACCAAAGTGAGGATTCTTAAAATCAGTCACACTACATCTACAATATAGATAGTATTTCAGATTATTTTAAGTGTTATTAACCTTTACATGTTAAAGTTATATAATCTTTTACAGTTACTTTGGTAACTCTAACTTGTGTCTGGATCAACTTTTGGGCCCCTAGATTTTCAATCAGTATTAGAAATTTTCATGCTTTTTTTTTAACACAGGTCTTTCTATAAGAGTACTAAGCGATAGGTTCTCATGATTATAAGTTGGAGCCTGAACCAAAGAGCACAGAAGACATTGAAATGAATTCATATTCTCTTTAACGGGCTTTCCATCAAGCCCTTATTAAACACAGGCAGATATGTAAAAGTGGTCTACAAATGCACAAGGTACAGATCTCATGGCTTGGCAGGAAAGAATCAGTGACTGCACTGTGAAGATGCTATTTTGCTTATTATTCCCTAAAAATTATTTGAAGTGTTTCAATGGTGATATACAAAAAAGGCAAGTAGATCTGTTCTCTTATTTTGCCTGAATTTTGAAGCACACATAACTTCTTTGATATCAGCAGACTTACTTCTGATTCCTAGCACTAAAAGAGGACAACCACATTTCTGTGTTTATTTCAGCATGTTGGCTTTAATGCATATGTGTGTGGGTACAGTTTGATCTTAAGAGCCCTGAAGCTAGCTTTCTAGGGAAGAGTGGAAAGCCATATACAGGGTTTTAGTAGTAGTTCTTTTTTAGATTCTAAAACATTTCTCTAGGCCTTCCAAGGAATCCTTCCTTTGCTTGAGTACACAGCTCAGCTGCCGATTTTTAATTGTTAATTGTTAAAATAAGATGATGTTAAGCTACTTGGTTCTTCCTATCCCTTGAAGTGTCTCCTTAAAATACGAATCATCTTTGGTTCATGTTCAGGTAAAATTACACAGTGGCCATGCTTAGACAGACTAGACAATGTTCTAGCCTAAACTCATAAAACCTGAACTAAACAGTTTTTTACAAAAAAAAAATCACCCTTGACCATATAAAGAAAGTGAATTTGTATTTCTCCAAAAGTACAAGGAGTTAGAAAATATGAGGTATTGCCTAATCCTGTTTTAAGCACTGTTATGGCTTTGCTGTGTATTACATATTCTTAAGAGTAGTACATTTATGGCAAACCGGTTAAGGAATTTGGGACTAGGATTAATGAACCTTCCTTTCACACTAGACTAGATCAGCTCACAGAAGGAGATCAATCTGTCATGATTCTCAGCTTTTGTTCAGGAACAGCAAGCATAGTGAAGGTTAGAGACAGACTAAAGAGCACTACTGCAATTATTTACTGACATGAGACTGGAAAGAACATCACATAGCTACATGGAGCACAACTTGGACTTCAGACACATAGGAAAGAATGGTTCATTTTATGCCACTAATCATAGTCAAGGATTAAGATATTTTGGAAAAGCCCTATTATTTCTCATTCTGCAAAACAGGGTTTCATTACTGGCAAATCATGAAATTTATGAAGTCCATTTATACAAATTAATTTCCTTTCCTGATTTCCATTGGCATGTGAGATATGGATACATAATATAAATAGAAGTCTGTAAAGAAAAAGAAGAAGATACTCAGAAATGTCTGCTTGTACGTAAAAACGGAGTAATCTCAAGCACGTATGTAGCTAGAATAATCGTCCCGGCAGCTAGTACATTCATTCTTAAACAAATGGGTTCAGGGTCCGAACAGGGAGAAAACAGTGCAACTGCATTACACTAGGTGGATCTATACTGACTTACTCTAGTTGCCTCTATCAAGAATAACCAAAGTTAAGTTCTCCCACTCTAAGATTTTCATTTGGCAGTAGTAAGGTAAAATTTAAAAATCCTTTCCATGTTATGAGAAATATTCCTACTTAGACATCTTAAAGAAGAATTCTTGCAGTCATTTTAGTGTGTCAAGGTGTGGGGTTTTCCCGCTGCAGTGGTGCTTCCCCTCAATGAAAGATTTTCACATGAAATTTAACTCTGTCTTCAGACTGAATACTGACATTTGTCAGAAAACAGGCCCAGGGAGGTGGTGGCCCACATTGCTCAAGGGACCATGCACAACAGAAAGCATGATAGCCTCATCTGGCATCACGAGCACCTGTCAGCTCCTCCCTGAAATTAGGTCTTAACTGACAACAGAGAAATTACGCTGGTTATTGCAGAACTTGAGATTTCATCATCAGAGAAACCATAAATATAGCCTCTGAAACATCAGGTATACGGCTGGCTGATCTCTAGCTGGCTAACCAAACATTTTTAGGGTCACATCTCACACGACCAGACAGGCAGTCCTGTCTCATACCACTTTCTGACTAAAATAAAGATCATAAGTTTGCTTCAAATTTCAAAAGCAGATTTTTTTCTAATTATTCACTTAACAACCAAAGAAATGGCCCATCCATTTGTAGATTCCTTGAAAGGAAATCTGGCATCCCTACCAAAAGTCTGCTCACTTTTCTAACTCTCCTCTGTGCCGAGTGCTTGAATCCAAAATACTCTTCATAATAAAGTCTACCCCAGTGTTAGCTAAATGTACTCTTACACAAGGGCAGGTCCTGTTCCAGCAAACCAGTTCACTGGGGCAGAAGGTCCAGCCTGTGTGCAGCAGCCAGCAGGGCAGAGCCTCTGGTACTAGACCTTAAAAATCCACAAAAAAATGGGGCATACAGAAACATTTCCATTTTGTTGCTTCTCTGGTCTAAGATGGTGATATTCCTCATAACAAAATTCTGCAGTAGGGAAGGGTTTAGAGAGAAGTTTTCTCTTTTGGTTGAGCAGATGTCTTTTTTTTTTTTTTTGTTAAGTATCCAAGTAATTTTGGTCTGGAAACACTTAAAAATTTTTGATGACACCATTCAGTCCAGGTGCTTTTCCCAAGTTAATATTATAGCTTTGGAAATTTAGCAGATGTTCTAATTTTTTCTAGTTCAATTTTTTTTTGCTACTACTCTGTCTTTATTTAAATATCTGCCTCTAACTGATTCTTTAACACAGTGATTCATAATGTGTTGTGAATCTTCTGTTCATTTACTTGTGACTCTGTTATTATTTCCCCTAATTTAACACATCCTGTTCTAGTACATCCATCAAAGTTGATGGAAAAATTTTTCATGACATTTGGATCATGTCCTAAATGTAATTTGAATGCCGCCTTTCAAAGGTTGCAAAGTAGGGGGATTTCCTGTTTTATTCTTCAAACGTACAACCTTGAAAATGAGCTTTTACAAAACCTCTGCCTTGTCAAAGGCTGATCACTTCTACTGCTTCTAGTAGTACTTTTTCCTGGTAATTTCTAACTGGGGAAGAGAGAGTGGATAATATTTTCTGATTTTTCTCATTTTTATTGGATGCTCTGGTATAGTGCAAGAGAAGTCTGATATGAAAATTTCTTACTAAGTTCAGATGACATGACTGAATTTATTCAAAGAGCACCTCCCACTGCCTTCTTTTTTTCTCATATTTCTCAGTTTTTTGGGGAGTCCCCACAGAAGCTCTCTCAATCCAGTGGTAGCACTGAAGCCCTTTCCTTGCTCCCTAGAAAACGTCACAATAAGTATGGAGATAACTCCTAGGATTATTTGAGAGTCCTGCCCCAGTGGAGCTGGGCCACCAAAACCTCCTACCTCCATGCAGTGCAACTATCTCATTGTAGATCAATACAGACAAACTGATGGGCTCCTCTAACTTGAGCTTACTGCTCAGATACACTCTCTCCTCAGTTATATATATGTTTAATGAGCACATCCCTCATCTCATCCTCTCCTCTCATTTTTCTCTATATTTAAATTACTTTGGGGCAAAGCAAGGGATTCTTTAGACACACTTTTCCATGGCAGTCAAATCCTGTGCTCTTACTACTCATTTATACCATTTCAGTTTTAGAGAAACTCCTCTCTCCCACACCTACACTCACCCTTTCCCCTTTTCTTCCAAAATTCATCTTTGCTCATCTTTTTTTTTTTTTTTAATGAGGATGTTATATTTAACTTTCCTCTCATTTCTCTTTTTCTCAAGCCTTGTTTCACTCTAATTACATCACGTAGTTTCACAGCCATAATCTAAGTCTGAAAATATAAGTGCTTGCTAACCAAGCTACAGCATCATGAAAAAGGTTCTATTTTTTTAGTATGTTACCCAAATAGAATAAATGTATACACACGCATGCACTTGCCTGCACTTGTCACAAAGGGCCCAAATTCCCCAACTGTGCTGACTCCTTGCCATGGCACAGCCCCATGCAGAGCTTCTGCTTCAACTGAGGGTCTTGGAGTCCTGTCACACAGGTCTGATTCTGTCAGCAAGTATGCACCTACTCAGCTGATGGCTGCAGCTGTCCCTGGACTTGTAAACTACCTACTAAAATAGTGCAAGAAGTTGGTTTCACATCAGCAGGTTCTTCCAGCAAAGCTTTCCTTGACTTCAGCACTAGGGGTTCCACTTTAGGACTTCAGTTTACCACCAAAATAGTATGAAATATCTGGGGTACTGGATTGCAAAAAGGCAAGTGTAAACCCTCTGTCTGCAAAGTAGATGGTCACCTTCATCGCTACAATTCTGGCTTTATGCCAAACAGGGCAGATATCAGCAGTTTGTCCGGCAAGAGCGGAGGTTTGCAGGTTCCTACCAAGTGGTGATCTGACGCAGTACATCCAACTGTGAATCTATGGTTTAGAAAGACTGTATTGGTGATGTCTGGCCTGTAAAGATCCAACCTGGGTTTCTGGAAATAGTGGGAGAATTCCTGGAAAGCTCTCCAAAGTAGCCATTGCTGTCGTGTTTGTCCACCGATGCAAAAAGTGTAGTCTCCCTGCGGCTGATGGCACTTTTTGTCCTCGAATCAGGTTTTGTAATGAGGTCTTTCCTCATCCTCACATACTATCTATGTGGACAAACTAAAAAAAGCAAGAATCCCCAAGAACTCTTTCAAAGTTACCAGCATCCTGGAGACTGGAGTGGAGCAGCGGTCTCCATTGCTGGAGGCCCTTCCTTTTTAAAGAGATCTCATGTAGTGCCTGGGAGAGGTATACCTAGTCAGAGCTTAGGCTCATTATTTTTTTCTGCAACACCTTAATTTGTGTTGCACCAATTCTAGCAACTTCAGGAAGTTCTTGCCTTTGACTGCAAGGGCCCAAGGGAGAGCTCTGTATCCGTCTTGTGCTACGGTTAACTATTAATGAGCTGGGGAAATTTCTCAGAAGAAAGAAAACAAACAGGAGTGGGCATAATTGGAAAAACTCAGGACCAGTTTCTCTGCTAACCTCTTTCTATATGACAGTTCACACAGTCATTTTACATTGAGAAGAACATTTGAAGGTCCCAGTACTACTGACCCAGAGATGTATTACTACAAGAAAATGCCTTGGGAAGTTGTTAATGGCTTATGCCATTAACATTCTCTGAGGTGAAAGCCCTCAAGTGAACAGCTAAGTCCAACAGTATCCTGGAGCACGGTGGAACACAGAGTTATCACAGAGGAAAAAAATGTCAACTAATAGCAAAGACATCATCTTTACCAATTGCTTCAGTCTTCAAAAAGGACAGCAGGATAGCAAAAGCTCAGATGCCTAAGAAACATTCAACAGCAGTGACAACTTCAGCTCAGAGGCTTGCAGCAGCATGGAGCCAGATTTCAAAGCTGCAACAGGCATTTCAGTATGGAAACTGCACAACAGAAGGTCCACAGGATGGGCTTTTCCACCTGACATCGTGTTTCTAAAAGGTTTTACTCAACAGACACCTGCAGGACTTTCAGAGAAGCCAGTCATGAGTAGAAAAGACTTACTTCACTCTCACCCACCATCACTTCAAAGAAGCAAAACAACTAGTATACTAAGTCTTATAGTTCACTACATATATGTCTGTGTATGTGTGCACATATATATGCACACACATACTTCATATGGATTTGCATATACAGGACAGAAATAAAAGTTAAAATAAATATTATTCAGCTTTGCATATTTGGAGCCTTTTCTTGTGATGCATACCAGCATTTTTTCTACTTCCTAATTAATTTGCGGAAGATTTTGCTTATGAGGTGACAATGAAACACGTTTTCCTTGAAGCACTAGAAAAAGAACTGACTGCTGCTCCCCGGGTATCAAAATTGATTTTTAAGATCTACTGTAATATCTATTCTGCAACCCCAAAGGCATCACAAGAGTTACAAAACAGAACAAATCTTTAGCCCTAGTTCTCATAGAAATCAAGAGCAATCCGGACAGTACAGACATGAAGAGTGAAATCTTGTCTTCCGCACTCTCATATGGCTGCAGAAAGGCCAAAATTAAATAGAAGAATCATGCTTTAGTTTTGCAAACCCAAGGCAAGTGAGGAATGTTCTTGTGCATACAAGATGCTTGGATAACATGAGCTATAACTACATAAGGACCAAAGAATTTAATCCACTAATTATGGACTTCGATAGCCTGTAGCATTGCTTTTCAAAATTGTTCCGAGCACTCGTATTGCAATTCACGTGCTTGGGGACAATACAGTTTGGGAATTTTGACACACTTGCAGTATTATCTCACTTCACTTTCTGATACTTGTCTTGTAGTAGGCTTCAAAGTGTGCAAAATATAGAAGACCAAATGACAAATGTAAAGAAGGCAGATGGCTGGTCCAGCTCCTGGGTTTGCAGATAAACCCAGTCTGGCCAATGAGGAACAGGACCATGGTTTTCCTACTGTATTTTTTACTCCCCAGTTGTTTCCAGGTATTTTCAATGCCCAGACTTTGCAGGCTTTCTCAGGGACAGAGGAAGAGGGGCACATTTTGAGGGTCTGCTTCTTTTCATAAGCTTCCTTCTAGCCTGGAGATAAGCCTGGTGTGGAAAGCCTGTGACCCCTTTGGTTGCAATAAGCATTAGCTCCTCAGAGAGGAGGAAAGACCAGGAGCCAGGTTATCAACCAGCCCGCTCTCGACAGTGACTGTCAAGCTGCTATCAGGCCCATGACTGAGCCCCCAGCTGTCCGGTAGATGCAGATGAAACAATCAACTGTGTCATGCAGAACTCTGGTAGAAAAGACTCCCTCTCTGCCTATCAGCGACCGGATTTCAATGAATGTAGCTATTATGTGTTTTAACTACCAGCCATACGCCTGGTCCTGTTCCCAAGAAACCCAAAGGGAATGGTGTTATTGACTTAAGTGGGAGCAGAGGCAGGCTCTTTGCTGCTCTGCAATCTAGCAACACTACAGCTTGCTAGCATTCAGCCAAGAGTGCATACGTGAAGTCAGGGAGTTTACTCATGAGAGTGCTTCCTCTGACACGTATGTGTTTGCTGGGCTGAGCCGCGCCTTGCTCCAGCCCAGCTCTGCTGAGATGCAGCAGCATTCTGTGAGATCCTCTGCTCCTTGTGGGAGAGAGGTTTTCTAAAACAACTTCCCCTAAGTAGTTTGCCAGGACAGATTCAGGACACAAGAGCATGGAGACCGTACGCAAGCCACGCAACCACACCTGACCATCCAACACTGCACAGCTCAGCAGAAACATTTCAAACAAACAACATATTCCTAAAATGAATTGCATCAGAACAAAGCTCTCTCATGAAGCCTGTGCTTCTGCAAGCCACGTATTTTCCTTGGCACTCATCCAGGCTTAAAAGCAGATGTAAACGTTACCGAGACTCTCATACAGCAACTTCTTCTCCCCCAATTGTCAAAGAAAACTTAAAGAAAATAACCCATAAAACCTTTACCGTTTGAAACAGCAATGCCAACAACCACTACTATGGAAATAGGACAACGAATCAGGCATGGGAGTGAGAAGCAACTTCTTCTCTTACTAATGGCACAGACACTAGCAGGGCTGCAGTGTGATGCTGGCTCTTAGCTGAAAAGAGAGGGTGCAACATGGCTTCAGCTGAACACTTAATGACTTAAAATGTTCAACATGAAGGTGTGCATGCAGATGCACATCAAGCAAATGCTAGGTTTTCAACACTACAAGTACTCTTGAGTATCAAAACACTGCAAAGCACTGCCTGTTGATTTCTGCAGCTTTCAGATTTCCCACCACTTCGCCAGCCTCCTTTTCCCTCCGCCAGCACTTGCCATCACTGAATGAGGGTGGACGCACTCAGAACTTCTCTGAATGGACCGGATGCTTCCTTGAAAGCCCTCAAGGCCCTCCCTGGAAATCTAGTTGTTGATGTTAGAAAAAAGCGAAGTTCACTGTTGTATTTCACAGCATACTGCAGCTAAAACATGGGCAGCTCTGCTCTATGGGCAACCACACACCTGGGACTGGAGAAAACCAGAAGTGACACTTAGTCTGGTCAGCAGCTCTTCTGAAGGCTTTCTTCTGGTGGACTTTCAGAGAGACCCAATTCAGCAAACCCACTAGAAACAGCAAAACTGATCTGGCGGTTGTGCAGTTCCGTGTAACAGGATACCACTCAAACCCAGATGTGCAAGTCCACCAAAGGTCTGACTCCAATGCATTACTTCAGTCTTCCCTTACTCATCCCATACAACTCAAGCCCTAAATGCTAACGACTCAGCATGTTTTATCACAGTAGCATGTACGCTTTGAATCATCATTAGAGACAAGGAGGGTCTAGACTCAGGCATCATGCCAGATTGAGTAAAACTTTCCATGAGGAAAGCTATTTGTTTTCTCCCAGAGCTGCGAAGCTTGGCCAAGAGAGAGGGAAGGAAAACCTTGCCCAAGCCAGACCAAAGTGTAGACAGTGTTACTGGACTTTGCAGACTACCTGCATGTTGTTCTAATGACATCTGGACTACTGGAAATCACTGAGTGCACTCAGGAATTTTCAAAGGCATAATTGTGGCAGCAGCAGACTAAACTTAATGCCTCGAGAGCCAATCGCTTTAATCATGAAGCTGAGATGTATGAAAAAGGATACATTTCAGCAAAAGAATAATTCTGTCTGCTGTGGTTCCTGTTCAAATAAACTATATCACCAAACCACGTGCATCTGAAGAATATAGAGGAGTGAAAAAAAGAACATATGGTTTAGAGGCAAAAAACTTTCATATATACTGTATAGGAGATATATGGACTTGTCAGACATCTAACAGTTCAACACTGTAAGCAATTCATGGGAATGACATTAGCAATAGCTCATATTACATCCAGGAATTACAGCTTTTACTGCAAAAGTTATTTTTAAAAGAGCCATGTTTAAAATGAAATGGCTGGCAGGATTGCAGCTTTCAGTAACACTTTACCTGTGGTTTTGCCACTTTTACATACTTACTGCAGGCTTAATGCTCCCAATTTACCTTTTCAGAGTAAAATAAAAGTTGCAATGAGAGCATTCATTGGTACAGGGCTATTAAACTCGCAGCTGTGCAAAGACAATCACAAGAACAAAAGCCTCTTTGTTTTAAAAAAGATGATGATGATGTGGTTCTGATACTTTCTGTTAGGCACATATCTAAACATCAGATACTTTCATTTATGGTCTATGTATTTTCATTGTACTACACAAAGATTTATAGATCCAATCAAGTCAAGATCAGGACAGAGACCTTTATGAAAGTGTCCATGTGGAGAGGAAGAGGCTGAATTAATATAAAAAACTTCAGAGATTTGTCTTTCAGATATTGTTATTCCAGTTCTGGCATGTACACAGGACTTGAGTTGTTCTGGAAAACACTTCTTTCAGTGGCGGGTGGAACCCTGGCCCCACTACCAGCAATGGGAGTGTGACACCAATTTCAATGTGGCTGGGATTTCATCTCGGAAGTTGAGATTAGAACCCAGGCAAAGCTCAAAGAAGCCAAGAACATCTCCAGACTCAGTATTCAAGCACATCTTTATTAAAGAATCCTTTAGGATGCTAATTTGCTTTCAATTAAAAAGCATTTTTGTAAAGTTCTGTGCATTAATATAACAAATGTGATCACAGCGCATAAAATCCACCTTCAAACCTCCTGAGAAAATAAGTCATACATTTTTTCCTGTTGATCCCAATGTGCTTCCCCCTTGCTTTTTTGAAATAGCTTCATTTTCATCTGTAATGAAAACTTTCTTTGATGTTTCTAATGGCAGGAAATAATTTCACAACTGAGTGTCATTCTGCTGCAGGTAAAAAATGTAATAACTTGTGGGAGTGCCAGTTACAACCTGAAAAAAATGTTTCTTGGCATTAGCATGCCTAATTGAACTCTCTCCACACTGGTGAAATAAAATATTTGGAGCTCAGTCCTGTGTTCCACCCAGGCTACACTAGGTCCAGGAAAGGGAAATGGGGATTAGGAAGGTGATTTCAAGTCACCTTTAGCATCTCCTGTTGTGACCAGTTCCCAGTGTCGTGAACCTACACACCACTGCTTCTGGTTTGCAGTTTCTTCTACAACTAAGAAAAGCACTTAAAATTAGGAAAAATTCTCTGAGCTGCCCTGGTCAAAAGAAAAGAAGCAAGATGGGTTCAAGAGCATTAGCACAGCTTTTCACCCTAGCCCTAGTTAGATAGCTGGAGAGGGGAGCATGTGCGAACATGAGATACAAATTAGGTAAATTTTCACATCCCCTTGAGAGAACAACTGATTGAAGGGAACAGGAAGAATTTTCATCAGCTTGTAGCTCCCCAAAACTGGTCATCTCTTCAGGCAATGCTAATTCCACTTCATGCCTCGAACAGCACATTACACTCATTTATCTCCAAATAAAATGTTTTCTCTTAAAAGTAATTATCTGCGTGGACTTTACTGAAGAGGTCTCTCAGGCTTGCCTGTCTAAGGATTTTCCATGAGCTCCACCACCCAGGTTAGATCTGAAAGGGGAATGCTATGTAACCTTCAGTGCCTAAGGCAGGGATGACAAAGGCACCTGGCCTGGTCTGCCAGGGTGCTCCAGAGCCCTGCAGATTGCTGCAAGAGCATCTGGCTGGGAGGAGAGGAGAAACCCCATCTTCTGACGCAAAGGACCACGGGATCCCACAGAGGACCAAAACTGGGCAAAAAAGTCACAATTCAACCACTTTTAATCAAGTCTTGCTCTGAAAGCAGCAAAGGGAGTCAGTCATAATCTTTGTCGGGAGGTTGAACTTATAACTACTTGAAACGAGTGCTGGTATACGAGCCAGATACCTTTCAATATCAGGAGTAGAGCCATAATATATCAGGTATCACTTTATGGGGTGAGTTTTAAATACGTTCTACATGTTGAACCACATATTCACATACTGAAATGGACAGCATATTTAATGAGCAGCCCAGGTGGCTACTGTAGATTTTGCTCTAAAACAAGATTGCCAAGATTGAAATGCCACGGGAGGTTTAGACTAGACATTAGGAAGAAATTCTTTACTGAAAGAGTGGTCAAGGATTGGAACAGGCTACCCAGGGAGGTGATGGAGTCACCATCTCTGGAAGTGTTTAAAAAACGGGTGGATGAGTTCCTTAGGGACATGGTTTAGTAAGGAGACAGGCACGGTTGGACTCGGTGATCTCAGAGGTCTCTACCAACCTAGTGATTCTATGATTCTATGAAACTTATTTGCCAAAATGGAAGTCTCATTGGATGCTCCCTTTATTTCACTTCAGCTGCTCACCATTACTGAAGTAGAAAAATGGTATATACAGGATATGTATTTATATAAACTCACTGACTGTTTTTTTCCATCTGTACTCTGCAGTTTAGATGCTCTATATTTGGAGATATTCCAGCCCAAAAGGAATTTATATTCCTTTGATCCCATAAGCTGAAGCCAAAAACTTTCTGTTTTCACCTGGCCCAAGATTGCTATGTGTGCATTAGTTACATAACCCAAACCTCCCCAAAGTGGTAAACAAGCAACCAAATTTTTACCAAACATAATTTGGCATGACCATTTAGATATTTTATTTGTCTAGTCTCATACGTATGTTAGATGTCTATACCTCCCACTTCATAAGTACTTTCAGGTAAAACTGGAGGCATTAAATAGTTACAAGACACCATAGCTATTGTGTATCATAAAAATACACTTTTTTAATGGAGTGATGCTTTAATTTTTAATGTCACTAAAATATTTAATTACTTTTAAATTACTTTAGGCAGGAGGAAAAGAGTTGGTATAGTTACAGTAGTAGGCAAGGAAAGCAGCCAAGTACATTTGACCGCTCTCTAGTTTTCATATTACTCACAGATGCAAAGATTTAAAAAATACTGAAAAAAATTATAAATCACGCTGTATGAAGGGATCTGAACTGTAACAGTGAGAAGATGACAAATTACAAAGAGGTAGAGGGGCAATCTGAAAAAAAAAAGAGTTACTGTCCTTACTCACAGGCATGATTCGATATTTGTCTGTGATTCTGGTTTTCAGAATATGGTCATAAAGCTCAGATAACTCCTGTGACCAGGAAAATACTTTAAGATGGGTATGATGCTAGCAAGAAACAATGGTGCTGGCTTAAAAGCTCCTATTCAAAAAAAAAAATGAAGCATGTGAAAAAGAGTTGCTCTTATTCCATATGACCCACTCTGCAAAACCCATTTTCACTTATTCCACAGTTACGACCAGAGGTCTGAATGAGATGGTACTGGGCACAAAGGCATTATATACATGAAATGCTTCGCCTTTTCACTGCCGATTTCACTGAACAGCACCAACAGAGGGACATGATAAGCAAAGACTGGTGGTTTCCAGGCAATCACCATAGTGGCCAAACTGCCTGTGAGACTCAGTAAGGCAGCCCAGATGTCATACTTCCATAACTAATACGTAGGCACAAGAAAGGTTTTCTTTTTTTTACCAAGACAGCGTGAGTTACTGGGGAGGATAAGATGACATCAGATGTATCTTCAAGACTTACTCTGGCCTATGGATGGGCTGCTGCCACCCAGGACTGTCCCACTGTACTCCTGGAACCACAGCAAAAGGCCTCCTGTTCCTCTTGTGTGTTCGACCCAGCTATTGGACCCAGGGGATGTGGTTCCATGAGCTGACCCAGTGGAAAACTGTGTGGGTTTTGCTATTTTTGGCAGGTTAATTTTTCACTAGCCTGCACTGCTGCTCCATAATCAATTGATATGACTCAAAGGAAGCAACAAGAACACGTGGCTAAGAGAGAGATGGATCGAGGTCACCCTTTCCATGGGAGCCTGCAGTTACATCACATGAAATGTAATGTGAAACCAATGTCTGCACTGCTGGTGGTAAGGTTGCCTCCACAAAATGCACAGGACAGATGTAAATGGGCTTCCAGCCTGACTCACAGCTCTGTGTGCCTATCCTGTGTGTCTGAGGCATGCTGGGGCTCTGTGTGTTGGAACAGAGGGTCTTGGCCATCGCAAGTCCCACAAGACGTGCATCCTGTTTGCCTTTAACCCCACTGCCACCCACTTTCTCTCTTGACTGCCCAAATACTAAGACGAGTAAGACGGCAGTAATCCACTCCTGCTTTCTAAAAGTGCTTAATTTTGTTAACAGAAAACACAGAGTGGATGAGCTTTTCTTCAGGCAGTGAGATAAGGCATAGTTAGGAAAAGGCAGCTCACATGGGTTACACTCCAACAGTGTGAC
Source organism: Neomorphus geoffroyi (assembly GCA_033558235.1). Lineage (NCBI taxonomy): Eukaryota > Metazoa > Chordata > Aves > Cuculiformes > Neomorphidae > Neomorphus > Neomorphus geoffroyi. Next base: position 875,374 of record JAUMJM010000028.1, read on the forward strand.
CCCTGAGACAAACCTAAATATGAGTTTAGACACAGAAAAGGGGCTTCCTCTGGTTAACATTTCTGATTACCACCCTTAGAGGGAATGGGTGGTGCTTAATTTTTTGGAACTGCGTAAGTTAATTTTTCCTCTTATGTATTGTTACCGTAACTGTTACATTTATGAATTCTTTCTTGGTCTATAGTTCTCATGGTCAGCTGCAGAACAATTTTGATATCTTGCTGGATGCCAATGGGAAGTGCATCTGGATTTGGCCAGCTGAAGAGATCTTCAAAGTCAACTTTAAGTATCAGTGCAGATGTACATGGTGGCTTCTACAATTACTTCTAATTGTTTGTCAAAGGACTGATGTGCATGTGTGTCCAGAAGAGAGGATGGAAGAGAGATGGTGGTAAAGACTATACCATTTATGCTTTGTCAAGAGAGAATGAACAGCTTTGTCAGAGAATGAATGCTGAAATCTCCCTCTCAGCCCACATGGTAGCAAAGATCCTCTGTTCCTCCAGAAGAAATCTGAAGTAGACATGGCTGAGGAGCTTCACCCTTCATCCCTGAGTCACAGTCCCATCTCCCCAGCAGAGACCAGACAAAGTTAGCTTTCATAGTGCTGTCAGAAAAGTGGTTGATGGATTCTGGAGAGATAAGGCAGAAAGACTGGCTGTTTCTTGTGCGTTTCTAGAAGGACACTATAGACCAGGTTTAGATTTTATCTGTATTCTCTTCCTTGCATAAATAACTTCTGGTTTCTCTCAAAATGAAAATCTGGGCATGGCTTTTTGTTTTGGTTTGGGTACACTTCTTCTTCGGTCTGTTAAAACCTCGCTCCTTTCAGCATAGATACCTGGTAAAAACACAACTATACCAAGAAAACCTTGTCACAAAAGATGTGCTGTGCAAAACTTTAGTGAACTGAACTCCTAATTAGGAAATGTTCCTTAGACTTGCCTATCATGTAACCAATAATAACTTCTGTTAAGAAAAATAATTTCCTAGAGTTCAAAAGCAAAAAAACCACTACTCAAGCTCCAAAACATTCATTTTTTATCCTAATTCAGTGAGTATCACACTGTTTAAAATACAATGACTAAATGTCCTTTTCACAAAAATAGTGCAATGAATTGTCTTTAAATTCTCCCTGAAGGACAATCACATTCAGATGTTCCTTGGCACCAGTTAGTTTCAATGCAGCTATTTCAAAGGCATTTCTTTTTCACATAGCATGGCATGTTACATAAAGTTATCTGGCTACTGGAAGGGAACTCACTTTATGGTGAGGGTCCAGAGTACTACTGGGATACTTAGCAGCAAGTGCTAAGTCAAGGTACAGTGAAGTAACATAACCAAAATCCAGATTATTCTTTTTATTACATTTGACTAATAAATCTTTGGATATTAAAGCCTGCAAGTTCATCACGGCATTTTAATTTTCCAGTGGTGCAGGCTGAATATACATAGGTATAAAATCTTACAAAAGTAAAAAGAGCAGCAGCAAGTCTACAAGGAAGAATGGATGAAAAATTAGTTTTCACAACAGATGGCACCAGACTGAAAAGTTACACTGAAAGATGTGCCTCCATATTCAATCTCAATCTTCTCAACTGAGGTAGAGCAGCTTATCATTCAGTTCTAGTGAAGAGATTTGCATATCTGACGTTTCACTGTATTATGGATAGGACAATGTTAAATATGTTTTCCCTGCAGCTCCACAGGTCACTGGCATAGGCATAAGCCCAGACCATACGGTTAAGATTATTGCAACACAGCTATCGGTCATGCAGCTAGCTCCATGGTAACTAACAGCATTTAATGCTTAGATAATACAGTTTCATTATCGCAAACAAAATTAAACACCCCTTTCCTGTATAGAGACAATCCAAGCAAAAGTCTGCACCGTTCCACCAGGCTGTTAATTGAACTTTTTTTCACCAAGATTCAAAAGGAGAAGGGGGTTAAAGGAACTCACTGACATAGCAACATGGTTGAATGCAAACCTATGCTGCGGAAGACTTACCATCATCCAGGTACATCTGGTCCAATTCCTCAGGTTCTCGCTTGATCGTTACAGGAATAGGGGCCAAATTATGATTACTTTCCTCATGCAACTCTGGCAATGACAGTGGTTGGGTCGTTGGAGACTCATTTCTGTGAACCTTCGGCAGTTGCTGCTGCTGTTGACCCATTATGGATGAGTGAGTTGGACTGCAGGACTGCAAATAGGTTGGCTCTTGGGTAACAGATGGAACTGGAGAAGAGGGACTGTTGGGACAGAGTGTTTGTTGATAACCAAGGGAACCGCTACTGCTCAGATGTTGACTCACCTGCGGCTGCAGCATGATGTGAGATGATTGCTCGGGGGAGCTTGGGTGCACAACTATAGACCTTGGCACTTCCTGTATGGTGGGAACGCCTCCTGTGGGCTGCTGAAGTCCGAGATGACTGTGGCCTGGGTTGGGGATGCACTTGTAAGGAGAGGATGAAAGGTCATGCAGCTTGGGGCTTGCATTTGGAGAGGGTGACATCACAGCATTTCTCTGCTGACAGGAGGCAAAGCCAGTGACAAGGCAGGAACCAGGATCAGGGGGCATCATGATCTGCTGGCTGTAGTACGGTTTAGAAAGATGGCTTAAGCCTTGGTTCATTGGTCCACAGGTTTGAGCAGGCTCATAGTCATCTGTGGGTTCTGTTTTTATAATTGGAACTGTTAAAAGAAAAAAGTTTTAAATAAACACGAGTTGCGTATTGGTATGATCAAGTTGGCTTGTGGCTAGGATACCCTTTGCAAAACAAACAACGTCTTGAATAAGACTCTGTGTGTCTTTTGCCTAGTTCTCCCACCCTATAAAAAAAAAAAGAATGAGTCATCAGCACAAGAAAGTCACAGCTGGTTCTAATATTGAAAAGGACTATTTTCTTTGGACTCCCCTCCAGCACTAATGTGCTATAAAAATCTATTTGCAAATAGTTGTGCTTCACTGGAAGCTTTGGACCCAAGGGCTCCATGGATTTGTAGTAATCAAAGCAAGAATTCTAACTTGGATATACTACTGCATTTCTACGGCTACTGATGGTCCATTTGATAAACGTCTGCACATTCAGTAAACTGGGCATAAGAAGGTAGAGATGGGGCTTTCAGAGTTCAGTGAAAATAAAATTGCAAAGACACATGACAAACTACTGTGTACAAGAAGTTTTCAATTACGAGGCCATTTTTGAAAGAGTAGGGTTTAGTTTTAATATGATTGTGTTTAATCTTACTAACTAGTCAATGAGTGTAAAATATTCAATAAGTTGCAACCAACTCTCAAGTCACTCTAAGTTGGATTGAAATCACTAATGTCAGCTCCTAACAAATGTTAACTCAGTCTCAGGCTACCAAGAAAAACTGCGTCCTACTCTAGACCTCTGCTTGCTCTACCCATTGTCCACAAAAAGGCTCTAATTCAGCTCTCAAGCCATGTCTCTAAATATGGACAGAATGACTGCCTACGTGCATCAACTCATGCAAGACAAATGTAGAGTTGCTTTCTCAAATCAGAGAAGAGATCCTTTCTCAAACTGAAATGCCTTTTTTACATTGGCTTTCTCTCTCAAACCAGAAATAGGTGTCTTTACTGCTTCTCCTACAACCTATGCAGTGCATAGGTAAAAGACAGCCTCTTTCTATATCAGGAAAATGATAAGTAATAGGGCCACACGCGTCTGTAAATGTACTTTTTTCTGGCCAGATGCATATAACAATTGAGTATGGATGCACAGTGGCATTTATGTTCTTTCCCAAAATGAGATTCACAGGAACAGTCATCACTTGAAGGTGCTGTTGGCAATTTACAGAGAATACCTTTCAGAATATTAGAATAACTGACCATTGAGGCATAATGTTATTAATGAAACATCTTCGCATGACTTGAAACATGTGTGTTGTGTGAGTGTGTCTGACTGTATTTTTATTTGCATGTGTTGTACAAACACCCTTATACATTCTCCAGCCATTCACTATGCTCATGTACAATCTCTGAACCCCTAAAAATACACGTGTGCATTTGTACACATAAAACCTCTTCTAACACTCACAAACTTTGCTGCTGATGAATGCACTTCACTACCCTTGTTTTACAGTCCCCTAGCCTCTAGTTAACTTTGCTCCTTTTATGTTCTTTTACACATAGATGCTTGCAACACTTGTTTCAAGATTTCTAGCACCTCTAGTAAAAACATGTCTATATACGTAACATGCACAGGTGCTGCTCAAGATGAATGTGCTAAGGATAACAGACTGTCATTGGATTCCTCATAATCTTATTTTCTCCTGCTTGTGTGCTGCACACTGGCTAGCAGGACTACTAACACACTTGGTTGCAAAGGAACAGTTTCCAGATTTAGTGACAGCTTTATAAAACCAAGACCATACCCTTTATGAAAATGCAAGACCAAAGAAACACACCTAGATAAACATAGCAGCTCAGATATTGTAAGAAAATACCTTTAACAAGCTCCTGAGCTAGCAAATATTCTCACATGTTTTATATTAGGTTCACTGTACTAGCACTAACCACAGCACAGCTGGAAATATGATGGTTGTTGAACATTGAATTTTCCCAATATATCACTGTTATAGAAACACCTGTGCTAAATAATTCCAAGCTCAACCACTGGCAATTCAACTCCAATAAACCCTGGAGTTGTCTGACTTATTATAACTTAGGGAAGAATTATAGCCCTCATGGTAGGCAGGCTGCAGGCTTTAAAGAAGGTAGGTTCCCAATCTCAGGATGATCTGAGATTGCAGCTCTTCTACAGCACGTCTTTGCTACTTGGTTTACCAGGCACTTTTTTGTCACTTCAAATTGAATTTTTTCTTTATAAAATCAATTCTATGGTATCTATCTGGAGGTATGATTAGTGGCCACAAACACTGGCAATCTGTTTTCATACGTTGCTACAGTAAAATATACTTGCCACAAACAACAGAAGATAACCATTAAGTCCTACTCTGCTCTGGGTGAAGGACTGATGGGCAGAAGGGACTCTATCCCAGACAAAAAATTCTCTTGGAGACGATGACATCAACCAAGGACACTCCTGTCTGCTCATAAATTGAGAATTCAGAGCGAAAACAGAGACTGGTGTTACTTACTAGACCTGTCAGGGTTAGTCACAGCAGCCTGTTTGCTGATGGCAGGTTGGTAGCCAAAGCGGGAAACAGGAAGGAGGTCTCTGAGATCAGGTGGAACCCCTATGTTATTTGACATCTATTTACATTGTCCCCTTGTATTGCTCTGAACTGATACTCCTCAGTATCAGATATTTCATTTAATGGGAAACAAATTGTCTATAAATGGACAGATACTACTTGCACTTAGGCCTAGGGATGTCTGATCTCCATTACTTTATTTCAATGTGCTTTTCAACACAGTAAAAAACTCTTCTATTGCTAAGTATGATATATTTTGTTTGCATGCTAATCTCATCACTAGAATAGGTATCACACTGAAAGACAGAAAAAGTATTAACACTGAAATGGCAATTTGTATCTCACTTTTCAGTGCTCTGCCATTTGTATAGTCATTTAACACCATGTAGAGTGCCTGCAAAGCTGAGCACGTTGCAGAAATATAAGACATTAACACTTTCCTTTCTGTCTAGACCTATTACTTGACTTGTGGAAGACATATACCACAAACTGCTGCATTACACCAGTTAACACTCCACCCTGTATCTTCTTCTTCCCATTTGGTTCACCAAATGGAGTAACAAAGGCTAAAAATCTTTGCCAATGTTGGCATTTCTAAACTTAACTCAATAATCCATGGGTCTGATCTCTGGGTCGTTCTGAAAATACTTCGAGCATGTCAAAAGTCGGCGTTAATCACCTTATATTCTTTATTCTTTAAAAGGGCATCTGTTTACTTTCACTTTGCAAAGGACTGCAGAGGGCCCAAGGCAGGAGCTGTAGGTATTTCAAGGCACATCTTCCAAACCCAATGCTGCTATCTGTACTCACTGGCTACCCACTTACCAACACGGTGTCTGTTATTATTATAGTATATAATATAACATAGTATATAATATAGTATATAATAAGGCTAGCAGTTCCCAACACACTCTATTCACTGTCTCACTGACTTATGAGGAGCTGAGACCCTCATCTGGGAAGAGCAGCTGCAGCTGACTTGGAGCAGATGAGGGCAGAAACCTTTCATGCCCACCTTCACCATTTTTGCATAGGCAGGTTTCTCAAGAGCGGGAGGGGCTGATCACCAGCCCGGCATGGAGTAGCATCACTGCTTACCTTAGACTCATGTCTGATTAACTGCAAATCTTTACAGACTTGAGCTAGAAAAAGTGGTTTCATTCTCAAATACATCCCTTGTGCAGGCATGGTAAGCTGGCTGCCATAACACATCTATTTCCACTGTCACTCATTTGCACAAGTGAGCATTTCACACAGGTTGATGTGATGTGACACAGAAAGTACAGTTAATTTTCTCAGGATTAATATTTAACAGAGAACAGTATTAGCCTGACTAACTTCTAGCTCAAATACTTCAAATCTCAAATGACTTAGTAAAAACCTGCCAGCTGAAAGAGACACTCCTAGTGACACAGCCAGTCTGGACCAGCAATTAACTGGGAAGCCCTACAGCTGTTCAGAATCTGCAAGCACTTTTAGCAGAAACTGGACTATTTCTTGAATTAAGCCGAGCCATATCAAATGGCAACATACATTCTGTCTCAATGCTGTTCCATGGTGCTAACATCCAGTTTTGCAGACTCTCGGCAGGCTAGAATGAAAAATTGTGACTGAATTTGCCATACACTGAGATTTGCCAATAATAAATTGCAGCAATGAAGCCAAAATTTGTGAAATTGTAAACAGAAAAGGTAATCCAGTTTTTACTTAGACTCAGACTCAAAAGTAATGTTACTGTTTAAGAAATCCTACTCTGCTTAAGACTGGGCCCTTGACATAAGAATGTAAGCTTATCACAGAACGATAGAATCATCTGGTTGGAAAAGATCTTTGAGATCATCGAGTACAACTGTACCTGTCTCCCTACTAAACCATGTCCCTAAGAAACTCATCAACCCATCTTTCAAACACCTTCAGGGACAATGGCTCAGCCACCTCCCTGGGCAGCTGTTCCAGTGCCTGACCACCCTTTCAGTGAAGAAATTTTTCTTAATATCCAGCCCTGGTGCAACTTGTTCTCCAGTCCCCTCACCAGCCTCATTGCTCTTCTCTGCACAGACTCCGGCCCCTCAATGTCCTTCTTGTAGTGAGGGGCCCAAAACTGAACTCAGCACTCGAGATGCGGCCTCACCAGTGCTGAGCACAGGGGCACAATGACCTCCCTGCTCCTGCTGGCCATGCTGTTTCTGATACAGGCCAAGATGCCACTGGCCTTCTTGGCCACCTGGGCACACTGCTGGCTCATGTTCAGTCGCTGTCAACCAGCACCCACAGGTCCTTCTCTGACAGGCAGCTCTCCAGCCACTCTTCCCCAGGTCTGCAATGCTACACAGGGTTGTTGTGTCCAAAAGGCTGTTCCCCCTTTGCTGTTCTCATAACCCACTGTTCAAGGTTTCTTGTTCGGAAGGGCTGCAAAATCCCACAGAAGAGAAGAACTCTGAACAGAATTGCCTACTCCATCAGGACTCACACATGGACGCTACAAAGATTATGCCATCTCTGGGAATATTCTCTGCCTGCACTCCCCTCCCTTCCTGTAGCAGAGCAATTTCTACTGGTCTGGAATAAGGCATTCAGAATATTTGCTGGAGTAGCCCTCCAACTGCAGCAGTGAAGAGAGAAAGACAATGCAATCCAATTTTGAAAGAGAACAAGACACACTTCTCTGCTCTAATATAGGTTTCAGGAGATCCTGTCTCCCTCTCTCTCTCCCTGGAGACCTGGAAGGCATTCTGTTCAGCTGTAGTACACATGAACACAAAACCAGATATGCCTAAATTGCCCACTCTAGCCACCAAACAGGAAGCCCTTCGGAGTATACACACCACCCTCCATTCAAAAGCACAACAGCTGCATTTGCTACATGGCTGGAACTTCAAGTCCATCTTGGCAAGTCTGCATGAAGTTAATGAACTGATATGTCCAATCACATTGGGACTTGCCTGTATAAGACATCCTGACTGCAAAGTACAGGCACATCTGGAGATTGCCACGTCCTCCAACTGCAACTCACATCTACAGCCAGGAGGAACCTAGCTGGGTGCACTTACAGCTAGGGTACAGATGTACGGCAACTGTGCTATTTCTTTCCCTGCTATGTTCAAAGCACCATCACAGCTAGCAGCAATATTCTGTCTGCACAGTGATGTAGCTAGAAAAGCTGGTAAACTAGCTGCCATTCTTTTTGTAGCATTGCAATTCCCACAATTCTGGCACTGATTTCCCAAAATATTACTCTGAAAACTTTTTTGCGATCTATAAGAAGGGAAGAAATAAGCAGGAAAACTCAGCAGCTTCGGAACACCACAGAAGTCCGTGACATCCGTCATTCTGAAATCTGACAATTTCCATGGTACTCTATCAAGCCCTGATTATGGACCCTCACAACACCATGAAGCGTATTGCCATGTAACAGTGACTGTAGGCTGAGCATACAAGAAGCTCAGATCTCAGTGCACTGCAGGAGGCAGAGTAATTGCAGAGAAACAGGGATGTGTCCTCAGAGATGCAGTTCACATCAAGACTGAAACAAAGGTCATACCATCATATGTCAGAAACACAATGGTAGTTTTATTTGCAACATGTTAGTGGCGGAGACTCCAAGCCATTCTGCTTCACGCAAATCAGCAGTGACTCCATGCAGGTTTTGGCAAATTGCCTAAGTTTGGGTAGCTTGGCACAAATGCATCACGCAACAAACAGCAACAGCAAATGACTTTTTAATTAGAAAGAAGACGCGTGTTTTTAAATGCAACTCAATGTCATCTTTGAGGAACAAAACTGCTGAACAGAAATTACTTTACATTCCATTAAATACCAGCAACAAAATGACTAATGATGAAAAATACCTTTTAAAAATCTTCTGTGTGTAGCACAGAGAATCCTAGAATCTCAGAATCATCTGGTTGGAAAAGACCTCTGAGATCACTGAGTCCAACCATACCTGCCCCTTACTAAACCATGTCCCTAAGAAACTCATCTACCCATCTTTTAAACACCTCCAGGGATGGCGACTCCACCACCTCCCTGGGCAGCTGTGCCAATGCCTGACCACCCTTTCAGTGAAGATAATCTTCCTAACGTCCAGTTTAAAGCTCCTCTGGCGCAACTTGCAGCCATTTCCTCTCGTCCTATTGCTGTCACTTGTGAGAAGAGAGCAGCACCCACCCCATCACAACCTCCTTTCAGGTAGTTGTAGACAGTGATGAGGTCTCCCCTCAGCCTCCTCTTCTTCAGGCTAAACATCCCTAATTCCCTCAGCCGCTCCTCGTAGGGCTTATTCCCCAGTCCCCTCCCCAGCCTCATTGCCCTTCTCTGCACACGTTCCGGCCTCTCAATGTCCTTCTTGTAGTGAGGGGCCCAAAACTGAACCCAGCACTCAAGGCGTGGCCTCACCAGTGCTGAGCACAGGGGCACAATGACCTCCCTGCTCCTGCTGGCCACGCTGTGTCTGATATAGGCCAAGATGCCTGTATGGTTGTATGGTGACTAATTTTCCATATCACTCAATATTTATAATTTGGATTTAAAATGAGATGGAAACAGAAATTGCCAGTTTGGTTTGTTTGGTGAATTTTTAAATGTGTGTTACTTCACAATGCATTAGGTCAGCTGACAGATGATTTTAAATAGTCCTAGATTTTGAATATTAAAATATTACAGAGCTCACAGTTCTAAATTAGTCTGAATTCTAAATTAGTCTGATAAGCAACTTAATCTGTGCTAATTGGTTTTCAATGGCTTGATGATGCCTTCGTAGACTCTGGACTTATGTCATTATGTCATCTAATTTAATATGAATTTCTGAGAACCATGTGTTGGCAGCAGCCCTAGCTATAACTCAAAGCTTCGTACTCAGAGAGACCAGGGCTATGACATCATACTGAGGCACTGAGCAGAAGACAATGGTCCTTCTGTGTGGGTCTGAATCTGGGAGAAATATTTCAGCCAGTTCTGCAAGCCTACGTTTAAATGAAAGGCCTTTCTAGCAGGTAAAAAGTTAATATATCAAACATTGAAGAAAAATAATAAATCATGCACATTCAGTAAAGGGAGTCAGAAAGTGCTTAAATATAAATTATATGTATTTTTTGACAATTCTAGTAAGTCTGTTTGCTTTTACACTTTAGAAATCCAGACAGGTTTTTAAACTTTTTTCAGGGGGGTGGTGTTAAAATACATTAACTGAGAAAATATAATCATATAAATTAAGCAGATGTTTATCCTGATTAACGTTACACTAACAAATCCCCATTACCACGTAGTATTATCAATGCAGACATTTATTGCACTATAATATATTTATTTTACCCTTAAGTTCGATTGAACTTATCAAGCAAAATGACCACCTTTCATGGTGCAGACTATGATGTAGTTCTCTGGCACCAGTACACAGATTTTGGTTAGCCAATCAAAATGAAAACACTGGTTTTTTTCATCATGTACACACACACATTTCTTCAACTTCTGGACTAAACATCTCATAACTGGTAAGAATTTGGGATAAGACTCCCAAAGAGGGTTGAGGAGTTAGGTGACTAAATCTTCATTACTGAGTTGAGCACTGAAATGCTGTTTGTGCCTTTGAAATCCTCCCCCAACAGTCAGTCTTGAGTCAGGCAGCACACACTCTTCACCACAAACCAGACGTTCCTTCAGAAGATGCTGTGCAGGTCATCCCAAGTGCTGCTGCTGACCAACTGGAGACACAGTCAGATATGTTAACACATCTCCATGTACAGCTTAGTCCTTCTGGATTAATTCAAAGACAAACTACTGGTGGGTGTGGCAGCATTGGCTGGACCCAATAGGCTTGAGCAGAGTAAGGATCTCGCCCCTTGATTGACTCTGGAGCAGTTCGGTACTGGGGAGAGGCAATGGGCTGGCTGCCCTCAGAAACCTGTTCTAAAACCCTCCAGCAGCAGTAGCTAACCAAAACCTTCTGAAACACCCTGCCAATCTATCTGCAGCAGTAGCAAACTCAGTGACAAGGGATGGGCACTCCACCCCAGGGATCTCCTGAGGCAATCACTACAGGAGCAGATGCTGTCCATGAACTCGATATTTTTCCTTAGGCACCAATTCAACCAGAACAATCTTTAAAGGCCTACTACTAACAAGCCTTTGCTTTTAGTTAATAAAACCAGGGTACAGAGATTCAGAAACAAAGGGAGTCTCATGCTATTAAGAAGCACACATCTGTGATTGCAGCTTTTATCTATGCAAGTATCTGAACTCATTCACCCTCTCTTGCCAGTACACTGCTATTGGTACTGCTCATGAGGAAGGCCACCTTTTTAACACACGCCTGCCTGCCCTCTTTGGATTTATGTGTATATATTTTTATGAGATCAGATGCATATGTACAGTTTTATAGAAGAACAGCTTCCAAGTAGATGGAAGCCTTGCACAGACATAGCCTACAATATCAGACATTGCCATTATCTGATTAGAAAGTCCTTTCCAGCTAACTCATTTACTAAATGCTTTTCAACAGCTGTTAAACTATTAGGTTATTCAATGCATATTTATGAGACTGAAGATTATATATAGTAGCTTGGTGCACACACTGTTAAACCAGGTGGGGAGGAGTGGAAGGTAGGTGGAGGGCATTTGGGTTGCGTTAGTATGCAAGATATGCATTAGCTTTCTTTCAAGAGAAAAAGGGCAAAATTCTCAAAAGGCATGATCCATTTTCCATCATAACACCTTATTAAATCTGACAGTATTGGAAAGGATAAATCAAGTGCTGTGGTACACATGCTTAGGCTACTCTTCTGCTGCTCTAACAGCACAGTACTCAGCTTCACCACTGCCTTGAGCTGGAGGTTTAACTGTGCACAACACTGGCCAAGTCCTTCTATATTATTTCTGTCAGACATGTTAAAATTCACTGGGGTGAGGTCTTTTTGATGATGCAGCACAACATTGCACTGCCAATGCTGACATTACTGCTGCTCTCCTGACAAGATGAGGGGAGCAGAAAAGTGGGGGCTGTGGGCAGGGGTCCTGCAAGGCAGAAGGATGGGGCCAGCCCAATGCTCTGCATCCCTTATAGTCCTGTGGGAAGCTCTGCAGGGACAGGAGAGGGGTCTGAACTCAGCTGATCACGGTCATCTTGGTTCTGACACGGTCTTCGTCTTCAGAGGTGGATGCAGTCCCTCCCACAGCCAGCAAAACACACCCCCGTCCATGCATTTCACCTCCAGCACCCACCACAACCGCATCTCCTTTAGGATCAATCATTGGGCTAGATTAATTACAGTTATCAGCCACTCGAGGAGAACAAAAAGAAGTATCTCCTGTAATCCAGCCCATGCAATTCTAAACCCTGTTCTCTCTCCCACAAGTTCTGCCTTTCGGCTTTTAAGCTGATTGGAAGATCTAAAGCCCCATGCTTGCTAATACATGCACGTGAAATCACTGGGAAGTAAGGGAGGGCATTCCTGAAATGCTCATGTGGAGGGATTCGGTGACCAAACTACAGGCTGTGTTTAGGCACTAGAAGTTAACTATTACGGGAGATCATTACTGCTGCAATGGAGCCTGCTGGTCAGACACAGTGAAGGGCTTCTACAGAGAAGACAAGCCAGGGGATCATTCACCCCTGCCTATTGCAGGGACATCACATGGGTAATGCTCCTTCTTGGTCTTCCAGGTGAAGATGGGGCACCGCACAGTGAGGCACAGTCCTGCATCTGAAGATCAAGACAACTGCATCTGCAGATTGGATGGGTTGGCTAGGCTCCAGCTGATGGCTGACATGGCATGTCACCTGGACAAAGAGTGGGCAGCACTAGTGGGGACCCAGCTACTAGGAGCAAAAGCACCCAACGCTGTGACACTGGTGAGCGCAATGCATCTCTCCTCTACTCTGCCGCAGACCTTACACGGCTGCTGGAAGAGAGCGGAGGGGATGATGATCGGAACAGCTGCCCAGGGAGGTGGTGGAGTCGCCATCCCTGGAGGTGTTTAAAAGACAGGCGGATGAGTTCCTTAGAACTCATTAGTTCCTTAGTGGGGAGAAAGGTACAGTTGGACTCGATGATCTCAGAGGTCTCTTTCAACCTTAGCATTCTATGATTCTATGTGTCCGGAAGTGATGAATTTTGTGATCCTCTTAAATAGAAGCAGGACTCTGACAAAATCTGGCCTGCTTTTTGTTAACTCTGCTAAATGACAAAAGTAACAATCAGCCACCTAGCAGCCAAAATGGAATAAACTATAACAGCTCATAGTGTAAAAATGAGTGACCATGACTCATATTTTCATTTAAAATAAAATAAAAAAAAATCACCTGGGATCAACTTTCCCCTGTTGGCTTCTCCTCATCTGCACAGGATTTGTGTCAGCCCAGCAGATCCCTGGGCTGGATGGAGACACTTCCAGCGGGTCTGAGGCTTCAGGCCTGGCTTGGTCATGCTTGGGCCCCTCACACACAGCCCCGGGAATGTGGCACTGACCTAAGGTGGGCCTGGGCATAACATCCTCCTGCTGACTTCCCTGCCCCTTCTTCCAGCTTCTCAGGTTGGCTGCAAGGCACCGCCAAGGTGCTGCCCACTGTGGCACTGCTGCACTCCTGTTGCATACGCTGTAGATCAGGATCCTTTCACAACCCAGGTGCTGAATTTGGCCCCATTTCCCAACCATACCCAAATTACCACCATTTTGCAGAGATGATGGGCTAATAATTTTGCCAGCCTCAAGCACGAAAATGCAACAAATACTCAAGAGGTGAGAGGTGTCAAGAAACGATCAGCAAAAGCTGTGTTGCATTAGATCAGCAACACTTTGCATCATTTGATTGTTTTCTGCTAAGGCAGCCAATGTCGCCTTTTAACTTAGAAAGTGAACTGTGGGTGGAGGAGCTGAGGTGAAACAGAGGCACGGCTGTTCAATGCAATCACTAGAAAACTGCTGATTGTACTCATCTGTAGAGCAGGCAGGAGATAATTTTAGAGCAGAGGCAGGAAGCGAGGAGGATGTTGACAGCAGTGTGGTGTGGGCACCGCTCACCCTGTTCAGAAGCACACTGAGAGCTTCGCTTTCACACCATCAGGCTGTAAACAAGGTGCTCCATTTCTGGAGGTGTTCAAGGCCAAGTTGGATGAAGCCTTGAGCAACCTGATCTTGTGGAAGGTGTCCCTGCCAGTGGCAGGGGGGTTGGAACTGAATGGGGTTTAAGGTCCCTTCTGACCCAAACCAATGAAACAGCAGAAAAGCTGGCTCTACAAGTGAAGGCTGTGCCCTTGGAAATCTGGCCCTATGGGTGGCGAAATGTGTCTCAAAATAAAAGTTTCCCAGGATATCAACATCATTTTAATAAATATTAGAAGTGGTGAAACAATTTTTAATAATGCTTTGACAATTAAGAAGCCTGACAGAAACAGAAACCGGAAATACTTTATCATCAACTCTTTGCAAAAGTGTATTTTTCATTCCAGTAAAAGAAACACAGTAACTTTCCTTTTTCCATCTTACAAAATATTTCCTAGACAAAGTAGCCTGTCTTTGTTCAGTCAAATATCTTTACTTGTCTAAATAAAATTCAAAGAAAACCTTTTCTATGTTCAGCATTTTTGATACCAATATTCATTAGATAACAGAAATCATAGAGAGCATTCATTCCTATCTGCAAAAAATAAGTTCTTTAACACATTTCCTCTATTTTGATGTAGCTACTTAAAAGAAATCTGAATAAAGAGAGGTCTAATCCTTATCATTCCGTGTGTTGTTAAAAGTCGTCAGAGCTGGAGAACTCCTTTAGCTTTCATAACAGATGAAAGTACAGGATCTGGAACCACAGCATACATGTCTAATTGCTTCTATGCTTCTTCAGCCTCTCAGATTAATTTACACCTCAAGTGCTACTGCTAGGTGTTTCAGAGGACTATTCCTCCTATTTGAAATGCATATATGGGCCAATGGTATAATAAATCCACGGAAGCAAGATGATATGCAGTCATAAACAGAAATGAAAGCCAAGAGTTTTTCTAGAGGGTAGGATTCACAGACACAGGGTTCACCAATGTTTTTCCAAAATGTTTTGCTGCACAGTTGCAGAGTACACGTGCACAAAGCTACAGTAGTGTAGTGACTTTAAAAGCCAAATATCCAAGCATCTGCTCATTGTGCTTTGCTCAGACTCCTGACTTCAGCGTCTGGTCCTGCGCCTTCCTCCTCACATTCTGATGGGATGCAGCAATGCAAAATGTATTAGTACTTAACACATGAGCAGTGGGAATTCACCTGTGCCAGAATGGTATGGAAATCACTTGTATGTCTCTACCAGGCACATCTGGGGAGGGGTCTCAAGAGCATACAGCCTACAGGCTCCAGGACAAAACTGATACACAATCGCTTAGTGATGCGTAATGTTAAAGCAATACTAAAAAAAATGACATTACAGTCATTTCTGTACAATATAGGCTAATACAGGATTGGGAACTGCTCAAATTCAGCAGAACAGTAAATCAAAATTTCAATTAAAACTAGATTATGAGTACTTAGGTTTATGGTCTGTCCCAAGACAAAAATTTAAGCAAGCCCATTTTCCAGACTTTGACTATCTTTTGTGAAGCTTCTACTTTCTATTTCATTTTGTTATTTAAACTTTTAATTTACAGAACAGTAAAATTTGCATTTTTACTGCATTTTTTTTTCTGAGACAGGAACTTTTCTTTACCAGGTAAGTCCCTGCTCTGCAAAACACTTGAGATAACAAAGAGGAAAAATACAATACTGCCAAATCTCCACAGCATGAAAGAAGCCTTACAGCAGCAAAACCGTAACAATCTGCTGGAGAGGGCAGCTTGTGCTGGCTGCATGTCACAGAGCTGTACTCCATGGAGATGCTATAGGACCATCCACGAGAGGTGGGATGAGTGACGCCATGTATCCCTGGATCCACTGGCTGTTTTTCCCTAGGAAATGAGGAGAAACAGGAGCTACAGGAAAAAAAACCTCTGCTGCTCTGTGGTCGGGGTGGAAGCCGCACAGCGAGCTTGTGGCTCTTCCACTGGTTGCACCATCTGTACACGCCTACACCCACTCCAGGAGCACGGCCAGCAGGCTCCATAATATTTAGGCTTTAGTCCACATATGGTATTTTGCTTTGGCACAGCCCAATTGAGCTGTAAAATATATGTCCAATGTGTGTCAGGCAGCTTTTAAAAAATCCCTCACACAGAAATACCTGCAAAACTATGGTGGGCACTGAAATGTTAGCCTTTTGACTAGTCCTAAAGCACAGGAGGAGAACAAGCTTATAGGATACCATCTGATTTGTGTAAAACATCTTACACACTCTGACATTTGCTTGACAAAAACCTACAACTTCTCTGTGGCATTTGTTTAAACAAGAGACCAACTATTACCTGGACCAAAATAGTGCTTATCTCCTTTACAATTTTTTTACAACTGACACAACAGTTATTGATTCAAGTACTTTTTTCTTCATAAACTAAACTTTGGTTTTCTACAATGCCTTGAAACATTAAAAGAATGTTGTGATTGAAATCAAATAAACCGCAACATCTTAAAATGACTCCTAGAAATACAGTACTGTAAATGACAGATTCAGTCATTGTGAATGGTTTCTGCATACGAAGTCAAGATGATTTGTATCTATCTTTGAAAAGCATGATGGAAACAACCACCAACAACATAAGGGCAAAACCTTACAGCTACAACACAGGTATAATGAAAATAAACTATACTACTAATTCTGATGATTGCAGAATCACATTCACTATTATGAGAGAGTCTGCAAAGTACTGAAGATGTTTTTCCATTACCTATATGCACACATACATACATATTAAGAGAACCTAACTGGAGAACCAAACAGGAACGGGGGAAAGGCATTCAATACCTGCTTCTCTTTTCCCTGCTCTAGTGTTCTATTTTTCTTTTCAGGTTTCCCTACACAGAAATGAAAGGATATCACAGGAATTTAAATCAGCATGACAGACTAAACAAGATTCCCAATGTTTTTAAAAATTACCATAATTAAAGATGTCTTTGCAGGATAAAGCCTAGGCTGGTTCTCTGTTGCCTGTCACGAGGTAGCTATTACCACAGCTTCAACATCAAATAAAACATCAAATGTTTCAAACTCAGAATGGTGGTAGCACAAACCAGCTTTGCAGCAGCAAATGCTATTCCCATGATTTAGAATAAAATAGTTAAAAATGACCTATGCATAGGCTAGAAAGGAAAGCTAATGCTTAATAAACAGCACTCAACAACAGGCATGTATGTGAAATATTTATGACACTAACTTTGGTGGCAAGGTAATAACTGTTGGTCTCTAAAACAGATTTTTGTTGCTGAAAAGTATTGTGCAAGAGAGTAGTAACTCTTTTTCTTTCCAATTTAGGAGATGAACAGTCTTTAAATATACACAGACATACTCACTAGGGATGAAATTTGTGTAAGTAGGCCGATTCAGTGAAGCACAGCTATACAACACATATGCAATAAGCAGTCAGTTGCCTATGTCAGGTTTCCTGTACTTTTATTTTAAATTAAAGTCCTGATAAAAGTCTGGAGTGCATGCAAGCTAACTAGGTGAAATTCCCAATGTGTATTTTATGGGCTTTCACCTGCAAATACTAGCAAGTCTCTTCAAGTCATGTGACAGGACTCAAGTATTGTTTTGTATGAATTTTCCTCAGAAAGACTATTTTCACTTGGGAAGTCTACAAAAAAATAATAAATCTAATCATCTTTCTAATTCCTTTTCCTTCCAAAACAACAAAACAACCATCCTTTTTTTCCTGCTTTCCCCAGAAACGTGTTCTCAGAAAGAGAGCTTTTTCAAATAAAAAAAAAAAAAAAGATCTAAATTTAAGTGCTGTTAAAATTTTCAAACAAGCCTGCTTGGAATTCATCTAGCATGAGTACTTTATTGCCACTTCACAGCTACCAATATAAGCTTCCAAAATAAACTGGCACATGTGTTTCTAAACATTTCCTATACATGAAGCATTTTGTATGGAGCACTCTGATCTCCATCTACACTGTGCTCTTCATTGCTACCCAAAAGCAGCATCAGTCTGGAGCACTATTTTCACCCCGTGCGAGACAGCGAGGTGAAAGACGGATGACTGGAAGGAGAATCCCCACACCACCTTCAGCTCAGAGCCCAGCATTTTACAGATTACAATGCTGTGGTGCTAACACAGAAGTATTATTCAAATGCAGTGTACCCTCCAGGGCCACAAAGTGAGACCGAGAGTTGACAGCAGCTTAGCAGAGATCTCAGTGCATTCACTATTTGTGGCTACACATGTGGGTTTGTGATGGGGGTCTTCAGCTCCCAAAAGCAGAAAAAGTGCTTGTTCCAACAGGTCTCTGTCATCAATACGAAAGAAAATAATTTGTAGAGAAGGTCCCCTGTGTGGGCAGCTAAGAGAAAGGCAGCTCTCATGGTTTGATTCTCACTCTCATTTTATACCACCAGGTATACCTAAAAATTACTTAGGTCAGCAAACTATTATCACAGCCATATATCTTTCTAAGTAATCATAATTATCTCTTGTTTTTACTATTAGGGATAAGAAATATATTTTGTTACCATTAGCAGGAAGATAGGTGAAAAGCTGGTACTGGCTTCTCTTTCTCTTTCCATTGCAGACATAAAAGTTGACTTGAACAGGGCTGGTAATTCTCTGATTGCGGAAAGGTGGTATCTCAACCACCAATGAATTCTGCAAAAGCAACAAGTCAGAAAGTCAAGGCATGACTTGATAGTTGAGCTACACAACAGTATTCACACGTTAACCCCGAGAAGGAGGGACCTGGACTCACAAGGAGGAACATAGTCTCTGCAAGGGAACTGGTGGGCTTTGTGGGCTGGGGTGGCCTCCCCCCCCCCCTAGTCTGTGTCAAGGACTCCAGAAGTAGATAAAGAATATTTCAGTATGGCTCAGGTCTTTACTGAAGCATTGGCCTTCATCTCTTGCCTTTGGACAGCAAATATGATACCGTACGGACAAGGTTCTATACCTCCTGCCTCTGACAAGAATCTGGGACCACAATCAAATTGTGGTCTCTAACTCAGCAGGAGAAAGCACAACCATGTGGCTCACAGGTCATCCCCAGTATATCTCACCCTAACACAACTTCATTTGAAAGGAGAATTAGGATTGCCACATGATTATTCAGATCTTTCAGTTTTCCACAGTGAATTGTTTTGTCATATAACAACTCAGGAAGTTTTAATCATGCCAACTTCTGTGGACGGAAGACCTTGCAAGAACATCTAGTGCTACAGGAAGAAGGGCTGAAGAGAGTGTAGATCACCTTCTACTGTAAGAAATCAAATGCTCCAGCACAGGGCTAAGAAATGACCTAGCTGCTAGGGCATCAGCTTACACAAATGCCCAGTTAAATCTGCTATGACCATCAAAACCTCTCTTGGCACTTTTTTAAAGAATAAAAGCGAATGTTCATCTTAGCATTTGGCGTGCTTTCAACTGAGGTCTTTAAATTGTTTGCCTGCATGTCTCCAGCAGGTTCGCAGCTAACAGACTATTGAACTATTGCATATTCCTGCAGAGGTGGTATAGTGTTCATTTTCCCACTTACAATCACGGCTGAGGGAGCCACACTTCTCCAACCATGGGGCTGTTCTCCTGTGAGGGTACTCACATTTCTTCTGCTCACAGTAGACAAAAGCCAAGGAAAATGATCAGAACTTGCTTTGGGAGTAGAGGGAAGAACTGACCCAGCAAGACAGAAGATGCGCAGACAGGGCTGGCCCATCCCACACAATGAAAAAATATTTTCCAAATGGTGTCTCCTACTTTTGGGATAGCTTCCAATGAAGGCTTTTTACCCTATGCTCCCATTAAAGAAAGATTTCCAGGAGGGAAGGCCTAAGTACTTGTTCTCTTTCAGTGTGGAGACACAGTGCCAAATCTTGGAAATCCCTCTTTAGTAACAGTGCTGGAGAAGGCAATATATATTTTTCAACTTCATGTTAAAATATTTAAGGCAGACTTACTGGCTTGCACATTTCTTTGTCAGTTTTGGCTTCCATTTCCCACACATGGTGACCATCTAAAAGACAAAAGAAAAAGATATCTAGTTCCGTCCTTTCTTCCTCTCCCAAACTTACAAAAGAATGACTTTTGAAAAAAAAATATCTCTGAAGAGGCACTGCATACATGAAAACCAGCTCTCAAAATGCACAGTCTAAGCATTGCCCAACAGGAGGCCATCTGGGTAACCCACAACGCGATTCCACTTATATTTTTTTGAAGGGGTGAACCACAATCTAGAGGGGATGATACTGCGATGGCAGAAAGCCATTGGGAGTTCATTCTGCCACTACTTTGGACAAAACATGCAACTATTTTACACCTTAGTTTCCCAAACTTTCAGACAAAATCACTGTTACCTATGAGGCCTTTCGATCACTACCTATGCAGTAAGCAATTTTCAACATTAATATTCAACAAAACCAAAACAGAACAAGTAGTATTAAGGAAACTCCTCAGCCATGCAATATCTCATTTTAATATACTCTTAGTTTGGCTTGCTGTAATTCTGCTGCTTGGATGAAAAGGCAAGGCCATAGGCTGGGAAATGCAGCTTTTGACTCCATTTTAAAGTTGATTTAGCTCAGCTACAGTGCTCTCACCTACAGTTTTCTGGAGCTGTTTCTTGTGGTGTGTTGGGTCCTCCTAATTTACTTTATTTCTGTTCTCAAGCAAACATAGACTTAAGCCACAGCTATCACTTTTTCTGAGGACCCGTCTTTTGAAAGAAATTGGTTTTGTCTGGTCACTTTCCCTGCACCTCACTAATACAGCAGTCACTGGTCAATAACAGGTATTTTTTCTTTCCTTGAGGCTTCATAACTTCACAGCAAAGAAATTAGAAAAATAATACAAAACATAAGTTTTCCATTCTGCAGGCCCAGAAAACCACAAACATGTATGAAAGGCCACAAGCACACTGCTGTCCAGGTTGGGCAGTGGGGACACATGTAGCTTCATGAGTCCCACCATTGTCAGTTGTCATCAGAATGAAAGGCAAAGTAAGACTATGTTACCTCTTTTGTATATTTATTGCAGCATCAGGACATGCAAATGCAAATATTAGCTATTTTGAAGTTCATCACATAGACATGGGCCTGTCTTAGGAAAATAGCTCTCAGCAAGGTAAAAGAGTGAATGCAGTTTTTCTTCTCTCTTTGCTTTCATGGCCAGAATGCAGGTGACACATTTAGAACTGTATGATTTATTACAAATGTCTGTAAATAATACTTTTGTGTACAGCTGTCCTACTGTGAAAGGAATGCTGCTGAGTGACTAGCCTTGGTGATTGTTTCTACGTCCAAAATCCCTTTCTTTTTAACATATGGAAAGAAGTGCAATGTGAAAGCTACAGCACAAATAGCACAGTGGATTTGGCAGGTCTCTCTGTATGAAACAATTAGCAGATCTATCCTTAGTTTCCTCCTACATTTTAAATTGTGACACTGGAAAAAGAATCCCTTTAATTGGTACTGCCATGTTTGGCTGCGGGGAGAGAAGGAGTAGCCAGACCATGCTCGATTCTCCTTAACAAAGTCTTTTGAGAACATCAGAAGTGAAGCAGACTTCTCGGGAGAACTGGCAATCAACTCACCATTTATCCAACAGATGCTTCCCCAAGCTGTTGGTAGAAAAAACCTGACTGAAATTCCGCAAGCCAGAACACATCTCTTGTCTGGGAGCAGCCTCCTTTATCTCCCATCCTGTCCCCGTAAAGCCCCTATAGCCCCTCCTCCCCTATCTAATTCCATCAGTTGAAAAATTAACACAACACCCACCCTCACACACTTTGCAAAGTCTAGGAACTTCTGCTTCATAAGGGGTTTGTTGGTGATTTAAAAAAAAACCAAACAACTACAGACTTCCAGACCAGTAGTTAATGTGTTCAATTTGCCTTTGCAAATGGATTACCAGAAGTTCAGGGCTTTTTGCCGTGTTTAATTTCTGCTTTGCAAGACGAATGAACTGATTCAAGTTTCTGCTTTTTATTTCCTGCCGATACTTCACTAAAATTCAAAACGACTCTATCTCTTGCTAATCTTTCAATTACTTCATGCAGTACTGCCTTTATGGAATTTTGAAATTTTTATGATGACAAAGAGTTTGTTCAGAAATATTTTAATGCTGTAATCTAAACTATTGAGAAAATAAAAATGCAGAACTGTGGCTCATCTTTGTAAGCTAATAAGAACAATACAGGTTTTGCTCCGAGAAACTCCCTTGAGACTGTCCAGACCATTGCTGCTCAGTGACGGAGACGAAGGGGAAGAGAGGGAAGAAGTAGGGAGTAGACAACTCATTAACAGTTAGTGACTTTTCATTTAACAAAAACACAGAGAAGAAAAGTTGTTATGAAGCAGAGACAAAAAAAAAAAAAAAAAAAAGACAATTCCTCATATTACGTCTGGTGAACCAAGAGGGAAATCTCAACACCCACGGCCTGGGATCAGCTCCAGGAGGGAAACCTTAGACCACTACGTCAACCTCTTACAGTAAACATGTTTTGCAGGTTTATACAGTTCAACTGAAATTAAAAAAAGAAAAAAAAAAGAGAGAGAGAGAGAGAGAAAAGAATAACGGCTCTGGGATGGTTTGTGGGAGCCTGAAGCATCAAGAGAATCTGCCTACGCTGAAGTAAATGGTTTGACCCTCAGTACCCATACATGGGGGACCCTGGCGAGCAGGCGGGATGCCGCCTCCCATCAGCGTGTGCTGGAGGAGCAAGGGCTGCTCGACCACAAAAGTTTCCATTGTACTCCTGCCACATCTGCAGCAGCCTGCCTGGTCCAGGGCCCGAGGCAACTCCCTCCTGGCCGACGGCCAAGCAAAGTACAGCAGAGCAATTTATACCTTTCCAAAATGCAAATAATTCAAATTACAGACATAACACAAAGTTGAAGCAGACACATTTCAGGCATTCCCGTTAAAGTTTACTCTCTGGAATTACCGCACCCAAATGGGCAGTTGTTATATGGGGAAGGGGCGAGACCAAGGCAGGAGAGGAAGGACAGAAGGAGGCAGGGAGGACAAGGGAGAAAGAAGAAAACAGCTTTTCCAAAGGTCTTATTTCATTCCCTTTCATTTTGCTATTTACTTTTACCACGTAATAAGAACTTTCTACTCCAAACCAAATGCCTGGCTTTGTTTTGGCGTTTTTAAGATTTATAGTGCAATATTTTGAACAGAAAGACATCTTTTTATATGGCTAAAAAGTTATGTCAAGGCATTCTACTGGGTTTGTTTTATTTTGTGGGGTTTTTTTTACAAAAGGGAAATAAAACCAAAACATCCGAGCACAGAAATACAGGGCAAAAGCCCTGCAGAGTCCCAAGCGGAGTGCCCCGCTCCCTCGGTGCCAGCACTAGCAGTTGACCCAACAAAGCCAATGCTTCACCCAGGGACCCATTCCGATGCTGGAAGAACGACCCTTGAAAGCCTCCTGCTCTGAAGGGGCAGTGTAGGAGTGAAGCAGTGCCAAGGGAGCAAGAAAACCTCTGTTCTGCACTGCTCTCCAACTGCAGCCGCGCTCGGCGCTGCACTGACAGACGGCCATCGGCACTGAAGACACTGGGTTTTGTCAGGAAGCCTGACATTTACAGACCGATTGCTGTTATTTATAGCCATCCCTGCTTCGGGTTCACTTCACCACCGGCTGCTTCACTCTTTTTTCTTTTCAGCACTGTGACAGTCGGAGCACCTGGGATTGCTAATGACAAAAATACCGCAAACCTAACGCGTTATGTGAGGTGGATTTTCAGCTTTGCAAAACATAAACACCCCGTTTTAACATGCTATGGCTGAACTGTGAATGGGCCTTTGTAGTCTGTTCTTATCAGCCGCCTGATCCAGTGTTAAAGGAAACTGTGCGCAAGTCCAGAAGTAAAAATACTCTAATTCATCAGGGAATTCCCTGCAGTATGAGTCACTGAACGGCTTCCCCACCACACCCAGCTACAAGATTTATACATAAAAAGGCACTGTAGAGGCCCGTTTTAACTCAGAAGCAGTGCTAAAAAGTAGCTGTGTAAATCTAGTGACATCAGTTACTCACACATAAAGCCTAGCAAACCATGACATACGGATTTTCTTCACGGAAGAGCAACACAAAGAGCTGAAAAAGTTTCCAAATAATTTTTTCTACCTTATTCCCCCTCTTGCTGCCCAGCAGGACAGTTCCCTCACGGTTTCCAGTGCTGGGTTTACCTTCATTCCCCAGGTAACTGCAAGCGTAGTGTCAGTGATCTGGAAGCTCACAATAGACAAACCACCAATGTAACTTTCATTACAGACCGACGGACAGCAGAAAGAGGAAAGAATATACAGTACTGAAAAACCTCCAAGCCTGAAAATGCAGGAGGTTATAACATCTTGCAACCACTTACACTCTGCCTCTACGAAATGGGCATAATGGGAGTATTCAGATATATTTGTTTTCACTTTAATATAGGAGGTTAAACCAGTCTATATTCTTTAGTAGTCCTGTGTTCACTTAAGATACAAGAAGAATAGACATCTAGGATTTCATTGCCTGTACACAGTGTACATTTTATATTCTTCCAGCCTGTGACTCAACTGAGTTTGACTGCACTGGCTGGACTGAAAATCAGTATTTACATTCATATACTGTAAGTCAGAGGGTGAAAGCAGATCTAATCTCCCAGAGAAACTCACTATTTGATTAATATGTTGTGAGATTACCCTAAACAATAATGCCTATATTATATCCCAGATTACCTTACCATGTCCACAACAGGCAGGTCACAGATGCCATGCAGAACGATTATACAGCATAATTTTGAGGTGCTCTGCAAAATTGCCCACCTTCCTATTCAGCCACATTCAAATCCTTTAGGAGTGAAGGATTTGCAAGTTTTCAATTTTCATCCCAACCCCTTTTCCCTGCCGTACACTCACAGCACTGAGATGACTGATCTGTGAAGATATTCAGAAGGGAAGAATGGGTTTCCAGTCAGAAAGGGGATGAATACTAAAGCAAAGTCTTGGCATTCAGACTTAAGAGTCAACCAGTTTTGTTCAGAGATGCTATCAGCTTATAGGTGGAGGGCAAATTGAGCCAGGTCTGCGCCTGGCCTGGCAATGAGAGAGGCAAAGAGGTGGCTCCATTGCTTGGAGGGGAGCACTCCCCATGCCAGTCCTGGGCACAATCCACTGGCGATGCCTCACCTGCCAGCTGATACGCACTGATATGAGTATACTAGTGCCACATTTTGCCTCAGAGGCAGTTGCTTTTCATATCTGGGGATGCCACAAGGAGTCGGGATGCTCTTCTAGGCTGATCTTGCAGGTGTCTTGCTGTGAACATTTCCCCAGCTGGAAAACAGCAAGCCAAGCAACCTGAGGGTGGGAGTCTATCCCCATGTTTACACGCTGGTGTGCATTTTTAAAGACATTCACAAGGGACAGGCTATAAGGATGAACCAATACCAGACAAGCAGTCTGCCACGGGAGGTACAGAGAAGATGGGGCAGGAAGAGAGCAAGAGAACATTCAGAAACAACTACCTGCAATGTAAGTGGTCAGGACCTTTCTTTCAATGGCATTGACCAACCTGATTTCTTTTTACGACCGTGTGACTCACCTGGTGGATGAGAGGAAGGCTGTGGATGTGGTGTACCTGGACTTCAGCAAGGCGTTTGACACTGTCTCCCATAGTAGACTACTGGACAAGCTGGCAGCCCGTGGCATGGATGGGAATGTACTGTGCTGGGTTAGGAACTGGTTGGATGGCCGAGCCCAAAGGGTGGTAGTGAATGGTGTCCCATCCAGCTGGCGGCCTGTCACTAGTGGCGTCCCCCAGGGTTCGGTGCTAGGCCCAGTCCTGTTTAATATCTTTATTGATGATCTGGATGAGGGGATCGAGTCCTTCATCAGCAAGTTCGCAGATGACACCAAGCTGGGAGGAAGTGTCGATCTGCTAGAAGGTAGGAGGGCCCTACAGAGGGACCTTGACAGGCTGGAGAGATGGGCTAACTCCAATAGCATTAGGTTTAACAAGTCCAAATGCCGGGTCCTACACTTTGGACACAACCACCCCATGCAGAGCTATAGACTGGGTGCAGAGTGGCTGGAGAGTAGTCAGGTGGAAAGGGACTTGGGAGAGCTGGTGGACAGGAAACTCAACATGAGCCAGCAGTGCGCTCAAGTGGCAAAGAAGGCCAATGGTATCTTGGCCTGCATCAGGAACAGTGTGGCCAGCAAGACTAGAGAGGTCATCATCCCCTTATACTGGGCACTGGTTGGGTCGCACCTTGAGTGCTGTGTCCAGTTCTGGGCCCCTCAGTTTAAGAAGGATGTTGAGATGTTGGAGTGTGCCCAGAGGAGAGCGACGAGGATGGTGAAGGGGCTGGAGCACAAGCCCTATGAGGAGCGACTGATGGAGCTGGGGTTGTTTAGCCTGGAGGAGGCTCAGGGGAGACCTTATTGCTCTCTACAACTACCTAAAGGGAGGTTGTAGTGAGGCAGGAGTTGGACTCTTCTCTCAAGCGACCAGTGACAAAACGAGAGGACACGGTCTCAAGCTTCGCCAGGGGAGGTTTAGGATTGACATTAGGAAGAAATTCTTCACTGAGAGGGTAATTGTTCATTGGAATGCGCTGCCTAGGGAGGTGGTCGAGTCACCATCCCTGAAGGTGTTCAAAGAGAATTTGGATGAGGCACTTAGTGACATGGTGTAGTTGACAAGTAGGAGTAGGTGTAGGTGTAGGTGTTGGGTCATAGGTTGGACTCGATGATCTCAAAGGTCTTTTCCAACCTTACGATACTGTCATACTGTGATACTGTGATTTCACTCTCCTGAGATATGCACTCTCTTTGGGCTCTGCTAGGAGGGAAATGCCTCCCAGTCATGTGTGTGTCCAGAGCCTCCTGCAGATCAGCTCCACCTCCTGCTGCCGATCCTGCTGGTGCCATGGCCTACCTGCTGCCTGGCATCTCATCCCCATCTGCCTCTCCAGCCACCCTTATCTCCCCCCTTTGCTTGCACACTACTTTTGCTATGAGACCACACAGCTGGTCTGATTTTCACCTACTTTATTTCCCTCTTCCTTGCCAGGAAGATCCCAGCTGTTGTTGTCTGCCCTCCTCCCGGCCTACTGTCCCGCTACAGAGACTTCCCCCTTAGCTTTGCTCCCCATTCCTGGCATGTCTTCTGGCATGCATCAGTCCATGCGCAGCAAGGTTCATGCATAACTGACCTATTCGTATTTCCGTATCAGAGCTGCTATATTTATTTGTGTCTCCTCATAAGCATTTTTGCAGCATAAAGATTTTGTCCATTCCTTACACTATACATTTTTGTAGTACTGAGCTGAATATTATGCAGTCTTAGGGTGTCTGTCATGTTACTTTGTCTTTTTTTTTAATAACAATAAAAATGTCATGCAGTAACCAGGTGATAAAAATCCAGTACAAGTTGTATCTTACAGTGCTTTGGTATCTGTGCCAGACACGATCTTCCTTTCTGGTTGCTCAGCTGGTTGAGCTAAAAGCTGAAGGACTCACATTGCCAAAAAAGTGATCCCTTTTAGCTGTTTTTACCACTGTATGTCTAACAGACTTAATTATTCTGAGTTCAAGTGTTTGCAAATGACTGTAATTTTAGTCTGGGTAATTAAAAGGAGGCACTGGGCTGACAACTGACTTCATTTCGAGCTAAAACCATCATAATGACCTCCCAGGTCCTATATTCAGCAGAATGGAAGCTGGTTATGCAATTAGTGTTCTCTGGCACCTCCCCCTATTCAGATTACTGTTGGTCCTAAGTAACTTCCAGTAAGAAGCACACAACTTCCAAGTAAAACGGCAGCCTGACATCCCTGTAAAATCTCTCCAGAACAGGCAGGTTGAACCGAGCACACCCAGCACAGCCACTTGCCAGCAGTCATGACAATACTTCACTATGTCTTTGCTTAAATTCCGGTCATCTCCTTGTACTTACAATTTTACTCTCCTCTGGGAACCTCTAGTAGGCTGAAGCTATGACTTTGCAGCTGAAACTGAGTAAAATATTCCTGGTCTATCTTCTTCATTCTAATCTGTCTCATATTTTCTCAGAGACTAATGGAGCAACAAATCTCACAGCCAGTTGAAACCAAGATCCAAATTTTCCTTCCATGAACACTCCTTTTCCTCTGCTTCTTCTGCGCTTGACACCACCACCTGTGCTACAGCTACTCCTAATTATTGCTTATCTTAAGACGTAAGTTTGATCCAAATGATTTCAATTCTTCCTTCTTGATTATTTTTTAAGACACAAACTCTTCAATATATCTATAGGACCATCTCATCTTCCAGAGACATCCCATTATGGCAACCCCTCATGACTTCATAGCAGAGTCTAGCTTTTGAATGGCATTTTTATTTTTTCCATCTCTTTGTTACCTTCATGTCCCTTTTCTTGTTTCTCCTGTCCAAGAAGGCTGGGCTCAACTTTAGAGGTCCTTCTTCCTCTCCTGCCTTGACATTACCTTGCCTGCAACAAGGCACACCTTGGAAATGTCTTCTCTCTCTATCCCTCTCTTAAATATCATTGTACTTTCTTCCACATTGCCCTTGGAGGTGTCATCTTACTCCCTCAACATACCCAAAACGAACATGCTCCTCTTCTCTCAGCTCCCTCCACTTTTCTTATGATGCCCACCTGAGACATGACTCAACTCTTAATGATGTCAGGGAAGCAGGAGACAATGAGTTGTGTTTCTCCAAAAGATATAGACGATCCCTCAAAAAAACTTTGGAGGTTCCCCTTATACTGGTTTATGTAGCAATGTTTTGGTAGCAGTGGGGCTGCAGGGATTGTCTCTGTGTGAAGACACCAGAAGCTGCCCCCAGGTCAGAAAGAGACAAATCCAGCTGGCTCCAAGATGGACCTGCTGCTGACCAAAGCAAAGCCCATCAATAAAGCTGGTGGGTAAAAAACACAACGGCTATGAGAGAGGAGTGAGAACACATTAGAGAGACACCAAGGTCAGTGAAGAAGGAGGAGGAGGTGCACCAGGCACCTCAGCAGATTCCACTGCAGCCCATGGAGAAGACAGTGGTGAAGTAGGTTGTCCCCTTGCAGCCTGTGGAGACAACCACAGCAGAGCAGATATCCACCCCGCAGCCCATACAGAGTTCTCACTCCTGGAACACACTCTTGACAGGAGCTGTGGACTGTGAAGGGCAGCCCATACAGAAGTAAGTTTTCTGGCAGGAACTGCAGCTGTGGGGATCCTACATTGGAGCAGTCTTCTCCTGAAGAACTG
This sequence comes from Neomorphus geoffroyi, assembly GCA_033558235.1. NCBI lineage: Eukaryota > Metazoa > Chordata > Aves > Cuculiformes > Neomorphidae > Neomorphus > Neomorphus geoffroyi. The sequence goes on from JAUMJM010000028.1 coordinate 904,878, forward strand.
AACCTCGTGGAGAAGACTCACAGTTCATGAAGGACTGTTTCCCATGGGACCCATGCTGGAGCAGGAGAGAACACCATGGGGAGGAAAAAGAGACGGAGAGGAGTTGCTATGAACTGACCACAGCCCTGATTCCTGTCCCCGTGAGACACTTGGGGACAGGAGGCAGAAGTCGAGAGTGAAGGAGTAGAGTTGAGCTTGGGAAGGGAGGAAGGGGTAAAGGCATTTTTTAGTTTTGCCTTCATTTCTCACTGTCCTACTCCAGTTTTAATTGGCAATAACTTACTTTCCCCAAGCAGAGTCGGTTGTGCCTGGGATAGTAAGTGGTAAGCAATCTCCTTGTCTTTATCTTGACCCATGAGCTTTTACATCCCATTTTCTCCCCTGGTCCTGTTGAGGAGGGGGAGTGAGAGATCAGCTTGATGGGTACCTGGCAGCCAGTCAGCCAAGGTCAACCCACCACATTCCTTTGCTCTACTGTCTTTAGACACTGATTGCTTTGTTAGACTCTCAGCTTTCTGGTAAGGGCTGTAAATTCCTCTGTGTTTGGACAGAGGGTCCTACTGGAATAATAACAGCAAAAACTATCTGAAATCTTGTGCTAGTTATAGAAGTTCACAGAAAAGCTTTGATTGCACAGATACAGCTGCTTGAAGCCACTTAGTCTGCCAAAGTAATGAAAGAATGAACTTCAAGCATTCAGTCACAGTTTCTATAATAATTAAAAAATTACAGGATCACTCAGACAAATGACTTTTTAACTAGAGACCATTCCTTATTCCTCTGTTGTCCACAGTAAGTATCTGTGATTGACTTCTCTCATTCTTCACTGTGAGAGCAACACCCTGGATGAGACTTGCTGCCACTGATACCATCTCACGTGTATGGCTGCTGTCCCACTCTGTCTTTGCCATTCCTTAGACTAAAGAGCCAGGAAAAACTGAAACATGCTGACATATCCTACAAGCTGCATCACTGCTCCTCTGTGCACGTGAAAGGGTTCCACCATCAAATGACTCCACCATTTGATGACGCTATTGGCCCAAGGATATCTATTTCTGGTCAGCTGCCAGAAACCCCTTCAGCTATCAATACATCTCTAGGAAATAGGTTCAAGTGACCTTCACATGAACTCCATGCTCCCAACTTGTATGCCTTTGAAGTTTCCAGCTTATCTAGTTTCCAGAATTTTTAACCTTACTGCACATGAGTCAGCGTGCAACTGCTCACTGCCAACTGGAAAGTGTGTCCTGAACTTGGATAAACAGACAGATAAAGATAAAATTACGTAGTATCTGTCCATCTGACTAGAGAGGGAAAGGGAGTTTTGCCACTTGCTTATTTATTATGTGAGCTACAATATGATTACCAGTGTGAAACATGACCCCTTTTTGGCCAGTTGCCCCCCAAACTGTGACTGCTACTAGCAATGGAAAGAGCAATGGAAAGATCTCTGAGAATGTAAGATCTTATACCAAATGGGGCTCTGCCAAGACTCAGGTCACCCGTCTCCACATCACATCACCTCACGTCAAAACAGACTCCAACCCCTGAGCTCCAAAGTGCAGCTGAGTCAAATCAAAAAGTCCACATGCTTCCCCCACGCATCTGTTCCATCCACATGGCACTCAAATGTTTCATCAACGTATCATTTTCCAGAACTTATAAAAAGTTCTCCTGAAGGTAAAATACTACATCTTACTTACCAACAATAGAGCAAGGTAACTTCTGCTCACACAACATATGGGAAACAGAACTCAATTTCTCAGACTGACATTTGTACCTTAAAGCAGCAACTGACTGATTCAAACCTTTGCCAGAGACAGTGTATTTTGAGAGGAACAAGAAACCTGTGAAATGCTTGAGTGAACACTTAAGTTCATCCAACTTCTTTCTTTTCCATATTACTTTTACTTCGTGCAAATATTCAGCTGACCAAGCTTGACCACACGTCTAATGGGAGGCAAACTAAGTTTTCTCATCTGAAATACTCACAGAAAAGCGTGATTTCCTTCGGCATATGCACCAAAAAAACTTGGGAGATTTCACCCAGCTACCTTTCATCTGCTCTAGTATAACTATTGTCATGCCAGGAACAGTTCTGACAGAAAAATCCATTTAATAAAATAACAGTAGAATGAACAGTTTGAAGCAACAATTAAATCTGAAAAACTCTTTAATTTATTTGAAAATAGTAAGAAAGAGAAAAATCCCTGGAGAAAATGTTGCTTAGGTGCTGTTTATTTCTCTGTCTTACAGGAACTTAAGTTTCAAAGTCTTTAGGCACAATAGCTGAGGATATTATCTAATAATGTTACAGAGTGTGTAGGTGCTAGGATCACTGTTGATTTGAAGAGTGAGTCATTAACAAGGCCTTTAAAACCACTTAAGACCATAAGCCTGGAGTTAGTTAGAGATAAAGTGTTACAAATTGTGAACTTTATTAACATCCTTCAAAGAGAATGATGCATCTTCAGAGAGGGGCATTTGTCACAATGAAGTTCAAATATGGGCCTTCGACCAGGACAAAATGGCCCTCAACATTAACAGCCCAGAATTTCAATGTCAGTGTTATCTGAGAAACTAATCCCTAGCAAAGTTCAGTGATGAGTGTTACATTTCTTTCTTTTCGCTCTTTAAAACTCTTCGTCTTGAGCTCTGTTCATTAGCTACAAAACCAAATAGAAGAGAATGGAGCTCTAATTTAACTAGTAGAAACTCAACTGAAGGATAATTAATAAAAATACACCAAACACCTATCTCTTTCCAGAGATTGCAACTTGCTAATAATGAAGATTTCAGACGATTTAACTTGATGTCTTAGGGATGTCTAGACTTGGCCAAATCTGTGAAGTCCAGAAATACTTGAGTTAGTTACAGTGCCAAAACAATTCTAGCTCCTTTTCAAGCAAGGAGTGATTTTTGGGGTAGTTTAATGCTTTCAGATCGTAGTGCAAGACTCTTTCTAAACCCCAAAATACCTTGGGCAATTCTACAACATTCTAGAGCGTGCCAGAAGACATACCCATATATTTCCCATGCTTTGGTGCTCGAGATACTGGCTTTGTGTCTGACCAGTAAGCTTTTATTTGTCAGTTACAGGAAACATTTTGTGAACTGAGTGAAGAGAAATTAGGATTTTTTCACTGCACTCAGTTTTACAGATCACTAATCATAATCTGATATACTAGGAACCCGCAGTATGGTCATTTCTGTTAGGCTTTTGCATTGCTTTGTGTTCAGTAACTAACATCACCTTCAAAAAATTTGCTTTGAAAACAAATACACAGTGTTTGCAGAAGCTGTTATCAAAAATGGTATCTGACATATATAGTCCTTAAAACACACTCTCCAAAAACATCTGCATTTTATAAACTTCCCTCAAGAATTTTGTAGCCTGGTAAATTTATAACCTAGAAAAAAAATTGAAAAGTTTTAAAAAGATAAGTAGATAAATAAGTGTCTTTTATTATAACTCCAGATCAGGATCCATGCTCTTGCAGATACGTGTATAAAACAGGAAACATTTTGTCCCTCCTAGTCAAACACCTCCCATAGCTAACAAACATTAACTTCATTTCATCTACTTTTTAAACTAAAACGGACACCTGGCTTCCATAGCAAATACCAGCATACAGATACCAAGGGCAGTTGCCAGTAAGAAGCTGCAGACGTTTTTAGAAAGTACTAATTCCTCTGATGAAAAACAGATTGGTATTGGGTGTCCTACACCAAACATCCAACAACCATGACACACAGACTCACAAGAGTGTTTTGAAACTTAGGAAGATGACATGACTACATGGCATGACTACAAAGAGAGACAGAAAGCGAGAGAAGAAAAACAATTATTAGTGCCATTTGTAAGAGACAAAGTCATCATGGGACTCTCTGGTCTAAGAAAATTGTGAATTGAATTTAAAACACATTCAGCATTCACATTATTAGCACCACTAGGTTTCTTGGGCAGTTGTTTTATACCATTGTTCATCACTGGAAAATATGGTCTGGTGTGCAAGCAATAAAACATCGACCAAAATTCTATAAAATAAGGACACATTTCAACACATGAGAACATCTGCGGCACTATAAAAGGCCTGGGCATATTTTAATCCACTTCTGAACAGACTCATTATTTATCCAAAGGGATGCCTTCTGCCTGAGCCCTGGACCACACTGTGAGGGGTCCTCCTTTCACAGGAGGTCCTGAGAGTAGTCCTCCCACAGTCCTTTCAGTGTGCCTTGCCTTCATTTCCCAGCTGCCTCCCTCCTCCTCTGGAGATGCAGAGTCGCAGGGCTGCAAAGTATGGTTTGCTCTGTTTCATATGCTTTCAGCTGAAAAGCAGCTAGTAAGGGGTTAAGCTGAAAGCACCAAACTGCTGCCTCCCCAGCTGAAGGATTGATTTGATCATTCTTCAGGGATTCCCTCTTGTATGAGTCACTGCTCAGACAGACTCCCCACGCAAGGAGGCCAGGATAATGCCATTCCTCCAGAGACTACAACAGCTGAGGGCTAACCCTGAAGATGGAAAGCTTGGGACTCATGCTTGGAAAAACATTCAGTGGACCACAATGCACTCTGCAGACTTAAAGAAGTTATTCAGAGAGAAGGGGGGTTGGGGCAGGGGGAAAGGCAAACAAAAAGTGTTCTGAAACTGTCTGTGTTAACCAATTAAGTATGCAGACTAGCATGAATTAGATGAGCTTCCAGAGACTGCTTCCCAGCTTGGGGACTCTGTCCAGATTGAAGACATGAGCTCATGCAGTGTAATATTTAAATTTTATATAAAAGACATGTTCTCTTTATGATTGCAATGATTCCTGTGATCTATTACTTTGTAAAAGCTGTGTTTGGCTGCAACCCACTAGAAACCTGATTAACATTTCAAATTCAAAAACAAAAGCGGTAACAGTAGCAAAACTAATGAATGTCTCCAGATAATCACAAAAGTTCATAACCAGCTTTTTAAGAGAAAAAAAAAACTATGCTGGTGTTCCTTCTCTTGACCTACTTTTATAGATGTGCAAGAGCTGAAAGGGAATGAAACATCACGTGCTGATTTACAAAAGAGAAGGATGGTAATACTTATTCATTTGACATTAAATACAGTGACTGCTCAAAAACTGAGCCAGAGCAATCTGCCACTAAGACAACAATGCATCATGCTTGTTTGTTCTAATGCACTGCGCTGTGTTCAGCAACGTAGCACACAACTCATCACAGAAACCCTAGAAATTGCTCAGCGCAGATCAGCTGCCAACTTTGCCTTCTGTGCACCATTCCTAGTGAGACGGTCGCAGCTCCTGGAGATGCTGAACACTCTCAACTTTAAAGGCTCAGCCTTCCATAAGGCAGTACTGCCCTGTAACTGCAACAAATCTACTGTGAGGCAGGCAGGACAGTTTCAGATCAGATCTTTCAATACTGACATAATGATCTTCATTACTCTCCTGCCAGGTAGGAGAGTGCAGGGGGTTCTCTGGTGCTGCTTTCATGTAGAAGACAAACTCCTGCACTGGTCTATGCTGCCAATCCATGCACTCAAGGAGTTCACAGGAGTTTCTCAGGGCAACAGGTAAGGCTCATTTTCTTCCTCATCAGCACACCTTGTGTGTAGCAGTATACTCCTTCACCTTTCACAATGTTTAAAAAAATGTTGCTTATATAAATTATTTTCTATCTATATGCTGCCTTTGTGCAGCCTTCAAATTCCTTTTGCTCAATACAGGTATCTGTCTGGTTAAGAAGCACAAGGCTGGCCCCGTTTTGCATTTTTGTAATTTCAGGCTATACACTGAAGATCTTGCTTTTGGTGTACTTATTGCTAAGGGAGACAGGGTCCAAATCCACATTGTGATACCTGCTGACGGGTGAGTAGCATTACCATCATAATCCTTTGGGAGGTGATACATCAAAATTCATCCAACTCAATAAAGAAAGAGGAGAGAAAATAAGTATGAAGGAAAGCACCCTTTAACGTGGTTTCCTTCCTGTAATGAGACAGATTGAGGACTTTACTCCTGACACTAATCCCCTTCTGTGCAGCAAAGGAAGTTTAAGTATACAAAACACAGTCTCATTCTTCCCTTACGCTATGCAAAAAGCAGAGTGCAGGGATTCTTTTAATTGCAATGCCACTTTATTTCCTTGGTTTTTTTTTAAGAAAAAGAGTCTTCCGCTCATCTCATGGCCACAGCCCAACCATGCACATTGTGGCACATGGGGGTCACAGGAATGGCGCTGGCTGGTTCTTGCCAAGGAGCTGGGGCGCTACCTCTGCCCCATGTGCACTTTTGGTGACTTAAACCACACCAACCCAGGTCTCTGCCATGGAACTTCACGGAAGTCTTTTGCTCTTCCCCTGAGTCCACTGAGCCCGAAGACTGAGACGCCTTCCTCTCCAGAGCCTCCCCTACTCGCCCCACCATCTCTTCCTGCAGCTGCCGGCAGAAGGGCACAGGAACCTCATGGACTTGGAGGGTTAAACAGGCGGAGTGTCAAAGCCTGTGCTGGCGGCCTGAGGATCACCCAAGACTGTTTAAAGTTCAGGGGGGTGTTCAGTTGGCAGCTGAGGAATTCCTGGCTTGTGCCAGCACCACGGAAACCCTTTCCAAAACAAGAGTCAAATCTATCCTTAACGATCTCATTTCAGAGCCTGACTTTGACTCACAGCTCCACTTCCACTGCCTTCTCCTGCAGGGGCATCCGCGTGCACCACACATTGCCACCCTGTGACTCCTGCATCAGCCCACCCAGGGACCCTTCCCTAGGAAGACCAGTCCCACCACCAAGGCACTGAACGAAGTAGCACTGGGTGAGAGGGAAATCATGGTCCGTCCTCCCCCAGTCCTCAAGGTCAACCAGAAACATCTCCTTTAAATGAACGCAAGTGCACTGCAAGTGCACTGCAAGCCCTCCTCAGCCAGCAGATTCTAAGTGCCAGTGATCTCAACTGCCACAGGAGACGTGTGCACACAGACATCACCAGCAACGCCACTCCCTCTTCCACAAATGACAAAAAGGTTTAACAGGATGCACCAACTTGCAGGTTTTATGGGAACCTGCCACAAGCGGCTTCAAACACTTTTCGTAAGTCCTACTTGGTATAGCCATGGTCTACTACAAAAACAAACACCAAACATCAGCTTACAATGTTACTATTGTCTGCCTGTAACTACACCTGCCATAGTGCAAAACCTCAGCATTAGGCACGGCTCAGATCATTTTCACAGCTTTGTCCAGTGACATAGAAAACATATTACGTGCAGAAGAAAATGTCATTACCATATTTATGCTTTCACCATTTGGCAGAGATTTTAAGGAGGAAAGGCAGACCAGTGTTTAGATTGAAGACACATACCTGGTGCTTTCTCCACAAAGATGACTTTGGAATCTTGTAGAAAGTTATGGCCAGTCAGTACCATTTTTTTCCCTCCAGTAACAGGAAAGCTGTCAGTACTTTGCTTCTCCACCAGAGGCAGTTCTTGGGCAGATCTCTGAGCTAGAGAGTTTTAAAGAAGGGGAAAAAACAAATGCAAACACAAACACACACACACAAATAAGTAAATACTGCATTAATAAGTAACTTCATGCTTACCCTCATAAGATAAGCTGAATCTGATATAGCAACAAAGAAAGGTCAGAATGTTTGCAGGAAACATGGTTGGTGTCCAAGCGCCTTGATCATAAACAATAGGGTTATCAAACATAGCAGTACAGATTCCAAAGGCTCACAAAGAACAAGCTGGTTTAAAACTCAGTTTGACTTGTACTATATTAAAAAGTGTATTTTTACTGGTATTAGTTTATTTTTAAAAAATTTCTGTTATGCTATTGAAAACATATATGCTGTGTGTTTACAAGGCACACATGGCAAGATAACCATCCATGTCTAAAACGTGTTTCAGTCACTATATGCTGCATTGTCATTTCTGCAAATTGGCTTGCAGCACCAGCAGCCATGGGCCTCATGATTCAGCAGAAGTTCACAGTTTGGAGAGCCTGCTTCCATCAGCACCTGAGTGCCAAAGCAGAAGTGGGTCCATGCAAATAGAATTCAGTATTCTTGTGGCACATATTTTATCCTGTGCAATTGGGACATGGAACAAGTGTGGCTGTGCTTCAAGGCATGACGCGACATTTTATCCAGATTACATGGTTCCTCCTGGTGTCACATGCACTAGGAGATGCTTGAAGTTTTTTTGGCACCAGCTTATTCCACATTCTGCACTGGAAATAACACTAGCACTTATTTTTTCTACTGTTTTCCGCTGCTTTCAGGAGGCACATACCATGCTTTTGCTCATTACACAACACTTAAAACTGCAGTTGACTGATACCAATCCAATCAACTTCATATTTAACTGGCTTCCTGACCTTGGTACCTTGGCTCAGACCAGATCAAGATGTATTGGAATTGTGTCTTATCATACTACACAGCAATCGAAAAGCTCTCGTCAACGTCAACAGGAGCAGGATGAAACCACGACTCCTCACATATTTTGCTTTGCCTGCTAGCCTAGAACTAGCCTTGAATAAGAAAGAAAGGGGAAATTATTCATCTCATACATATCCTGGACAGAAGACAGGGCTTTATGCCAGTCTACCTGCTATAGGTAAGGAGGCTCTGCTGTACTTAATAAATAACATAGGCTTATCTTAATGAAACTGCCTTCCCACTGCCAATGCCCATTTGTTTATTTAAATGAATGACAGAGAAGGAGATAAGCTATAGCTATTGCTCTAACAGCACTAACCTTTCCTACAAATTCTGCCTCTCCTACAGACTTGGACTACCAGAGCGGTAGTTGTGCTATCCTAGGCGAAAGGGAGGAGCACTGTCGCTGGTTTGAAAGTCTGTCACCAATGCCATTGTTTTGCAAGAGGAATATAGGGATGCTCGTTCCTGAAGCCTCTCTATTAATCATCACTGAAAAAGCATCATGCCTCCAACAGATCACATTTTGACAGGCTCCAGAACCTGCCAGACACACTGTGTGGGACTCCAGCCTGGCAATGACACAGACACAAGTGTAGACATGACCCTCCAGAATGCATGGAGCTGAGGATGGCCAAGCTTTCCTCCCAGTTCCCTCTGCTCCCTACTCCCAGTGCTCACCCCTCACTTACCCGCTGGATGTTAAGTTATTCCCTACCGTACCAGCATCAAAAAGATCCACTTTATGGAGTCCAACAAAAACTTAAAAAGTTGTTTCCATCCAGCTGACTAAATTAGCATGTGGAGTTAGACTGAAATCCACCACTTATGCTGGATTATTAAAGCCACACAAAGCAAATAAGTTTTGTTTTGTGTGTGGGAAGCTGATGAGGCTTATGGACCAAGAATGATATAGGTATCTTTGGAGTGTGCTCCAGTGTATCTGATAAAATGCAGCCTATTTAGTCAGAGACTCCAGTGCAGAAACTTGGCTTCCGGATGTTTTCTGAAGCCGCAGACAGTTTCTGTCAGTGTGTCAGATACTGCTAGTTCCTCATCAAAGGGGATGGGGTTTTGTTTGCTGGATTTTACTTTATGATGGAGAGACAGAGAGTGAATAGGACAGGACAGCTGTTTTCCAAAACCTGTATGATACAGAGTCACCAAAAAACCCCCCTCATCACTCCCAGGTGCATTCTTTCCTGTAGAAATCAGTGCACAAAGCTACACATTTTTTCTAAGACATGTATTTTGTCTTCAGTAAGAACCACATGCTCTTGGAAAACAATTAAGATTCACTAACTAGACAAGTAAAGCAAACCCAATATATAGCATATCAGTAAATAAAGACTGTGTGCGGGATGGCAAAATACTCAACAAGAGAAGGATGTTTTTTACTACTTACAGCACTCGATGGGATTGGAGGCTACTTGCAAGGAGATGGTCCTGCCATTTGCCTGCGGGATATGAACCCGGAAGACCAGCCGCACGCGCGTGTTCTTCCGACCAATATCCGTCTCTCCCTTGCGCAGCTCGATGTCAGAGTTTCGGAGCTTTAATATCCCAGCACAGTCAATGCTATCCAAAAGGAAACCCAGAGAACTGAATTAATTTTTTCAGGAAGACACAAGTGTGCAATATCTTCCCTCTCTCCTGTACACCCTTAACAATCTATTGGACACGACCCAATGACCAGGCTGAGCATGGCAGACTTTGTTAAGCCTAGAACTTGCATCCACAGGGAGCTAAGCTAGGGCTATCTGTAGGAACAGGTAATAGCTGCTCTTGAGCACACAAACCTAGGATGTTACTTCAGTTCCCAGAGGATGAAAATCTAAAAGATCCTTCCTCTTCAACACAAACCAGAATGACTGTACTTACAGATTAACCAAAGACCAAAGAAATAGCAAGACTAGAAAAGTCAGTGGGTAGTGCACAAAGTATTACTAACCTAGAAGGCAGGATTACTTACAATTTCACTTACTACAGCTGATTCAGAGAAAAAGCTGACATAATTTTTGTTCTAGGGCAAAGTCTTGAAAATGCTTATTATTGAACACAGCTCTCCCTGAGGTCATTTCTGCTGTCAATTTGAATGAGTTTGAAATGCTCCCATGCTGGAGCTCTGCGTGAAAAAATCTAAACCCAGAGTCCTCCCTCCACATTAAGGAAAAATGTGCTTTTTTCAAACAGAACTATTACTATTTCTGTCTTCTGTCTGCTTTTTTTTTTAAACTTTCGTTTTATCATGGATGAGCTTAGAAGTCAGGATTTTTGTCAAAGCAAATTTCAACAGAGGAGGTTCCCAGAACAACAGATAGAGGCACTCAAAAACACACTGCAAAAATCTTTCTTCTTTGGCTACAAATATAAAGCCTATAAAGCAATTTATTCTGGGTACTAGTCTCTGGCATGCATTTTATTGCACTGAATATGCATAGTTTAATTTTATTTGGCATTCAAAGAGTTTAATTCCCCCTCCAGGCCTTTTGAAGCTCTGTTCTGAAGCAAACTGCAAACAAGAACTATAGTAGCCCGGTTTTGATCTGCGCTTTTTATAAAGTATGGATTTCAGAATAACAAAAAGACTCTTGCTGATATGCTCAAAGAAACTAATGAAAGTATAAAGCTTCTCAACAAATGCGTGTTAGCAGGTGTAGCCATAAGAATTATGAAATATTTGTACTCATGTCAAAACTCTATGCAAAGATCCATGATAAGGAAGAAATGGTGCACTTCTCAATACTGTCTCTCCTATAGCATCACTTGTAAAATAAATAAGGACTTAATTAAAGTTAGTTCAGGGCCACTGAGGTTTAGAGGAAACAAAGCATTTAAATTCAGGCTTGTAAAGTCATGGATATTAAAATCTGAAGTCACTAAGAGAAGCTAAATGTGCAAAAGTTTAAATGTGCAGATGAGCTTCAGAGTTTCACTGAATCAAGGTCTGAATACACAAAGTATGTGTGAGAAAAGTCCCTGGCTCCAAATTTCAACTCATTGTTAGTGCTACATGAGGTTTTAAGACTACTGACGTGTAAGGCTTATATATGCCAAAGCATTGTTTGTGGTTCTTGAGAGAGCTCTACTATGATCTGGCATGCATGTCATGAAAATATTCAGCTTGACTCCCGAGCTGCGTAACTACCTTTATTCTAGGGAGACAGATGACTGAAACAGTAATTATGTTCCTAGATGTCCAAAAATGTTATTCAAACTGTACCAATAAAGGGGCAAAAAAATATTATGTGGGTACAGATTGGTGAATATTCCTCAATATAATAATTACCTCAATGGGGTCATGTCAGCTTCTAATGACAGCAAATGGAGTCAATAATTTTGCAGGCTTGTCATGACTTTTAACACAACGCACTGACAGAGGTCCTCAAGTCTTGAGTGATCACCCTAAGCCCAGCTGGCAACGCAGCTAAACACATCCTAGATCTTCTATTTACATGAGGTACGCCGGGGCATGTTGTACATGACTCTGCAAACCAGTTTCTAATAACCACTATGAGCGGAAGGACTTCAGCAGTCTGATACCATTTTTCACTTTATTAAAGCATGGAAAATGGTATGATTAGCAAGGAGTAAAATCGCTATTTTAGTAAGCACTCTGGGATTCTCCTGTGGTATTTGGTATTTGGTTTGCTGGAGCCAGGATTTTTGCTTGCTTTCTGTCTGTCTATTTACGTATCTTTCTGTCTCCCTATACACACACACACAAAGGTGTGTGCATCTATATATAAAGATGATAACATTCACATTTATACACACATCAAGAGTTGTGCAAGCGCGCAGGCACACACACAGATGGACAGACACCAAGGCAGACACCTCAAATAAGGGTTAGCATCATTTGAATGAGGTGGGCAGAGAGGACAGGATTAAATAACGTGAAGAGTCTCATGTACGTCACATACATAGAAGAATATTTGACTCTTTGTACACAATCCTATAATGAAATTTAGCTGTGTGTAATGGAACTAGGGGGCACTCCATTAGCATTCAAACTCCTACTAATTCAGAGACCCTAAGACATCCATGCCTGCTTTTTTGCATAGGACTAAACTTACCCCAGTTTAATAAATCCAGTCTGTAACTTGTATCACTTTTACTCCTCTTCATAGTTCTAGAAGCCTTGCTTCTAAATAAATGCTGTGAGGAATGCTTATTTTTATTACATAAGAACTATGAGTGGTTTTATTCATCTCAAAAACCACTAGGGTACTTGGAAATGTTCTTTAAGAGTTTCCTTTGACACACAAAGGTAAATTTTAATAGGCCCTGTGCCTGGGCCTATTACCCTGGGCCTGAGCATATAGGAGCAAGAGGTGTCCTATTTAGAAACTAAATGCAGGAGCTGAGGTAGGAGATATTTACAGCTTGGTAACTGAGATACTTATTTTAAATGGCAAATAAGCACATTGGCTGAAACTCTAGAATGAAAGCAATCAGTTGTCATAAATATTTGTGAAGCCCATTTTGTTGTTAAGCTGATCGGGGCAATTTGTCCCAACACAGTTGTGAAAACCTACTATTACAGAGAGAAATTTTTTAAAAATGAATATAGTAAAAGGAAAATTGTGTACAAAAAACCCCCTACCAAAACAACACAGAAGAAATCAAGTGCGGTGACCAAGAGGAAACTGCTAGGAGTCAGATACAGTGCCTGAGTCTTACATTGCTCTCATGTTGTTCTCTGGAAGAAGTGGAATTTCCAGGACTTTGGTGTTGGAAAGTATTGTTTCGTGGCTGGTAGTGGAAACAGTCTTCCCGGTGATGCGATGAACCTGGTAGAAAGCATGGGGTCGCAGCAGGCGGTCGTCTGCAGTCCCAATGAACAGCTGTAGCGTCAGCGGCTCGCTTTCTAAGTAACCATGTAGCTGGCAAGAGAACAAAAAACGCCCACTGAGCACCATGCACATAAACTGCTAGGAATCAATTAAATTTTTATAAGCAGGAGAGCCTAATTCAAGGAGAGACCTTGTGACAGGTGCTATGTGTTAAGTTCCCCCCTTCTATTTTTCCTGTAACATAATATCGGTACAACAAAAAGGTGCACTCAGAAAATGTCTCATTATCCGAAAGGACCTGAGGCATTTTAGATGGGGTGAGGTTTTGAGCACGCCTGCCATGTCCACAGAAAAGTTTGCATAGATTCTGCTGTGGCATTCAGCAAAAAAACCACAATGAAGTAAATGTTCCCTCTCAGAACCAAGGGTGGCAAAACCAATAGAGTTTGCATGTGGAAAGAACACAGCTCATCCATCCCTGAGCTTCTCGGGTCACCTCTAGTGCAGCAGAAGCTGCTGCTCAGGACATATCTCCTCATTAACTGATTTTTATGCTGTTAAATACCTCCTGGTACAGCGTGGAGACAGATCACATATACAGGACTAGTAGCTCACCATGTGTGTCAAATTCTTGTTATAATCGCACAAAAATCTCATTGAAGCTAGTGGGCCTGACTTGAACCTCATCCATGTTACAGTGACCGCTCTAATGACAACAAGAGTTATTTATGCCACAGGCTGGGGACAGAGCAGGAGCAGAGTCTGACCTCATACCCACCATCTCCTGAAGAAGCGACTCTGGGTTCATGCTGGTGCGAAGGAGACCATGGGTGGAGCTGTCTGGGACAGCTCCCGCCTCCACTTAACACTGCTGTCTTGACGCTAGGAAATGAGGCTCACCAATATAGCTAGCTATCTTGCAGTAGTTAGCTGCAAAGCCCCATTCCAAAGGAAGGGAGGACGCAACTCCAGGAGAGAGGAGCACAGGCAAGGTGGCCTGTCCTAGCAGATGCACCACTGCAGAGTATTCTGATTTGGACTAAAGCAGAACATACTCTCTGACTTTTCAGCTAAACCTCTGTCAAAACTTCAGCTCCAACACAATTTTTCAGACAGTGGCTGCCTCTAAAGTGATAAGCCTGTTATTTATCACCAAGGTAATGCCCCGTTGGTGTGTAGAGAGCCCACTGCTCACACCTACTCCTCTGTAAATTAAGGATATCCCAGAGTTGGTAGCAAAGAGGGTCGCACCTGCCAGAAGGAGAAGACAGGGTAGGTGACCCAAACCTGACTAATGAAGTATTCCATGCCATACACCTCATACTCAGTATAAAAGCTTAGGGATCACGAGGGTCACCCCTTTTCTTCAACTGCCAGTGTTCAAGGAGGACTTTGTTTGTCTGTACCTGAACTCACCCACGTGTTCCCAAGTTCAGCTCCCACCCGCCACTGAAACCAGTCTGGGACCTTCCCCACGCCTGCCCTGCAGCATCAGTGGTGACCTATGGACATCTGGCAAGTTTGAATTGGTTTTGTATATTTGTATGTATGTTATTACTTTCTTATTATCTTCCTTTTATTAGTATTGTTTCATTAAAGCTCTTCTAATTTTAGTTTCCAAGCTGCAAGTCTTCTTCCTCTCATTTCCCTTTTCCCTCACTTGAGGGATAAACCTGCCCAGTTTAGTTACCGTTCTGGCCCAGGGAGGTGTGCAGAGGTGGTGGTGGTGTTTGCTAAACCAGGATACAGAGAAAACCTGCTCGCTTTGTTGTAGGTTTAGTTTCCACTATGAATGGTTCAGCTGGTTTGGATATGAGCTATCACTGCATCACGACTAAATCTGATAGACCAAAATTAGACCACTGATCATAATCTGGCGAGGAGCAACATTTTCAGTTTACAGTGCATGCAAGTTCAAAGCTAAATAAAGTCAAAACCAAATGGTGAAACACATGTAACACATAACAAAAGTTCTTGCTTTGCTTTGTCTTAAAAAGTAATTTGTGGCTTCATAATAACATGACCTATCTCTCCAGGTTATTTCACCAGCTGGCAGTGGGAATGCTGTTAAGAATAAAGATCTCAAGTCACTTCTGCTCCTTGAGCACTGCAAAATTCTAGTGAGTACAAACATATGCACAAAGCCTTCCAACTGCTATCAAACATGCTGATGGCAACAGAAATGCAAAATGACAATGTTTCTGGTACTGCAACGACCAAGGCAAGAGCAAGGAAGGAGACTGTGCCTAGACACATCTGTCACTAATCAGGTGTACTGTAGATTTTTCACACCAAGCTTTGGTCAGAAGAGTCAAGAGGAAAACAGAAGCACTTTAATTTGTTTGATTTGGTGTAGCAACTTTTACACCCTTACCTAAAAACTATAGATGCTAGGAGGACGCAGGGACAGAGGAGGCAGCTCATTTCCAGCACTACAATATTTTATCAGCCACACAAAGGCAGGTCAGAGCCAAGGGGTTGTGATATGATATGGGGGGTTTCCACATCAATGCTGTCAAACTGAAAACACATCAGCCACAGTTTGAAAATCTGTGGTATTGGCAAAAGGACAGAGAGAGAAAAGCAGAGCCAAGCTTGCACGTTGCTTTCAGCAGGGTGCTGTGGGCAGCACACCTCAGTTCAGCCCCACACAAAACACTCACCTCCTACAGCCCTTGACACCAACATTAGCGTAACACTGCAAAAAGACGGCTTTCTGCTTTTAACCCACTTAGGTGGAAATGCAGCTTGAGCAGCCACTGGGAGACTGCAAGTGGCCTCCTGGCATGGCTGGTGGCCATGAGGAAGCCACCGTCCTACTCGCCACTGCCTGTCCCTGCTGCCTTGCATTACTTGCTGTTCACTACTGCCACTGGTGCGTGTGGAGCAACCTGGATTCAGCCCAGACTGATCTCATCCTACTTTGGCATCTCCACAGTGCCAGTGGCAATGCCAAGATGAATGAGGAGATGCAGGGTACTGCGGGGCATGCTTGATCATGAGTGGCAGGTTTGCAGGGGGAAAAAGAAAGACAGTGTGACACACAAGCTAGTTAAAATTTCTACGCATTAGCAGTGGACACTTCTCTAACTTGTCATGGATGGTGCTTTTTATGGAGAGTGTAAAATTAAAACAAACACATATTGAATTAGAAGGCCGCTTAAAAGGTAAATAGACTAGTGAGTAACTCAAACCTCAATTGAGCAAAAGCAAAACCACAAACCAAGGTATCCATATGTTTTAATAAATCCAAAGGGGTCAAAAAATGTCAGTCTTGCATTGGGTTTTGCTCTTACAGGCTTTACCTTCACATCCCAACTCACTTGCTGCTGTATCTTGTAACCTACTGCTGAGTCTCAGCTTGTGTAAGTTTCCTACCAGGAGGCAAACACCCAAACCCCTTAGCCTTCTGCACGTGCCCTCCCTCGAGAAGTGTTCACATGCTGGAAAATAAATAATATCTCAGATGCATTTTGAGCGCTGGTTTTTAATATTTGTGATTTTTAAACTAAATTAAACCTTGTTTGTTTTAAAGGCCCTGTCATACAGCAGTGCTGGGCTTTGCTTTGGATACATTACTTACTCCCGGACAGCTACTTCTGCACCAGAAGACAAGTAGTGACTACAGCAGTGAAAGAACATGAGTTTTCAAGAGCTGAGAAGTTTAAAAAACATCCAGAAAGAACAATGTAATCACTATACAGTTGATTTTGCTGCCCTCCAAACAGGCAAAATCCACAGGCACGTCACGGGAAGTTTTGTCATATTCTGCAGTAGGAGGCATCTGATTTGCAATGTGTATTTCCCTTTGAGTTCTACCCATTCCATCACATTATTTCCTTTTATATCACATAATTGTGTATGTGAACAGAAGCAACAGAAGGAAACAATGCAAGGATTAACATTTAAAGGGGCACATACTGTGGATGACTAATTTTAGATTATGCACCCAGTGCACTATTTCTGTGGCAGACAGAGTTGAGCTTTGGGAGTTTTTGGCATGCTGCATATGTCTAAAGAACGGGCAAGATTTTGCATACTCTAGCTGGGCACAGCAAGAATATTCTGCGTCTCCCTCAAAATACAGGAGAGCGTTATTACTGTCACATCATTCAGCAAAACAATAAGGGGAGTGGTGGCAGGAAAGGCAGAGCTGCGGTACTCTAAGTTATTCGATTTGTCAATAGGTAAAGAGAGTATCAAACAAGACAGATGCAAAATGGGGTAGGGGAAAAGGGGGACTGAGTATTTTTCTTGGTGAGGAAAGATCTCACACATTCGTATTCATGCATATTTTCCACGTGTGCTCTGGAATACTGTATGATTCTGTACTGGTATAACGATTCTGTTTCCTGGCGTGCAACATGGGATGCATGCGTCAGACACCCTATTTTTATCTTTTTCTCTGTGTAACACAGTCCGAAGTTCTCTTAATAACTCAGTGGCTGAGTACGGGTGACAAAGGCTTCTCTCGGCTATGGCATTCATAATAAAGGATATGCCTTTCCCACCACACATGCTTTGCTTGCCAATACATAGATACAAATGGAAAAAGCCGCACTTTCCCTCGCTGTGAAAGTGTAAAAGGACTTAGTTGCAAATAAGGATCAGGTGCACCATGTTTTTGAATTATTTTTCCTTCCCAAATAAAGGTGAGGGCACAGCAGTTGCCTGATTTACTACAAAGGAAAGGTGCAGGCAAAACCTAAGTATGCAGATAAGACCTCTGTCATCAGGGTTTATGGTTTTGAAATGAAAGTAGGTAATAGTCTCTTCTTCTGACTGACAACTGACTACTTTGCTCTTTTCCTTTTTAAGCAATATTGTTACAAATAATTAAACTAGTCTCAAATGATATTTGCATTTATATTATTTGAATCTGCTAAGATCAAAATCAGACTTAATTTCAGAACTGTTACACACTCCTTTAATTCTACCAAAGCAATGCAGGCACTGGTAATTAACTCCAGAACAGGACAGATGACAGTTAAGCTCTTTGTCACCTTACATCATCTTACACAAGAGCGAGGGCAAGGCTGCACCTTGCTGGGCAACTGCTGTACCGCACTGAGCTTTCCCTGGGATTCCTACACCTCTCTGTCATTGCTTTCACAGTGCCTCTCCCACCAATAGGTCTCTATTCTCACCAGTAGATTGCTACTCATCTTGGTGCAGGGCGTCAAAGCAAATCCCAGCCCTTCCCTGTTGAGACGCGCTGTGTACTGTGCGTTGAGGCTGAATGTTTGTGGCACTAAACACCAGGTGTCTTTCTCCAGTGGCCAGCAAAGTGTGATGGAAACAATGCTGTTTCGTCCCTTGCAGCCAACATCCAACTGCAAGGTACTACCCAATTTGGTCCTACAGCAATGGATACCTGAGTTTTGTCACAGATGTGAGCATACCCAGCCTGGCAGGATTCCAGCTGTGTGCCTGGTGCATATGTATGAAATCTGGCAATGAGAATTAAAAAGACTTGAAAAATGATGAGCAGAAGGAGGTGGGGTGCTTTTCACACAAGCATTAGAAAAAAACCCAAAATGTTCCCAAACCTCTACAGTTACCACATTTTGAAGAATTTTTGCAAACATCACCTCCAATAACTCAAAACCCTACTTCAGCATCAGTGGTTATTCTGAAGTCTGTAAAGGAAAACTTCTACTATTTAAGACATGACATTTATTTTAAGAAACACAGCTGAAATATTCTGCGTGCTTCCATCCAAGCGCTTTGTGCTTCGGGCATTCTGAAGCATGTGTTGAAATGCTCAAAAAGTTACCTGCCACAATAAGGAGTCCTCTGTGCTTGCAGAGGCTCCTGCAGGCCAACAACAGAATGGCCCTGTTCTGATGGGACACACCAGCCAGGTACACTCTCCGCACCCACTCACATCATCAGGAAAAAGGGGAGCTACACTACATACTAGCTTTTTATTGGGAGTTTCAGGAAAACACTGCAAAAACCCTGCACCACTGCATTCCTCCAGGCTCTGAGTTCATAAATATGTTAAATGACTGTAGTGGCTGATTTAGGGCTTAGCTTATCTTGATGCATTCATAGAATCATAAGATTTGGAAGAGAACTCTCAGATCATCAAGTCCAACTGTACCTGTCTCCCTACTAAACCATGTCCCTAAGAAACTCATCTACCCATCTTTTAAACACCTCCAGGGATGGCGACTCCACCACCTCCCTGGGCAGCTGTGCCTGACCACCCTTTCAGTGAAGATAATCTTCCTAACGTCCAGTTTAAAGCTCCTCTGGCGCAACTTGCAGCCATTTCCTCTCATCCTATTGCTGTCACTTGTGAGAAGAGACCAGCACCCACCTTGTCACAATCTCCTTTCAGGCAGTTGTAGACAGTGATGAGGTCTCCCCTCAGCCTCCTCTTCTCTAAGCTAAACAACCCCAGTTCCCTCAGCCGCTCCTCACAGGGCTTGTTCTCCAGCCCCCTCACCAGCCTCACTGCCCTTCTCTGCACACGCTCCAGCCCCTCAATGTCCTTCTTGTAGTGAGGGGCCCAAAACTGAACCCAGCACTCAACGTGTGAGGGCAGAGCTCCCACTACTAAACAAGTGGATCAAAACTAGGGACTTAGTATTCACTCTCTAAACTAGTCAGCACCTTGTGCTTGAGACTCTCCAGACTACTAGGGGCTGCATCCTTAATGATGTGCCAAAAACATCCATAGGTAACATTTGTAATTAGTGCTGCACCTACACATGTGTGTGCCTGTTCTTTGTATGTTTTGTACATAATAAAGATAATAAGTAAATACATCCATTTATGTCTCTAAAAATAGAAAGAACAATAACTACATTTTATTATCTAACCACGTAACTGATGGCCACGTTGCTTCCAGCAGGTATGGCAGCCTTTATGCTCAGCAATGTTTTACATATCTATCTGTCCCAGCTGCATTTCTAGAACTGCTCAAGGAATACCCTGGTCAGTTTGGAAATAATCATTACTGAGACTAAACACCCCGTTTGGGGAAAGGGGACTTCTTTTCCTTTTTTTCCCATCAGCATTTTGGAATGTAATTCCAATGCTTTCAAAAAAGTCAAACAGGAGAAAATCTATAGAAGAGTGACATTTTTTAAGTAATGGCTGCTTGTCTCTTTAACTTGAGCTTTGGGAGCTTATTGCTAACTTTCTCAAGCAGTAGGTCTTTTTTTTTTTCATTACAGCAACTGCACATGATGAATGATAAAATAAAACGAATTGTCATGTTTTAAGAATGCATCTAATAAGCAGCCTCAAAAGTAACATCAGTGAGTGCTCAGATTTCTTAAAATCAAATTGAAAATCAATCTTTTTAAACTACAAAGGAAGTGCAGAAACATGTTGGGTATTGATTTTAGCTGTAAGCATCAAGCATGCATAAAAGTCTGGCTATCAATCTGATTTTTAAGAAAAATAATTTACTTGTAGCTACCATGTAGAAGTACTAGAAGACGTAAGCTATGGCATCATGGGTTTACATGGGAAGAGAGAAAAGTTGGTCTTGCAAGCTGGGCAATGACCTTATGTGAAGCAAAGTCCCTGAGGGCAGGGTCAGGAGATCGGGGCATCTATTCTAGAGTGCACTGCAGAGATCCTGCCAGACTTTTGCCTGGGCAGCCACTGCACTGCCTTGCCTCTGCCCTCCTCCGCTCAAAATGCCCAGAGACCTGCTACTGAAGGCTCAGAGGGGCAGCAGCCCACAGCTCTGAAAAAAAAAAGACACCAAACGACTCCCCTCCTCCTAACAAAATCATCTCTTCTGCCCCGTTTTTGCTCTGAATTCCTTTGCCAGGGGAGGCCTGAGGAAAAAACACACCTCTGGTGCCCTGCGGCAGGGGACTGTAGAGGCTCTCCACTCAGCTTCCCTTCTCAAACCAAAGGGCTTAACACAAAATGCCATGGCACACGCTGATTGACTAAGCAGAATTCAAACCACTCCAGATTTCTCTGCTCAAGAGGGAAGCCAGACAGCAATCCCACAATCAGGGGTGCCCCATGTGCCCCAGGGCAGCACCGGAGAACCAGCAGGCAGCTGTACTCTGTGCTGCAGAGCAGACTCCAGGCAAGGGACAGCATCGCCCAGCTGTGAGATGCAGGACTACTCAGGGGCTGAAGAGGACCTGGTAGTGCCCATTTGGCCAGACACACAGCATCTGTAGGGCACAAACATACCACTGCAGCACCCACTTTACTGCAGGGTCTCGTCTCTTTGCAGATGTTTCTCACCACCTTCAGCACCACGCTCTGCAGATGTATGTGTTTCAGCCACTGCCGTGCAACCCACGTGCCTTTCACGCGTTTTAGGTCTCTGGCCCATAAGGACACAGGCTGCTGCAGCCCATGATGTATCCAGGACTGAGCCTCGCTGGCAACCAGGCATGCAACAGGGGGTGCCAGTTTTCAAATGAGGTGCAAAGCTTGTCAGTGTGGACTCAAAATGGAGGTGCTAAACTTGGGCCACTTGGATGCTTCTGTAAGCTCTATTCTCTGGTGAGAGCACAAGCCAAAAAAACAGAGGAGCATTTTACTCAAAACAGCAGAGCAGAAAGACTTCACAATACAAGAAAAAAATCAAACAACAAACCAGAAAACAAAACAACTCCTTAAGAGTTGTGGTGACCCTCTGGTTATGATAGATTCTGTTGAATTTTATCTGACACAGTTAACCAAAAGACATGTAAAATTTATGCCCTGTGAGACTTAACATACACGCTACTGCCCCTTAGTCCTTTACTTACTTCAAATAAAAATGTAACAGGAATTCCTACAGGTTCTTGGGCTGCTTTCAAGATTTGTTTTTCCTTTCTAAAACTAATCTTCCTTGGATTCACTCAAACTCTGTTTTAATATCCAAATATAGTCAGAGCTGGTCCACAAATAAAAATAAGATGGTTTGCTCCTGCAAACGGTAAGCTTGGGTAGAAGGCAAGAGCTGGACAGGAGAAGGAGTGAACAGAAAACAGCAGGAGTGTGTTTTATGTGGCTCCTTTTAGTGCTGCCACTTGGATTTTAAGTCAACAATGCAGCAAAAGAGCAGCTGTTCACATCAAGATGAATAAAGATCTATATAAAACTTACATCTGCAAGTAGGCTGTCAGGAATTATTAATCCTAATGTAACAGAGATGCTGTACACTCAGTCACTGGCTCACAACTAATTTCGGTCTCTATCCAGGGAAAAACAGCCTTAGTGGCTGCTGGATTTCAGCACAGTCATGGAATCTCCTTATCTAAACAGCTGGAAGACGCTGCTTCCTATTTCTTGGAAGGATTTTCCTCCTCAAAAATGCACGTATCTAGAAACCAACCCAAGTCACACTACTCTTAGAATTGTTAAACTCACAAGAGGGATACCCATCAGAAAGGGGTTAGTAACAGAATGAATTTGTAGGTCCTGGGCACCTTTTTCACTGGGATACTGGGAATGCTGGATGCTCTGATGCCATCTTTTACAAGGATACCAAAGGGATGTCCTTCCCCTAACCTTTCTTGCCTCATCACATTCCCCAGCCCTGCTTTCAGGCAACTGGAGGCAGCCAGACCTCACCACACCACTGCCCATCTCTGAGTACAGCTTTCAAAATCTCCTTGCAGGACAGGGCTGGGGAGAGTTGTTCCCCCATGGAGGGACAGAGGTGGAACCCCTGCCAGGCAAATGAAGACGTTTTCCTCTTTATAAACAGCCCTGCACTTCCCAAAGTGGGGCACCTGCCGGCTCTCATGGGGGAGCACAACCTTTCTCCTGGAGATCTTGACTTGCAGCACAGCCACCAGAGGTGACTTTTGGGGCTCTCCACCCTAGCAGCTTGTGTGCATGTGGATGGGATCCTTAGCAGTACGAAGATGAAGCACAGGACGCTTTCAAATCACAATGAAGTAAATGCACATTGAAAACAGAGAGAGAGGCTCTGGAAACCACAGATTAAAAATGAGGGTTTGAAGGGGAAGTTCAATGCAATAATGCCCTCCCTGAAACTACCCAACCCCTCGGTCTACTCACTTTCCACTCAAACATTTGCCCTCAGCATCCATAACAGCTTTCAGTTTGGACATCATACCTATCGCCATGTAAGAGTAAAAAATAATGAGAAAAGAATCACAGGAGCACTGCAACAGGAATTAATTACATATTGTTAGGCAGATATCCCGGGCAAGCTTATACTTGTGAACCTGCCTTCGTCACATCGCTGATGCATAGTTCACATCCAGCAAGGTCCCTTTTGTGGGTGAGTACAAGTTGGCCCAGGATCCTCGGGCGTATGTCAAGTGCTGTCAGCGCACGCGGATGGGCGTGATGCCCTCACTGATGCCCATCCCAGTCACAGCAAAGCACCACTTTCAATATCTATCAGCAACTTCTCCAAACTCAAGACACCCCCCACACCCCAAATGCTCTGTTATCACTCGGTGAGTTACTAGTGCTGCAGTAAGCACGTGATTTTGAATTTTCACCCCTGCAAATTCAAGTGCAATAGGGTGTCCAGCTACTCCCAGTTATCATCTGCTTAAGGATCAACGCTTTTGAGGTGCCTTCCTGCACATCAAGACGATGTGGTTCACATAGGACAAAGGCACCTCAGTTTCAGGCAAAGTATCTCTGGGTTTCATAGACAACAGTGAGGATAGTATTAGACCAAAAATGGCTGCTTTCTCCCTAAATTTCAACTTCTATCCGAATGATATTTATTTAAACTGCTACTGAAGAAAGCAAGCTGGGGCTATGTTTAAAGGCTTTATCTCTGTAAATATTTGGAGAGCTATAAATATTGATCCATATTCATATTGGACTTTCTGTTCTGTTGCCATGAAAATTACTATAAATACATTTCCAATTCTTAATTTCTCTGATTTGCCAAGAACTCCTTTAAAAAGAAAAAAAAAGTCTCATGTAAGACATCTTGCTATTTAATTAGCCATTGGAGTCAAAGGCCACAGCACAGAACAGGAACTGAAAACTCAATGATAGAAGTAGACAAAGCACGTAGTACACTAGCACACTATACAGCTGTATGTCCCAAGTGGGACTTACACAGACAGTCCATAAGCCCTGAATGCTTTCTATGTTTGGGGAAACTAGGGAGCAGGAAGAGAAGCTGTCTGAAGGTCTGAAATAAACCTCCTTGCTTCTTCTGCAAATCACATGAATACTGATGACTTCCAAATTTTACAGTACCTCTGTCCATTTTTTTAAACGTAGAAATGAATTTGAAAAAGGAAAGGATTTTAAGGCATTTTACAATAGTGCAGAGCAAGGATGGCTTTGCAGCTGAAGGAGCAACAAGCTAGCATAGGGTGATTGAATTCCTATCTCCTGCTCTGCCAGAGAGTTTTTGCTTCATCACAGATACAAGGCTTGATTAGAGGAGAGAAATTTTCTTAACAAATTTTTACATATTTCCAGCCTGCTCTATGTTTTATCAGTTTGTGCTTCCACCTTCTCATAAAACAAAAGCCAGTAATTGTGACATGTGGCCAGGTAACCCTTTCTTCCTTATGATTCCCAGCCCTCTGGTTCCAATCCTCATGCAATTTACACCTGCGTTCTTTGGGGAATAAAGCAGATTAATGCAACTCCCTTGCTCTTTGAAGTCAGAACAGTGCTGTCTGCACGCGTATGTTCCTCAAGAGAAGTTCTGCTTCTGTTGTTTCTACCCCTAAAAAGTGCTGTCATCACATGCACACGATTCATAAAAACATACTATATGTGACTCCTGCCTCAGAGCAGAAAAGGGTAGTGTGTTTTTCCAGGTCACTACTCACTTCTGGTCCTACTCTCCTTCCACAAGCCACCTTTGATCCTGCATCTCCGATTACACTGCGGTTTTATCTGACAGCATGCCTTTCATGGAAAGCATCTTAATGCAGCAATAAAAATAGGTCAGGTATATCATAGGTCAGCTTCAAGTTTTTGACCTCCAAGACAGTCTGATTAAAATGAAAAATAGAGAGACTGGATTCCAGACTGTGAGGTGTTTGAGAGCAATGGTGATGCCGTTGGTTGATGTCACCTGTTTTACAAAAAAAAAAACCAGGATGCAAGAGAGCAGACCAAGAAGCATAACATGAGCAGCTTTGTCCAGCAGGCCACAAGGGCTAAAATGAACTGAAAAGCCTGTGGTCTCCAACAGCAAGTAAATAAAGTAAACATGAAAAACTCTTAGATAAGCTTTCTCAATGTATACGGACTATTTTCATTTGATAATTCTAAATATTGTTGCATTAAGCAACATTATTTAGCAACAGCTGTTCAACTAGAATTTTATCCAAATACTGACAAGCTAATACCCCTTTCAAAGCTAGTAAGATGGCCCAAAACAAATGTTGCAATAATTAATGGCAGAACTTGCCAATAAAAGATTTACAGAGTAGGTTAACTGCTGCTGCATATGGATGACACGTTGCTGCAGTTGGTGTAGCAGGATTTCAGTACATGTTTGGGATTTGAGGAGGATGCTGAAGGTAACACTTTCTCCTACAAAGGGAGTAGATGAGTACTGGTGACCAGGACATGTGTTTTTATACCCTAACCAAAGACCTCTATCAACCTGCTGACTTCAAACATGAGGCTCTGGCATGGGTCAAGACCCAAGTTAGGGACAGGCATGCCAAAGTGTTGAAAGGCACCGCTTCTCCCCATCATACTCAAGCCTTATTTGTGTATCTAACCCAAGAAGTGAACCTTGGTCCTGGTGAACTGGTAAGATCTTAAAGTCTGCTGGGCCCAGTTACATGTAACTATACACTACACATCAAGTCAAAAAGAAACAGGCAAAAGTCAAGTAATCCACACCTCCTAACATACACAGGCTGGAAAACAACAGGGTCTAGTCACCTTGGTTGCCTTCACAGCCAGCAAAATGAGGCACGCTTTCTGAAGGTGTGACTTACCTAAGCTGCTTCAGATGTTCACACCAGTGTGAACTGATTACAGAATGAAACTGAGGCAATAAGCTCAGTTGCAGGCATCTAAGGTTAGCCAAATAAACACAAAATGTAGACACTGCAACCACCCGGGGACACAGATCAAATAAAAAATGTCCCACATACTCAGGGCAGTGCTGCAACAAAGGCACACTATGCTTCCCCCAAAGAGACACAGAACAGAGACTCTGTGAGAAGACCCCCCACAGGAGCAGAGCCTGCTACAAACATGACACTTGCACTTCACCATCACGTATTTCAGGCAAATGTCCACAGCTTTTCACAGCAGGGGTACAAGACCATCAACTGGAACTTTGCGGCCCTTTGAAATGTCAAAGGGAAAGGTCAAAATCAGCTCCACCACAGCTTAAGTTCAGCGCTTCAGATTCTCCACCCTGATTTCGAGGGCCCGATGTACACTGGACCCAGAGTCAGCCACAGCACGGAGCAGGCAGCAGCAGTCACAGCTGGGAGACAGCCACTTAACTAGTTCCACCTGCAGCCTCCCTCCCCATTGCCTGCCCTGTGTCCAAGATGGGAATGACGACCCCTCCCTCAGAGGAGAGGTGCAGCAAAGAGCAACTTGGTCACGTTCAAAGGCTGAAGCAACCCTGCAGTTCCTCAGTTCTGGAGCACACGTGAAATTCCGAAGCAGCAGCAGGTACGTTTTGGGTGGCCTTGCTGTTGCTGTTGTTTCAAAATTAGAATGCATGTTAAAATCACAATAAAAATGCAATCCCGAGCACTATTTGTGCTAATGGTCATTTTTATATTCATTTCAAACATGTATTACATACCTTTCTAATACAAAAGGGAAAAGAGCATTTGGAAGGGAAAAGAATAACTGGAGATATGAGAGGCTAAAGGCCAAATTTTGTCATATTTTTCTTTAATTTATTTACACTATTTTAGTCAAGCCTGAAGGAATGCTTTTACTCATCAGTCAATTTTCAAAAAAACATCTGCCGTTATGGCTAGGCTTCTAGGCTAATACCTGCCTTGTGATTAGGGCAACTACCAATGTAAAATTAATTTCAGCTGCAGGTTTCAGGGGCTTCATTTATGCTAGCAAAACTGCAGAGCCATAGCCCAGTGCCAGCACTGCTACTGTACTGTTTGGCTCTTTGCGAAAACCTCTCCAATCTGCCTCCATTTCAATGAGGGCTCTTGCAGCCAGTGTTGAGGCTATGTCAGTTTGCATATTTTACGGTTTTCCTCACAACCGGGAGGGATTAGAAAATGAGGCTTTGATGTGTTCAGGACATGTGCTTGAGATTACTTGTGTACCTAGATGCTAGCACATGTGCCTGCAAGTTGTGGTCTAAATTTGTTTGTCCCTGGCAGCTCATGTTTGCAGCTACGGGTGGAGTTTGTGTTAAATTCTGTAACCGTACGCCATTTTTTTATTCAATAATACTCTATAACCTATTTTCAGTAATGATATTGGAATCTGTATTGAGAAGTATTATATTATTGAATAAGAGCTACAACATGTAAGGCCCACATAACAAAAACAACATCATTGCAAGAGAAGCGGTTGAAAATTAATTTGAAAAATATTTGGAAAATTATTGCAGGATTATTAAGATTTATTGATGTATAAAAACCATCTACAACTTTTTCTCAAAAAGTCACATATTCCAAGACATTTTATGAATTCCTGCATATATGGGGAGATATTTACATAGTTAATGAAGCTTTTTTTTATTCTCAGATGACAGGCACTGTTTAAATACTGTTATACATATAAACACAACTGTTCCATCCTGCATTGTGTTTCAACCAGATCAAATACTCTCCTCAGGCACAAGAGATACTACAAGATCTTGATACAAAGTTCCGCAAAAAGCACCAGGATTTCTTTGGGTTTTGCCATATTTCAACAAATGTTATCTTCTGTGGACTTCTCCAACGAGAAAAAACAAAGCAACCCACAGCAGTTCACTCCTTCAGCACTTCACAGCTTTTAGATGTGTTACTCTTCTTCAAATCAATGAGAGTTTTCTGGTAAACCTAACACTGCATGCTTTGACAATTTTCTCTGGCATTTTTATCCTAAAATGCAGGCACTCGGTACACTTACAGCACTGAGACTGCATTAAAAGCCACAGCAGGTGGAAAATAAAACCGCTCAGGGAAGTTTTTGGGTTTGACTCTCCTTACAACCAAAGCTACACACAAAGCACAATGAGGCACAGTAAATAAAGACATTTCACACAGACGAGCACGAAAAATTTCCAAAACAAAGAAAATTAAATTATCTTTCAACTAAAGAACACACTGCAGTGAAAGACTAGATGTGCAATTCTAATTAAAACCATGCTGTGAATCTCCAGCTTTCCACCATGAAAAAAACAGCTGTTTGTGGATGTACAGCCACCCTCCAAAACCAGTCAAACAGCTTTCCAGCCAACAATGCAAGACACAGCATCTCTGAACTACAAAACATATTGAAATTATTTCCATAGCAATCATAACAACAACATGCCAGACTCGGATCTGCAGCGACAGGGGGTGGCAATGGGAGCTCAGCACTGATGTAGTGCCTGTCCCAGCACCCCATGGCTCCATCCAGCACCTCACCAGTACATCCCACCCCAGGCACCTGTACGCGCTCTGGCAATGGTCAGTCTCATCCAAAACAGCCACTTACATCCCTTCTCCACCCCATGCTCATAAGCAAAGTGTTACATCCCCTGCACACACGCCGCTGTGAGTCCCAGATCCCGGCAAGCACAGGCAACGTTGTGTGAGCCCTGCCTGAGCTTCTTAATCCTGACATGTCACAACCGTCTTGGCCTCAGGTCTCTCTCCTTGCAGTGCTAAACTAAGCAGCAGCCTCAGGTGAAGACGCTAAGAAAGGGATGAAGAATCAAGTTCAATCCCTTGTGTGTGAGCTGCACCCGAGCTTCACACAAGGTATAGCTCTGAGGAGCCCTCCAGAAACAGAGCATGATCTCTCTTCCGACTCACTCCCTTCTAGCTATTTATCTGTTCCACAGAATCACAGAATGGTAGGGGTTGCAGGGACCTATAGAGATCATTTAGTCCAAACATCCTGGCTAAAGCAGGTTCACCTACAGTAGGTTGCACAGGATCACATCAAGGTGGGTTTTGAGTATCTCCAGAGAAGGACACTCCATAACCTCCCTGGGCAGCCTGTTCCAGTGCTCTGTCACCCTCACAGTAAGTAAGTTTTTCCTCATGTCCAGGTGGAACTTCCTGTGTTGCAGTTTGCGCCTCTTGCCCCTTTGTCCTGTCACTGGGTACTGTTGAGAAGGGTCTGGACCCATCCTCTTGACACACGTCCTTTAGATATTTATTAGGATTGATAAGGTCCCGTCTCAGTCTTCTCTTTTCCAGGTTAAACAGATCCAGCTCACCCAGCGTCTCCTCATAAGAAAGACACTCCAGTGCTCTAATCATCTTTGTTGGCCCTCCGCTGGACTCTCTCCTGTAGTTCCTTGCCCTTCTTCAACTGGGGAGCCCAGAACTGGACACAATACACCAATGAGGCCTCACTAGGGCAGAGCAGAAGAGCAGGATAACCTCCCTCAACCTGCTGGCCACACTTCTCTTATGCACCCGGGGATACCATTGGCCTTCTTGGCCATGAGGGCACATTGCTGGCTCATGGTTAAGATGTTGTTCCAGCAGGTCAGGTCAACCCCTCACCTGTACTGGTTCAGGGGGTTATTCCTCCTGAGGCACAGAACCCTACACTTGCCTTTGTTGAACTTCATACAGTTCCTCTCTGTCCAACTTTCCAATGTGTACAGATCTTGCCGAATAGCAGCACAGTTTTCCAGTGCATGAGTCATTCCTCCCAGTTTTGCATCATTAGCAAACTTGCTGAGGGTACTCTCTGGCCCCTCATTCAGGTCATTTGCACAGCCACGATATGCTGCAGGCTTCCTGAATAGTAGCCACTGTCCTTTCACCAGCAGAGAGACCAGGGGACAAGAACGTGCAGATTATTAAGTACAGCAAACAGTGGCATCTATGTCCCATGCAGAGCATGCATGATACACCAGTATTGCTATTTTGATGCAGGCACAGGGACAGGAACTGGCTAAATATAGTAGACTTCAGTGATTGGTCTAAATTACAGATTTAAATGACATGAAAAAAGGTACAGTTTGCCCAAAGACAGAGGAAAATAATGGGAAGATTTTGCACGGTGATGGGAAGCTTGGCTCTAGCATCAGTATGCCTGATTTGCTATCAAAACATCCAGTAAAAGCTTCAGAGACACAGGGATTTCATGTCCATCAGATGTGGGCAGGCACAATGGTGGCTGAACAAAAAGAAGATGCAATCACCTTAAGGGATTCCAAAATCAAAGGTACTGAAAGCAGAGGCAGAGGAAAAGGAGGATGCATTCACCTGAAAACTGTCAGAAGGAAACAGCAACACACTGAGAACCTCCGACCAATGTCCAAAGTGCATCAGATTTTTAAGAGAGAAAACTTTATGAATCTCCTGAAAAGCAGCAGAGGTTTGTGAAAACAGAATGCACATTCTGCAACTTTCTCCCCTTTTTCATGCTATTTTTGAGCAGTTGGCAGCCTCACATGCTCACATCTGACACCCAATCTCTTTTAACACCCATGCAAGGCAATGAAAGTGTCTTAATCCAGATTTTTTAGCTGAGTAACCTGAGCAATGATAAGTGACACATTAATTGCCAGTTCATCAATGTACCCTTGCTTGGTAGAAAACTTAAGCACATGTTCAACATTTAATCCCACTTCATGAAAATTTAAGGATGTATTTAAATGCTCTGTTGCACTGTAATAGGAAGATCACTTTGCTCAATCTCTTTTACATTTTTTGCCGTGTTACACAGAACTGGACCAGCAATACTTTCATATGAGCAGGATTGCAAGTAGCAAGGGAGGAGCTACTTTTCTGCTGAGGATGGTGGGGTTTTGCCAGGATTCCCATTTGGCAGGAACACCATGTTATCAGTGCCTCTAAGGGCAAAACTCATTTGAAGGGGACTTTGGTGTTTGTAACTGAAATGCCGAGGAACTCCCAAAAACGTATCCATGCTGTGCCTGCGTTTACTGCTTTGAACAGGGCTGCATTTGAAACCTAAGCAGCAGACTTATAAATCCCAATGTACATAATGTCTGCATGCAAACCAAAAGCAGGAGTTTCTCCACTTTATTGGTTACTGAAACATTAAAAACAGGTGTTTAAAAACTGTATTACCAATTTGTCTGCAACCTGTATTATTTTTACCATGTGCAAGTAAATTGATTACCAGCGTGTTTCAACTGTTTCAGTGAAAATATGGAACTCCTGCTAAATTATTTCTGAAACATGTGGAGGGAGGGGAAAGTTTATTAGATTTTGCTGTCCTGACAGCATGCAACATACTTTACTTATGTGTATGTACTTATCAGATGCGTTAATGGATCATCTTCCTTTCACAGCACGTATGAAAGAAGATCTAGAGCTGTTCTTCACAAGGAAAGAAATGATAAACCCCTGCTCATAATGAAAGCTGCAACGTACTTTGAGAGAGCAACTGAGTAATTTGACACCATATTTTCCACTGATTCAGTCTGTTAGTTGGAACAATGACTGATTAAAATGGAAAATCTATATTATAACCACATATACTGACATTCCAGATTACAAGGTATGTTACAGATGTGATTTTTCACTCTTCTTACATAGAAAAATTGGAAACTATAAAATCAGAATCTAATGGAGTTAAATGGGTGTGAAAGTGATCTGAAACACAGACTGCCTTCCAGTATATCTTCATACAGAATGTACACAATATAATTTTCATCATGTGTATGTTTTGTGTAATTGTACTCCAACCAAGAAGCAAAAAAAAAATCATCTGCCTTGAGATATTACTTTTAGGCACAGACGACAGATGTCTAGTTGCCGAAGCAGACTTGTAAAAAATTAATCGCCTGCCCCATGCAGGTTAGCAGTATTTGGCAGGTAAGTTAGCACAGCTCATAATGAAGCATCTGGCTTTTGGTAAAGCTGCATTTTAATTTTAACCGTGTTTCATTTCAGCTTTTGGGCGCATGTCAACGTGCAATAATCTGACAAGTCTGGAGCAGATTTGCTGATCGGTAACTTTGGTGTAGATCTTCTCAACGACAACTAAAACTAAGTCAAGTAACAACCACAGCTCACACCCAGACCACAGCCTCATGCATGATCTGAACCTCCCTGTAAAGCCATTTTAAACCCAGTTCTCAAGCTGTGATCCATCCATAGTCTTATTTTCTTAAAAACAGCTGAACTGACTACATGAGGAAACTCCCAAGCATGTATGTGAATTAAACAGGCTATCCTGACTTCAGAAGTGCTTTGAATGTGGTTTATTTGGGTTTTTTTTAATGTCTGGTAATTTGAGGCAAGCAAAGCATCTACTCATCTTTCACTAGACAAGTGAGGGCCCTTTTATAGCACTACTGGTAGCCTCTTTTGGCTAACCAGAAGCATCTGCAGCTCCTTCTTGGACTCCGGGAAGGCAGCTCAGAGAGGTCTGCAGAACCACGGCCTTCTGATTTTGTGACTCTCATTGCTTCTAGGTGTTGCCCCTAATGCATGCATTTTCAATGGAAGTGTGTTTCTACCACACATTCATTGGGAAAAAAGCCACCACCACCACCAACTGTCCCTGTGAAAGAGCAATCACTATGCAGATGCAGGGGTTATTTTTTAACTAGGCTAGTTCAGGCATTTGAATAATGTTCCCAAAAGACAAAGATCTGTTAGAGAATGAATGAAAGAATTATTAGTTTGGGGGTTTACATTATGATCATTTTTTAAGCTTTCAAATATGCTAAAACCCTCAGGAATCCCTCTGGCTGTTGTTTCTCTCTTCCTGCATCATTTAAGCTGAAAAATTTCTAAAACTTTTTTTATCGAGAAATATGAGAGAGAAGAGATCACACTACAGGCTCCTGAGCTCTAGCACATCTCACAGAAAGCACAAAGGAAGAAACTGTGAACATTTAGCTCCATAAGCACATTTGCAGCAGCCTCACTAGAAGCATCACGAATGCCTTTGCAAGGCTGCTGCGGCTTGTGCAGGTATTTTCCTAGCACACTGCTGCAAAGAATTCATCTATTTCAACTGCTAATTACATTATTTTTTTTGTTTCTATCTTTGTTGAACACCACACACTGACAAATACTCAAATACTCCCTGAGCCCACACTTGCACTTTATTTTGTTATGTAGAAAAAACAAAGAAAGGGGGATTCTTTTTATCTTGCTTAGGACCTGATCGCTGTCAGGAAAGGGAAATGGCAACTTTTAAAAAGAAAATTTGAAGACAGAGAAAGAGACACAGTGTCTGCAACTTTTAGCGGGAGTGATGCGATATTAAGTAGGGGGGCAAAAGAGATGCAGAGGACAAGAACAGCATAGCATTTGAATAGTCAAGAATAAGTCCCTGGACAGCAGTGACACATGTTTTGAGGTATGCTTCAAAATAATGATGAACTGCCCTTTAGATAACATATAGAAAAATCTGCTGCAAACACTTCACCCAGTGAATGGACGCAGTATGACACCTGAGAACAAAATAAATACGGAATAAGAGAAAAGACTACTACATTTATGTTCTGTTTGTCTTGGTCTTACAGAGACTTCTATCACACTGTTTCTAGAGACTCAGGGTGTCTGTGCTGCTGGTCCCCAAAACCAACCTGACAAGGGAAGCAGAAAGGATGGTTCCGTGACCAGTGGTGGAGATAAAGACACCTCTGTTTACTTTCTAGATCTAAACATGATGGAAAACATCCACTCGGCTGTGTACAAGAGGTACCCTGAAATGATGATGGCATGGCCTTTGCAGTATCAGCCACCACTAGAGGACAGATAGAAGACAGCCCACACAGCAGGAGCAACATCACTGACTCCTTTGTCGGAAAGGATGAGGCAGAAAGGAAACGGCAGAGGCCAAGGAAGAGGCTGGGCATCAGCAAGGAGCTGATATCATCATTCCCTTTCCCGAGGGACCAAAACCAGCAATGGTGGAGGAGTGGGAATGTTTTCCATCCCCTCCTCCCTCAAGGCCCCATCACTACCTTCTGCTTTGCTGGCAGCCAGCGAGTCCATAATGAAGGCACACCTAGGATGGTGGGCTAAATCCTGCGGGCTGGAAAGCCAGACTGAATACCTCGGCATCCTAGCAACTGGGATATGTTCTGCAGCATCCCCCAAGCACTGGCCAGTAGAAACTTCATTTTTCACTCCGAAAGAGCTGTTGTGCCAGGCAGAGGCCTGCCCCCAAGACTGCATTTTCAGGGTCATGACATCTTCACTGGATGACAAGAGCACAATTTCCAGACTGGCTCCTTTCTGGACTTGGCCTTTCTCAGGAAAGCCATAAGCTACCTATACAGCTGTGCTTGTGGAGCTACCCTGTGGGACCAACTTCATGTGAAATACCAAAAAAGAGAAACTTCCCCTTCCCAAAATATGATCTCCTAATGATGAAAAACCGTGATAAAAAACTTTCAGTGGGTTTTCTTTCATTTGCTGGATTTATAGAAGCAATAGCTACCTTAAAACATCTGCCAGATCATTCTACTTTTCCGTTTTGATTATCTGTCTGCTAGTTTGAGGTCAGCTTTAACTATACAGATGCAAAAAGTGAGAAAGCCATTCAGCTTAGATTTATTCTTAAGAAGTACCGGCTGTCTAAACCAAGGCTATAAAATGTAAGCTCTCTGTCTGGTTTGTTGTATGTTTGCATGGCTTTGTGCTATTAATTGCAACCTGGCTAACAGGTGCTTGCCAACGTCTTTATATCCTCTCCATAAGAAAGGATTATACTTCCATCTGGATAAAAGGGTGATGCTGTCTTCTAAAAGAAGTTAAGAGCAGTGCAGAGACAAAGTCTACTGCGGCATGACAAACTGAATCACTGCTTACTAACAAAAATACGCTCCCTTCTCTGCTCTGACAGACCCAGAGAGGGAAGGGCAAAGAGGCTAACACGATTTTTTCCATATCCTCTTCTCTTGGTCAGATGGCCGTGAGCTGGACCCATCAGCAACTGTTCTGCTTCCATTTCCCCTGACTCATCCAGCAGCGGTGGCAGCCCTGTTGTTTAAAACAAACTCACAGTACTAGGGGACTTCCACCAAGAAAAGCACTTACATACACGCTGCAGATATATGAGAAGTCCCATAGTACATATTTAAAAATTAACCACAGGCTTACTCTTGTTACGCAGCATCAGAAGCATTGCTGCACAGGACTTGGCCCACTCTGTATGGAAGGGCCTCTTGGCTTCCTTATTCCTTCGTTTCCTTCCTGTCATCAACATTGGATGCCGCTTCCCAGTCTTTTCCTTCAGCTCTTCATTTTTCTCTTCTTTCCATCTTGCCTTCCATGTGACTGCAAAACCCTATTACCTCACACTATCAACTATTTGTGAAGCCAAGTGCGTGAGAAGTGTTCTATGAGATTGTGATATTAACATAAAGCCACAACCCGAATGCATTCGTAGCTCGCTGGACCGACTGCTGCCCCCTGAAATTACAGTGGTTTCATCAACAAAGCTTTCTATTTCCCATGAGTTTTGCAAAAGCTATTCAGAGCTCTTGGGTCCAGAAGATGAAAGGACTCTTGACAGATACGTGCAGTGGCCAGCACCTGGACTTGAGCTTGTTATCTGAAAGCAACGAAACCAAATGATCCATGGGAAGCAAATTATAACATGCTCCATGTATTACCATGGTGCACAAATAGCTCAGAGGGCTGTTGGTGTCTAAGCACAGTGATGTGGAGATCTACAAAAATACTGAGTGATTGCTTTAGAGAAGAGTTTGACACTTGTTAGTCACAAAGGGATTTTAAAATCCCACCATATGCCTCAAGGCCTTTCAAAATCAGACCCAAAGTTTGCTTGAGATCTTGCTGAGAAATCACACAAGCCAACTCTTGTGAGCAAGCCTCCTAGCATAGACAACATTTTGACTATGCAAATCAGCAGACAAATCATTGTGTTTCACCTGTAAAATGAGGAACTTCAGACTATTCATCTGTTCACAGGCTCAGATCAAATTCTGTATTGAAGTGCAAAAGCCACAGAGAACCTCTACCAAGCACTACAGTGAAAAGCAAGGCAACATTCACTGTGTCTTCAATATTGACTTCTTTTTCCAAGAAGAAAACAAATTCTGGCTAGTACTGGTTACTTACAAAAAACCCCAACCTCCAGCTTCTTCACTTCCCTTTTTCTAATTGATTTATATACCTCACGTCAAGAGTGATCCTGAAGAAAATTCCTGGCATCAAAAAAAATGAGTAATAATCATGACTTTTGGAAGTGCTTACTAACTATTCTGCGCATTTGAATATTTTCTTTCACCTTTTAGTCCAGTCTTCTATGGGAGTAAATCATACCCTTTAATTAAACATTCTTGAGTATTCAGATTTTATCTCACAAATACACCACACCCTGCTTGCAAAAATTCCTTCTCAGACAGCCAAAGTGCTTGGCTTACTCCAAAGATGAGTTATTAATCTGAATATCTATAGGCCATATATTTATAATCTGGTGCCATTCCTCCCTGTGGATCTCAAACTTTTATCTGTCAGAGTACTTACCTGCAGCTGAAACAGAGCCATAGCTGACTGGAATGTAACCCCCATCCTGTACAACTCCTCAATACCATTTTTAAAATAGTTAGGTCCAAATCGAGGATGTTTTTCATATGTTCTGGATGTAAACTCCATGAATTAAATTCATCTTGCTTAAAATATGGCTGTAGCTATATAACTCTGGGGGTTTCATAAAGTCCCCATTCACTCAATCTTGCTCCATTCAGAGAAATCGTCACCCTAGTCTTGAACTCCTGCAAACACAGAGGTGCCAGCAGGATACTAAGAGGCGTAATTTTCCTCACTGAAGTGGTCCCAGGTTTCAACTTCACCTGGCACGGCAGGCAGCCTGATGCTAGCTGGGACACCAGCCCCAAACTGACACAGGGTGGGGAGTACCCCAGTCAGAAATCACCAAAGGCAACAACAACTCACAAAATATTTCCCCAAGCCGAGGGGTAAAAGCTGATGCCAGCTGTGAGCTCACCAGCACCACTCCCCAGCACTGCTTACTTGCCAATCTTCTGCAGCATTTTTAGTTGCCTAGGTGTGCCAGCTCATCCCACTCTCATAATGCTTAGCAATTGAGAACAGCAATAGCTTGGGGCTGCTACAGCAGCCAAACACCCAAACAGGCAAAGGCAAATTGTGAGAGAGGGGAATATTGCGTTGCCGGGCTCATTAGCCCTCACACGCAACTTAAAGCACTCACAACTGTATCATTACTAAGAGCAGGAGGGTGCAGCCATCCCAAAGAAGGAAATCCATAGGAAATCCTGCTGGCATGAAATGTGCTGGGGAGACAGCCCACAGGAGTAGGAGTCTGTTTCCAGTGAGCAAGCCCCATGCAGATTATAGAGGGATGATAAGGAGCAAGTGGCATCACCCAGCACCAGGTCAGGGCAAGCAGCTGTCCCCATCCTCCAGGCTTACCTCTTCTGTGTTAGTATAAACCCCTGTGCCAGCCTGCCACGGTCAGCACTGCCTGCCCTTTTCCAGGTTTGGGAGAGGAGAGTCGTCTCACACACTGGCAGGTGCTGCGGCTGTGTACCAGTGCAAAGCTCTTCAGCTTTACATGCAGCCCTCTCCAGCTCCAGGGGAAAGTCAACAGCCTGGAGGAGCCACTTGCGCCAAGGAAAAAACTGGTCTGCAACCCCAGGGTCACACCCACAAGAGACTCCTGCCCTCCTACACCACCTCCCTCTTCATCCAGCATGCTTGCCTCGGAAACTTTGGATTCTCAGACCCTTCAACTCCCTCCAAGAAGAGATGGAGCAGCAGCAAAGAAGCTAATGTTGTTTGGAAAAAACAGATAAACACACTCTGGCTGCAGAGAAATCAACCTTCTGGCAATTTTTCTGGGGAACTATGCCACAAGCAGCAGATGCTTTTAGGATTTACTTCTCCTCTGCCTTAGCATGCCCTACAGATATGTGGAGGTATTAGTGTGAGAAAATCTCCTCGTTTGGCAAGAAGGATGCTAGTGAGAGAGGGTCTGAAATGGAGAAAGGAGGAAGAGACTTCTTCTACATTCTCCTCTTGTTGAAGGTAAAGGGGAAGAGCTTTGACAGAAGCTGAATTCCAGCAAACTCCCTCAAAACAGCAACATAAGAAAGACCTGACTGCATACACAGGACAAAAAAATAACATAAAAGGGTAGTGCAAGAGGTCAGAGCAGTTTTGATGGCTTTCCCTGAGTCAACATAATTAAAAATGCTGGGAAATACTACAGGGAAAAGTTTGATCCAAAATCTCTCACTTGAAGACACTCAGATCCTGTTTTCACTTATACCTGAGTGTGAAATTTAAAGCTTGGGTTCCCTTCTATATAACACAGTGGACTGAATCAATCCCTATCCAAATACCTGCAACATCGGGAAATATGTCGATTCAGAGATGCATTTTACAGCTTTTGTCAGTCACCGATTTATCAGAAGTTATTCCCTAGATAGCCTCTTCCTATTTTAATTCATTTATAAGTACTCTTGGTTTTAAGTACTTCTTTATTTATATAGTACTTACCATTTCTCTTATGAAAAGTATTTATAAATATTTTCTTTCTTTTTTAGAAGTACCACTCACCCATCCATCCATCCATCCAACTCTGGCCTAAGTCAGAAACTTTTAAGGTTTTCCTCAAACAGATAACTCTGGCTGGGATGGCAATGTCAGCATAGAGAGGCTCTTTCTGGCCCTCTTTATATTTCTGTTCTTTTTGAAGAAAAGGATGTTCAGGTTGTAATAAAGGGACTGAAAAATACATTAATCTTTATTAAACCGGTAGAGCCAACTGACAAGGCTAGGACCGGCTGCTTCCTCCCCTCTCTCTTCATGCCCTTCCGCAGTTTCCTCTCCTCTCCTCGTTTGTGTTTGGAAGTAGCACGTTCACTCACGATAGACCAAGACAGAGGATGAGAGGGGAAAAGTCTGGATGCATTTAGTCCAATTAAATGTTGGCTTCACATTCAGTCTTTCGAAAAAGCACGTAGGAAACTTTAAGAGCAAGGCTGGCCACTGTGAATTGATGCTTCCCCATTTATGTTTCCTTGCATCAAGCCACAAACAGAGTAAGTATTAATTGTCACCATGCGTGTCTGCCAGAAACTCCTTTTTAATATCATTCACAAACGTTCTGCTAAAACCTTTCGTCTTTCAACATAACTTCCATAATCCCATGTCACTGATGAGTTTTGGCAGAGCTGAAGAGCAAACTGTGTTTGCTGCTGACAACTCCCATCCCTTTCCTTTTTCAGCTGCCACAGCAGCACACAAATTCTGTAGTGGCATTCCCTGCCCAATGTCATCTCAGACTTGCTTTGTTCCTTTGAACGATGTGTTTGCTAACACAGTTTTGCAGCAAATAAACAAACACACATAAGCCCTGCCCTGCACATGTGGTCTGTACACTATCTGCTCTTTTGACAAGCCACTACTACAGGCAGCATTGTGGCACAAACCCAAGCAGCGTGAGCACAGCAGTAGTGCTTGTCTCCCTCTCAGATAGTGCCCTGACATGCAGGGGTCCCACAGCAACCAGGCAGTGATAAAATCTGGTCTCTGCTGCACAGCGGGTCACAACCCTGACAGAAGGCACTGAAAGTTTAACTTCTGGGTGAGAAAGCAGCAGCTGAGGACGGACAGGCACAGTTGTCTCTCTCCCCCTACTTTTTGGGTTTTTTGTTTTAAACAACTAAATATCATTCTTCGCACTCCTGAGAACAGTCCTTTAAAAACAAATGAGACTAGTCTTACAAATGAATTAACGGTCAGTTTACAGCATTATTAAATTAAATCGTTTACATACAGTAACAAAAGAGTTCAGTAGAATTTATGAAACTAGATTCAGACCTCAGATGTTTTCCAGAGTGGCTGGAAAGATTTAAGGAACTAAACAGAAGAAACTCAAAAACCCTTGCTTTTCTCAGCATTCACTGCAACATTCAAACCAGCAACATTCTTCCACATTACTGCTATGGCTCTGCCCTCTGACAAGTGTTCACAGCTCTGATTAATCCAACCACAAGCTAAGGACGGCGAGTACTTAGGCATTTTCCCAGCTGAGCTGAGCATACGCTGCATGTCTGGAATCTGACGCCATAGATAGATCCATGGTCACTGCTTGCCAGCTGAACACTTGCTAAGTCATACACAGATAGAGCAGCAATCAGCCTGCACCATATTCTCATTGCTAAGAGCAAGTGGATGCTCTTGCCTTGTTTTTAATAAAGACTTAGTCCATCTAGCTTAAAATATACTCTAACATGCGCTCACATGCAGTAATCTTTGAGGACAAGGAAAAATCTCCCATCACTTTTTCATTCTGGAGAAGAAACGGTGCTCATCACAGAGCACCAAAATTAACAACCTGTGCTGCTGGTTACACATTTTTGTACCTGCACAATAGGGTGGCCCCCTGCAGATGCCTTCACAGCCCCTCGACTGCCTTCCGTCTCGTAATGAGCTCGGTGGTGGGATTTCGGCTGCACTTCAATACGCAGTTCATAAGGTCCTGAGTGCGATGGCAGCTGCCAATCAAGGGCAGGCAGGGATGGGCTATAATGGAAAGGAAAAAGTATTAAAAATTAACATCAAGTACACTACCAAAAACCATAAGTATCCAGCACTATTACTTTAGAGACGATGTTTCACTGTTCATACTTGACCATGTTACATTTAAAATTTCATCAATATGGATAATGCCACGATATAAGTAATTTAGAAGGTAATGGTTATTTTATGAAGATTTATGAGTCAAGCATATCTGATGGCCCAGATGCTATCCTATTTGTAAACAAAATGGAAAAATGTTAAGACACAGCTTACAAATATCTTAATATACCGATTCTTGAACCAAAAGGAGAAAGGTAGGCAGAAAGATGCAGAGGAATTTAAGGATTTCTGCTATGGAAGTGAATGCCAAACCAGCTCTGTAGGAGTTCTGCATTTAATGAATCTCATGGATTTCAACAAATCCGCCCAGTTTACAGTGGGGAGGAAAGAAGAAAAAGTCATATCCCAGCTTCCTTCCCTACACAAAACACGTCAGAGAGTTTCAAAGCAAAGTCGGTTTCTTTCTGGTTCATGCAATGCACGGGAATGAGCTCTGAAGACAGAACTTGCTTACAAATCCTACTAACAATGACCCACAAGCCAGAAGAAAAATCCTGCTCGCCCTGTATTGACTCTGCAATTAACTAAAATATTAAGGACTCATTACCATCACACAAGCAAGCAGGACTGACAGCATGCGATGGTAGGGAAGTGACATTCTTAGAAACCTGCTTCCAGTGTAAAACCACACTTGAAAACAGTCAGGAGAGCTCGGCTGTCATAAATAGCCAAATTGATGCTTTGGGGTGAAAAAAAAAGAAAAAGAACAAACAAGCACTGTTGAAACTGTGTTAGGTCTGAGACAAATCTACTGATG
The DNA here is from genome assembly GCA_033558235.1 of Neomorphus geoffroyi. Lineage (NCBI taxonomy): Eukaryota > Metazoa > Chordata > Aves > Cuculiformes > Neomorphidae > Neomorphus > Neomorphus geoffroyi. The sequence continues at coordinate 946,561 of JAUMJM010000028.1, forward strand.
TTAAAACTGAAGCAAAAAGCATCATGATGAAAATACTAATTTTATGTCTTGCGTATATCGTCTCCTTTGGAGAATTCTCCTTACCAGATGTTCTTCAAAAGCCTTTACAAGTAGTTAAATAGCACAACAGCAATGTACTACCCTGTCTTCTTACACCGAACTTGATTATCTCTCCCATTAACCTCGAGAAGACGACAATCAAACAGAAAACCATGGTCCTCAATCCTTTTGTTGTTTCCACATGCTCGCGTTACCTGCCATGGTGAGAGGGCTCGTCCCACCGCAACATGCAGAAGAAGCTGAAGGGTGCACAGGGTGCATCAACTCTCACCCCAGCCTGCGAGGAGGCTGGCCACTGTGGATTCACTGGTTCTCTGTCTTGCTGCTATATCCCTGGTGCAAGGAGAGTCTGAGTTTATCCAGTCCTTTCTCATTGGCCTATTTAACTCCTACCTGCTGGTGCACATATGCATATAGACTTGATGGGACTTGAGGTGGTGCTAAGTTTCTCTATGTTATACTCCTTCATTGCTTCTAAATTTGCCAGTTTGAGCCATGTGAGTCGAATGCCTATAGACAGGTACTACATGCATTACAGGGCCAGCTGGAGCCACTAAGTCCCAGACCTGGGTGAGTACCAGGATCACCCTTGCTCCCTGGGCAACCCCTGCTCACCTAGCATGGTTTGCTGGCAAGCCACGGGCTTCAAACTTCCAACTACTCTGCTCTCCAGCACTCAAGACAAAGAGCATCCTCAAAAATAACAGAGTAGGAGAGAAGAAAGTAGCCATACAGCTCCCAACTCAACTCAAATGGGAGCCCATCCAAAAGAAAGATGTTGCCTCTGTCACCATCCCTGGAGGTGTTCAAAAAAGATGTAGATGTAGCGCTTCGAGATGGATGTGGTTTAGTAGGCGTATTGGAGCCAGCAGGTTCCTGTCAGGAACAAATCCTGAACTTGGCTACTGCCCCTTCAAGCACGGGCACCCCAGCCCTGGCCAGAGGCAGGACAATAAATCTGAGCTCCTGTGTAAGCCTTTGCCCCAAATGGCCAAGGCCCACCTTCTGGGCAAGGAGAAGCCTTTCCACTACTGGCCAGTCACACAAAGAGCAAAGAGGTGGCAAAAACCTACAGACCATCACACACAGTCACTGTTCTTCACCCAGCATATTAGATACACATACTTTAGATTGAAAAAGTCTCAAAAAAAGATTTTTTTTCCACAAACCATATTTGACTAATGATAAATGACAAACAGCAGAGCAAAACAGCTGTGTCTCTCCTGGTGATGATCAGCACACATTTTTAAACAGATGTTTCTGGTTTTAAGTAAATTCTCCCTTGATGGATTTTTTTTTCTTCTGATGACACAAAATCCACCAGATTAGGAATTTTTAACACTTAATTAAAAAAGACAACTCTGACCAGCAGCTTGTAGCCCTCAAGTGGATTTTTTTAAGATACATGCAAGTAATAGTTCCATAACTAATTACATCTCTTTGAAAAAACAAAGAAAAACCCCACAACCCCGCAACCCCCCTTTCAAACCAGCACCTGAAAATGTCAATATAATTAAGTTCCAAAATTCATATTATCAAAGAAAACCTGAAAATAAAAATACAGTTTGCTGTTTACCTGCAAGCTACCGTCAAAATTCCGAAATAACACCTGCCCAATTATAAATTGACAATTAATGGCACTTTTCCTGATAAAGGAAGCAGAGCGATGCATTTAACAGTGTCATGGGCTGGGGCTGTCAGAGCTATTTCCTATGTTAGGTTATCTTCACCATGCACTTAATTTCCTGCAGCTAAACGTGGCTGAAGGAAAAAGTCACCAAGCAAATGGTGTAGTGGTAACATCAAATCTGGTTGCTGCAAAGAAACCTCATCAATTTGAAAAGGCCCAGACTACCTGATCTAGGCAGCATCGTGTGGAGGGGAGAAGAGTCCTCCCCTCAGGGGTCAAGAAGATAAATAAAAGGTCTTCACGCAGTCTTCCTATCAAATGCACATTGGTATATTTCCCTCAGATTGAATTTTCCACCAGCTGAACACCTGACCCCTTCCTTTCTACACTATAATAAATCTAACTGTCGTCCTCCAAAATGCTGTACTGAGAGACAGTTGTTTCAAGGCAGCTTCACAAAACCTGGTGTTAGGCTGCAGAAAACTTGATCAATGTAAGTCCATCCTACATAAATCAGATTACAAAACAGATGAATAGTGATTTATTTTGCATACACCAGATACACGATATGATTAAATCAAAAACAGATTATCCAGTCTGGCTGACTTCTGCCTTTAGCAGAAAGATTTATCAAGTTACAAAAAAAAAGAAAGATACTAAGCAGCACACTGAAATATAGATGGGGAGCAAACAAAGCCAAAAACTACTACTGAACTTTGAAAAAGTGTTTAAAGCCCCATTTTCACATGACTGCTATGCATTTGGGAATTTAATTACCATTACACTTTTCTAAGCTACTAGATAACCAAGGCCACTTGAAAAGGGATTTGCAAATATTTTTGTCTTTAACTAGGCTGCTCTGTGTGTGCTGGTGGTGTTGCACGGGGACTTACCCTGCTCGTTGACCAAGTACCACAGCACGGAGTCATCCCTTCCCGATAGCTGCCTGACAGCAGCATATGCCACTGCCTGGAAGAGCAGGATGGTAAGTGTGCTTCAGCTCCCGAAGTCAAGGACTGTGTCTGAGACTGGGTGCCTCACACTAAACTTCTTTTTTCTAACAGGGAGTGTTCCTCTAGAAACAAAAACATAAACTAGAGAAACCACAGGGCTGCTGAAACTTTTACCAGGCTGTTAGCTTGCCCTGCTCCAACTGTGCACCAAATACAAATATGGTTACAATCTATTATTTATTGCCCATGTCTCACATAAAAGCGGATTCCTGCTAAAGATCTCTGTGCGGTTTTTGGAAGAGTAAGAAAACAATGAAGATGCCTATGTGTCCATCAACTTGATTGTGGTCAGAAAAATATAACCTGCTTTATATTTCACCTATGAGTTAACATGGGTGGATTTTTCTCTCTCTTTTTTTTTGAATTTCCTGTCTGACAACTGAGCAATCTGGCTGTTAGCTGTTAAAATAGATGTGTCCCACCCCAGACTTGGCTGTATTTTGCTGGCATGTGGTGCAAGTAGCTCCTGCATGGACTGCATGCGGTGCACTGGAATTCCTCACATTGAAGTCTAAGAATGTGAGTCGTCGTCGTCATAGTCCCAGACAATACTTAACATTGACATCCTGAAATTTCACATTCAGAGATCAATCATCTGGGAAATTCTGCATTTGTTGGCTTAGAGAAAGAATAAAAAAACTATCGTTGTGAGAATGGAGGGAACAAGTGGTTGGCATCGCATCTCTGCTTGTTCTGAATTTAGAATCACGTGGTGCTGAAATGAGCTGGTGAAGAAAAGCCATTAATAAGATGCTTATGGAGGCATCTGAATGAGCTGAAAAACAGTCATGAGAAAACGTGGGGAGGATTAAATCCAACAAACAAACAAACAAACAAATAAATAAATTCAGTTTACTGAGACAGGCTTCCAAGCAGTCCTCAAAGCCTTATGGTATAGCAACCTAATGTAATCAAAAGCTGCCACTATGTAGTTGCAAACCGGATTTGTTTAATCATCTAAATATCCCCTTCCAGCATGAATACAGTAGAAGAGAAATAGTTTAGAGGGCTTTGTATCCTCTTCCCTGCCCACTCCAATTAACACTAACAAGTCCAAGGAGATGGTCACTGACACACAGCCAGAAGTCTCCATTTCACTGAGTCTTGCCCAGACAGCTCTGCCTTTGCTTTGTCTGAGGAACTTCCTCTCGTTTGCCATAAACACACAAGTTTGCCATAAACGCAGAGGTCATCAAATCCAGTACTGCTGCACCAGTTATTTTCTCATCTTAAGATAGCTGGTGCCCTTTTCCACCTTCAGAAAACCCCAATTTCTTGAGAAACTCAATTTATCCCAAGTAAGGTTGTCCTCTATCTCATGATCTGGACCACAACATTTATGAAAGAAAAAAAAAAAAAAGAAAAAGCAAGCATCAAGAGCATCTAAAAGGTCCACAAATCAAAAGAAAGAAGGAAAAAACATGCAATCAAAAACATGCAATCAAGGTTTGGGCCTTCAATGAATGATTTTTCCATGCTTGAGTTTAATACTGTCACAGTCACAAAAATGAAATTCAAAAAATCCACAAAAACCAAACCCACTGACGCAGATAAAAGCCAAACGTGCTTTTGTAACTGGTGGACAGGTATCCAGCCATACATTCTCTGGGTACAAACTACAGTCTCCATATGTACAACTACATGAGATCAGACATGTATATATTGGAGACTGAAAAGGGACTGCAGCTAAAGAAAATCCGGCTTTCAATGGTTAAAAGAAAAATAAACTGTACAAGAAAGTACAGCAGGGAGCTTCTATAAGCCACCTGGAACTAGGTATCTATTCCTGGAATCTCCTTTTGATGTGGTAGACCTCATACATGCCATACGCCCTACCAACAAACCCAACCATTTCTCTTTCCTCTCCCCTCAGAAAACACTACATTAAATGAAAACCCAAGTGTTACAGGCCAACACATTTCTTGGATTAAACCAATGGCATCTGAAATAACTATAATGCATTACTTTTCAAGGCATAAGAAACTGTATCTAGGAAATTTCATGTTATGTTTAGTCAAATCCAGCAGCTAAAGAGGAAGTCATACAAGCTGTGTAAGATCCTTAGAAATTGTGAGTGCCTATACTTTTTGTTGTAATATAGAATGATTTGGGACACGCTAATGAGCGGGTCAAATAAAAAAATGGGATTTTAATTTCGGAAATAGTAACACTGCTCCCATACCTGAGGGTAGAAGTCCATTCCTGCACTGCCATTTTGGCTTTCACATTTTTGCCCATGAGAGATCCTGCATTACACAGCACTGAGAAGTGATGGAGAAATGTCACAGAAATAAACACAACTGAGACAGCAAGGGTCTGAGAAACACAGAACATCGTCTGCTCATACAAAAACTGCTTGGTAGAGGGCTTCTTTTTAAACTATATGCTACATTAACTATAAAAGAGGGACTACAGGCAGAAGCTGCTTGCATTTGAGTGAGAAAGCACAATGCATAAATTCTGAAATTAAAAAAAGACCTTGGAGCTAAAACCTAAAGCAGAATTTCACAAAGACCATCTCTGAACTCTGTATAATGATTTATCTCCAGTAGTTTGAGGGAGATTGGTACATTTAGGTAATGCATTTTGGTCTGGAAAAGGTATGATTCCCACTGCTACCTCAGGGTTTGTTCCAAAGCTTCCCCTGAAAACCTCTGCTTGGTCTCTAAATATTTTCTACATCCCAGTATTTGGTACGAGGCCCTGGGGTGCAACTGAAGCACCACAGACAGACTTACCCTGGGTTACACTGGGCAGCTCCAGCCTCTGCTGCAGGGTTGGGGTTTGCCCTCCCACCTCATCTCATGATGCCCAGCATCTGTGTGCCAAGTCCCGTGCAGGAACACAGTCACACACTCACAGTGGGAGCCCAAATCTGCTCCAAAGAGCTCACACCTTGAGAACTGAGCTGAGCCTTCAAGATCACAATTCTCTTAAGCAACCAAGAGAAGCACGAGGCACAGAAAAATTGTGTTTCTGTTAAGACAGGCATTATTATGCATTTGTTACGTACTCTTATTATTCCTTTGCTCTGGGACTTGAAAAGCCTAAAGGAGATTGAGCTTTACCACAAAAAAATGAAAAACATCGTCACTTTTAAAAGCAATACAAAAAAGTAGTTTCCCTTTAGACTGATGCTCACTCTAAAGCCCTGGGAAAGGAGACAGCACCCAGATGACAGTTTGTCTAAGCCTGCTCCCTCTTGCCCCAAAGGGATAGGAATACCAGAGAGGCAGGGAAAGGCGTCAGTAATTTTCCAAGGCACACTCGCTTTTGATGAAAATTGTACTGCATATTCAGGAAGAGACAGAGAAGGCAATCAAATCTGGTTATCTCAAAATCATTATGACCGGGTAGATTTTGGAGCCTGAGTTGTTTGTTGGAAACTACCCCTGCAGCCCTCGCGTTTGAAATAGAACAGATGTGTAAAGTAACAGGAAAAAAATCCAGCTCTGTTGTGACAAATTCTTAATGAATTTTTTTGGAAAGATTTAAAATAACATAGTTTCTGTTGCGTAGGCTGTGATCCTGTTGACGTCCATGGTCAGTTTCATATACATGAAACGAGAGGTTTTTTTGATGGAAGGAAGCACGGTCAGTGTATCTGATCAGTAAAATAACTTAAAATCACATTTCAACAGTAACTTCCAACTGCCCTAGAGCATGAGTTAATGAGATCACATGGAAACATATTGTGAACCAGGAAACATATTTTATACAAAACCAAAACAGTGGAAAAAAAGTGTTAAATACACAACACTTCACCATCCTTGTTTTGTTAGCACACAGGCACACTGGGTGCCTCCTGATGGACTGCAGCAAAGTGCCTACAGGCTGCTCACTGCAATGGAAAGATAAAAAGTCTGGCTAGTCAAACTGTCCTATTATTACCTTGGATTCAGTGAAAAGCAGCTCCCTGACACAAAAGCCCAAGGCCGGCCACTCTGATGAACGCAGGCTACTTGGCACTTCAGTGAGAGAAAATAAAAGGTTTTCTTACGTATGCAGGAAAGCTCTGACAGATTTGCCTGGTGTTAAAATTCTCTATTTCAGCTGCGAAAGGCAGTGAGCGTTTACCTCTGGGTGGCTCAGACAGACCCAACGGGACTGCTGTGTTTCCCAGTACTGAATTGAGCCAAGGTCCTGTAAGGAACTTGAGCAACGCAGAGTGGAGAACTGTGAGGAAGGGAACCACAGCATTACACGCTGCAACACAAAGGGCCAGTTTTGGGAGACAGCATATTGCAGAAAGGTGCTGGCTGGTAAAAAATGAGGCTAACAAGTTTGAAAGCCAGGAAAGCTACAGCTAATTAAAACATTTCAGCTATGTGTCCACATCTTTCATTTTGAGAAAGACGTCTTAGCTGTCAAAAGCAAGAAGCTGGAAGTGGTTGAGGAATGAAATGGCTGTTACAACCAGGGACTGGGATCAGTCTGCAAACTTTTAGAAAGCCAAACTCTTTTCCTGCACCATGTGCCACTGCATAAGCAGTCTTTTTAGAAGACTTCAAAATAAAGGCCATAACTAAGACAAACAGAAAGCAATGGGTGTAACTCAAATTCTGACTGTTCTGTGGTGTTTCCAACCAAAGTCCTTCTGTGACACATAAACGTGACCAGTATATTATCATCTGACAAATAGGGTTTTCTTCTTCAGACATAAAAATGGTGAGGAAAAGGGAAAACGTAAAATTACTGTCCAGTGCAGAATTGTCCTGCTGCCTGACAAGCTTCTGAGTACCCTGTTTCCAGACTACCCAGGCTAGGGCTTATCTCCTGGGAAGCAGGAGACTAATTACAACGTGCATTTGGACAACTCCTAGGACAGACTTTCTAATCTTTCAAGGCTTTACTTGTGGTCGCACCACACGGACAATGGAGGTAGTATTGCAAGAAAAAGCTAAGCAGAATGAGAGGATGGGCAGATTTGGTGGGAAGAAGAGACAGGAAGGGGAAGGAAGGAAAAAAATCCCATAAAACATGCAATAAAGATATTAACAGGATTGCCCTCTAAGTCAGAGTTTCCTTACCTCATGTAGGATGCTGGGGACAGAGACTTTGGTTTGGCCCACTGGAAAGGATGCTGTGGCACAGACAGGTACTGCTCGCAGAAGTTTCCTTTCCTGATGTGCTGAAAGCTGGAGAAGTCTTCTGGTGACAAATCAGCAGTCGGTGATATGGTCCCATGGTCCTCGCCAGTAGGTTCAGTTTTGAGAGTCATGGATGGGGTGTGGTCAATGGCAGTTTTCCTCGACTTGATGGGAATCCCATCGTTCATATCTATGGTGCTGTCGGTGGTGAGGGCATTGATGGCAGCGACGATGGCAGAGCTGGTATACTGGTTGGTGTTCCCCAGCCATGTCTCATCCGTGACGCTAACTCGTGGCGAGTTTTGTGGAGAAGGCGTAGGGGAGTGATGTGGGGAGTAGGAGGTCTGCCGGCCATTGAGGCTGTACTTTCTCTTGTTGCAGGGAGATGGAGGTCTGGAGTTACGAGCCCCCAGCCAGTTCTCCTCTGTGATGCTTGTCCTAGGAGATGTTGATGGAGAGTGCCTCGGGGAACTGAGCAAAGTGCAGGCCACCATGCTGCGCTGGTAGCCCTCCTCTGTGTCGGTGGTCTTTGGGGAGACGCACGGGGACTGCCATGGAGAGGTCTGAGGTGAAGTGTATGGATATGAGTAGTTGGACTCGTAGGAAGATGCTTCAGAGTTGCAACTTCTGGAAGACAAGCTACTTGCTGGACTCAGGCAGGATGGGTCTCTGTATGTCTCGATGTTCGGTAAGTTCAAAGTGGCAGTGGAAGGCGAGCGCTTCGCATTTGGGATGGCCTCCTCAATCTCATCATGGAAAAACTGGTTGTTGTTATGATGAAGTCCCATATAAGAAGTGATCTCAATTCTAGGGCTCTCCAGTGCTGGAGCTCCATTAGGTCTGATGTTTTGTGGCAGGTAATACTCAGAGGCCCCGCTGTCTATGTGTCCTCCATATCCAGAAGGATGATTTGTCGATGGAACAACTGAAATGACAGGATTTGATGTCTGAAGGCCATGACATGGAGCTGACAATGAGGAATGGGCCACATTTAGAGGCAAGCCAGCATTTATGTTTGAAGATGTGTAATTATATTGTTCTGGAAAAAACAAACAAACAAAATGATATGAAGTGCTGCACAAAAATACTCACTTAGTAACATACCCAGGTGGAGTAGAGAGACATGGCACAACACACAAAAGCACAGCACTCTTAACAACCCAGCCCACAGGTGCATCATGCTAACAGAGGAGCTGCAGACTAGCCCCTCTGAAAATGCCACTTATTGAAAAGCACAAGACAAGCTGACTTGGGAGAGGGATGTACACGGACTGAGTCTGTCTAAAGGACACTCTTATGTGAGCGAACCTTCAAAGCAAAAAAATCAAGTCTTCAAATAACATTGCTTCGGCATTCAGAGACTGCAGCACTGCTCAAGAGATGTGTTTTTACATAAGTGAGCCTAATTCCCTCTCTAAAAAGTTAGAATACACAAAAAACACTAGACAGAAAACAAAAGAGGAGGTAGATTAAAGCAAGGAACATGACCAACTGCATTCTGTTAAAAAAATTACACACAACCAAAATTTCCATTACAACAAGTTTCCAACTGGTTCCGGTTAACTAGGATTTTGGAATAAGGTGGATCTATTGGCCTGCTCTAGTTTCTGGGACCACTTATCCTCTAGCTCAACTGGCAGAGGCCAGGTGAAGGACAAACGGGTTTCTCACTATTCCGCGACAGCTGAAATACCACTGAAATTGCTCATTATTGTGCGCACCACATTGAGCACTGGGAGCAGCGTGCTCTTGGCCAACAGTCCAATCATTTAGCAGCTCTGGGTGTATAACAGCAACAGCAGATCTGCACATTCAGTGTGGAAAACCTGGAAGGTGACGGAACACATCATGGATTTGCACCGATGGGATCACTGACCCAGCACAAGGGGAACTACCTACCCTTTGTGTGCCTCTACCTCTGCTGCACTACGGGGACCAGCACCTCAAAGGCAGTCTGCAGGAGACCATCCCTGCCTCTATGCATTGTTGGCCTGCTCTCCAGCTCTGCTCTCTTGTCCCATAGCTGCATACACGTTTCTCTTTGCCACCCTGAGATATCAGTGGGGCATGCAGAGGAAGATGGGCAGCCCTCAACCAAGGGCAACATGCTTCTGGTGCTCTGAGCAGTGGTGGGTTCAGGAGTCATCCATTCCATGCTTTCTGATATAGGAAGGCTCTACATCACCAGCACACATGGGCCAGAGCCCCTGATGTCAGTACCTCTTTGCCTTACTGGTAAGAGACAGGAAATCTTACTATCAGGGACAACAGTTGCTGAATTTTGAGTCTGGGCAATACTGTTCTGCAGGTTCCTCTCAGCAGGTTGGAAATGGACCAGCTCCAGCCCTCCACTTCCCTGAATAGTGGTCAGGGATTGGAACAGGCTGCCCAGGGAGGTGGTGGAGTCGCCATCCCTGGAGGTGTTTAAAAGACGGGTAGATGAGTTCCTTAGGGACATGGTTTAGTTGGGAGACAGGTACAGTTGGACTCAATGATCTCAGAGGTCTCTTCCAACCTTATGATTCTATGATTCTATGAAGTTTGTTACGGTGGTGGCACTTTCCTGCAGGACAGAAGGAAACTCTGCATCCACCCCGGGCACAGCCTGTCCACACAGGCAGCCAGTCCCCCTCCTTCTCAGCAGGCAAGCTCCCTTGGCAGTCGCCCTCGCTCACCTTTCTTAGCGAGATGCGGAAAAGCTCTGCTAATTACTGCAGCTGTTTTTCCCAATGCTATGAGCTCCCGTGAGCGCTGCAGATGCAAATGAGCATTGGAGCTGGTAATGCCAGCACAGCCGGCTGTTCTCTTTCTTTTATCAGCTCAGCCCTCTCTGGTGTCATCCTCCAGCGACTCTGCGCTCACCTTTCTTGCTGGCAACAACTCCAAGGCAAACGGTACTTAGGAAAAATTAATGTCCTGTCGCAGCTTCACAGCAGCTCTGTAATGTTCCAGCTGATGCACGTCGTGTCAGGTAAGTGTCAGGAAGGATGAGCGACAACATCTTTTGAACTCTCTCTCTTTGCCTTCAGAGCCCAGCCATTTACTGAGGAAGGGTCATTAAATTACACTGGAGCATGCCGCAAACAAAAATGGATTATTCAAAACATGCTGCAGGTTTGCTATCTATCCAGAGAACAAGGCAGGCAGGAACTACAGAGAAAGAGGTGCAATTTTGACAAGGATACTCTGACTGCAGTGGTCACAGAAGAGCAGATGAGCTTGGGGGACCAGAGTCCCTCCTTCCAAAATTGGTCCCTTTTGTTGCTGCCCTGCCACATGGCCACTCAGTGTCACCACAAACCACCACTTCCCTCTCACTCTTCACAGAAAAAAACAAAACCCGAGTGGTACAAGAATGGTGAGACCCTCTCCATTCCAGAAATTAGCTCAGAGGAAGGGTCTAAGCAGTGCCTTCACAGCAGCTTCAACACTTTCACTGCTTCCTCCAGCTTCAGAGGAAAGTGATGTCCCTGGCACCACACTGCTGATGGGACACTGGTAAGGCTCTTCCACGTACACCCCACAGGCCCTTCCACAGCCTCCTGGCCCAGTGTGTGACAAGGCACAGCTGGGTGCTGCCTCCAGCCCATCACCACCACGCAGCCGGACACCCCAGGCAAGGGACCACGTGCTGCCCTAGCTCAGCACTCACCAGAAGAGCTTTGCAGATAGAGTGCAACAGCAGCATCTGCTGATTGCAAAATCAGTGCCTTTATATCTTTTATCAAAAATAAATAGGTAAACAAGCAGAATAGCAGGGATAATTATTATCTTCATGGAAAGGACTGGGAACCCAGTACTTGTCTTGAAAACTAATGCACGACTAGGATGAAATTCAAACACTGAAGTCTGCTGGAGATCTGCAGTCCATGCCAAACAGCCAATACAAAGGCTCAGACCATCCTTTGCAATCCAGCTTAAAAATAAATTAAAAGACAGCCTCAAGCACTCCAAGCAACAAGTTCCCCTAACACACATGGAAAGGAATAGTCTTAGAACTACTATGCATATTTTTAAAAGGTCAACTTCCAAAGGGCCAAGACAAGTAACATTTCATACACCTTCTCACACCATAGTACTCAAACCTGAAAGACACAAGATCGAAAGACTTCCAAACATATTTGGATATCTTAAATTTTCAGGGAGTCTATAGCAAGTATGCCTACCAAATAAAAAAGCTTCAAAGGCAGAACTAGAAACAGGACAAAAGTCCTTGGTTTGTGAGCTGAATTCCACTAGCTACGATTTCTGAAAAAGCACATCTTTCTTCACACTTACAGATACATGGCCAGCATTTGTATCACACTGAAGTTTTCCCGCTCAGGGTGAATTAGACATGTAGAAAGAAAACAGCAGTCTTGAAGGACAGAAGATAGAGGTGCCTACAAAGGCATGAAACTGCATCACATAATGCAGCTATGTAAGGTATTTTGACTGGGCTAACAGGGACAAAAGGAAGGTTTGCACTTTAACATGGAGCCACTGTCATGACAGTGATCCATAGAAGCCCCCAGGACCAGTGCACTTACTACCAAGACACTTTTAATGGTACATTTTTATAGTTGGTGCCAAACCCCAGTATCAGATAGACCGTCCAGTTCTACAACAGTTCTGTTCCAACAAATCCATACTTACACTAAGTATAACCAGGACAAGAAACTGGACCTGTTGATTTGTGAGCACATCTTCATATACTACATTTAATTTTGTGACAACATAAAAAGATTCTTTTTTTTTTTTCTCTGGGTAATTTCACAGAGCAAAGGCTTTCACACATAACAGGCAGACCATGCAAGGCACTTGGCACCATCAGTTTTTATTTACGTTCTTTAATTAGTAATACTGAACACCTGCAGCTCAGAGGGGCTTTAGCACAGATGAGGACTATTTTATATTTCTAAAGATGAAGCCAAGCCGAAATCTGTTTAAATTCATGCTTTCAAAAGTGCCTAATGGAGTTAGATACTTTTTCTCACCGGGACTTTGATGCTTAATTTGCTCCACTTTCCAGATGTCCGATTACTAGGACACGCATCTGAAAAGCTTGGTGTGAAACTCTTAAACCCATGTTTTTCTAAAAACTGAGAGGCTCCTAAAAGTTATTTGGTCACCCACAATGTGCTGGAGAGCTGGGCAACTGTGGAGCACGAGAAAGGGGAGAACTATGCCTTCACCTGCATCCTGGCAGGCTGCGATACACATGCAAGGATTTGGAAACCTGCTTAAATTTACAGGCAAAACATAAAACTTAGACACAGAGACAGCCTTACTCTGATGATGATGATCAACCACCTACTTGCATGAGAGCTTTTTATGGTGTCCAGCTACCGTCCATGCTGTAGCAACCAACTTCATACCAGGAATCATAGAATGGTTTGGGCTGGAAGGGACCTTAAAGATCATCCAGTTCCAACCCCCCCGCCACAGGAAATAAAAAGAAACCGACAACTTTCCCTCTCTCTCTGTCAACTCCAGACTTGTGCACTTTGTTTCCAGCTCAAGTATTGCTAAAAGTCATCAAAAAAACAGAGACAGCTGGACCGAGACACGCGAGTTGGGAATGGTGGTGTGACCCATAATAAATCCAGCCCCGTTATTTTTATTTACAGATGACCTTCAAGCTAAACCCCAAGCCTAATAACCAGCTCCAGGGGAGAGGGCAGCAGTGCCCATCTCTGCAATCGGTGAGACCCCGCACTCCACTTTCCCGTCCGGGCGCTCTGGGCGAGGGGATCGCGCCCGCTGCTGGCGGGGGAGCGGCCATGGCCGCCGGCGACGCAGCGGTCGGGAGGGCTCAAACAACCCTTATGTATCACAAAGCAGACAGCGGCCGCATCCCGAGCCGCCCCCCGGCAGGATCGGCCGGGTGCCGCAAGGGCACGGCAGGACGGGACTCGACTCCCGGCCGCCGCGGCACCGCTCGCCGCTTCCCGGAACCGGTCTGAGCCCGCCAGGCGGGACTGCGGCTCCCTCGGATCATCGAATGGTCTGGGTTGCAGGGGACCTTAAAGCCCGTCCAGCCCCAGCCCCCCTGCCATGGGCAGGCACACCTACCACCACACCGGGCTGCTCACAGACCCACCCAACCTGGCCGTGAACAACTCTAAGAAACAGGCACAACCGTACCCGCCAAGCCGGGGCCGCGCAGGGGCGGACTCCCCGCAGCATCCCCGGCCGGCACCCCTGGAGGTGCCCCCGTCGCCACCACCCACCTCCGCCGCCGCCCTCGTCGCTGTGCTTGAACTCGAAGAGGAAATCGAAGTCGAACTCCTGTCCGGCCTCCACGCCCGTCATGGCTCCCCGCCGCGCCCGGACACCCGCGGCTGCCCCGGCGAGGCGCGGGACGGTAACGTGACCCCGGCCCCGACGAGCGGCCCCTCCCGCCACCTCTGATCCGCCCTCCCTCCCGCTGCTGATGTTTCCGGGTCGATGAAAACAACTGCGGTTGCCCGCCTCCGGGGCTACCTGCGCGGGGAGCCCCTCCGAGCCCGTGGCTGCGCCCCCCCGCGCGGGGTGCCCGGCACCGGGCGGACACGGGAACCCGGGGGCGGGATCACAGAATCATAGAATCGCCTGGGTGGAAAAGACCTTTAGGATCATCGAGTCCAAACGCACCCGTCCACTCATAAACCACATCCCTGAGCACCTCATCTACCCGTCTTTTGAACACCTCCAGGAGTGGAGACTTCACTACCTGAGAAGAGCGGGCAGCGGGATTGCTCCTGCTCCCTCCCGCCCGGCAACCACTCTGCCGCGGGGGCCAGGCTCTCACCCAGCGGAGCGAGGCAGCAGCGGCGCTTTCTGCCCTCGGCCAGGGGTCAGGGGAGGGGAGAGCGGGAGAAAGGGTGGGGCTTTGCCTGCCCGGCTAGGTCACCGACGTGTCCCACTCTTCGCTGAGGCTTTCTCCGAGAGTCCCCAGCGCGCCGCGTCTGCGAGCCAGGAGGCTCCGCTTCCATTTAATCATTATTTCACTTAGTTGCAGCACCCACTAGTGCCAACTGCTATAAAAAGCGCGTCTGAGCGGGGCCGGTAACGCCACCGGCTGCGGGCAGGGAAAGGTCCGGGACGAGGTGCTGGCGAAGCTCCCCGGGGGCGGGGGACAGGCACAGCGTACGGGTAAAAAATCAGGGAAAAATAAGACTCCTTTTTCTGCTTAGGAACGCGCTCCTGTCAGATGATACCGTCCCGCTGCAAAGCCTCTGCCAAGCGCCAGAGATCCCCGCCCCCGCAGCTCGGCTCGCCTCGGCTCTCGAGATCCCCGAGCTCCGGGACGGATTTCAAAAAGAATAGTTTTTCAAAGCGGTTATGGAAATGGCATTCCCTTATAAACTCAGGGAATACCATTTTCCAGGCGTATGGCTGAAATCTCCGCTACGAAGTGCCAGGAAAACACAATCTTTTTCCATCAGAGCCCGTTGTGCTCCCTCGTCTCCCGCAGGCGCCGGCGGGCACCGGCTTCCCCCGGGGGACAGCGGGGCACACAGAGCTCCTCGGCCTCGCCGTGGGGCAGGGCTTTGCCTCGGAGGGCACGGGGTCTGCTGTGGGGCGGAGGTGATACCACCGCCGCGGGGCTGCCCCCGATCCCCTGCTCTCGGTCGCTCCCCCGGAACGCCGGGGCTCTCCCCCGGGTGTGCGAAATGCTTTGACAGCAGTGGACCCCCCCCGCGCCTGCTACCGCTTTCCTAGGGCCGTGCTCCCCCCGAGATGCTGTAGCTGTGTCCCCTATGCATGCCGGAGCCGTCTGTGTCCCGTCCCCCCGCCTCGGGATGCCAGAGCCGTGCTCCACCCGGGACGGAGAAAAGACCTAGCCCGGGAGAGGAGCCGCGCCGCAGGGACGGGCGTCCCGCTGTACCCGCAGCCCCTGCCCCGAGGGCGGCCACCGCTGAGCCCCCTGCCGCACCTCAGGGATTGCAGCCCCCCGCTTTCACCGGACTCGCCCCCCCGCGCCAGGCTGTTGGCTGCTCTCCATCTTCTGTCGGCGCGCCCCACGGAGAGGCGAGGAGGGGCTCCAAAGCACTCACTGCTCTCGCTCCTGTGCCTCTCCCACATCTGGTACCTGCGAGACAGGCGAATTGTCCCGATCAACCGGCCGGATTTGCCAGCGCCATAAATATCACTCCTGTCAATGAAATATTTCCCTTGGCATCCTTCCCTTTGAGATGTACTACGGAAAGGTAAAACCGAAGTGATGCCACACGTGGGGACGGAATAACAGCGTCGCGCCGCTTAATAACCCAGTTTAAACCAGTTCCCATTCCTCTGGGGAGAGCGAGAGGAGAGAGGGGCGAGCGATGTGCCAAGGCGAGGCTCCCCCGACCGCTCCACCAGCCCGACCCCGGCCCACCCCGCCGCTCCCTGTGGTCAACCTGTGTTCCAGCTCCCCTGATGTAAACGGAGATCCGATAAAGGGACCAGAGGTAGCGGGCTGCTCCAGGAGCTCAGCCCCTCAGCCTGAAGGAGAATTTGACTTGGTACTCTCGGAGGCAAAGGGCTCCGCAGCTCGCTACAACCTAGAGAAAAAAAACCCAAACCACGGGATCCTTCTACCGGGACACCTTCTGAGAGTTTCTTCCCAGGCTAAGCAAGAAATAGGAGTATTTTCTTTTATTGTCGCAGTTTGGGAACGAAGTGGCACCTTAATTTGTAGGCAGCGATCCTGACTTGCAGGCCCCCCCTACGTGTTTCCTGCATTGGGTCACACTTTCTGGCTGGCCTCATTTTCTTAATCCCTTACAAAATACATCAACAGGGAAGAGAGCTATTGACGAGGGTTGGCGGCATTTTAATACAGGCATCAGATGCCACAGAAATAAAGAGGGGAGTTTTTCTTTTTTCTTTAACAAGAGGCTCCAGTATGATTTTTGTGTGAGCTGCCCCCGGGTGTAATTTTTACAAGTTAGTGCATTCAGTGCCCTTGAAGAGCCGTGAGCGCAGCCCTCATAGGTCCGAGCGTGTGAAAGGCAGGCAAGCCAACGCTATTAAACAAAACGTAATTAACTTTCATCCAAAAAGGCGCTCGCACGCTTCAAAGGCGGAGCCGCAGTCACAGCCGCGCTTTTGCATTGGCAGGATTCTGTCAAATGAAACGAATGCCTTGAGTGAAAACACTTATGTTAAAAACAAAAGAAGAGATGGGTCCTGAGCGCCTGTCCAACTTTCCGGGTGCGAACCCGGGGAAGGGAGCCTCGCTGTCCTACGCTGAGGAATAAACACCTTCCACTTATGCACATCTTTCTCTTCCCACGATGTGCGGGCTTGCTGTGCCCTGCCCGACCCCGCAGCCCATTTTAGTCCCAGCAGCAGCAAAGTGGCAGCACCGCTAGATCGGAAGGAAACTTGGGAGCCCCGGGGTGGGGGGATACACGCTACACAGGACAGAGGGCTGCCCCGGAGGGGGACGGGGACAGGACACAGGACTGCCCGAGGCGTCGGGGAACGGAACAGGATAGAGGGACTGCCCCGGGTCCGCAGCGGGGAGCCAGGAGCTGCCCCGCAGCTGCTGCGGCGCGGAGGCGATGTCTGGTTGCCGTGTGCGGGTCCCGCTGCCTGGGAAAAGGGAGATGCGAAGGTTTTGCCAATGGGCAAAGCGCTAACGGGTAACGATGCTCCGGAGTGGGGGGGGGGGGGGGGGGGGGGGCAAAAGTCGCGGCTGGCATAGGAGAGGCTGAAGCCGTCCCGGCTTTGGCCAAACGCTGCTCCTGGCAGGACCAAGTTCAGCCTCGACACACGGCTCCCCGCAAAGCGCTTCTCAAGCCCCGTGCTCATCCTAGGAACTTTCCCGTCGCGTTTCCAGCGGCGCTGTCGCAGAGGGATTACTACAGGGCATGCACAGAAGTCGCGACAGAGAGCCGGGGTGGTGGGGAGAGCCGCGCTCGCCCGTCCTGGTGGTCCGGGAGTGCTGGTGCGACGCCTGGGACACGCTTTTTTAGGAGGCTTCCCAACTTTCCCAAGAGCGACGGATGGTTGCAATTACAGGGTGCATTCTGTCCGGCCCCCCCTCACCAACCTCGGCTCTGGGCAGGGAATCCCTGAACCGCTTCGCGGCGTTTACCCCGGGCCGGTCCCCAGGCGCCCCAGCGAGGCGCGATGCCGCGCTACCCCGGCAGCGGCACCGGGCGCGAGCCCGGTCCCGGCCGGCAGCGGCGCCGCGCGAGAGGCAAAGGAGACACCTCCTGGCAGGAGGCCGCGGGCGAAGCTCCGGGGCGGCCATGGGGAAACACCGGGGGACACCGCTCCCTCCCGCCCTCCCCCGCGTTACCTTCCTCGGCCGCCTTCATGGTGCTGCCGCGCTGCGGGGCCGCCGCCGGAGCCTCTGTCCCGCTGCCTGCGTCCCGCGACGGCGGCGCGGCGGTGGCCGGCGAGGCAGCGCTCGGCATCCACCCGGCGGAGCCTCGGGCGCCGCGCCCCGCGCCGCTGCCGGCCCCGCTCCGCCTGACCCGCGCCCCCCGCCCGCAGCTCACGCCCCGGGCACCGGGGCCGCACCGCCCCCCCTGGCGTGGCGGGCGCACCCGCTCAGACACCCGAGTTCGCCGCCGCCGCCCCCCCGGGGCCGGGGCATGGAGGGAAGGGCGTGAGTGCGTGGGGACTGCCGGGACGGGGCGGCGGGCGCTGCCCTTTCGGTGCCCAGGCCGGGAGGGAGGGAGCGGGACTGCAGAGCGGTGAAATCTCGCTCTGACGCAGAGTTGCGCGCCCAGCGCCGCCTTTTTAAAGCTGGAAAACACCCCCCCGCACACTCCCCACCTCCCTTCCCCTCCCGGCCTCTCTCCCCGCCCCGGCCCCGTGATGTCAGCCGGGCCCCGGCCCCGGGCGGGCAGCGGGAGGCGGGCACCCCCGGGTCTCTCCACGGGGCGCGGCAGCTGCCCAGCCCCGGCGTCCCCAGCGCCACCCGGGGTCGTGGAGTGAAGGAGGGGACGGGGGGGGAGACCGATGGGGCAGCGCTCCACATCTACCCGGGGGAGAAAAAGAAATAGAGGCGGGCTCGCATGCTGGAATCATTATGTGAAACTCGCAGGCTTCCCCCGCTGTGGAAATTTGGAAAAGAGCATCAACTGGCAGGCGAGAGAAAGGAAAATCCCATTCTGCTAAATCGCTAACAGACCCGGCGGACTCGGCTTCAGCCGCTCCAGATTTATTCTTGTTATTATTTTATTTATTATTATTCTGTAAATATCTCAGCAACACAGTTGTGTCTCATTTCGTAGCGGGATGGGAGGTGGGAAGGAGACGTTTCCAACCCGCGGCGGCTCCTCCTCCCAGCTTCGGGATGCCCCGTCCCGGCCGTGACACCCCGGCACCGGGAGCTGCCGAGGGGGAACAAGCCTCTGCCGCTTCCAACCCCGTTCCGCTCGCCCTCTGCGCTTCCTCTTCGTCTTGCTTCTGCTCCCACAGCTGGCAGGAGGGGACCATTCTTTCCTGTTGGAATTGGACGGCGGCATGAGGAGAGTTGGGGTGCGTTTTGAGAATATCTAGTGTATGAAAAAAAAACCAACCCCAAATTATATGACACCCATATGCGGCTGAAAAAAAACCCCAATATAAACGAAACCCTGTCTGTTCGTGGGGAGCAGGGGGCCGCGGCTGATTCCTGGGGGCGTGCTCCTCCACGTGGAAGGCAGTTCCCACCAAAGAGCGTGCCCGGCGAGGAGCACAGACCCTCGGACCCAGCCCCTGCCCTCGAGTGGGGAAGAACCAGAACCAGAACCACAACGGAGGCCCTTTTCGTAGAATCACAGAATCAGAACCATAGAATGGTTTGTGTTGGAAAGAACCTTGAAGCCCATCCAGTTCCAACCCCCCTGCCACGGGCAAGGACACCTCCCACCAGACCAGGCTGCTCAAGGCCCAATCCAACCTGGCCTTGAACACCTGCAGGGAGGGGGCAGCCACAGCTTCCCTGGGAAACCTGTGCCAGGGCCTCACCACCCTCATGGTGAAGTATTTCTTCCTAATGTCTATTCTATATCTTCCCCCTTCCAGTTTAAAGTCATTCCCCCTCATCCTATCACGACTTGCCTGTGTAGAAAAGTCCCTCCCCTGCTTTCCTGTAGCCCCTTCAGGCACTGAAAGGGCGCTGTGAGTTCTCCCCGGAACCTCCTCTTCTCCAGGCTGACCAACCCCAACTCTGTCAGCCTGTCCTCACAGCAGAGCTGCTCCAGCCCTTTGATCACCTTTGTGGCCTCGTTTGGACCCGCTCCTACAGTTCCATGTCCTTTTATGTTGGGGAGTATAAAAAGCCCCTGCCCAGCTTTTCATTCATTAAAAAAACAGAATGGGAAAAAGAGGGCAACACCGCTTCCCTGCAGTTGGCGTCTGTCTCAGCCCCGAGACCCCCCGCAGGCACTCGCCATGGCTAGCCCGCACGTGGCGGAGGCGCGGGGTGGGTGGGCAGGGGGCACCGCCAGGGGGCGCTGCGGGACGGGGCGGCAGCGCCCCCTGGCGATGCGGCACCGTGGAGCGGTGGAGGCGGTGCTGCCCCCGGCCCCGCGCGGCTGCCGGGGGTGGGGGGTGAGGGGGAGATCCCGGCACCTTCCCGGGAGGCGGAAGCGGGAATGAGGCGCGAGGCGGGCGGGGGCCGCGCTCCCCTCGGCGAGACTCTCCTTTCCTGCCCGGCCTCCTCAATCCCGTTCCCGGCTGGAATGACGGAATCCCCCGTCTGTTTCCTCCTGTTTAATGCCGTTGCCCGGAGCACCGTGGCTGCGCTCCAAGGTCCCGTCAGCCGGCGCTGAACGGGACCTGCGGCCGCCCCCTGCCCCGGCCCCGTCGTCCCGGCCCCGGCTCCGGTCCCGATCCTGCCGCCCCCGCCGCCCCGGGGCTGCTGCTCCGCTTCCCGTTCCCTCCCTTTCCCTGCCGGCTCCCCGCGTTTGTTTACGGCCGCTACCAGGGGAGGCTGCAGCACGGAACTTATTTTGGGAGCTGGCGATGAGTAACGGAGTTAAAAGGAGCCTCATGCAGAAAACAATCTTATTTTTAGAAGGCGGTTGTCTCAGCGGGTGATCGCAGCGAACGCGCCCGGCCGAGCTTAAAAGGCGCTTCCCAGATACCCACGTCCTGCATCCCGCGCTACCGCCGCGGTAAGAGCGCATTGCCCGGCCCCGGCATCGCTTGCTTCGCTTTCCTGCATCTATCGGTAACTGCGGCGGCTAGGGCGGGTCTGAACCAAATTGGACTTTTTAACACACGAACTTACAGTTCTTTCCAAAGAAAGGAGAGGAGAGGAGAGGAGAGGAGAGGAGAGGAGAGGAGAGGAGAGGAGAGAAAAACAAAAACAGAAGAGAAGAAAAGAGAAGAAAAGGAAAAGAGAAGAGAAGAAAAGAAAAGAAAAAAGAAAAGAAAAGAAAAGAAAAGAAAAGAAAAGAAAAAAAAGAAAAGAAAAGAAAAGAAAAGAAAAGAAAAGAAAAGAAAAGAAAAGAAAAGAAAAGAAAAGAAAAGACAAGACTAATGTCTTGGAGAAATTTACAGTGACCTCCAGCGCTAGGTCAGCAGGACCTGAAACAGGACCCCGCTTTCCTATTGAATCAGGGCTTGACTTCTTTGCCTCCCAGGTGCTCCCATCCATCCCTGGTGGAGGTCTCTCTGCATTTAGCTCATCTCCAATAGTGCCCTGGACCCTGGGGTGACAGCGCTGCCTGCTATAGCCGGTGTGCAGGGAAAGGTTGGCAGTGCTATGGGGAGATGTACCTACTCCTGCTGCCTTGCTCCCCATCACCCCTCTTTTCCCTATATGGGAATCACCGCCTGGCAGCTCGGGCACAAAGACCAGACATGAGCTCCTCTTGTCCAAGGCTGGTTCCTTGCTGTTCACCCCTAATCCCTTGTGGGTGAATCACAGCAGAGCTGGTGGGACCTCAGCAGGCTCTGTTGGGCTGGATACATAGGGCCAAGGAGAGCTGTGCCTCAGCAAGACACCCTTGCTTGCCACTGTTGTTTTGCCAGGCCTTGCCTCACCTCCCTTTGCTGCCAAGCAGCCAGCCTTCTCTTAGCTTTCCATGCAAGCAGTTCCACTGTCCTTCTTTCATCACTGTCCCCAGGCAGTCGCTCTCCACCCGTGTATCCCACAGCAAGGAGAAGGGGTGAGCCAGTGCTCCCCTTCTCTCGTACTGCAGCAGAGGCAGCTTGAAAACAAAGCACTTGCTGCTTTTACCCAGTAATGAGATTAATTGCCAGGGAGAGTTTGTCTGCCCCGCTCGACCTTACTGCCTTGGTTGAGACCAAGCACATGGTGTCTTCTGTGGCCCAGGTCAGGCAGAGAAATTTATCTGTGCAGTTGCATGCTGAAGTGATGCTTGTAGGAGGTGGTACAGCATGCTGTCCCTCATGTGAAGCAGCTGGACTGGGGCAAGAGTTTGTGAAGGAGCAGATGTAGCACAGCAGGGAATAGAGCAAGCCATGGAGCATGGGTCTCATAACATAGCCTTTATGGGCTCTCACTTGAATTTCTGCTGCTCTGAGGGCAATCAGTTTGTACTGGGCCGCCCCCCTTCATTGCTGGAACTGCCTGGGGCAGCTTGGCCATCCAACATGGACTTCCTCCAAACCACAGGCAGTACTCCTCTGCTGCAGGAAGCAGCCAAATGCTGCAGGCTTGGATGGGCAATTTTTGATTACTTTTACCCCTTCCATTCATCTTTGCAAGCAAAGCTATAAATTCGTCCTCTGTCCTCAGCTCTTGCATGTAAATGTAGTGCTATCCTTTAAAAAAATCACTCCCAAACCTGCAGAGTGTTCATACAGGGTGTTTTAATCACCGAAGAGCCTGATTTATGCTCACTAGATTAGTTGCACATTATATTCAGTCATGTGAGTGTGTGTATTCCCCCCTGCATTTTCCTTTCGACTCCTTTTCTTTGCGTTTCAGCAGACTGGGAGGGATGGTTTGCATTGAGCTTTGCACGCAGTAGCTACAGTATTTCTCAGGGAACCTCTTATTTAACCAAAATGTCTTAGTTCTCACCTCACCAGAGAAAACAGGTCAGTACCATGGCACAACGGACAGGCAGGACTGTTCTTTCTGACTTACACCCTGACCTGCTTGCAAGACTTTGGACAAATTGTTTCTCTGTATGGTGGTCTTTCAGCTTCATCTGCACAAAACCATCCTGAAAGCAAGAACCTCTCTCTCTAGGGTTTACCAACACAAAATATTTTCTTACATTATATGCACAGAGTCCCACAATCCATGCTACAGATCAGAAAAAAACCACCTTGCTCTGCACAGAAACTTTGTTTTGTTTTGGGCTTCTTGCCCTTATGTCCTTACAGCCATTTATATCTAACATATATAATAATGGAC
The DNA here is from genome assembly GCA_033558235.1 of Neomorphus geoffroyi. Taxonomy (NCBI): domain Eukaryota; kingdom Metazoa; phylum Chordata; class Aves; order Cuculiformes; family Neomorphidae; genus Neomorphus; species Neomorphus geoffroyi. Next base: position 969,643 of record JAUMJM010000028.1, read on the forward strand.
ATCACCTTAGAGTCTGGGTGCCTGTATTTTGTGTTTTGGCAGCTTCAAAAGCATCAGCATCTGTTCAGAATTTCATTCATTGTAAGAAAAGGTTTATAAGTCTCAAGTCTCCCTAACCAAGTTCCTAATTAAAGGCTTTCTAGTCCCCTGCTTTGAAATTTGTAACAAGATTTGCTGGAAAGTGCAAGAGCACATGGCCAATGTTTGAGGCTGGTACCACACCATTTTGAGAACTCATCCATGACTCTTGCAAACAAGGCACGGAGCACACCTTAGCAGTGGCTAGCTACTGCCCAAAGCCCCCCCCGAATGGAGAAGTTGATGCCAAGGCAAGGAATGGGCTTAGCCTCTCACCCCTCATACACAGCCTCTTTCACAGGCTGCCAGAAATTATTTTGCCACTTTTAAGGTGCATTTCACTTAACAGGACAAATGCCAGAGGAGGAATTTTGTGTGCTTGAATAATGTTGTAATTTACCTTATAACCGGTCTCATTACGACGTTGAGTGCTCTGTTGACTTACCTGGCTTTTGATTTAGTGGACTCTTTTTTTAAACAACTATTTAGCAAGGCAGCCAGGGACTGCAGGCAAAGGACCTTAAACCTTTATAGATTTACAGTCATCTGTTTAGACAGCAACTTCTTAAAATCAAGACAGACATCAGACAGCCACACCAGACCCATGTGCTAAGCCCGAGTTAAACTGAGGCATTAATTCAGAGAAATAATTTCAATAATTATACACGCTGCGTCAGAGCTGCTTTGTTTCCTTTTGAGTTTGCCCCTTCTACAAACCCAAATCACGGGCAAGTATGCTCCTTGTGCTCTGGGTGGAACCTTTGCTGCTGGCTGGGGTGAATGCACAGCATCTCCTCTCTGCGGCTGGGCTGAGGCGGGATGCTGCCTCTGTTGTGTGACCCTGGGGTCCCACCACGTCAATTCAGGTACTCCCTTTCCACGACAAAACAACTGTCAAGAGTGAAAATACTGATACTTTGCATTTTTTTCTGGTCTCTACCAATGAACTGTGCAATAAAGTGGGTGGCTAAAAATAAGAGCACATATAATGCTCCATTTCTAAAATAGTACTAAAGAATTGGTAAATTTGTATGCTTGTGCAGCATAGACAGACTTGCAAAGAAGTAGTGACCAGACAATGTATTTTAGCTCTGGAAATATTTCATGTGTTTCTGACTTAGCCAGTTGCTGGTACAGAGAGTGGTAATAAGTTTTTTGCCTCACCTAAAAATATAATACTTAGTTAAGGAAAGGCTGGTTGGGTACAGAGGAACTCAAGTCGGCAGCAGAACAGAGTCTTCTCCAGGGAAAGGGGAAGGGAAATTTTGCAGTTACAACACCTGCAGGACACTCGGACCTGTGCTAGGTATCGGTTCCTATGCCCTGCAGGGATTGTGGCTTTCACCTTATCCATCCTCTGAGGTGCGGGTCCGCACCTTCATTTTCAGGTAGTGCACAGCAGTTTTTCCCAGATGTCTGTATTTCATCTGTAGGAATGGGGTTGCTGCAGGAGACTTTCTGGAGGCAATGGCCCAGGAGGATGAACATGAGGCCTGGGCTGGCTGCATGTGCAGCAGTGCTGCTTCACGTGGCGGCCCAGGGCCATCCTGTGACAGTCAGAGGTTAGGAAAGGCTGTGTGTGGCTCTTCCACTGCAAAAGGGGCTCCTTAACCTCTTGACAAACCCGTAAGCTCTACATCCCCTGGAAAGTCTGGTTTTATTAACAGCTCCCTGTAATTCTTTCTTGTCTTCTCTCCCTCTGCTGATAGTTGGTCCCCAAGTGCGTCCTCCCACCACCAGCAGCCAGAGGAGACATAGACTGATCTGATTTACACCAAAGGCAGCATGTGCTGTTGAGCTGTGGTCCCAACCAAGTGCTCTGGGAGCCCAAACACGTCCTTAGCTGTCTTCACAAAGACACCTGCTATGGTAACATCTGCTCTTGGATCCAAGGCTCCGTGTCCCGATGCACAGAACAGGTCTACCCTTTGTAACCTTCCTCTGTAATCAGGGACCAGCCTATTTTGGACTTCAGTGCTGAGAGCACTCTAGTTGCCACATGAAATGAGGGACCCAATGTGAAGTCCTGGACTCACTGGCTGCAGCATGTGCCCTCTTTTTCAAAATCTCATTATTTACTTGTTGGACTGCTGCTATCCCTACCACTCCTCATCACCAGCCTCAGTCTTTTCCTTCATTAGTTTCCTCCTGCTGTAGTTCATTAAACTTGCATTTAAATGTGCTGTTGGTTCTCCCTAAACGAATAACCTTCCATTGTGCAATATCGAATTCCTTTCTATTAGCCTGTTCCCCTAGCCTCTCCAAATCCTCCTGTAGTCTGGTGCATTCCTGAAATTTATCAGCAGCTTCCCCTCCTATCATGATGTCATCCACGTCTGGACACTCAGCAGCTTGCGCCAACCTCGGGCTCATTTGTACAAAACTCTTAAACAGAAGAGCCCCAGGAGATCTGGCCTATTCGCTCTCTTTGTGTGCACAGTCCGATTTATTGCACTTTTCTCTAACCCAAGTTTATCCTTCTAATATTGATACTCAAATACTTGTATATACCTTTTACTGACCTCATTTTCTGATGCAGAGTGAGTAACCTTGTTAAACTCCAGCAAACAAAATTATTGCTCTAAGCTTTTCTGGGCTCACCTTCACAAACATTATGAATAGGATTTGGACTACTCTAGCAGCAATTTTGACTATGACCCCTGTGCCAGATGCTTGCAAAATCCAGTCCCTGCTCCCGCTTTCCCCAGTACTTTCAGTGTGATAGGACAGCCCAGGGAATGAGAGGTACTGAGGGAGAAAGAAAATATTTTTCAGGTGATGAAATGAGGTACCAAGGTTTTATTCACTCACTTGTGGCTCTGCATTATTGAGGAGCATCCTTTGTATTTACTCTAAGGCAGGTAATGACGAACTACGGCTTGATGGTGTAGAGCAATGTAGTCTTCTCCCCTCTTATTTACACCAAACATTCAGCTGCTCAATCTTTTCAAAGACAGCGGCCTTGGACAGGGGTGAAACTTCAAGCTTTTCAGCCTAAAAGATGAAATGACAGGAAGCTGTGTGCTATTGGAAATGAAGGGTAACAGTGGAGATACTGAACACAGGTGTCTCTGGCTGCCTGCACTCTGCCAATTCAATAGTAATGACAAGTTTCATACAGAGCATTCAGTGGTACATAGGTCACGGCTGAACTCTGCTAGCTGTGATATTAGGGGCAACTCAGTGGCAGGCTAGTTTTGATCCTAACTCTCCGCCCAACTTTGTGCAGCCCTTCCTGGCTCTGGATTTCCAGGGAACGCCACAGACCTCAACGAAATCCTGTTTATCACAGAAATGCCCAATGGATGAGGGGTTTCTGAGAAGTCCTTTGATGAGCTTGGCAGGGAACGAAGTTTCTTTTTAGCAGAGAGCTAAAGAAAGGCTGGCAAGAGATTGGGCTTTTAACACATCCCTTTCCTTCTTCACAGCTTGAATTGTATCTCCCTCATTCTTTTTACACCATGTTTCATGCACTTATGGGTGTTTTCTTTATAGACATGATTTGGCTGGGGGCACCAGCATCTTGAAACGGATTGCCAGACTCCTATAATTTGGTCAAGGATATAAGTGTTTGCTTCTTCATGTAACAAAATGATGTACAAACCCAATGCCTTTGTTCCATTAGCTAATGGCATCATTCCTGTTCTGTGACATCTTTGCATGCAGAAATAGCTATCTTGAAGAGCAAATGCTGAAAATTAAAATCTTCTTGAGTCAAGCTTCCTCATTAGCAGCTGCCTGGCTAGACTCTACCTTATTATTTTTTCTGGTGTGTAGCTGTAAAGAGAAAACCAAGGAGAAAAATAGGCAATTAAAATGCATTAAATTGATTTCCAAATGAGTATGCAGAGCTAGAAAGTCTCAGGAAGAGCCCCATCTCTTCTCTTGCATCTGTTGCTGTATGTGAGAGTGCAAATTCACAAGCAACTACAGTAAGACACGTTTGCAAACATTAGAAGGGTCAAACTTCTATTCAGGATGCCTCAGTCAACTGTCTGCAAATCAAATATGTTAAGTCGTTGCAGTTGCTTGGCGCACTTGCAGAGCAGAACTTTTCAGAGGTCCACACAAAAGCTTTTCAGGATTAATTTCTTCAGCCCCAGCAGTTCAAATGTGATATTCTCAGCTCAGCAAGGCCAGAGAATCATTTTACTTACTCTTAAGAAAAATGCCAGTGCAATGATTTCCCAGTGCAACAGTGAAACTATAAGTGTTGGGAAACCACACAACCTCCTGACACCAGGCACTGGGTCTGCTCTGTGGCTCAGGTCTAATCAACAGACTGTTCTACATCAGGTTAATGCAGATATATCAAATGCAAGTCTGGAACAGTTAAAGAAAACCATAGAGATGATACAAATTAATCTTTTCCTCTTCTTTGCCTCCAGAACATTCCTCTCCCTACTCCCTTCCTCCCAAGAGTCCAATTAAGTGTATTTTCAGGTTGCTTTTTAAGCAGACTAGGTAAAGTGTGAAATTAAAGAAGCCTCTCAACTGTGGTGTGTGAGGAGGAGGCTCCCCACAGACGTGTGTGTGATGTAAGAGAAAACAAACTGTATAGAGAGATACATGCAGACAGTGACACCTTTGTTAAGCCGAGAGGTGGAGTAATGGCAGAGCAATGTGCCTGACCTACCGACTCAGGCTGGATCTACCCACCAAGCTTATCCTGGGGAAGGAAGGTTGAAAAGACACATTGCAGATTAGGGCTGAATATTGGTTCACAGGACACTTTGGGACTTTTGCTGGAGAATCCATCACTAGAGGTGAGTTTTTGAGATTAAAGCTACTTGTATTTACTGCTGAAGGGCTGCTGTCTGCTTGCTTCCTAACACTGATGCATTGAGCAGTCCGTAAGAGCTGTGCCACAATGAAATGCTTTTCTTGGTGTCGCTCAAGTTACATGAGTCAAAGCTGTCAAGTCTGGGACTTGGCTCCAGGTTTCTCTGGCCACACAATAGCAAGTGGATGCACACCGATTTTACAGATGTGGCCAGCAACCTCTTGCAGGATGATGAAAGGCCATTCCCACCCACACATAGCCCCTGCTCCCACCCCTGGAAAGCTTCTCTGCTGGGCTGCAGAGGTCCAGTGCTGCATGGACCTCTGGAGCACCTCATCTGGATGCTCCTGCCTCTGGTCACTGCTCTCTGAATGCAAATAGGTATAGAGCAAACAAGGGATCCGTCAGAAAGAGCCCCAGAAATTGTGCACACGTGGGCATGCACACACACATACATAACAATCTCCTCCATTTAGTGTTCATGGCTGTCGAGACTGGGTGACCTCGAGGTAAAAATTTGTCTTCAGGGATCTGCTACTGGGGTACAAAGCCCAGTAAAAGACACAGCCAAGTTGTGGTTTAAGGCTGGTATCAGTGGTAGAGGCAGGTAAAGGCAAGGTAGTAAGAGATCAGCTTGAGGTGAGTATGGAGGGGGCAAAGTATGAACTCCCAGTTGAGTGGTGGGGGTCTTTCAGGAACATCAATGTGAAGATCTAGAGTGGGGCAGGAGTAGGCTGGATGTTGGTTCACGGATCGTACCACAGTGCTGGGTCTGACACAGCAGTCCCATGGATTTTGATGATTCAGATGTGAAGAGGGGAACGTCTTGCTGAGATGAAACATCCTGCCTTACTAAGGAACATGGGAACATGTTGCATCTGGTGGTCAACACTAACAACTGGCAAAAAGTGTGAATGAGGAGGGCCTTGGTTTGAAGTCCGTTCTGACCCAGTTGTCTCCAAGGCTACTGAAACAGACATCCACAGGTTATCACAGTAAACGCTACCTGGAGTAGTTTTCTCCTAAGGGCTTTTTCTCCTCCCTTCATCCAATTAAAAGCTCAACAGAAGCCACAAACTCACTTTAGAGGGTGAAGGCTCTGAACGCCCAAGAGTTTTGTCTGAAGCCAGCCTAGATGGACTGCTGTCAGAAACCCCTCCACCTTTCAACACCCACACTGATAAATTAGCCTGCCAAGTGGAGACTGCATCCCCAACAGCAGATGAGGGTGTTTGACAGTGGCTGCACCGAAAATAAATCCTTTCCATTATAGTGATTTCTGTCTCATCTGGAAGATTTAAAAGTAAGCCATTAAGGAAACTTTTTTCCCGTACTCTGGAAACAGTTTTAGAAAATGGGCACTACGGACCCTGAAAGAGAGGCTTTTTTATTTGTTATTATGACAGGAGAGGCAGGATTTTACTTATTTGTTAGATTCCGCCGCCCTCTTCTGGCCTGTATAAAAATACCAGCTTTCACAAGAGTTCCTGCAATTCTCTTAGAAATAAGATAGTAATACAAATCCCTCATATTTTTTGGTGTTGACTCCGACCTACTCAAGCGAATCAGCCATTCAACCAGAACCCGAGACCATTTTTGGGAAGTACAAATGCTGAATTAGAAGGGAAAGGATGCACGTGCTGCTCCTGGCTGGGTTAAAATGCCACATGGTGTGCAAAACTGTGCTGGCACCAAGAGCTGTGCAGTCGTTCTCTGTGCTTCCTTGTACTAGATTACAACTATCAATCATAACACAGTACTAAGAAGTAGTACAGCGTTATTGATTAAGTTCCATGCTAATCACATTTGGCAGTGTTGCTGTGCTTTCTGTTGACAGGATTAACAACAAGTGTTTAAGCAATTCTTGCACTGGCAGAGAGGCAAAGCAGAGACCTGATAGCCAGGCTCTGGTAGGGGAACCCCTAGAGCAATGTAAGGGGGCCGAGCAGGAGGTGGGACCCATTCAAACCAGTACCAAGCCAGAGTACCGAGGTCATTGCTTTGAGCAGTCCAGAAGCCCCTCCAGGTGCATATCCTTTACTCAGAAATGCACATATTTGCATAAGACTGCAGTAACCAGGAGAATGAGAAAAAAATGGTGTGGCAGGTATTGGAATTACACTGAAGTTAACCAGCTGATTTCAAGAGTGTCCGCTACTGACTGAATAAAGAAAGAAAAAAATCACACTGTATTTTCATGAAAAAAATTAAAACACAAATGAAGCAATTCCTAAGGTAAGGTGCCACTCAAACAGAAGTTGGATGATGAAGACTCAGGTTAAAAGTTAAGTACTTCCTTTGCACTTTGTGTAAATCAAGCCCCCATATACCCAAGAGTTTAAGTCAGCTGGTTTACTATCTTGATGAAAGTTCTGCCTCCTTGTAAGAAAAAGGAACCATTTTTTTTACTCCCCAGTCACTTAGGGGAGGTCTTCGAACCTTCTTCCTTACACACTGGCTGTAGCCCCATCTCTCTGTTCTTGTCCTCCTTCTTTACTTCCATCTATTCTCAGAGATGGCAAAACCTTCTACCCTTGAAAATTTCATAGCAGGTAAAGGGGCACTTTTTGCGAATAACCTATATTGCCCTTGCCAGCATCCTCTTTAGGGCCTCTGCTGTGATACCAATAATGATTATCTATTTGTTGCTCCTATACTGTTCCTTTTATTCCCTTCTGACTGACCATTTGGTTGACCAGCTTGAGATCTATCAAAAGCCTGAAGGCTTGTACATTGAGTACTTACCATCTTTTTGGAAACCAGTTCCTACTTGCAAAGCAAACATCTAAAAAATATAATAGTAACATTTAGAATCACCAGCCAATTCTGGTGGAGCCCCCCGTCAACAGGGAATAGAACTTGTTGTGTGGGCAAAAATTAGTCTTCCCCTTCTACCCACCCCACATCTCTTAATTTCGTCATTCCTGCCTCGAGTTTTGATATTCTTACTGAAATTTCCGTAACATGAAGCTGATTAACTCTGCTGTATTCCAGACTTGCAAGCAGCTCCTGTTTTTTCTTTCTTTTTAGAAAAGTCCCCAGATTTTTTATACCTTGGAAAAGTATCAAACCAAGAAAAGGAGGGATGCAAAGAGCCGGGAAATATCTGGGACTCAAACAGGACTGGCAGATAACAAGAAAGACTATAGGAGAAGCTTTTGTTTTCCTTGAGCTACTGGAGGGCTCTTAATCTGGCATCTTCCCTCCAAAATTTCTCCCTTAGCTGAGCTGGCAGTGCATGCAGTGAACTCAGTTTGCCTGAAAGAAGCTCAGCCACGAGCAGCTGCTCAGCCTCTCTCTTCCCATGATCACCAGATGAGTCTTAATGGAATTTATGTCCCATCTTTAAAAATAAACATAACACAAATAAATTAGTTTTTCACTAGTGTCACCAACTCTTGCCTCCATGCAGATGTGACTGCTCAAGTCAACAGCTACAAGATCAGCAGGCTGCCATTTCAGAGATCTAAGACACCCAGGTTACTCAGAGGAGGACAACGCAAGCAGGAATGGTAGAAAGGTGCTGAGGAACAGCTGGGGCAATGAAATTATCTACAAGATAGTTTGCAGGAAGTTGAGCTCATGAGGGAGACCTCCTTATGTCTGCAGGATTGCTCTAAGTGGCTCGCTATGAGCACAGGGTCTGGTTCCAAGCTGGATCAAAGCAGCACGTTAGGCTTAGGATACGGTGCCTCCGTGCTGAGCTCCAGGTAGCACAGGACCAGGCAGATAAGCCTGGGGGCTTTCAAGATAACTGCAAGCAGCCTTCTGATTTTACCCCCAATGGACTAGGGGTCACTGGGCTTCTCCCAGTCACAGTAGGCAGCAAAGGGAGCTGGGTACAAGGTCAAACAAAAATGGCAGAAATTCAGCACCTTCGAACAGTAAACCTCTCCTGGCCACAGTGGTGAACCAGAAGTGGAAGCTGTGGAGAGCTGCACTGACTCTGCAGTATGGCACAGACTGGATTTTTCACCACACTGGGCAAGGTGTGGTAGGTAGAAGGGATGTTTTTGTTGGGTTTCAGGCTTTCATTTTCTCCCCCAGCCTTCTGCCTCTGAAGGCATTTCTTGGAGCTAACAGAACACGCGAAGTTCTGCAGTATTGGTCATCTCCACTCCTGTGCTCCAAGGCAGCTGCCTCTAGAGCAAGCTTTGCTTTAAGTAGCCTTTCCCCAGTTCTCCATCATTCACTGTGCTGGCACATCTGAACTGGCAGAGTGAGTTACATGCGTGTCAAGAAGAGAGACTCTCATGCTGCTGAGTACTAGATCAGTGACTCAGGCTGGCTCTGCGTTACAGCTGAGCTATAACCTCGTTCTCCCACCTTACCTGCCATTTCCAAGTAATTGCTTTTGGACAGATGGTAAGCCAGTAGTGTGGTTGTGTGAGTAGCAGCTTGGCTTTCTTCCCACTCCTCCCAAAAGAAATCTGCTTCAGGTTATACAGTGATAGCTCATTTTTCTCTGCCCTGCTTCCCTTCTAGCACTATAAACCAGTTTACATAGAAGCTGATTGCTTCAGCAACTGGAGAACTCCTCTGGCTGGGGACTATTTACTCCTTTGTCAATTGACATGCAAGTGCGCACAGCTGGACCAAAGCAGAGGCACCTTGTATGATCACTGTTCTCAGGATAACGCAACAACACACACGCCATGCAACAACACACAAATGTTCAGGGATCCTGCTTGAAGTTACTGGCAGAGCCCATCCTGGTCAGGAAAAATCTCTTCCAACACAAGCAGGGCCAGACTCGATAGCAGAGCTAGGCGGAAATGTGTGGCATTTCAAGTGTCTGAAACGGTTTGTTTCTGGCTTGTGGTCCTAAGCTGGGTTGTTAAAAACATGACTTCTCTCAGTAGTTCCAGGCATTCATGTGTGGGGTGCCTTAAAAGTCTTATTTTCTGAAAATGTTATTGAATGTTGGGTTTTTTTTAATAAGATTTCCATGTGGGTTTTTTGCTCTGAGGTCTGCACACATTAAGGGCATCACAAACCTAAGTTTTGTAAGCAGCAGATTTCTTCCCCCCTCCTTTACTTCTAAGCTCACACAATAGACATAAACTTAAAATACTTCAGGACACTTCTTTCTTAAATTTTGGCATCCTTTACTGTAACATTCAATTCCTAACAAAGGCACAGATCCTCATATGTTGCTTTCAACTCTCAACTCTCCATCTATCCTAATACCAAAAATAAAGTAAAAGGTTCTAGCAGAATTATAACTAGCCAAGCACAGATAAGAAGATAATGTGAAGGTCTCCAGTTAGGATAATTTTAAAATTAGTTTATTATTACTTTTTAAATAATTTTTATTTTCTCACAGTGAAGATGTTTATGCCAAAAACTGAAAGGCACCTGTATGCAAGGCAAACCCACTACAGTCATAGGGTAGAAGTCAACAAATCTTGTTTATCTTCAGCTCTTTCCTAGAATATGATGGAACTGTACTTGCTTGTCTGGTTGGTTGTTGGTTTTTTTTTTTTTTTTTTTTTTAATTGCAGATTGCCTGCAATCACTTTAGTTGCATTAAGATAGGGATAAATATGTACTAGACCATGTCTGTGTCATCTCACTCATGACACTCAGAAACATTACCTCATACATCTACGATAAACTCTCTTCAGCTGGGATCAAGATGAGCAACAGAGTTATATTCAAAAAAATGTCATGGAAGAGTCAGTACCCTGAGATAAAGGCAGAAGGTGTTCTGGGAACCAGAAGCTGTGGGAGGAAGTGCATACGTAGCTGTGTTCCCATAGAGGAGTTTGGAATTCAATGGCAAGAGAAGGCAGCAACTGCACACAGGGGAGACAACAGCTCAACTTCCTGTACTGGGCACACGTGGCATACAGGTTTTTCCCAAGGGAGCATCTTGACCGAGAATCCCCAGATCTGTTGTTCAAACAGGCAACAAAAGATTGCAATAAACACAAAACATATATACACACATTCAGCCCTGCTCATCTATTAACGTCCTCCAGTCTTCCAGCCCAAACAGCCAGGAATTCTTTTGCAACAGATGTTTGAAGTAGTTATCTATAATTTGCTTCCACACAACCTGCGTTTACTTTGCAAAATCAAGTTCATGCTTAGGACCCGGAGAAAAACACAGCAGAACACAGAAGGCCCATGAAAAAACCCTAGGTGTGTGCATTACAGAGAAACAATGGGAGAGTAGTTCAACAATTAGGAATCACGACAGTCTGTTTTGTGTATTGCTTGCTTAAAGCTACATGAACATTATAACCAAAGCCCGTTTTATTCTTACTATTTTTATCAGAAGAGGAAATAAACAATGTTTATTGCTAGAAAAATAAAGGCAAGGCCATAAATACTTACCATGCACCACCGTTACAGAAAATAATATCTCCTCTTACAGCAAATAATGATCTTTCTTACAGCTCAGTAATGCAAAAAGGCTAAGTATTCTTCAAACTCATTTTTTCTTAAGTATTTAGAGGTTTACCATTATATCAGGTTGGAAGCATGATGGCCAGGAGGGCACTACAATAAGGAGAAATCTTAGCTGCAGTTTTGCTAAAACCTAGTCAAGAATGGGAGAATAAAATAGAATCTGTCAACTCAACTGTGGAGCGCCCTCTCCTTATTCTGTTCAAGGCATTCAGTTTTCACAACCTCTGCTGTAAAGCATTTTCATAAAAACTATGGTTTTGTTTGATGAAGTAGCAATTAAGTCTTTCAGTGTGGTTCCCTATTTGAGGAGGATTTTGTTAGCAATTGGCTGAGCAAATTCACTCACAGTAACAGCTGTGAACCCTGCTGAGGACATCTGTTGGGTAGTTAATACTTGTTGGGAAGTATCTCGCTTTAAGAGTGTTTTGTTTACAAAAGGAATTCCTATGCTTTTTAACACATTGTTAAAGATATTGCACCTCCTGTTTGTTTACATATAATGTTCGATCCATGTTGTCTTTGTTCACTCATACTGATTTTTGTCCCTACAGGGGGCTAACATATCAAAAATCTTCTTTGATTGCTTTCAAGTTTAAATTGAGTTATAATAACAGCCTAGATACAGAAAGGTTATTAAATTAAGTGTTATAAGAGACTGCTGTCCCAATTCTTTCCTATCTGGCCAGAAAAAAAAAAGGAGAAACTCCATGGAAGCTAAAATTCAAACGGATGTCAGAGTAAGCAGGACTGATGAGATTCTGCACTGGTAGTGAGGGCAGAACAGTCACCTCTTATCCTATGGCTATCACTTTTTAAGGAGCACTGTCCCTTTGCATGCACTCCACACTAAATTCCTTTGCCCTGCAGGGGCTGTTGGGACCACATTAATACATTGGAATATGCGAAGGGATGCAAGTGTGAAATATATGCAAGCCTCTTTCAAGTTATCTCACCAACATAAACCCATGGATATAGAGCTTTGCAAACCTGCAAAAAGACGTCATGTCAGAGTTAAACAACAAGCTCCTCCCCAGGCCTGACTCATGTGGTAGATACACAAAGGTGGTTTAGGCATAAACAGCCCTAACCTCCAGCCATACAGGAATCTTCCAGTGTACCCTATATAAGCAAGGCAGAGGTGTATGGATGGAGGATGATCCCATGAACACACTGCTTGACTCACCAGCAACGAGCTGGTGAGGCAAGTTCTTCCTCAAAGTAATGTGAATGCCCTGAGACTGCAATAGGAGACGTTGTACAGACGTACGGAGATGATACTGCTCAGGCCTGCTCTCTAACATGCACAAATGGGCATAAGGAATAGCAGGGTATGTAGAGAAATCATCTCTTCTTTGTCTACAGAAGCTGACAGCTGTTTAACTACATAAGTGAATATTAAAATTCTTGCTTAAATACCTGTAGAACTGTTTTCCAGTTTGAAAAGGGTCCCAACTGCAGAGTTCCCTCTTGTAGATGTGTTTTAAAAGGAGACTGAAAAATGTTTGGGCTTGCACTCTCTTGCGGATACAAGGTAAGATGGCACTTTTCACACAGACTGGCTCAAGTGGATGCTGCTCATCACAATAACACACATTTCCTATGTACATACAAAAACAATGGTGTGGTTTTGTACAAGAACTCAGAAATTTTAGGAAGAAAACAGGAGATACCACACAGCTGAATTCTGATGGCATGTGTCAGCAAGCTCATTTGAACATGAAAATACTGTTGTAAACACTCACATTCATGGAAGAGTGCTACAGATTTAATGTTAAGTATGCACGGATTTAATTTTGGCTTCCATTTGCAAAATACCTTGTGTAGTAAATGTTTTCCATAAGTTACATGAACACATAAGTTTAGAATAGCAGCAGAAAAAACACCCCATTGTAATAATTACCAGTACTCCTTTCTTTCACGATCTCTCCTTTTCCCTTGTATTCTTCCATCAAACTACATCAGACATCTAGCAGATGTTTAGCTCAACAGCTTATTAAACACAGCCCACAACAGGTCACTGTTGATAACATATGTTACTGTGGTGAAGATATATTTCCTGTTCACATCTTGCTCCTCCATCCTATCCCAATTCTGGAATTGTTTTCCAAATATGTTTTCAAAGAGAAATGATTATCATTTCAGAAATACATATCTGACTAAGAAACTCATAAAAGTAAACATGTATTTAATACCAAATAAAACTAAACTTCTTCTGGATGTAACTTGCAGATCTAAGGCCTAAATCTGTGTTTATGTAAGCTGATCTGGTGATTCAGACTTATTTCTGACATACACTGATGTGAAACAATAATAGCATGAGATTCTTAGAAAAAATTTATTCACTTGCAAACCAGACACGTTACCATTCTAGTCTGTTTTAAGAGCCAGGGACTGTGATGGTACTTAGCTTACTTTGTACTGAAATCTACAATACACTAAAGCTTTCTGATCTTCTGAAAAGATGTCATGTTACAGTACTTAAATTCTGTATTCATATTGTTACTTGTAAACCACTGTGCTTCCCCTTTAAAGGGCTGCAGTGGAGTGACATGAATGAAAGAAGACTTTCCTGGTATATATAGTTTTGCAGTGACTGAACCTCTGAAACAAGGTAAATCAACTAAATCTGACTTCTGCAGCCTTCAAAATAAAAGTGCTAGCTGAAACAAGCCCTCTGCTCTATATTGAAAACACTTGAAGAAAGCTTGCACTCTAGAGATTTTACAGCACTTTTGAAAATCTTATAACTGTGCGTAGCATCTATACATTTGCTATCACACTAACCTCAGTCTTAATGCTGGGGATTTATACACGTATGCTATAAATTCTGTACATACGGATTTTATCTCATACACCTGTATTATGGTAACACTAACACTTTCACACTGCTAGTTTAATTTCTGATTTTTTTCTCATTTTCTGCCTAAAGTCAAAGATGTGATGTAAAGATGAAGGATGACCGACTAAGCTTTTGCTTATCTACTGAATCCTATGCATATGGTTGTGAGCTCACCATGTGTAAGACAAAAAGGTCTGTAGAAAACATCATCACTTTTTCAGAATAACTGCACTATGCAGACTTCTCTTAATGGATTAAAAATAATTACCACTTACTGAGGAGAAATAGAAAATTAAAGCAAATCAGCAACAAAAATATCACAGGACTAAACTGAAAATATAAACGAAGAGTATCTTGCCAAAATCTCATAAAATTAAGAAAGACTTCTGCTAGTATGCAAGAACAGCGACATCTTGTGGGGCTTTTGCAAAAGTGAGTTTACAGAGGGACAGCCAACTACTCTGCAAAGTTGTGTAATTAAAAGAAGCACTACTTCAGTAGTTCATTTAATACATATACTGTTAATAATATTTGGTAGAAATTAGGCTTTATTGCTTTTATAATGAGGAATGAAAATAATAATAAAAAAGCAGATAAACAGATAGTAAGAAAAACTTTCAAAACAAAATAATGGAGTGGAATGGAGTCCAAATAGCTCTGTGGCCGTTTCCTCTGCTCTCCCAGGAAGTCGTTATATTTATCATTTAATTATTACTCATCCAATATAACAATGGCATAAGGGCAAAGTTATGAGAGACTAAACATGGAATTCTGTTGTAACGGCATACAGTCAAACAGAGAAATGACATCCATGTTAAGTGTTTTTTAAAAATACACATAAATATTTAATAAATGAAGCACGGATAGTTATACTGTTCCTTTCCACTGATTAACAGACTATGCCGAATGCTTTATACGTACTTCTTGAGAAAGCAAAGTTATATCACAATGGAAAACTAAAATAATATATCCTGCTTTCCAGTACAATATGCAAGATTTGGACCCTTAAGATTGTATTAGAATATATGAGTTTCTGGAACAAATCTTCAACAGCTCTAAAGTGTCATAACTCAGCCAAGATACTCAATTCTGACAGTTTACAATAAGCAAAAATGTTTGATTATTTTTAAACAAGTTTGCACCCAAACTAAGTTATAAAAACAGTGTTTACAACTTGGAAGATGATAGATTTTCCTACCATAATGTTCATGTGTTCGTCTTATTTTCTTTTACCTGAGTAACCTAAGTAAACAGATTACAAGGCAATTTAAACGTATCAGCTAATACAAGGTTTACTGGACTTGTCATATATAGAAATGTAGTTTGACACTATTTGCAGTTTTACAAATACAAAATGAATAAGAATTTTAAAACATATTCACTGAGCAGCCATGTCTTTGACATCTGTACAGATCAATAGGTGCAGTGGAATTATGTACAGAACTTACCATTTAATTTTTAACAGCTTTTGTGCAACCTGGCTGTAATGTGCATTTAAAGAACTGCTGTTGACATCACAGATCTGTAATATTTACTGGTGCCAGAAATGGAGAGTACAGAATAGGACAACAGCTCCTAAAATAATACTGTGCTATGCAGACATCTGTACATAATTCAAATAGTGCATATTACTCAATGTCTGATAAGGAATAACAGTTAGCTGCTAATACAGACACGGGCATTTACAGGTATTAGGTTTGTTATAGCAAGTATGGATGAATGAACTTTTCCCTATATAAACATTAAAGGACTTGAATTAGGAAGTTATGTAATAATTAAAGAAGGAAAGTTATATAATAAATAACAAAACTTTCAATTCAACTTGCAGAAGATTAGTACAGTAGGAAAAAAATCCTTTATAGTAGCAACGAAACCATTCAGAAGCATTGTCAAATCAAAGGTGATTCAGTTTTATTTTATAATCATAGCAGCAGAAAGTAAAAAAAAAAACCATCATGAAGAAAATATAGTTTATTTCTGATAGTCTTGTTATTGTACTTCTGTGTTACTGTACCTGTCAGATGTTTCCTTGTCTTTTTGTGCTCTAGTCACTCTATCACTTTTATTTTTTTTTAAATTTCTTTAGTCCAACATAAATTCATAGACACTAAAGCACAGTGAATGTGCAATTTGCAGATTAGTGTGAGTGAAAAACCACAGAAATATAATTACTTTCACGAGGTAAGCTTGGAGTAACTTGGAGGAGAAAATTTGCGCTTCAAGTACTTGATAATGTAAAGTGGAAGACAGCTTACAACAGTGATCGCTGACACTTTCCACAGGAAGGTCATAGTTGTGATAAAGGCAACATCTGCAGACACAAAAAGGGAAAATAAGAAATGGGAGCTGATAATATGGAAACTGGAACTTCCACAGTACAAAGTCAACAGAACCCCCTCAATTGTTTGCTTATGCTATTCTTCAAGATCATTGCAAAACTGAGAGAAAAAAAAAAAAAGGCAAAACCTCAACAGGTTAACCTCAATGTTTTGTTTTTGCCAGCTATTTTCTTTAGACAGGAACTTCAGAGTTTCTTTGTGGTCCTTACATTGTTTTGCAGCACAAAATAATTCTAGGGGAAACAGAATCTCTGTTTAAAAATAAGACTTCTTCATAATAAAATGTTAAGCCAGCTTATTTTTCTACTAGTAAGAACAATTTTTACCCACTATAATCCAGGTTCCCAACCATAAATTCTGCCACCTTTTTAGATCCTTTATTCCATATTCAGATTATTTTCCCCTGAAACAGCTACAGCAGCTGGACTGAATGATTCTTAAAACCATAGAGAATAAATTAGAGCCCCCCAAATTAAAGGGAAAACAAGGTAGTGATATTGCCACAAGCCACAGTGAAAAGCTATTTTTTTATGACAAACATTAACAAGAATGGCAGCACTCTACACTTGCTACTGAAATCCTTTGACCATATTTGCAATGGTCAGGTTATTATCATGGAAAGATCCCATAACCCAGGTAACCTGAAGAATTGGGTTGTTCTTTATTTTTTTGCCTTTTTTCATTATTTACAAATGTGCATATTAAATTACTTACTACTCTTTAATTAATTTTTTAAAGACTGAAAATCAAGAAAAGTTGAAGTTCACCTACCTAAGAAAGCTCCAAAAGACACTCTGCCTATACCTGTTTCACAAAGAGGGAGAAGGAAAATGAAAGGATAGATTTACAGAAAACATGAAATTATGTGAACCCGCCCCCCCCCGTTAGCTACACAAAAAGGAAATGAAAGAGGTGTTAGTAGCACTAACTGGACTGTTATTGCCTATCACATAACAATCAGAATATTTTAAACAACAATTAAACCAAAGCATTTTGAAATACAGAAATTTTATATTTGTTTGTGTTTTAAGGTTGTAAGTAGGTAGGCAGTTTTCTTATGTTTGACTTCAAGGTATAATTTACTGTATAAGCAACTTGATTATAAGTCTTTTAATGTGAATGAAAATTCACTTCAGAAAATGCAGTAAAGAAATGCAACTTTACTCATTAAGAATACTTTGTATATTAGATTTCATGTATAAATTCAATATACAGTTTTAGCCTACACCTGCGTAGACATACTAGAAGCCTATGTATCAATATCACAGAGACACCTGCAATACGGCCAGTGTGTGTAATTCTTTCAGAAACCTAAAAGTCGGGTTGTTTCCATGGGTCAGAGCTGTAGCGCAGTATTGACTATTTTTGCCTTTTGAATTTGAGTGCCCTGTCATACTTACTATACCATTTCTGGGGGAGGAGATGATGCTTATAAGTAACATAATTGAAAGAAACAGTTTATTTGCCAAGGTAGTCAAGTACTATTGGACTGGATTGTTTTCTCTGATACATGGAAGTTTTTCTACACCTCTAACTACAAACCATAACTTAGGCTTACACTACATCACACGTGCAAAAAAGGTCCTCTCCCTACAGTTATGACAATTAAATAAGAGTAAAGCATTCAGCAGAAATGAGACTAACTGAAACGTATTTTCTCAGATCAACTGATGAATTGCAGCCTTTTCATTACCCTTAAAGATGAAAACTACAAAAGTTAAGTCCCCAGGCTGCAAGAGCCATGCAACCATTTACTTACTTGCTAGGACTTGCCCAACAAACGTAATGACCGTAAAGCACTCCCCTTTCTAGGAAAGTTTGCAAGAAACAAAGTCCCTCCAGTTCAACTATGAACAACACCTAGAAGTCTTCTCACTGAACAACAGCTACAAAGGATGGAAGGATTGGCTGTAACCAATATGAAAGACTTACAAAGGTAAAGCAGCAAGTTCTGCTTTATGAAGTTGTTCCTGGAAGTCTGGACTTAAGAACCAGCACCTGTATCTGTTCTCGCTTGTTCCTTTCATTTCTAATCTGGCTATGGAGATTCAGGAATCAATCCAAAACTCTCTATCAAAGCGTCTGTGCATTGGTGTCAGAGAAAAGCAAAAAGTACTCTGGCAAACCTGAAATAGTGTGCAATACAAAAACCAAGCCCAGCAGGGTTGTTTCTTCATTAAAATGTGACTCCTGAGAAATCTAGGAAATAACAGAACACTTGGTACAGACGAAGCATTTACTGATTAAAAAATAATTATATAATGCAAATGCACTACCCTAGTGTTGAACACTTGGGACATTAGAGAGTGAAAGCAGAACTATGAGACTCCTAGAAACTACCATATAACATTTAATTTTGCTATGAGAAGTTACAATTGAAGAGCTGACAACTCCTTACTCATCAGCTCCTGAAAAATAGAGAGAGAAGGAGCTGGATTCTGCTCCTTGTGAGGTATAATCAAAATTGTTATATGTATTTCTGTAAAATTTGTGAACTCACGCTGACAGCTGTTTTTACTAAAGGCTAAATATAAAAAGAAATATGTATTATGTTGATGCTCAGATCCTCGACTGCTACGATTTTCAGTTAAAATGCATTCTTTTGTCTTGTGAACTATGAACAATCGGAACTTCAAGAGACAGTACAGCAAACAGCAATTTAAAGCAAAGCAATCTTAATAAAAGCTTCATATAATTAGAAGACAATGTTTCTCATATAAAGTTCCTATCCTAACAGCCTTCTGCCTCACTCTTTAGCAATAATTCAGCTCTTCTAATCTTGTGGGTTAGAGCTAATAAGGGCCACGTGATCTGGCATATAAAATAATTCACCAACTCAGTGAAAGACCCTGATTTTTTAAAATCATAACCATTTCAATAGTGCAAAGCTCAAAGTCAATTTAAGATATGCAGTTTGGACTGTCAAGATCAGATCAAGGATGGGAAAAGCATGTGTGGTTTGAGTAAAGTTTATCAGCTACCTAATCATACTAACAGGAATAAAGATTGTCAAACTCCAGCAGAAAAGGATATGAGAATATTTTAAACCAAGATTAATTTCAGTTATATTCTTATGGAGAAAGCTGTATTTCACAAAGCATAAAATCACCTACTCTTAATAAAAAAATGAGAAAAAATACTAAAAATAAAAAGCACCGTTCTTTGCTAAAATACTTCTACTATTACTTACCAAAGTATTCATTTAGAAATGCAAGAGAGGCCACATAGCAGCCAAGACTGAGAAATTCAGCCACCACCATTAACCAGTGCCACGTTCGTATGGTCAGTGCAACCATCAAGAGCTCGGTCAAAATTAGGGCAGTGAAGGAAATGGCAACAACGTGTACAAATTCAGATTCAAAAAGCAGCAGGGCTCCATACATCAGAATACCACCTAGGAAAGGCACATAAAGTTAACAGTACATTGAGTAACGAAATTTCAGTGTACCAGTTTTTATAACTGCACACTGAACATTTGATTGCTTATTATGAAACTTGCCCAGTAATTTTTTTATAAGGTAACAACATTAATCTTTCTGAAAGAACAGAAGTGATATTTACTGTACTTTGTGCATGCAAAACAAAACAACCAAAGAAAAGTTGTAAAGAAATAAAACTATCAAAAAATAAAACACCTTTTAGTGCAATATATTTGATGAATTGTTAATTATCCTCATTTTGACAAGTGCTACAAATAAATGAGATATTGTTGAAAGTGTAATTACTTTTAACTGATTACGTAATTCAGATTTCTTCAACAGTACTTATGTCATTCCATGAAAGAAAACTACTGTGTAAATATGTGCAATGTGATAAGCACTCATTAAAATTTTTCTGGATTAGCATTTAATTAAAGACATGTCCTTTTTTTGGCGACATGCATGAACAAAAATACCAGCCCATGCCGTGTTTTGAATAGGTCTGGCATACTTACAGGAATATCGATTTACGAGATAAACGAAAGCAATATATATAACTGCTGATGAAATGTTAAGCTTTGGGAATTCAACCTGCAGCTGAAAAACAATATTGCTAATAGCAGACAAAAAATTCTCAGTTCAGTAAAATTAGGACTCTCTCCTACCTTGGTAAATACTGATTAAAACCCAGATGAGAAAGGTCTTAAATGACAAAGATCTTCCCTAAGGGAAAGAAATGAGAGGACACTTAAACACAACTTTAGCAATATAAATCTACTCAGTTCATATATATTTTAATAGTTAATCACTAGAGAGAGATTTTACGAGAAAAATAAAGTCTTTGAAGTGATATAGGCTAAAAAGCTCCTACTTGTTTTTATGATTCTTCATTACAAACTTGTACAGAAATTGCACCAAGTCTTAATTTGGGGGTGAGGCAGTTAAGGCCTTAAACAGCAAAGATACTTTACCTTACAATGCTCTGGCTGGTTTTCAGAGGCATAATTACAGTAAAATTAGTTTACCTTTTATTTAAAATGGTTTTATGTCTGTTATATAAAACGTAGTCTTTAGCACTGTGTACGTAGTGACCTAAACCTCAAGCAGAACTGTAGTTACTAGTCACTTCTAAACTTTAGATGAACTGCCTATTTGCATTCACAGAATAAACATACGACCACTGTAAGTCTTCAGCAAGTAACTGTCACCAAATGTATTTAAATCTTCTTGTGACTGTGAATAGATACAGTTCACAGTAAGGTGCTAAAAGCATTTTCATAATTCCGTATATAGTCTAGAATTCTGGTGACAGACTGAACATGTATGGAAAAAATCTCTCATGAGCACAAAGAAACACTAGATTTTTTTTCTCCTCTGAGTGCCTACGCATTTTCCTTTGAGCACTGGACATTGCTTCCACCTTTAGCCAGAGCTCCTCATTAGCAAGGTTTTTGAAATAAGAATAAGTCTAAGACTTGTTTCACCTTTATGGAACTAGAAAGGGTAAGTTGCTCCTGAGCCTCTGGGTAATGCTGCACAACAGGCTGTGAATAATTTTCAGATGAAAGCAGGAAGCCCTCTTACTTGTACTTCCTTCCAAATTTCCATTAGCTTTTCTAGCTATAACTCCGCAGAAGCCACAGTAATAGAGTCAGTGTGGCCTCCAGGGTAAGTGTCCACCACCTGTCTCTCTGAACCTTGCTTATTTTCTCTCCTTCTTGCACCAGAGCAAGAGCTGTCAACGACTTGTGCCAATATCTTATTTTTTCAAAAATCTAAAAAGCATTTTCATCACTAGCACATCCCACAAAAGAAACCAGTTCCTAGGAATACAATTACAGTCCACGTCAACACATGTTTGAGTAGCACTAGCTGAAGAGCATTGGTAGAGATTTGCATTTAGAGCCCATAATTTGAAAAATGATGTACCGAAGCACGTAGGTTTCATAGTGTCATGACTAAGGCAGCATGATCATAAATTGTTGGAAAACATGCTCCCAATAAGATTACCTTGTAATGGTCAAGTCAAATGTAACACAAACAACTTTTGGTGGTACTCATCCATAATTATTCATGGATCATCACCTGCCCCACACAATGCACTGAACCGCACTCTCCAGTTTCTCCACATTCTCTTTTTCTTCTTCTTACGTATTTAGGTTCGACTTGTTTAATATTCATAGAGGTGCAACATAAGCTAGAAAAGCCAGTGATTCAGTTCTTCTCCAAGAACTGTCATTTAAGCCTAAACAAAAACCTTATCCCATCCTTAGCAGTTTCTGAGTGGAGGTTAACTTCTATGTTTAGAAATAAGATGTTTCCAAGTTACATCAACAGGTTTCCACAGGCAAGCTTACAACTACCTTCAGCAGGTAGCTGAGATTATCTTTTTTTGAGATCAATCATAGGCTGAAATCGCACAAAGAGACTTTAAAGATTCTGAAGAGGTAAAAGAGAGAATCAAGATCTCCTCAAGAGAAGAGAAAAAACGCTAATAGTTAATTTAGTATGATTAAAAAAGACAAATGGTCCAAAAGGTTTGGAACCTCTTTGACTACAGTCTGCTTATCATCAAAGAATCCACGATACCTAAAAAGACTACTTGCCTCTGTCTTGGATCACAGCCTTTCTAGCTCACAGTTTAAGATGGAGCAGAAGTACTTTTCAAAAAATTTATGAAAACAGAATCTTGAGATTTGTTTCGCTTCCTTTTTCATGGATTGTTTTCATAACACAAAAGTCTGTGTTACATTAGTTGGGCATCCATCACGTGTGGAATATCTTAAGGAAATGACTGTAAGAATTCCCAGTTTTACACAGCGGAGATTTCAGCATTTATTGGTATCTGAGCATTAAGGACATTCATACCTTTGTGAGATCCTTATAAAGTTCTGGATATAGCAATGCCATTTCTGGCTTCACATCCTGATCCAATACTAGCGAGAAGACTGGAAACATAGTATATATGGTTGCATACCTAGGTGAAAGGAAAGCATATAAATTGGCACTTTTGTATTATATAATTTTAAACTGATCTAGAGAGTTCAATTATTGTTTTTATGTAGGTGGAATTAAACCAGTTGTTCCACCCAGGACTGAGGCAGCTTACCAACACAGCTTTACACATGCAACCAGCTCTTGCACTTCTGAGAGCTGCCACTTGTGAGAAGGTACAGAGCTTTTCACACATTCAAAACCAGTAAATACACTTCTTTCTTCTATATGTATCTATCACTCAAGCTTATCGCTTTTTAAAATACTCCCTGTGCACTTGCACTTTGCACAACGAATTCAAAGACCTGACATTTAAATTCATCCACAGACAACGGTATGAAAACTGATGGAAAAACAAGTACTATATTCTGGACACCATGGTATAAGTTAGATGGATGAGCAAAAGTCTCTGAGAGGCTCTGGATTTTAGTATGCACATGCCAGATGTATACTTTAGTGTGTACTTTCCTAGAACTTTGCACAACTATTTACAATTACTTTGGAGAGGTCTGCTGCTTGCCGCTGGTCTAACGGTCTGATGTAATGACTATGAACCATCTACTGGTGGCAGAGCTATGCGAGAAAGCAGAAAGGATAAGGAGCATCAGGAAGTCTGAGAAACAGGGAGTCTGGTGGAGCCAGGCTCTGCCCTCCTTGAGAGAGAAACAGGAAAGACCAGCAGAAAAAGCCCAAGGGGATGCTGTATCCCTTCCCCAGCAGGCTGAAAGCAGTACCTCAAAGGAAAGGAGTGAATGGAGGCAAGTCCATATTCCGGGTGCCAGGCAAACCGCCTCCTTGCCCATCTCACCCTCCCAGGAGCCTCTGTATAACAGGTACGAGGCTCTGGAGGTGGAAGGCCAACCAACAGAAGGTAAGGATGGCAGTTGATCTACACCTGAGGTGCCACCAAGGTCAGAAAGGCCTACCCTCCGTATCAAGACCACCTCCATAAGGAAGGGTTATAGTTGGGGGTGACTCCCTTCTGAGGGGAACTGAGGGGCCAATACACCAGAGAGACCCTCCCCTTAGGGAAGTCTGCTGTCTCCCTGGGGCCTGGGTTAAAGGACATGGCTAGGAAACTTCCTAGCCTGGTATGGCCCTTGGACTATTACCCATTACTGCTCTTCCATGTGGGAACTGCAATGTGTAGTCCAAAGGCAATCAAGAGAGACTTCAGGGCCTTGGGATGGCTAGGCAAGGGCATCTGTAGCACAAGTTATTTTCTCCTCTCTCCTTCCAGTTGTGGGCAGCAACACTGGAAGAAATAGACGCACCCAGTCTATTAACACATGGCTCTGTGGCTGGTGTCACCATCACAGTTTTGGGTCCTTTGATAGTGGGATGTCTTACACAGCACCAGGCTTACTGGCATTTGATGGGGATCACCTTTCACAGAATCATAGAATTACCTGAGTTGGAAGGGACCTAAAGGGATCATCGAGTCCAACTCCTTTCCCTACACAAGGACATCCCCAACATTCACACTGTGTGACTGTGGGCATTGTCCAAATGCTTCTTCAATGCTAGCGGACTCGGTGCCATGAGTGCTTCCCAGGGGAGCTGTTCCAGTGCTCCATTACCTGCTGTGTTAAAAACCTCTTCCTAATATCATCCAATCTAACCCTCCCCTGGCACATCTTCCTGCCATTCCCTTGAGTCCTATCGTAGGACGCAAGAGGGAAGAGCTCAGCACCTGTTTCACCTCCCTCCCTTGTGAGAAGGCAGTAAACAGCTATGAGATCCTCTCTCAGTCTCTCCTTCTCCAGGCTGAACAGACCAAGCGACTTCAGCCGTTCCTCGTATGACTTCCCCTCTAGACCCTTAACCAGCCTTGTGGCCTCCTCTGGACACTCTCCAGTAGTTTGATGTCCTTTTTATACTGTGGCACCCAAAACTGCACACAGTGCTCAAGGTGGGGCCTCACTTTTCTCAAAGGAAAAGAGGATCTTTGCTTTGGAGCTTGCAGGGCTCATTGACAGGGCTCTAAAATACACTGGAAGGGGGAGGGAGATAATATCAGCCTTGCCCAAGACAAGCGGAAGGATGATATTGGCAAGGTTAGAGGTATGGGGTGCTAGTGAGGGCCCTCAGTCTGCATCTCCAAGATATACTGAGTACACTGGAGCACAGCTGAAATTGTACAAAGATAAGCCAGGGGCTGCTAAGATAGTGGGAGCCAGTAGGGAAACACCAGTGGAACACCCCAAAGAAATTAAGGGGTGTACCTCTAAGAAGGTGACACAGCTGAGAGTTGAGCTGAGGTGTCTCTACATCAGGGCTGTCAAACTCACGGCACGTGGGCCCAATCAGGCCCTCAACCTTGTTTTATCTGGCCAGCACCTTGTTTGTACCTGTCAGCAGCACTGAGCTCCTTGCCTCTATGCTTCTGCAAGCACACCTGTCACGTGTCCAGCATGCGTGATGTGTAATACGCTGCAGGAGCAGGGGAACAGCAGGAACTGTATGACACCCCTGATCTACACCAATGCATGCAGTATGCGCAGCAAAGAGGAAGAGCTGGAAGCAGCAAAACTACGATATGGTTGCCATCACTGAAACATGGTGGGATGACTCATAAAACTGCAGTGCTGCAATGGATGTCTACAAACTCTTCAAAAAGGATAGGCAAGGAAGGAGAGAGAGTGAGGTAGCTCTGTATGTTAGGGAGTGATTTGATTCTCTAGAGCTTGACACTAGGGTTGAGTGGTATGGGTAAGAATCAGGGGGAAGGCCAACAAGGAAGATATCATGGTGAGAGTCTGTTACAGACCACTCAACCACAGTGAAGAGACAGATTAATTATTCTATAAGCAGCTGGGAGAAGCCTCACAATTGCTAGCCCTCATCCTTGCAGGGGATTTCAACCTACCAGATGTCTGCTGGAAATAAAATACAGCAGAAAGGAAACAATCCAGGAAGTTTCTGTAGTGTGTGGAAGATAACTTCCTGACACAGCTGGTGAGGAGCCAACTAGGAAAGGTGCCCAGCTGGACCTGTTCATGAACAAAAAACTTGTTGGTAATGTGATGGTTGGAGACTGTCTTGGGCGCAGTGATCATGAGTTTTTGATTCCTGGAGAAGTGAGGATGGGGGTCAGCAGAACTGCCACCTTGGATTTCTGGAGGACAGACTTTGGCCTGTTTAGGAAACTGATTGACAGAGTCCCATGGGAATCAGCCCAGAAGGGCGAAGTAGTTCAGGAAGGCTGGAGAATCTTCAAAAAGGAAGTCTTAAGGGCCCAAGAGCAGGCTGTCCTCGTGTGCCAAAAGCCAAGCCGGTAGGGAAAAAGACCAGCCTGGCTGAACTGAGAACTTTGGCTGGAACTCAAGAATAAAAGGATAGTATATGGTCTTTGGAAGTAGGGGCGGGGAACTCAGGAGGACTACAAAGATGTTGTGAGGTTATGCAGGGAGAGAATTAGAAAGGTCAAAGCCCAACTAGAATTTAATCTGGCTACTGAGGTAAAGGACAATAAAAAATGTTTCTATAAATATATCAGAAGCAAAAGGAGGGACAAGAAAAATTTTCATCCTTTATTGGATGTAGGGCCAAACTTAGTGACAATGGATGGGGAAAAGGCTGAGGTACTTAATGCCTTCTTTGCCTGTCTTCAATAGTAAGACCAGTTGTTCTCTGGGTAGCCGGCGTCCTGAGATGGAAGACAGGGAGCAGAATGGAGCCTCCATAATCCAAGAAGAAATGGTTAACGATCTGCTATCCCACTAAGACACGCAAAAGTCTAAGGTTGGATGAGATCCACCCAAGAGTACCGAAGGAGTTGGCGGAAGTGCTCACCAAGTCATTTACTGTCATTTTTCAGCAGTCCTGGTTAACTGGGGAGGTCCCAGTTGACTGGGCATTAGCAAATATGACATCCATCTACAAAAACAGCCAGAAAGAGTACATGGGAAACTACAGACCTGTCAGCCTGACCTTGGTGCCAGGGAACCTTATGGAACAGATCATCTTGAGTGCCATCACACAGCACTTAGAGGATAACCAGTTGATTAGGCCCAGTTAGCGTGGGTGTAAGAAAGACAGGTCCTGCCTGACTAATCTGATCTCCTTTTGTGACAAAGTAACCCACTTAGTGGATGAGGCAAAGCCCATGGATGTTGTCTACTTAGACTTTACTAGAGCCTTTTACACTGTTTCCCACAGCATTCTCCTGGAAAAACTGGCTGATCATTGAGTCCAGCTGTACCTGTCCCCTTACTAAACCATGTCCCTAAGAAACTCGTCTACCGTCTTTTAAACACCTCCAGGGATGGCGACTCCACCACCTCCCTGGGCAGCTGTTCCAATGCCTGAACACCCTCTCAGTGAAGAAATTTTTCCTAATGTCCAGTCTAAATCTCCCCTGGTGCAACTTGCGGCCATTTACTCTCGTCCTATCACTGTCACTTGAGAAAAGAGACCAGCACCCACCCTGTCACAACCTCCTTTCAGGCAGTTGTAGACAGTGATGAGGTCTCCCCTCAGCCTCCTTTTCTCCAGGCTAAACATCCCTAATTCCCTCAGCCACTCCTCGTAGGACTTGTTCTCGAACCCCCTCACCAGCCTTGTTGTCCTTCTCTGCACACGCTCCGGCCCCTCAATGTCCTTCATGTAGTGAGGGGCCCAAAACTGAACCCAGCACTCGAGGTGCGGCCTCACCAGTGCTGAGCTGGGAGGCGTCTGACTGTGGCTGCAGAAGTCCCAATTCGTATTGGTGCCACTTGAAGACTTTGAATACTGTCCTTGATCTCTTCCTTAAGTTTCCTAATCTCCTCCTTTTGCTCATCTCTAAAATTCTTCTGTTCTTTGTTGATGTTCTGAACTAGTGTCTCCACTGCAGCGATACGGGCCTGCACTGGACCTTGGATTATTTTCTCATATGTTCTGAGTTTATTCACTGCAACGCCCACTATATCTTGGTCCTCTGCCGAATGTAGGGACGCCAAGTGATGGGAGTATATACTTGGTGCCCGGTATGACAGGTTCCACCACATCTCCGGTGTACACCTAACCTTATCTGGATCATTGAGGGGTTCCCCTTCCCTTCCATAAAGTATTTCTAGTAGTGCCATCTCGAGCCAGGGCCTTTAAATACCTGGCTTCATGACCGTCGACTTATAAGCTTTCTACAATCACTGCCCTGCTCCTGCTGGCCATGCTGTGTCTGATACAGGCCAAGATGCCACTGGCCTTCTTGGCCACCTGGGCACACTGCTGGCTCATGTTCAGCCACTGTCAACCAACACCCCCAGGTCCTTCTCTGCCAAGCAGCCCTCCAGCCACTCTTCCCCAAGCCTGTAACGCTGCATGGGGTTGTTGTGACCCAAATGGAGGACTCTGCACTTGGCCTTGTTGAACCTCATCCTGTTGGGTCTCAGCTCATCGATCCAGCCTGTCCAGATTCCCCTGCAGACCCTCCTTTCCTTCAAGCAGATTGACACTTGCACCCAGCTTGGCGTCATCCGCAAACTTGGTGTCATCTGCAAAGGGTGCACTCAATGCCTTCATCGA
The DNA here is from genome assembly GCA_033558235.1 of Neomorphus geoffroyi. Taxonomy (NCBI): domain Eukaryota; kingdom Metazoa; phylum Chordata; class Aves; order Cuculiformes; family Neomorphidae; genus Neomorphus; species Neomorphus geoffroyi. Next base: position 998,020 of record JAUMJM010000028.1, read on the forward strand.
GATCATTGATAAAGATGTTAAACAGGACTGGACCCAGCACTGAACCCTGGAGAACACCACTCGTGACTGGTTTCCAACTGGATTTAATTCCATTTATCACAACCCTTTGGGCCAGGCCATCTAGCCAGTTCTTTATCCAGCAGAGGCTGTGCCCATGGTAGCCAGTTTCTCCAGCAGGATACTGTGAGAAATGGCGTCAACGGCTTTACTGAAGTCCAGGTACACCACATCCACAGCCTTTCCCTTGTCCATTAAACAGGTAACCTTGTCATAGAAGGAGAACAGATTGGTCTGGCAGGACCTGCCTTTCATAACCCCACATTGACTGGGTCTGATCACCCAATTGTCCTGCGTGTGCTGTATGATCGCACTCAAGACAATCTTCTCCATGTCCTTCCCTGGTACTGAGGTCAGACTGACAGGTCTGTAGTTCCCCAGATCCTCTCTCCGACCCTTCTTGTAAATGGGTGCAACATTTGCCAGTCTCCAGTCTAGTGGCACTTCCCCAGTAGCCAGGACTGCTGGTAGATGAGGGAAATGGGTTTGGTGAGGACCTCTGCCAGCTCCCTCAATACCCTCTGGTGGATCCCATCTGGCCCCATAGACTTGTGTACGTGTAATTGCAGGTCTCTAACTAAATCCTCCTGAATCCTTGGAGCTCCATTCTCACCATCTTCTGGCTCAGGGAGCTGAGTATCCCAAGAACATCTCACCTTACCATTAAAGACCAACGCAAAGAAGGCATTAAGTACCTCTGCCTTATCCTCATCCCTTGTCACTACTGTCCCTCCTGCATCCAGTAAGAGGAGGAAGAGTCTCCTTGGTCCTCCTGTTGTTATTATATTTTTTATTGTCTTTCACTGAACTGGCCAATTGGACTTCTAGTTGAGCTTTAGCACTTCTAATTTTCTCCCTACATGATCTCACCTCACCCTTGTAGTCCTCCTGGGATGCCTGCTCCCTCTTCCAAAGCTCATAGACTTCTTCCTGAGATCGATACAAAGCTCTCTACTCAGCCAAGCTGGTTTTCTTCCCCACCGACTCACTTTATGGCACATGGGGATGGTCTGCTTTTTGTTGCCAGGATTTCCTTCTTGAGGAGCATCCAGCCCTCTTGTGTTTCTTTGTCCTTTAGAATTGCCTCCCAATGAACTTTACCAAGCATCCTTCTAAACAGTTTGAAGTCTGCCCTCCGGAAGTCCAAGGTGGCTGTTCTGCTGACCCCCCTCTTTACTTCTCCAAGAACTGAGAATTCTATCATCTCATGATCACTGTGCCCCAGGCGTCTTCCGGCAGTCACTTCTCCCATAAGGCCTTGACTGTTCACAAACAGCAGGTCCAGTTGGGCACCTTCTCTAGTCGGTTCAGTCACCAGTTGTGTTAGGAAGTTGTCTTCCACACACTCAATGAACCTCCCAGACTGTTTCCTTTCTGCTGTATTAATCTTCCAGCAGGCATCTGGAAGGTTGAAATCCCCCAAAAGAACAAAACCTAGTGATCTGGAGGCTTCTCCCGGTTGCTTGTAGAAGAGCTCATCAGTTTCTTTGTCCTGGCTGGGTGGCTGATAACAGACTCCCACCACTCTATCTGCCTTACAGCGCATTCCATTGAGTTTAACCCATAAGCAATCAACCCTGCCATTACTGTTATAGAGTTCCACACAATCAAAGCATTCTCTAACATACAGAGCAACCCCACCACCTCTTTTTCCTAGCCTATCCTGCCTGAAGAGTTTGTAGCCACCCATGGCAGCACTCCAGTTGTGTGAATCATCCCACCATGTTTCTGCGATGGCAATTATACCATAGTTTTCTTGCCTTGCAATGGCTTCCACCTCCCTGTTTGTTGCCCATGCTGCGTGCATTGGTGTAAATGCACTTCAGTTGGGCGGTTGTTTCCACCTCTTTCCTGAGCAGAACAGCCGTAAGTCATAGGTGCCTTCTAGCTGTAATTTGTAACCCAGGAATAACCTTTGAATTCCGATGGCCACCTGGAGTGCTGTTCCCCACTCCCACTGGGGTGGCAGAAAAGAGCCCCTCACTAGTGCCCCGTCCCTCTGGATCTGAAGTGCCATTCCCATGCTTTATTCTGTCAAGGCCAGTGTTGTTCCCCTCCCCCTTCCAATCTAGTTTAAAGCTTTCTTGACTGGCCCTACCAACTTCTTGGAGAGTGTCCTTCTGCCCTTTGGGGACAAGTGCACCCCATCGGTGGCCAGCAGGCCTGGCATGTAGGCATTGTCGAAGAACCCAAAGTTTTGTTCTTTGCACCAGGTTTGGAGCCAGGCATTTAATTCCTGGCTCTTCCCACTCCTTCCCTCACCATTCCCCATGACAGAAGAGAAAACCATCTGCGCACCTGAACCCTTTACTGTTAGTCCTAAAGCCCTAAAGTCCTTTTTAATCACCCTAAGGTTTCCAGTTGATTTTTCATTATTTCCAACCTGAAAGATGAGTAGAGGATAATAATCCATGGGCTTAACAAGATTTGGGAGTTTCCTTACCACATCACTGACTGAGGCCCCAGTTAGGCAGCAGACTTTCCTGTGTAATAGGTCTGGTCTGCATATTGGTCCTCAGGTTCCTTTCAGGAGGGAGTCCCCAGTGACTACGACCCTCCTCTTCTTCTTTACACAAGAGAGTTGTGGTGAATGGAGTTAAACCCAGTCGGTGCCCAGGTGGCCAAGAAGGCCAATAGTTTATATCAGAAATAGTGTAGCCAGAAGAAGTAGGGTAGTGATTGTGCCCCTGTACTTGGCACTAGTGAGGCTGCACCTCAAATCCTGTGTTCAGTTTTGGGCCCTTCACTACAAGAAAAACATTGAGCTGCTGAAGTGTGTGCAAAGAAAGTCAACAAAGCTGGTGAAGGATCTGGAGCACAAGTCTGATGAGGAGCAGCTGAGGTAATTGGAATTGTTCAGTCTGGAGAAAAGGAGGCTGAGGGAAGACCTTATCACTCTGCAACTAGCTGAAAGGAGTTTAGTGCAGTAGGTGCTGGGTCTCTTCTCCTATGTAACAAGTGATAGAACAAGAGGAAATGGGCTCAAGTTGTGCCAGGGGAGGTTTAAGCTAGATATTAGGAAATATTACTTCACTGAAAGGCTTGTCAAGCACTGTAAAACGTTGCCCAGGGAAGTATTTGAGTTGCCATCCCTGGAGGTATTTAAAACACGCACAGATGTGGCACTGAGGGACACGGCTTAGTGGTGAACTTAGCAGTGTTAGATTTACAGCTGGACATGATGATTTTAAAGATCTTTTCCAATCTAAAAAATTCTGTGATCAGACCTTGATTTGACTATGATTTAATTTAAGTTTAACTAAGTTTTAAGTTTAAGTTAAGTTTAAATTATTATTATCTACAAGGAGTATAAAATGAAGCTCTTAGGACAGAAGGGGCAGAGAGCAGCAAGAAACATGACTATATGCATATGCCTCACTTGTACAACTTGAGGAACCATATTACTAAAGCAGCTTCTGCAACAAGACCAGAGTTCTCTTAATCCTGCATACATTCAGCTATACAGAAATCCATGGAGCAGACTTGGGTAGTGCACTCTCAGAGGAAATTTCATAGTTAGCAGCTTCAGATCCATTTTTAAGAGAAAAATCTGTGATTCTTGCTGAGCCTTGTCTGTTGATCTGCGTAACAGTTGAAACTGGTCTGGAAGCTTTCCTCTATTGTTTTCACCTGGTATGTGAAAAAAGTTATATAGTGTCTTCTACTAAGGCTATGCAGATTCCTCTCTTCAGAGAGCTGACCATGAGCCTCCTCCCCTGTATAGTGCATATTCAAGCTAGTTTGACTTTTCTTTTTAGAGTCATTCCAGGTTTTTGTAGTGTACCCATGATAAATGTATGAAGAAAGTGGCAGACAGCAACTACATGATGTTATTTAACAAGTTAGTAGGCTATATTTATTACAGGTATCATCACTGTTAGGTTTGACTTACCCTACCATTAGGAATCCTTGGTACAAGGGAACAGATGCAAAATAGAAGACTGATGAAAATACAGCCTATGAAAAGCAGATAATTATATCTATTTAATATCATTCTACATAGAAAATATTACAATAAAGAAAAAAACAGCAATGCTGGTTGATTAAGATTTTGTGACATTTCAAAGACAGACGTAGTGTTTTTAACTATTCAGAAAAAACAGTTTTAAATACCTGCATAGTTGAAATAATAAGGCCTCGGTGCATGACAAACTGACCAAGTGCTGCTGATCTTTTGTAACTGTTTCGACCATGTACCATCAGCAGCCTACCTATGTGTTTAAACTGTGTGATTGAAAAGTCAGCTGCTAGGGAAGCTTGTTTCCCCTCCTAGAACAAAACAAAAATATTTCAAATATGAAACCCAGTGTAAAGGATGCATTTCATATTTCAAAATTCTAAGTGATAACTTTAAAAGTCAAGTTTGCTCCTGCTTCAGAAATCAACCCTGCAACAGGGCACAATGGACAATTTTTTGTGTGTATTCTAAAATGCAGTAGCTGTAGCAAATAAGTTAAATCACCTACCCTGCTTCCTCCAGGTTAAATAGTACAAAGAAATAACTACAGTGTTTTCTGCTTTTCTTGCATTTTTTTTTTATTTAAAAAGATAAAGCAGAGCATATAAAAGCAAAGAAAACATTAGTTTAAAGACTAAGCATTTTTATCACCTTTACAGCACACTTTAATTAGAAATGATCAATTCACTACTGTTTAAGAATAAAGATTCTAATCTCATGTTACTATACTACTAATGTGTCACATATTTGACAATGAAACTGTTAACATTACCTTGCCTTCAATTCCAATTCCACAATCTGCTGCTTGGATCATGCTGACATCATTTCCTCCATCACCTGGAAAATAACACTGCAATATTCAGCTCTTCAGAAGTTTTACTCTCCTGGCCTTACAATATTTTAGAAACCTTTTATAGATCTTTAAATTCTTGTGATTTATTTATGGGTTATAATTAATTACTTCAGCAATCAAGACTTTTTCCTGCAGAATAAAGAAGGTAACCATGTCTTTCTCATAGAATGGCATTTTCTGCTACAGCTACATGATACCTGGCTCTTGATAAAGAAGTCTCTCAGGTTTTGTTTCAACTATTCCTCAATGGTGCCATCTACTGCTTAAATTGATAACAGATTTTAGCTATTTCATATTAAGATTGTGCCAACAGTTACCTATTGCACACGTGCGTTTTCCAGTGTGGTGCTGTAACAGTTTCACAATGTGAGCTTTCTGAGTGGGAGAACATCGGCAGCACACTACAGCAGGACACTGACAAGCCAGCTCTACAAACTCATGCTCATAATACTTCAGACAAACCTAAGGAAAAGAATACATTCACATTTACTTACCATTTAATACTATTACATGTAGTCTAATGCCAAAACACAGTATAAAAGAATACTTCTATGAAGTTTTGCTTGCACAACATCTATCTGCGAGGAAAAAAGCCATATTCTCCTGACTATGGCTTTACTATTTCAAACTGACATTTCCTTTAATTTAGAGAGCCAACACACTTTGGGGTCAAGAGAAGAGATGATACTCAAGTACGTTGCATACAAATACCATTCTGTTACCATATAGGAGACCAGAGAACCAATAACATTTGCCCATCTAGAACATATATCCTCTAATGTGAAAAACAACAGAATCTCTAAGGACAATTAAAAGTATGGGCAAATATTGGAAAAAAGGTTTAAGAGCATGAAGACGCAAATACTTTACTTTTTCAACATAAGCGTATAGATAAATGTAATTTGGCAGAAACCAAGTTCTTACCTCAAGTGAATCCCCAGATATTACCAAGGCACAGTCATGCTTTCTCCGAAAGGCATTTAATTCTAAGTGAGCCTCTCCTCGAGTGGTAACCTTCAACAAAAAACACTCACTTAGAAGTTTCTGTAATATTCTTAAAACAAACCCTGCCTAAATAAATCAGGTTTTGAGAACTCCTACCAAGAAAGCCTTGGTTCTTCAACAAGTGCTTCACTCCACTGCAAGCCCCAAACCCATGGGACGTGACTACAAGCCTCAAATCTTACGGAGCGAAAAAGCAATCCTCAAACAAGGAAAATGTACGTAGTCAGCTTAACTCGTTCCTCACCAAAGCATACCAGGGCTAAAAAATTAATGACTTAATAACATTAAATTATATGAATTTAAAGCTGGCCTGAGTCTTTCCATGTAGGCAGGGCTAGAGAAAAAACAGACAAAACCCCAACAAACCCCAAAACTTTTACTTATTAGCCAGTAAAGTATATTCTTAGAAGAATGCAAAATGTTCACATTAATAGTTCCTTCAGTTTGTGTAAGGTAGACACAGGCACATAAAAATGCTCATTAATACCAAACCTTTTGGATTCTGCATGAGGATGCAAGCAGGATCAAGCAGCATAATACAAAAGAACTAGGTCAGATTTTTTTAATGTACATAATTATTGCTTCAGAAAGGCCTAGCTGTGAAATGCAAATAATGACCAAAGGTTAACAAATGGATTTTGGAAGGTTTTAAGCAAGAACACAGAACAAGAAAAAATTAAATTATAACCCAGATATCGAGGAGACTGGCAGTTTGGGTTTTTTTTTTTTCCAATAAAAAGTCAACGTATTGTAGAGCTATCACACAAGACAAAGTTCCAAGCACAGAATAAAATACAAACTCTGATTAAATGTTTAATTTTGGCTCTGTCAGCACTTGAAGTAACTTTTAAAATATATGAGTCTTAGTTACACGGAACATAAAGTTTTATCTTTGGCCCACCACTGCTGAGATTCAGATGCAGCTCAAAGACACTTCTTCCTCCAGATGGGCTATACTACACATAAAAATTGGGTTATGTTAAAAAGTACCTGTAAAAAACCCACATACAAATTCCCCAATTCAGAATTTTTTTCCTCCCACAATTAAACATGTAAAGAGAAAGCTCCTTGTCTGCCAGCTGTTAGGAACCCCGTATTGCATTGCTCCATTATAATCTTTCTGCATTACAGAATTAAAGACGTCAGCAGTTGGTGCTGATGAGCAGTAACTGCCCTCTCTGTTCTGCCTTTCACCTAAATGAAGTATTTTTTAAATTTGTAAATACTTCTAGAACAATATACCAGTTAATTCTATTATAAAATGAAGAAGCTGAGCTTTCTAAGAGCATTAAAATCAAAACACATCTTTTGGGGAAGGTAAAGTAGTAAATAATTTTTTATTTACTAATTTATAACTAAAATAGAATTCTCAGCGTGCTTAGTATTTTCTTACTTTAATCCAGTAGTTACTTCTTTGCAACAAATACAGCCATGGAAATAATTATGTATAAACCTATTTTCTAATTTAAAACTTTGTGTACTCTAAGTTAACACAGGTTTATGCTGATCTCTTATTACCAGTTGAGGTAATGAAAATAAAAATCTGACTCAACTAAATAGATTCTATTCAGGAAGACTTAATTTGTGGTGTTACAACATGGAAAGGTCAACAAAAATTGATCTGAAATTTTATCAGAAGCATTAATAATTTAATTGCAAATAGTAGTCTGCAGGGCCTAATTTGTCATTCTGATACTTCAGAAGAAGCTACATTTACATGTAAATTATATTCATATAATTATTTCTGTAGGTGCAAATGGTTAATTTAGAACAAACACAGACATATTATGTCTGATCACACAGCATCAATCAAGGTCTGGAAAAACTATTTTTGTTTGGCTTCAGTAGAGCTGATGGCATGGAAATATAACCAAAATGTATACAAAAAGATACTCAGTTCACCTTTCTAATAATTTAAATAGTCTGCTAACAAAAATGCAAATATATATATGATACACAAAAAAAATCAAATTTTCTTATTTGAATTTCTTCTATAGAGAGGATGTTAGCATCTCAGATTAAATCAGGATTAATTCTGCATGAGTCTAAATAGTTGGAGCAATGAAAATGCTAGAACAAACAAGAACCACATTTAGTTAGCCTATATTCCTGGATAGTCTTTCTTGCTGGCTCAGCAGCTCACAGAGACCCCTCTCCATCATTATTCAGAGATACTTTACTAAGTGCATTGTATAAGTGAACAGTGTAAAAGGCATGTTTAACCTGGATCACCCGAACATGGCTACAAATTTTTTGTAGCATATCAACAAATCTAGAAACAAGCTTCTCTAAATAGAACCAATCATTTGTAATTCTACATCCTTGAATAACAAATTAAAGTGCTACTCTCCAGACATTATTATGACAGTCGTTACAATAACTTATCAATTTTCAACAAGCTGCCAACACTAATGAAATAAAGCAACACTGTTATAAGCTTTCCTTTGACGAATCAACAAAAAAGTTGGAACTATACTTACAGGTCTGAAAATGTGAATATCTTGAGTCCTAGACACCAAGTGAGAACTTTTTGCGATGCAAGTTGCTGTCTCCAGTTTATCTCCTGTTAACATCCATATCTGCAAAATAATGCAGAAATTTACTCCACTAGACATTAACATGGCTGTTCTCCAAATCTAAACAATGTCTCTCTCCAAGCTTTTTCCGGTACGTTTTGAGATTAAGATTACCAGAGAAAATATACCAATATGTGGATTTTAAACTTAAACTTAAACATAAAATTAAGGGGCTTCTCATTACGGCCAAGCCTGAAAACATTGTTATTGTACAAATCTTGTCCTAAATTCATTTAGTGTCAGCCAGAATAGTTTACTGTAGACAGTCAGGACATCCATGACTTGGAGTCACATACATGTCTCCATTGGTAGTTTTCCTACAGAAGTAAGCTTAAGATCAATGAAACCTGTGGTGGACAAGGAAATCTCAAACACAATATCTTGTTTGTCTCTGCTAGGTCATGTTCAGAATGTGCTTAGAACTTGGTATATTTCTTACTTTGAATGAACTTGAATATAGACAAATATAAGTCATGCCTTGTTAAAAGAAAGTTAATAAATGACAACTTGTTGTGTCACCACTATGTGTTTAATACCTTTATTCCAGCATTTCTTAGCATCTCTAGAGTTGGTCTAACATCTGCTTGCAGCTGATCTTCTACTCCAGTGAGACACAGCAATTCCATTTCTCGCTCCAAACTCTCCACAACAGCAGCAACCTTCAGGTTTCTATCATGTATACTTAACTTTGCTTGGTTATATCGACTCTGTTTGCGCAAACACAAAACCACTTAGAGTTCACTACAACTCAAAGTATACACTCATTCTAACAATCATTTACAATGTGTTTTCATTAGGCTAAATGCTTGTCTTGAAATATCTTTACTGAAGAGCAAAATTAAAAGAGTGAATTTTACTTTACACCCAGTGTTATACGCAGCTTTTTTCTGACAAATCACCTCAAGAGAATGACTTCTGAAGAACTATTAAAAATTAGGCATTACAGCATCTAAGCAGGAGTTGCCCGTATCTTTGAGAACAAGTAGATTTTCTAGGTCATGCTGAAGCTACAGAATTAACATTTTGCTGACTTCTGGGAAAACACTGTCCAGCCACATAATAAAGCAGAACAATCACTGATGAATCACAAAATCTCTAACAGACTGTGCCATGCAACAACTATCAATATTATGTATATGAATCCTCTTTTTTTGCCACCTTAATAGAACAAAAAAGAGGAATGTTCCACTTGAAGCAACTAAATATGGTGAAGCACAAGATCACTCCGTCCCTTGAAGCAACTAAATATGGTGAAGCACAAGATTACTCCGTCCCTTCATACCTCAAAATCTTGATACTGTTCTTCAGTCAGTGATTTTTTGGCAACAACCAGTGTACGCAGTCCTTCTCTTGCCATATTACCACACTAAATGAACCAAACCACAAAACAATCATGTAAATATTCAAGCATAATATTCAACTGACATGTTTTATACTAAATGCTAACAGGGTATATCTGTACATAATTTTGGTGTTTCTTTAGGCTCTTAAGATTATTTTGCAGAAGCCACAAACAGAATTAAAAAGCAATTACACTTCAGGTCCCCCAAATGAAGTGGTATGCTATTAGTAAGCCAACCAGATTTCCTCTCCTAGCTTAAAGAAAATACCTTTTAGGCTGAAGCTTTAAAATGAATCAAAACTATTTTTGAGGCATGTAGCACAGCTACATTTTCTTTTTCCACTGAATGTACCTCTTATCAGAAAAATATCTACACATTAAAAATAGCCATGGAACAGCATGTCTTAATGAAAAACAAGGCTGTCTGTCCAGTGCAAAACACTTATTGATTTGACCTCATAAAGCTAAATAAATTAAACAAGTATTTTACAATTAATTGTGCATCATTATCGCCAAAAGTAATTTTTATGACATTTTGCTAGGTCTTGAGGGAGTTTAATTTATTCATGTCCCCAAATAAATCAAATTGCCCTGCAGCATATATTGATTCATATTGCCAATACCATTATGAACATACATGGTGTAATCATTGTATTAACATATTGTCTATATGTAGGGTCAAAAGAAGATGATTGCTGGTACCTACTAGAGCCACATAGTGAAAAATAATTATCAGTTTTGCAATTCAGTCATTAGCTATTTTATATTACATTTAATAAAAGTGGTCAAAAAACTATTTCAATTTGGTCGCAACCCTTACTAAACTTTGTAATTCATAATCATACCTCACTGTAGAATTTGATAAAACAAGGGCATTTCAGGACAAATAGCAGAATACTTCCAGAAGTAAAAGGTCAGTCAACGGAAACCAAATTTCCTTATTTTAAGTGTGTGTTCTGCTATGACTACCAGCTTTGCTTTCCCTGTGGGTTATTCAAGAATTTGAAATAATTCTAATCCCTTAAAACCCATTCACGATATATGTAACTAAACTTCAAAACCCATTACTGCATTGGCTCAGGTTGTCCATTAAACTTATTCAAATAATATCTGATATTTGATTTTAAATTTTTAGGTTTTGCAAATTTTTAATCTTTATACATTTTGATTTTGTTTCTTACCTCTTCTTCTAGCCAATCATTGTACTGTACAATAGTGGACATTGCAACATCTGCACCCTTCATGTAAAATGTAATTTCTCCTGAAGATTCATCCTAAAATTTTACGAAAGAAAGAGAGGGAAAAGCAAAATATGTCTTTATACAGTCAAAACAATTACCTACTGATAACCTAAATGTCTTTTGAAGTAGTCAATGAATTATCAACTATAAAAGATGAAGAACCTTCCCAAAAGGTGCTTAAGTTTTATTACTTGATGTTACCACTTCCAATGACATCTCTGATTCTATTGAGATGCAAAATTCCTACTTTCTTGTATAAGAGGATCAAGTCTAACTGAAGTCGATGAGAGGAACAGATTCTCAGCATCTCTAAACTGCCTGTCTAAATTTTAGAACATCATTGTCTGGGAATCAAGAGTGGGAGGGGAGAGATGACAAGATGGTTATAGAGCATGTTCTAACCTATAATAGTGAGACAAGGCTCAACTCAATTCCTTCACTCAGTACAAGTGGACATGTGCTAGAATTTTCTTATCCTTAGTCGGCAAATATCATTGTGCAAGAGTGAACAGCAAGTTATATCAAATTTCTTGTGAAACTGAAGAAATCCACGATTGAAAGTTTTCATTTATTGACTGAGGCTTACAGTGAGGAAATCCCAAAGATCAAGTCAATTATCAAAGGAACCCATTTTTTTTTAATCAGTAGAAGATGTAAAAGCAAAAATGACAGAGCTCCTCAACAGCCTTTCAGAAAATGATCCGCGGAATTGCTTTGAATGTTGGCAGCATGAAATGCAGCTGTGTGCCAACTCAGAAAGGAACCAATTTGAAGGTGATCATACTTGATTTTCTCAATTTGTTAAATAGAATTAGAAACTCAGGCTAATTTTTTTGTGCATTGGACCTCGTATAGTCCAAATCAGGAATTTCTGGTGTATGGCCTGTCGCAGAAGTAATTAGTCTGATCTGTGAGCTTCTTAAAATATCTCTGAACATATCACTGTTAAACACACTCTTAGTGCCAACCTCACCTAATGAAACACAAACTTGCTGAGGACTCTCCAGATACAAGCATGCATGTATTCTACCAGAAGTATCCTTGCCTAAGTCTGATGGCATGAGTGGTTTGTCAACACGGGCAAATAAAAAAATGGGATGAGTTTGACATCTGTTTAACTAGGATTTGGCACCAATGTAACTGTCTAACCATGTTGTTTGAAGCTGTTCTGCTACAGTGTCTGATGTTAGGTAGGGAAAAGGTAGAAGTATGTAGCCTGGATGGCTTAACGTTCTCAGAGATTTTAAACTTATTTCCTTCCTTCCTTTTAGCGTGGTGGTGTGGTTTCCTTTCATGTGAGCTTCTAATGATTACCACGCTCTCAACTGGGCATCTAAGAGACAACTAAGCACGTATCTCGTGAATCTTTGACTCTGTGGATTGTGGTGTGTATGTACATCAGTTCAGACATCAGTTCTGGGTCTGGAAAAGCAGCAGCACCAGCAGCACAGAATACATTAACAACTACCGTCAGAAATTTCATCCAATTTGCTGCTGAAGAGGTAACATATTTTGTATAAAAGAAACAAATGGAAAATGGAAAACAAAGGCTTAAAGGCAACTTGCAGCATCAGCAGCTAAGCCTGAAATAGAGAAATTAACATGATTCCATGTAAGGGAAGAGTTTTTCCTTTATTAAGCTCTCTGCAGCATTAGGTTAGCCTGACTTTTCTACAGTTGCCTGCGTAGTATTTCATCTGTGCCTGTGTCAAAGGTGTAGCTTCCACTTGAAAATCTTGTGAAATTAATTCCCTGAAGGGTCAAGTTTATATTAAATTTTATAAAAATAAACATTCAGTAAAAACATTTTTTGATAAATAAAAAACAACACCCAGGACACCCCCAAAATTACCCTAACTATGATCCCCATGCGCTTGCTCTCAGAAGTGAAGGGAAAGATCTGCAGAATATAGTAGGTCAGAATGTGGCCACCAGGGGTCTTCAGCTGCACTGAGGTCAAATCCCTGTTAACCAGAGTGAGACCAACACTCTCTGTCCACTGCACCAAAGCTACCTAAAGAAACAAAAAAGGAAATAAGAGACATGTTTAAGTGTTAAGGTTCTATTATACTGTTATATAAATTAAGCTAATTCCAAACAACTGTGGCTAGGGTAAAAGTCTAAACTCTTCCAAGAATCTAGGAAAAAAAAAGAATGTGACAAACAGTAGACTGAGTACAAAACTTTAAATCAAGTGAGTATTTTCCTTCAGAAAGTTTAAAAAAATTCTTACGAAGAATATAAAAATGTATTTGATCTCATTCCTGCAAATGAAATATTTAATTATATTGCTCAGAAATAATAGTTCTAACAAAAAACCCCCAGATATCAATTCAATGATCCTTAAAGGACATACAGCAGAAATTCCACAAAACCAAAATACAATTTCTGCAGCAGTGAAACCACTACATAAGTAAAAGATTTCGGCACTGTAACAAAATGAATAGATAAGCAAGTACCTTATTTTTACCTTGCTTTGTTCACTTGCATCATTTTATTACTTTGTTTCGACAATAATACAATCAACTTCTTACTGTATCAAGTGAGACAGAAACCAAGCTTACCCTGCTGCAACCCACAAACATGCTTGAGAAAGTCCCTTTTATAAACCCAGAAATGCTGCATTGTACTATAATCATTATTAGCTACCACTACCTGGCAACTTAAATGCATGCATTAGAGTAGCTTTTTTTTTTTTTTTCTGCTTTAAAGTGCATGACATCCAGCTTCTACTTACTTCTATGTTATGCTTTAAATAATGCACTAAATATTTTTGTACCAACACCACCATTTGGTTTCTTCCTTCAAAAAAATTAATACTTTAGAAAAACTGCTTCACTGTTAAAGTTTATATACAAGCCATATTCCATATCTGAAAGGGAAGTTTTGATTAAAAAAATTCTCCTCAATTCTGTTTTTATTTTTCCAAATGCTAATCATTATTGGAAATTTAGATTTTTAAACTTTCTAGCGAAAGGTAACTATAATGAAGTTCATGTGTTTGTTATGGAACCCGCATTTTCTATTAATCCCAGGTAAGAGGAATAAAATAAAAATCACACAGTCTGATAAAAGACATGCAAGTAGTAAAATCCCTATATGAGTTCAACATGACGACTAATGTTCGCTGAGAATTTTACCCAAAGCAAGTAAATCACTGTAGGTTCTATGAAAATTTGAAATTGGGAAAAAAAAAGTCTGAACCCCTAAGAAACCCTGGTAGTGGTATCTGTGAAGGCATCACCAAATGAAAATACAGCAAGACGCAATTAAAGGAAAGAAAAGAACACACTTTGAAAAGCATAATTTTAAAAATCTCAAAAATCACATGAAGTCTTCTTGGAGATTTTTCTTCTTCAATAAAAGTACCATATAAGCTGTAAATGATCCAACACTCCCAAGGTTAATTTTCAATTTTCACACTGAAAGGTTACTATTACATTCTGACCTGTAAATTGCCTCTTTCTACTAATACCCTATCATCTCATTTGTGTCCCTTTGCAGCTAGGACATTTGGTGACTCACATCTGTTTATTATTTCGTTTATGCTTGGCTTCACCTACCATTTGAATAAGCATTTTGCAGCACAGTCATTTTGGATTCTTATACCTGGCCTACACAGAACTAATTTTTTTCCCTTTTAAATTGATCAGTGCAAATAACATAGCAGAAATATTCGATAAGGCTCAAGAGTCAAATAGATGCCTAAAAAGCAACTGAACAAACTTGAGAGCAAGATATGAAGTTTGACTCATATCATTCAGAATGAATCCAAGCAGCTAGACCTTAACAGCATCCAAAAAAACACAGGTAAACTTTACCATTAAATAGCTGAAGCTTTCAAAATACACATTTTTTTTAAAAAAAGTATTTCAGAAATGGCATGAAAATCTGAATTCTAAATCTTAAATATATATTGAATGGCTGGCTAAGCAGAGTTCAGAAGTCTTTCTTCTTGAGGATTCCCGTCCCCAAGGATATTCTCTTCTCTTCAATATGTTTCTGAAACCTTACATTAAAATGGCCTTGCAATCTACTGTAGACTTCATGAACCTCTAGAATGCCAGGTATACACAGCAGCAGTGGCTTCCATAGAGCCTGACAGATTAGATGGAGTCAGATAAAGGAATCAAAGATTGGACAAGCTCAATAGCCTTTGCATGTGATGCTACCATTTTATGTAAAAAAAAATATAATTCTAATTATAATATTTATTTGTCAATAACCATTAATTTCCTAACATGCACAGATGAAATGTATTAAGTATCCTGAATTCAGGTTGGGGAGTTATTTGAAGATTTTGTGGATCTTTTCTGATTTATAATCAAACTTCCCTTCTTCAGAAACTGGCTGCCTGGGGACAGAAGGGTGTTGGTAGATAAAGGGTCTTCCCACTACTGAGCTACAGGAGTGCACTTGAACCTGCTAACTGTGTAGTGTTCCCAGGACAGGTAATGTAGGTGGAGTCAAAGAGACCTTCTGTGGTTTCTAATTTGCTAGTTGTCTTCCTCCTCAATAGAAAACCAAAGGGTGAAGACAGCTATCTACTGCTTGTGTAACAAGGTCAACTGCTAAAATAGGAATGAAGGTTGCAAATACTTGCATTATGAGATGGAAACACAACAGATCTGAAAAAAGTCACTAAGAAACATCGCGTTTAGTGTCTCTTACCCCAAATCTTTCAGATGTTTCCATTTGCCACACGCTCACCGTTGAGTTCTGTCTTTGTCAGCAGTGTCTCTCCACTAGAGGCCACTCGACCCTCAGAGCTTCCATAGTTCACAGCCCCTAATATTGTACTCTTTTATTACCACAGTAATAAAAGCCAAAATTCAGCCATTGAAAGCCAAATTCAGAGACTTCATAAGGAAACTGTCTCAACTCAGGTAGTAACTGTGCTACCTGCAACATAACCTACAGCTCAAGGGGTGGAAGTGGCTTCTCTGAGCTGGGTGTTGTGCCTCGCTCAGTTGCCTGAGGAACATGTGTGTCTCAAGAGGGGCACAAAGATGCTAGGACGAGAGGTAATGGCCGCAAGTAGCACCAGGGGAGGTTTAGACTGGACATTAGGAAGAATTTCTTCACTGAACGGGTGGTCAGGGATTGGAACAGCTGCCCAGGGAGGTGGTGGAGTTGCCATCCCTGAAGGTGTTTAAAAGACGGGTAGATGAGTTTCTTAGGGACATGGTTTAGTAGGGAGACAGGCATGGTTGGACTCGATGATCTCAGAGGTCTCTTCCAACCTTATGATTCTATGATTTTAAGATGGGAAACTTCAGAAGCAGTGTTGTTACAGACCATGGCAGCCCTGCATATTACTTGCATGTTTTGGAGATGCAATCATCCCATTTGTTTATAATTGGTCATTTATGGAACTAAATTAAAATAAGCAGTCTACGAATACCTTAGAAAGTTCCATAAAGTACACAGTGTTGTTAAGTGACAATGATGTAGTTGCCTATTTTATCAGTCAGAAAACCAATGTCAAGAAAATCCAGAAAATGAATAGTTCAGGACCTCATAAACCCAACATCAAGCACAGAAAAAAATTCCAAGTCATTATTCCTGTTGTATTCAGAACTGCATATTAAATTAGCACAATATACTGATTTTAGCCTAAAACAAATACTAAGCAACATTTAAAAAATTATTTAGAAAACATGTAAACTGGTTGGCCAGAAAAAAAACTTTGTATATTTAATTTTAACAGAAACCAATTACATTCTAAATTATTTTTTTAACTATGGTCCCAACTTTTTCTTTTTAGGAAAAAATCTCTTCTACAGTAATTTCTATTAGCCTATGACTCCCATTTAATAACCCCAATTAAAATAATCATGTAGCAGAAAATCCTATGAAGATCTAACAGGAGACAAAATTAAGGCCACAGAAAGCATTTAAAGGAATAGCTATATCTTTATTTACTTTCAACTCCAAGGATGAAAGAATTAAGTACTTCCCTGCTTTTTCAAACAACGGGAGCTTGCTTTTCTCTGGAACGGTTTTAGATGGCTTCAGGCCATTCAATCTGTATTTACAGGACTGTTCCTTACACAGACCAACTCAAAGCCCATCTCTGAATTCACCTGACCTTTCCCTGTGAGGGTGAATAACTTAAACAAGGACGGACACTCCCCCTCAGATTAGCATCTTCCTTAGCTTCCTTCGGATTAACAAGAAATATCACTTATCACCCAGCTGTCTTACTGACTTTCTGTTTGGGGAATTGTAACACCGAGTTCCTTTGCTCTGTTGAAAATGTAACTACTGTGAGTTGCTTGTCATCTTGGAAGCATGATGGCCTCAAGAAGTCCCAGTTAAAGAAAACCTGAAAATGGTCACTTGAAAAAATGAAACTTGCCTTGCCACTGCGCGCATAGGGTCATAAAACCACAAAGCGAGGTATCTGAAGCATCCTGCTGAATCCTCGAAGCCTTCAGTTACTGAATCAATCCTAAAAGGCCGTCTCTGCTTGGCAAAAGACCAAGAGGCTGTTCTTGCTTGCTTGAGATACCACATCAGTCAGGAATGGAACATACAAACCACTACCTTTCTCTTTGAGTTCTGAGCTCTTTGAAACACAGCTTCTCTTAGGAGTCTAACCCACTAATTTTGTTTTTTATAAGAGAATATTCTGAGAGAGAAAGCAGAAGTGAAGGAAAACCCTCCCCAAACTAAATGCAACAACCCACCCCATTCTTAGCTCGGTTAAACTGAAACAGTGATTAGATACTTACTTGACTCAAACATAATCTTTTATGAATCAAGAAAAATAGCAATGTATTTCTATGAAAAAATATTCAAAAACCTTTTTAAATTGAAACTGTCAAGGCCCTGAGTGCACACTTGGTCCTGTGAGAGCTACATTGCAGTCAACATTGCAGCTATGCCCACTCTTGGCCACACACCCCGCTGACCTGGCCCTGAAAGGCAGACAGAACCTCCTGACTTTGGCCTTGCTTTCACTGTCATGAACTCTCCTTGCAATCACCAGATTGTGGCTAATGTGGTTTCTCTCGGAACCTGATCCTGACTTAATGATTTGACTTCTTGGCTTAAATTCGGGTGTGCCTCATCACCACAGACCCGTATAAAAATCTATACTCTTGACTATCTCTGGTTTCCATCATGGGACATACTCTTTCCACCTTGGATATTATGGGGCTGTATGTCTCACCACTGGGGCCACTGCCCCCAGCAGCCTGGCTGTCACGCTCAGCTACTGGCTTCCTTCTCCTTGTGGGTCTAGCCTACAACTGCTGCTTCCTAGAAGAAATATCTGACTGTTCAATATTGTGTGTTCAATAAGTGTTGCTCAAACCAGTTTATGACCAACTGATTGTCACTCTCAACATACAATATTCTCTTTTCAGCTAACATCAGTTTAAGTAAAAGATCCATCGCCTCACAGCTGATGTTGGCAGTTCTTCTCCACCCCACCCAGCAGCTTGGGAGTTCCCCCACAGTTGTGATGATAGCTTTTCTGAAGCCATGCAATGAATCTGACCACTTAGAAGATAAAAATGACCCATATAAATAAAGGCTTTGAAGGTTTTGGCATATATGAGGGAGCAATTTGTAGGGTGAGAAAGAAGGACTAGGGATGTAAAATTTGTAAGCTAGTTTTGATGCTTAAAAGAATTCTCATGTAACCAACCTTCATTTATTGCAGTGTATTTAAGAGCATCTTCACTTCAGACAATAGGATCTACTTCCAAAATCAGGCTGCCATATACAGAGGTTATACGTGTGGCTTTTTGAAAATAAAGCTATTGGTTGGAAACAGGAAAGAAGCCATGAGATTTCTTTTTTCCTGCTGCCTGAGTGTTGCCAACAGTTTCTGTCTGGATTGCTCAACAACAACTTGCATGTGTTTCCAATCAACACTGGTTTGTTTATATTTATTAACAATGATTTGATAACTAACATCTGCAGTCCATTGCTTTTCATCGAGAAACTTTATAATTAAAATAAAATTATTAAGGTAAAAATACAGCTTGATCATGGGAAAAACTGCCAATCAATATTCAAGACAAGCTATGGAGTAGTTATTCTTTGCAGGTCTTGAAGGTCATGAAAGTGATGGGTTTATGCTACTGAGTGATTTGCTTTTCACAATACATTGACAAAACAACACAATTAGTCTTGCTTCAATAAGCACACACAATAAAATGAATTAAACAATACAACATGTCTCATACATTACAGCTTCACTTTTGTAAACACAAAAGCTGCTTCACTAAGGGTATATCATTTCCCTGTCTGTTTTTAAATGATTGGCTTTGTATCCTTGTAATTAATTTTAGCAAGTCTCTTGTCTCTGGACAGAAACGTTGGAATTAAATAACTGATCACACTTTAGGCAGTAGTTAAATATTCAAAATCCTAGAATTACAAATGCTTGAGAATATAACAGTGCAGGACAAAGCATAACCAATAAATAGCTGGTTTATGAGAGTAAGCACTCATTAAAAATCGTGACTGATAAATCTTTTCCGACCAACAGGAGCAAAGGTCTTCAAAGGCTCCTGTTCATACCATGCCCCTGAATTGCTTGGGTCTGTGACCTTTGAACTCCATTGCTTTACCTACTTAACTTATATCCTTTTATGATTGTTCATTACATTATGGTCGCTGGCTTTCTACAGATGAGCTGAACTCACACCTATGATGGCCAAGTGGGAACTGTTCACAATTCTCAGTGCATGTTTTCCTACGATACAGCTGTAGAGGACAAGTGACAGACAACTGAAACTTTCCACTCTTTCAGAGAAAATGAAATATTGATCACTTATCATAAGAAACAAAGAGCTTGGCATAAGTAGTGTTCACATTATGAATATAAAATCAGTTACTTATCTCAGGTTAGTCAATGGATAAATACATGTTTTATGATGAATGTACCTACTTTGAAATGTGCATACTTTGTTATATTTAATCCGTATGTGGATGCACACATACACACACAGATGTGAAGAATTTCAAATGAATTCCTCAAGTCAATTCGTTAAGTGTGTCGAAGTACTACTGAACTGCTTCTTAGAGCTTCCTCCATGGAAGAATAGTTTATACTTACACATTGTTCTCTGCTCTTTATGTGCTATGATTGTATCATGCAATATTGTATAATGCAACAGACAACTGTGCAAATAGCATCTTCTTTCAAAACACTGCAGTCAAGTCAGATACACAAACAAAATCTAAGAGAACAGAGTTGTAATGTTGAGAAAGTACAATGCATAAAACTGGTTAAGTCTATTAAATGATAATGTTGCTTATTAGCCAAATATGTTGTGATAGGTCAGTGCTGAGGTTAAACAGAAAACATCAATTGAACCATTTCCCTAAATAAAGCTCCAGGGTGCAATATTCAAAGCACTTTATTCAATAAAAAATGCTTTTAAAATGGTACTTTGGTGATTGGGAAACATTGGCATCATCCGTCAACCTAACTGCAGGAAAGTTCAATAAGCTAAATAATGAACCATTTACGTTATTTTCCTTAGGCTCCAGTGATTTGCAAACATTGCATCAATAGAACTCTTTAAAAAATTATGATAAAGACCTGTTAGTCTTTCAACTCTTACGCTTTTTGCTGTCATGCTGCAATTTTTATGCTGTTTAAATGTTTTTTGTAGCTTCATCTTTTTATAAGACTCCATTTAGCATCAATTTCTCATTAAATTAAAGCATATTTGTTCAATATGATAATTTTACTAGTGTTCCAAGCATTATCTTTGAGAAATTAAGACGAAGTTTAATGCTGTCTGTTCTAAAATGTACGTTTTTCATTTCACTGTCATATAGTTTGAATGTATGACTCAAGACGATAAAAAAAATCTTTATTAAAAGGATATCTGTGCTTTCTCTTCCTTGCAGCACTAACAGTTTTTTTGTTGCTGATTCCTACTTCCCTTTCCCCCCTGAGTCCCAGATCTGTCGTATTAAGCTCTTTATCAAATTTCCTTTCCTCTTTCCAAAGTCAAATTCCCTGCTGTCTTCCCAGGGCATCATTTGCAAAATTCTCAAGTCTTACAAGCTGTTTCCTTTAGCAAATAAGGGAGGAGAATTGCTCTTTATGATATTTTCAGGTTCCAAACAACTGCATGAATATACAACAGCCGATGGAGAGAGAAGAGCCAGTGGGAGAGAAAACTTACAGTTTCTCTCAGTTGCACGTCTCTCCACCTGATTTATTAATAACTTTGGCTAGTAAACCAGAATGGTTACTTAATCCATAGCTGTCATCATATCTTCATAGGTGGATACTTGCTTATGCATACTTTCATTATATTTAGCAATACCTCACAGGCTCATTACACTGATCCACTTAGCAAATACGAATATATGTGTATATGAAAATGTTACACATGGACATCATAAAAGTCAAACATTATACAACTACACTAACAAACTATATTTACAGTGTATCTCAGGCATAAACAAATGCAATTCCAGCATTCTTAACTCATAACGCAGATCAACCCACACTATATAACACTACATATAGTATTATGCATTATTGATTTCAGCAAAAGAGCAGCATCTCAAGTCCTGCCTAGAGTTTATTTTTAAAAATGTTCTGTCACTTTTTAATCACGGAGAAAAACCCACTTTATATCCTACAATCCTTTGACACTACAAACTGTGTTCATAGCATCTGTAATGCAACTAACGCCTGCTAGTTCAAAACTACATGAAGACAGACAATTTTACTTCTTGCATTCTGAAAAATTCTTGTTATATACTTGTTACTTTTAGCAATTACAGCTTGCAGTTTGAATTGTTAAAGTTTTCTTAGTATTACATCTGGTGATAGACTAGAACACATAGACCAAATGTATATACAGAGCTGCTGTGCTGCAGCAAGGTGAAGCTCGTGGAAGAAATATGATTATGTACTAGATCAGTTTGTAGAGCCAGAAAAACATACAGGCTTTCAGATACACAGTCCTTTCTTCATATCTTACCACAACTTTGTTTGGATTAGGACTAAGTTTCTGCAGCTACACCACCAAGTACATTCAAGCTTCAAACACTGCTAGAATGTCTGTATAACAAAGCTGCCTCTCAACCTGCTCACTGCTCTACAGCGACAGAAGAAACAGAACTAGATTACTGCTAAAGTTAAAGAAACCCCAGCCCAAAACACTCTTTCAAAGCAATGCTCTTTTAAACTTAGCTTATTGTGTTCTTTATGACATATTATTTTTTTCACCCTTGCATACTAACCTCATCAGGGCTGGAAGCCTGGTAAGTTCGATTTTCATCGCTGAAGTCCTGATCCACCTCTGCATATTCTGTTTCTCCAGACACCCCAGCTCGGGATTCATACACTGGGGTCACATTGTGGCACAGCGCAACGGCCTTCACAGCTTCGTGTATCCGACTGCTGACGCTCTTGCGGACCTTGGGTGCAGACAACTGAGGTTTCCTAGATGGTGTTGAACTTGTACCATTTCCACTATTCTGAGAATGCACCTTCAAGACCCAACAGAATGAACAGCAATCCGAAGTTCAATAATGGGAACAAAACATGAATACTAATATATATATATACACACAATTATTCCCTTTACAAAGGTTGATAAATGATAAGGAAAAAAGCGTTTAAGCCAACAACTAATTGGATGAGGTTCAAAATCATGAAAGTAAAATTGCAAGGGTGGTGTTTTGAGTGTAGTTGTTCTTTTGTATCTTTGTCACCTGTGTACCGTCAGAGGTTGGAAATTTCAATGCTATTAAATTGAAAAAGGTTTTATTTTAAATCTTCATCTAAATCTTTGTATTTTGAAGACCACCGCACTGGTATGGAAGAACAAAAGCAAGTATCACTGTAAAGTATAAATAATAGGAGTCATTAAAATGCAAATATTGCTGATTTAAGCTATAACCTCACAATTACTATATTATTTGTGAACTAATGCAGTTTCTATGCTTTTGCTGCAGGCTGAAATTTGCTTGTCCTCACAAGAATTCAATAATCTAATAAGACAATCATGCAAAATAATAGTTTGACACATATTTGAAGATCACATTAACTGTTGTATAATCACTAAACTGGTACTATTTTAAGTTATCCTTCAGAAATGCTCAAGCATGTAATTAATGAATTAATCTTTTAAGAAAATGTACTATATGTTTATAATGAGTTGAAAATAAGTGGATTTGTTGGGGTTTTTTTATTTGTTTGTTTTGGGTTTTATTGTGGGTGGGGTTTTGGTTCTTTTACATGTTTTTTTCTTTCTTTTTTAAAATCAGCACATTAAATGTAAAAGTGGTACTACCAAAGGCTCTTCTGTTCACTCCAGGGTAACTCAGAAAACCTCTTCAGAAACCACGCTCCTTTCCTCCTGACTGCAATCTGCTGAACCGTGAACATTCTGCCCATCAAATTACAGTGTTGTCTAATAAAGGGTTTAACTTTCTGCTCATCTGGCATTGCTTTTCAGCTTTAAACCTCTGCATCTGCATTCTGCTAACGCTGATGGCATTACAGCCGCAAATAAATTAAGCTGATTTACTCCTTCTGAATTATGTTATGTTTATTGATGCTTGTATAATTTAATTTCACACAAATTCCATTAAAGATTATGCCCTCTATCACAAAATGCTTCCAGTGGGGAAATATAATCAGGTTATAATAGATTTGTGTGTTACATTAAGATGACAATAGTCTAGTAGGTCCACTGTAATAATAAACCAGAACACAAACAAGGGATAAAATCAATGTCACACAAGAACCACTGCTTAGCTAACTGGCAGCCTCTGTTATCACAGATAAAATAAAAACCTCACCATCCTTTTTCAGATTGAAACAATTGTTTAATATTGGCCTGTTTTGTTACGAAGACTCCTCCATTTTTTCCGTTTTAAAGAGTTGCAACCAACACAGGCATAATTACAGCATTATTTAACATTAAGTAGTGTTATATAAAGCTGAAAAAAAGTTCCAAGACAGTTCTTTTCATTATCAACAAACAGCAAACCTAGATAAAAAAGGGAAAACTTTTACCATAATTGAGGAAAAAAAGCTTCTCTCACATTTCAAATATCCTACAGTTATCAAAAACTTAATTAACCATGGGTATCACCCATTACATTTTACAGCAAACTAGTAATAGCTTTAAGCAAGTAAGAATTCCAGGAACAATGCAATTGTTTTCAGATACCATATTTAATCTGCAAAATACAAAACCATTGTTAATGAACATGCCTCCTCTAGAAGACCAGTGCTTAGCCACCAAACTCACTCAAGACCTAGGTGTGCCAGATCAAGACTGCTAGTTAATATTATTTATTGCTGTGAATACCCAAACAATCAATTATAACAAAACTATGTGTGGGTGATTTTTATAAACACAGGTAGCAATTACTTTCAGTAACCCATTCTGAACAAAATTGGGACTGCTAATCTTTTACCTAAAGTGTACCATATCTCATTTCCATGGCATATTATAGTTCAGTTACTATTCATGGCTATATCTACCAAGAATTAAGCTGAAACAGATTTATCCAAGGAAAAGGAATTCAAGAAGTAGATTTATGCATCTGTTTACATAATAAAGAAACTAAAGTTGCAGTCAAAAAACTTAGAACATATACTGCATAATCACTGCTTTCCCTCCTGCCCCTCTTCCCAAAAGCTATATATTAGCTGAGTCCAGCATGGTGTCAAACAGTTGCTTTTTAATTTTTATTTTAAAGGAGCCATGGTGCAAAACATATTACAACTAAAGATTCAGATCAATTGTGGATCCTACAATTCTTTTACAAGAGAAAATGAGGACATAGACAAGGGGGTCCATCTACTACTTAACTGCGTCAGCCCATAATGTCTGTGTATTGAATTTAATTATGGAAAAGAACTTTTGTATGAAGTTTAATTATCATATTGTACGCAACATTACACCGGGGATGTTTAGGCTGGACATTAGGAAGAATTTCTTCACTGAAAGGATGGTCAGGGATTGGAACAGCTGCTCAGGGAGGTGGTGGAGTCGCCATCTCTGGAGGTGTTTAAAAGATGGGTGGATGAGTCCCTTAGGGACGCGGTTTGGTAGGGAGACAGGTACTGTTGGACTCGATGATCTCAGAGGTCTCTTCCAACATTATGATTCTGTGATTCTATGAAATATTAGCTAACCTATCATTTATTTCCTTTTCTTTTGTTTTAAAGAACAGAAATAAAACAATAAAGAATCCTTCCTAATTTCAGAGTGGAATCAGGTGCTTAGAAAGGTTTAAAGAAAGCACTCAACTAGTTTACATACATAGGAGATGGAATTATGTGAGCATCACTTGCATATTCCATCTTTACCTCAGAAGACAGACAGGGAGGCACAATCCTATTGTACACTTTCCAGTCCAAGCACTCTTGTATATCACAGGAATACTCTGCTCTTAAGCAATATGGAGTTTTCCATTTTCTGCACCTTCCCCCACAACCCACCTGTCCTGATTTATGCTGTGTGCAATCATATTAATTTTTTTAAAAAACACTTTTTAGACATGCCTTTATACATTTTATTTTGACAACTATTTTTTTTCTTTTTGGCTATACCAATTAATGCAGTTTTTCAATGTCTATATCTTCAAAGGTGTAATTACTGTTTGTCTTGTTCTGGACGCTTACTTGTAATTTGCAGTCTCAGTAATGAATAGCTTACTCTTAGATGATTTGGCAGCAGAAAGACTGCACTGCATACACAGGTTGAGAGATTTCTGCTAGTGGGGAATAGAAAAGTAAACTTTAAGAGGGTATTATAAGGAACTTCAGAATCAGGAGAGAATTACGTACTGTCTCATATTTTTCCCTTTCATCATATCTGTTAAGAGATGCCCACAAATGAAAGAACTTTCATAGTATCTCAAACTTCTAGACATAATCAGCAACAATGCTTCAATGCTGTAAAAACCCCCGCCAACTCAATAATAAAGGCAAAAAATTTATGAAATGAGGTACCTGTGAATAAGAGTTTATAATATGACTCTGAATTTCATCCATTGTGTCCATTCCATAGGACACAGTACCGAGGTGGAGACGCTTAAATATCATCTCATTCTGTGTAAGTGTTCCTGTAATAAAGAAGCAATATATCACAAAACAGCCAAAAACACCGAGAAGGCCCCCGTGAATTTTTCTTTTGGAAAGAAGGAAAGAATCCTAAGTTAGCATCAGTTTGGTTAAATGAATATTTGCGGAGAAAGATCCGGGTTAGTCATACTAAAACAAATCACTGATTCCAACTTCAAGCTCATTCTTCAACACAACTAAACACATAAGCTCAAAAAAAGACAAAAATCTTTCTCTTCATATGAGAGATAGAAAATGCAGTACCTGGATGGAACTGATTCTCAAAAGCAAATGCAAGAGTTTGCAGCACGTATCAGAAAATCTAAGGAAAAAAATCCCCCACCAACCCCCCCAAATTCATACAGATATCCTGCACTTCATGTATGAAGGCAAACATTTGGCAAACTGGTACATGCAATGTTATCTATAGTAAGACATTAAGATCCAACATCCTTCCAAATCTGACAGACTTTGCCTCCAACTGGAATAAGTCAGAATGAACAAAATCAGTGTTTTCAGAGCTCATGTCACATTTGTAAGAAACTACAGGGTGTCAGTCACAGGCTAACACTTTGCATCCACTTCTGCCAACTGGTCACATGCCCTGGTTTGGAAAAGCTGTAATTGAGGTGTGGGGGCTTCAGCCTTCCACGATGGGGCACATTAGGCAAAAAGAGGTCACTACTGCCTTGCTTCCCACGGTCAGCTCACAAAAGGTTACTTTGACAATGGCCCTTCCTAAAACTTTGTTTCTATGGTTACTCAGCTGAAGTGAAATTAATATAGTATAAAGCTATTCTTATATATAACCACACAGTTTGGGGTCCTTAAAATACATAAATATGATGATAAAAAAATAAATTTAACATAGTACCAAAAGTGATGTTCTTGAATTTTCTGCAATATTTTTAATATGGAGGATAAAATAATTATCTATAAATAAAAACTACAGAATAAAATATTTCATATTAGTTTTATTTATCTAGACTATTTTTATATTGTGTCTTTGTCCCAGTATGCCAAAATACACAGTAAGACACAGGAAGAGAGAAGCCTAAAAGTAAGACGTATGCGATAATTACTACGTGGAAAAAAAATCTGTTTGGATAGTTAGCATCCTGTTATACATCTAATAGGGCTAAAACCATTAGTGATCTTCAAAGATTCACTAGGGCTCCAAAAGTCTCATGCCCTTTTCGGTTACACTTGAGATTTCTACCACTCCTACTCCCTGGTCATATCTGTATAATGAAACTTCATCTCAACTGTAGTACCATCATACTGCACTATCAAACCACGTCTTCCTGTAGTACCAGCTCTAGATGATCATTCCAAATTTCCCCTCTATCATTAAAAATCACACTTCCTATTTACTTTTCCTTCCATGTTGTTGGTGATTTTTTTCTTCTATATTCATATTATTTGAATTTTAAAATACATTTATAATAAAGTTTATGTGAAATACATAAATTTTCCACAAAATTTGCCTAACATCATCAAAAATTCACACGAGAAGTAGAATATTCCCAAGGTTGGAAAACAGCTCAGAAAGACAAAGTCCCTGATCTCTAGAATTAGCAAGTCCCAAATTCTTGGTTACTTTTGTATAAAGGACAAGATTATTTTGTTCTTACAGTAACGACATAAAGCCATGAGGAATGACTTCTTATGCCTTTAGAAGCCGTTCTTTTACTGAGAGATTTTGTTAAATACGTTGATTAAATTATACACTTTAATTATCGACTAGAAAAATCCAATATCCAGTTTGCACATGAGAAACATGAAAGTTTCCACTAACAAACACAAGAGACTAAAATTGCCATTTCTCCCCTGAACCCCACTCCTCCCCCCAAAAAATACCGCATCAATTTGTTCAATAACGTTTATTACAAGAAATTTCCAAGCAAATCTGCATTGCCTTCCTTAACTTCCAGGAATGCCAATATTTCCACAATGCTCTTAACTTTGCCAAGTCTTTGAATTAAAATTAACACTCCCTGGGAGTTGTGAAACTAAATGCTACTCAAAACTAGAGACAGCAGGCAACTGTCAAATCTGCTTCCCACTAGTTCTGTAATTGTTGCTTAGGAAAACTGAGCAGGAAACAAAATTAGCCCCATGATTATTATATGGAAAGGTTATTTCCTCTGATACCATTAAATCAGTCCAATTCCAAATCATACTTTGTGAGGAAAAGGTAGATAGATGAAAAATTTGTGTGTTCTACCCCCACCCCCACCCCCCCACTCCTTCTCAGTAAGCAGAGAAGAAAAGTTGAGCATTAAAGTATGGATTTTTGTATCTTGCAAGAATCAGGAGCCAGGGAAGGAAGTTTAGGAAAAATGGGCAAGGAAAAATAATCAACTTGTAAAGACATGGAAATTAACATTCCAAGAGTCCTGATGCAATACTTGCATCTTACACATTACTTACACAATCCTTTTTACCTAGTACAGGTCTATGACATAAGAAAGGAGGCTGCAAAAACACTGGTATATGCTAAGTAAAATGGTAATCCAAAAAAAGGGAAAGAAAAGGAAAGAAAACAAACAATTACAGTTTGCTCATGCTTCTTAAAACTAGTGTAAGGCTTTCCACAACAGCCAGAATAAACCTGATGTGTTATTAGATAAACATAGGTAGCTGCACTTGTGAAAGTATTCCAAAAATTTCTGCAAAAACCAATACAAACCCCACCTTTTCCAGTCATCTATGTGGAAGTTAAGTTTAAACGTATGCAAATTAAGAATTTACTTCTAAATTCTTCTAATGAATGAAACACCAAAATGCAACAAACATTCCCCCCTACTTGTTCCAAATATTACATGATGCCAATCAGTCATGTTGTAACTTTAGCAGCAGTTCTGTCTTGAATTTTAGTCTATTACTTGAAGACCAATACACCTTGGCAAAACACCACATCTTTTACTTTATGTCCCAAAATGCAGGCCTTTCAAATATCTAAAGATAGATTTTGCAGCATAGCCCACTTCAGAAATGAAAACCAACTCCAAACTAAGCTCTCTGGACTTCTCAGGGTGATAAGTACTAAATAACAGTGCAAGAGCTTTCTATTTTGAATAATGCTTTTTCAAGTTCTACTTTTCGATTCCATGCTTTCAGGACACTGCTAATACAAACAGCTACTAGACAAAAAAAAAGCTTATTTTAGAAGAGCTTCTAGGAATTATGCTAGTCAATATATCATCTACTACTACTATTGCACATATTTAAACTTTACTCTTGAATGCAGGTACCACACAAAGAAAATATCCTGACAAAAAAACTTAGTCTATAATTGTTGAAGAAAAATTTAGCATGTTCTTTAATGAAGCTAAGAGTGGGGTTTTTTTTCTTTCCCCTCCAATTGTATCATTAAACACAGAGTAAAGCAGGCAAAGAGGAAATTAATTTCTCAGGAAAAAGTCCTGAAGGCATCATTCCCTGGGTGGCAACAGATGTGATTCACAACAGAGCAGTAGAGGTTTTTTGATTTTGTTTTTGAGAAGCAGATGCAGATCTTTCTGATCATATATTACTACATGATAATTTGAACCAATACCAACAATCTAAAAGGCCAAACCAAACAAAGCAAGAAAATATGTACAACGGAAGAATTAACATCGTGAGAAACTGAGAGGGTAACTCATAACTTTGAGCTATTTGCTGAAATGGATAAAAAGTCAGTACAAATGTAAACATTTTAACGGAAACTTTTAGACAGTTTGGGACCAACATCCTTAATAATTAGACCGTTGGCAACAATCTGGAAGTGCAAATTCTTTCTATGAACCCAGGAAAAAAAATAATCTAGTATAGAATGTAAAAAAAAAACAAGCAAAAAAACCTGATGGTAAACACAGTATAGAATCTGCCTGCTTACTCAGCTGCTTCTCTTACTAACAGACCATAAACACCATAACTACCACAAAACCTCAAACCAAACAAACCCCAGGACAACTCATTAAGAACACGGCTAAAGACAAAGTAAGCTATGTTTATTCTTTCCTGGACAGAAGGTAACAGTAGAGGTAGCAGTTAACACAATTCTGAAGAGCAGTAGCTGTTTCCTCCATGCCTTCTGCCTCCCACAAGCATTACAACATTTAAGAGCAACATCTATGTTCACTGGTAACACCATGTATTTTCAGTCAATGGGAAAAGAACAGAAGCCACAAAATACAGATTCCTTTTACTGATCTACTTTGAATACATGTCTGGAAGCTTCCTATAGGATCTCTTAATCAAAACTTTTCATTCCTAGTCTGCTTTACTCACCCTGCAACCTTAGTGGTACTAAAAATCATAGTGGTAGAGGAAGTGTAAGATATATTTTCACACTATTGCCCTCTCAAAGTGAAGAGATTTTATTCCATCAGCATTTTTTTAATTACTCTTTCTCTGTGGTGGCTTATGTTGAACAGATAAAGGTTCAATTAAAGTATACCTTAAAAGATTAATTTTCAGAAACAATTACTGAAATTCACTGATCTAATAGAACATTACATTACACACATTTAATGAAAAACCCCACATACACCAACCTCTAACACAAGGCTTCCCCAGAAAAAATCACAAACCTCATTGCTCTATGCATCTGTTCAACTATTATATCTGTTAAGTATCTCATTTGGTTCAAACACCCGCTAAAACGTTAATTACAGAACTCAAATACAAGTGTATGCATTAGTAAATAACTATACTTGGAAGACTGCACACATTGTTTTAGCTGAATAGTCTTGTAGTTGTCATGAACAGCGGAAGTTTTGCCATCCAGCATCCTAAGCAACAAAAATGTTCAATAAATATTGCCAAATATCTTTATTTTTCATTCATGATTAGAATAATTTTGTATCCTGGAGATGATATCATTCCTAGTGGCCCTTGGAAAATGCTGGAAACCACTCCTCCCTGGTAAATGCCCCCCACCCCCAACAATAACGGATGACACCTTTCTGTCAAACTTACACGTGATTCCAGTTCAAACAACGTGGCATTTGGGGTAAAGGATGCTATAATTAAAATGTGAGCCCTGAAAAACCTGTTGCTTTAGTGGGTGTTTTTAGTAATGGCTTTGTTCTACATAAAGATAAAAACTCCCTAACAAAGGAATTAATGTATTGCTTTAATAGGCTGCACTCTGAGTTAAGTTTTAAAATTTATGAGTTCTCTGCAGCATTGTTCTTTAAACAATGGCATTGTCAAATGCAACCAGTGAGAAGATTAAAGTTCTCCCAGCAGATTAAGTACAAATTATCTGTCCTCCTGTTTCAGCATCATTTGTTCATTTATCACATAACGTCTAGTATTTCTGGTCAGTGTCAATATGCTCTGCATCCTTGCAGTTAACAGATGTCTTCTCTTGTCGAATGAATTACTTTATGTTTCACGCACTGGTGGCCGCAGATGTGTCACTATAGCAACATCATTAATTTCAGATCTTACCGGAAACATGCACTCC
Organism: Neomorphus geoffroyi; assembly: GCA_033558235.1. NCBI lineage: Eukaryota > Metazoa > Chordata > Aves > Cuculiformes > Neomorphidae > Neomorphus > Neomorphus geoffroyi. The sequence continues at coordinate 1,029,589 of JAUMJM010000028.1, forward strand.
AATCAAACCTAATTATACCACATTGCTTTCTTGTCCCACAATAAGGAAACTATAATGCAATTATTGGGATACTTCATTTTCTATTCTACTGTGGCAAATGAGAGCGCCACTGTGATGGACGCTTCTTGTCAAAAACCTTATTGATGAAGCACAAACCCAATTTACAATCATACAAAGGACTACCTTGCAATTATGTTAGTAATGCTATGCTCCTTAGCCTCAACAACTAATTCTCAATCATTTCCAGTGAAGCTTGGACCACAATACAAGATTTTTGCAGACGGTTCTCTGGATTCCCTTTTGTTTTCAGTATTGAGAAAAACTTCACGTGTTTACATTTAACTAGACCAGCCTTTTGGTCCTGCTTCTTAGTGGTACCCACAGCTACAAAACTGGCTCTCTTTCTCCTCTGAAAGCCAAGCCTTAAGTGGGCAGAAGAATAGAATCAACAACTGGTTTATAAGAGTAGAACTGAAAATTCAAATGAGAAAACACAGAAGCAAGCTTGCAGGAACAGTGTATAATCATGCAACGGCGATCATGGATTGACTGTACAGATTCTGTTCATGACCTAACAGTAGGTTTCACATCCATGTTAAAATGCAGAATGAGTCCAAATGTATTCAGGGATGGAAACTGGAAGCAGCTACCAATATACCCAAGTAAAAGGTACACTGGTTACACCTCTGTCCAGAATTAAAACCAGTTTAAAATTTGCAGGGCATTTAAGACTAACAAAATAGAGCAGCGTTTCCCAGCACGATATGAAGAGCGTCATCTGCAAGGCCAGGTTCAGTGTTCTGAAGCTGCTGAGGTCTGCTGGACTCCAGGCTTATCTTCACTTTCAGCTAGCACTAGGATGAAAGTGCACAGCGTGAGATTGCTGACTGTTAGTCCAAAGCATTTTGGAACTACTGTCCTAGAATACTGCTTTCACTTTCATTTTTGCATCACTAACAGATTCTGACCTTCCTCCAGAACTCGGTAGGCTTCAGTGCTCTGAAAACCTTTAAGGCTGAATACTAGTGAACTTAAAAACTGCATTAAACACATTTGCTGGTAAAAGGCTTTTAACATTTCTCTGTTAAGCCAGAATGGCCAGAATATAAGTACTGCTTCTTAAAATTAAACAGAACTATTGTGATTGCAAGTCGCATAATATGGGTTAAGGAAAAAAAACCAAAAACCAGTTAGAAGCAAAACAGGGTTGTTTCCCTTCTTACATACAAGTCAATTAGATGTATCCTTTAAAAGCTTTATAAACGTAACACAGTATTTTTGCTTTGAAAAACCCAGTATCACTAAATTTATGTTGCCTTTTTTTTTTCTTAAGAAGGAAAACTTTCGTTTAATCGCTGTTGTATTAGGATAAGTGTATTGGTTGTCTTTCTAGAAACAGAACTGCAGCAGGGTTTTTTTAAATTCTTTTTTCTTTCTCAATGACTTTGTTACTTCTCAAAAACAGTAGTAGGAGTGAGAATATAATTCCTACATTGTAGAGCTGGCTGAATGAACTGTTAGCATTTTCTTTAGCAAGCCTCTTAAAATTTTCACTGCAGCCTAACTGTAGAGTAGAATACCTCAACACTTGAATCACATCTCCCGTTTAGTACGGTAACTGGATTCTCTATCAGAAAACTTTAATAAGTATACATTGGTTTTGCGTACAAAGTAGTGCTTTGGGCAACTGAACTCTACTGCATTGTTTTGAAAATTCATTATAGTTGAATATACATCTGCTTTTCCAAACATATGCTATAAATTACATATTTCAAGTGTTTGATGAGACAGCACTCTTAAAGTTACATAAATTATCATGATGAAGGGTGCAATTAAAACCAATAAGCAGTTTCAAATAGCATATAGATCATTAGCTAACAGAAATAAAATTTGTTAAAAGAACTGTTCACTTGCTTTGAAGAATTACCACACTACAATTAGCAACAGACTTTTCTACATGCTAAGAAAGGAGGTGGCAGTTGTCTCTTAACAAAACAGGAGAACAGCACTCCTAAGTGTTTAGGGTAACATATATATCTACAGAAAAAACTGAAATTGTGTTTTGAAAATGTGACAATATATTAAATTTACATTTCATTTTGAAATATGCAGTAATGGAAGTGTTCAGTATGGGAGGGAACGTGGGACTATTTCAAGCAGAAAGAGATGTAAACTGTGTACTACGCTTTCTGAGCAGTACAACAGAGTCCAACCCATGCCCCCTCAAACGCTTTCTCACTATTTTGAATTATATGATATTTAATAACATTAAAACACACCTTTCTCAGTTCAAAAGTTCAGCTTCTTAAAAAAAAAGTATGTCTACCAGAACCAATTTATTCAATCTCAGAAAGAACCAAGAAACGAGAAGAAATACTGTATTTACTTCAGGATGTAATTTGATATTTATTATGATATTTTCCAAAATAAACTTTAAGATTCCTTAAATACATCTAGAACTGAGAGAATGGTAAGACTGGAACAAGTTTCAGTCGTGACAGCAGACAGCAGCCTAACACACGCTATTACTTCTTCACACACTTACCTACTTTCTGATTCTGGTAAGTGTTGGGTTCCCCAGTATACCAAGTCAGGTATATTAACAGGGTATGAAGATGGAAGCATACAGCAGCTCCAGAACTCAGCTTTGTAACACGAAGAGCAACTAACTTCAATGGGCATAACAGATATCATTTTGGATTTTATGAATTGTTTTGTAAATAACTTGCTTTCTAGAAGGCCATTCTTAAATGTTACTATCATACAATGTTGCAGTAGAAATGAGGTGCAGAATAAAACAGCATCCTGAGTGCTAATCCAGAGTTTTTTCCGAGTAAGACATACGGAACTCCTACTAATGCTGTCCAGTGTTCTGTTACTATCGCAGGAGTGTTGCCACTGGAATAAGTCTGATTAAACCAAATACCGACTTTCACATGTAAGGATCAGCCTACCTGAGCCTATTGGTACCGATACAAAGTCCTCAAGCACATGCTTAAACTTTTATCGAATAACAAAATTCGATAAATCTACTCTTACATTAACATATTGAAAAAAGTTTATAAATTTCATAAAAGACATCATATTTCAGAATTGTAACCCGATATACCTGTTTTATCCGTTAGTAAATAAACTAATCGTCCCAACTCTTCTGGTATGGTGCTAGTTCGAACAACTGTTCCAGGAATATTCTCATCTTTCATAATCATCCACCCATAGGCTGCCTTACCCATGTCCAAGTTCACACGTAAACTGCAAAGGAAATGTATATCATAATCAGTGTGAATACTAGGCAAAGTGAAAGTTCTAATAATCAAAATAAAATCAGAAGCATTTTAGGATACCTGAAAAAAACCCTCCAAAATGAAACAACTTAAAATTATATGCACCAAAAATTTGGGAACAATGCTTTTGTTGTGTTTTTGTAGAGATATATCACCTGAGAAATTCAGGCTCCACTTCGGACTTTTAGAAGCTACTGCAATACATACAAACACAATGAGACAGATTGCAACACTTTGTGGAGATTCTTGACGTAATTATGTTACTACACTTATACAGATGTGAATGTTATACACACTTCATGAACAAGACAGGATTGCTATTGGAGTCACAGGTATTATCTGTTGAAAATATGATGTGAAAGTATTTTACTTCTTTATGATGTAAAAGTACAAATATTTTCATACCTCTTCAAAAAACTGCTTTATCTTTAGGGAAGTACAACTGTATTTGTCAACTTCTCTTTCCCACCACAACCAATCAATAATGTTGCTGTCCTTCCCAAAAAGCTCTCTACTGCAAAAAGAGAATTGTGCCCTAGTAGTGAAATGCAGCCTGATGAGACAGTATGTGGGCTGGAGTTGCTACTGCTAGCACCAATATGGAAACTTTGTGTAGCTCTATGCTATAAACTGTAATACGCAGCAAGGTTTATTGATTATACATAAGTACAAAATTAAAAGTATTTTTTCCAGTTTACTCAGTGTCTGCATATTTATTTGTGAACATTTCCATGTTTATGTAGTACAAGAATTAATTGCCCTTGCACCTTGTATTCCCATGTTATAATAAAAAAAGTCTTCACTCATGCTGGTCAGAGATGATTTTAATCACATTGCTCTTCCCAAAAATTAAATGCTCCAACTCAAAACTCTATGCCAACTTGTTCTAAAACTTTAAAATGCCACTTTTCTTTAGCTATTCACCACATTCCTGCTACCACATCAGAGGAACAGTGACTAAGGAATTCATCTCTCTTGACTCTGCTCTAACAGAAATACTGAAAAAACCCAGCTAGGACAGTGGCTGTGAACTGTTTGTAGCTAATTCGCCCAGGGCACAGGACTCAAGATTCCCAAGTTTAGTAACAGGTTTATAGTAACATGACTTTTAAATCTGTTCAAAGGTAAACATGAATGACAAAATACTACTAATGCACTTCAGACCTTTTTGAACAGTCCTGAAGTGCTGCTTTACAGCATAACCAAAACAGCAGCCACAGTTTTCAGCTGTCCTCTTGCAATCACAGCAACAGATTGACTGTGAATAACCTGAGGTAACAGTGGAGGGAAGAGTGAGACACTGACTGCAGTACCCCATAAAGACCAAACGCATTTAACCAGAATTGTCAGAACATTTCAAATTTCAACACACACTGAAAAAAAAATCCCTTATTCCACATCCCCTCCTTCCTGAACTTGAACAGCAGAAGATAACACATTTCAGCACAAAAAGAAACAAGCCTTTTTGACACAAAATTCTTGACCATTCAACATTTTTTTATTCTTTAACTAGCTCTTATTTTCCCATTAAAATAATCAGCAGCAGGAAGTCTTCCTTCTACCTGGTGATATACTCCAATTACTTCTGCAGTATCATACCTAACTTCAGCTGTCTTCAGACAGGGAAATTTATGAAAATAAAAATAGGACAGACAACAGAAGGAAGACTCTATCAGACTTTTTATTGAAAACGCTACAGTATAACAAGGTCAAAAATACTGTAAGTCACTTGTGGCTCACTGGTCAACTACAGTTTTATCCTGTCTTAATCAATCCAGAGCCAGTACTGAGTGACCAGCACTTGCAAGTCTGTTAACTGCAGAGTTAGAGAGAATATAAGAACCAACATAACACATTTCACACTGAGAGATGTATTAGTCAACAGAAGCAACAGCAAGAGATTTGCTCCATGTAGAGATGAGAACATGCCAGTTAGCCAACTGAAATACAAAGGGATGCTGTCCAGCTTGAGAAGAGAAACATGACTACACTTACTATTTAAGAATATCTAGATATTTGCTCTAGCCAAGAATAAGCAGAGTAAGTGACCTACAAAGTCATCCAGATAGGAATAAATAACAGTAAGATTAGATCATAAAAGTCTCTCAAAGCTGAAGTGCAGTTCATATCCTCACTTGCATCTTTTATAAGCACGTGTGTTGCCTGATATTCTAAACACTCTCTATATGCATTTAATTATAGTCTCAATTGTAATTTAAAGGTAAGAAAAAACCAGACAGTTTCTCTTGCTGAATGGTGAGAGGAGATCTGAATTTCAAAGCATCAAGGCATTTAGGAATTACCCTAGCTCTCCAGCATGCACTGCGAAGTTGAACTTCACGCTGATGGACGTAACAGAAAACTGGCACCACTGGCCTTCAGAGAAATAACGTCTCCCCAATGGCTAGCACAGTGCAAGAAAGCCTTCCTACCCATAAGGAGATACTGGGTACATGGCTGAATTGTTAAGAGGAATAAAGAATTAAACAGGAATAAAATAAAATAAACAAAAAGTGAAGCCTATAGACGCAAAGTTCAAGCATTTTTACACAATATAACAAGGAAATACTAAATTGCTCAACATCAAGCTACTTTCAGGACCTGACAATATTATCTGTCATTTCTCATAAATCCTTCGAGGACTTTAAGAAACCTTGTTACATAATCGAAAACATTTTACATTCACCAGTTTTTAAATCTTTCTCAATTTCTTCCCATTTAAAAGACTCCATACATATCAATTATTAATGAAAATGCACAGAACAGCATCGTATGTAACATTAGCGCTGTTGCATCAGTAACACAAATTTTTAGCCAAACAATTACCATGATGTAGTCATTAGACACAGTATATTAACATAGGTCTTTGAAGACTATTGCAGAGAATAGGCAGATTTAGTGAACATAAGAGTGTGAAGTTTCTTGTCTCTCAACCTCAGCCCTAGTTACTATAGAGCAGGCAAACCTAAGGAAACTTTTATCCAGCTTGGGGATTTATTCCACCAAAAGCCAGGGTGGCATTTCTCTGCAACTCAGCTCTAGAATAAGTCAATAACACAAGATTTCAGAATCCACACTGCTTTTTACTCCAGCTTAAAACCAGATACTTTTGCTTTTATTCTCTCAGAAACATCAGTAGCATTTTAAGCTGAACAAATTCATATTTACAGGACTTCTAAATTTCATTTTTTCCCAAATGGTAATGACAGTAAGACCCCTTGTAAAGACTTGATTTTGGTTTTAGTCAAAATGGACAAATCTGCCAATAAGCAAAGACCTTCACTAAGAAAGTTTCAGACAAATAAATTTAGAAACTCCAGAAACATTCTGCCTTTTGTGACTCAGGGAAAAACAATCAAGACCTAATGAAGTCAGCAAAGACAATTTTGTTAACAATGATTTCATGCCTAATAAAATTTAAGTATGAATTTGAATCAAAATCGTATGACAGTTTTGTTCGACCTTTAGCAGGCAAGAAGAACTTCCTGAGCAGTTCTGTATATAAGAAGAAGTTTTGTAGCAAAATAAAGCCCTGTTACAACTTCAATACAGTTAGAATACTCATAACGGTATCCAATTTTCAAAATAAATGAGTTAATTTAAATGCAGTCTTTATTTTTAGGACCTCTTTCTAAGTAAAATACTGAGGATTGTATTTGGGTCACGTTAGTATCCAATACTGTATACAATCCCCTCTGGCTATATGCCCTAGCCTTCCCATATCCCTACCTGCTCGAAACAGCCACAAACTATAAGCAGATATACACGTAATTTACAATGTGGAAAACGATATGGAATAATTTAAAAATTATTTGCCAATAATTTAAAAATTATTTACCAAACAAGCAAAAGTGTTTTAACTTCAACATGCCTGTAAAATTAGTTCTTCAGGGAAGATGATTTTCTAACTAACTGACACTAAACAAACAAAAACAGAACAAAACACAAGTAACTTCTTTTAAACGTGATATTTTATCAAGATCTAAATAAATAAAAACCAACCCATAGCTCATCCCTTTTATTTCCCCTAGTTCCCCTTCTGCCATCTTTTATTTGGAGAGGAGATTTGAATACAGTATTTCTTTTTTTCTTAGCCCACTGTATACATTTTTATTTAGTTTTTCCTGCTGTCTGATACTTGCAAGAAAAGCCTCAGATCTGTGGTCTTCTTTGCTTCATAACTGGTCTCACTAGCTCTCTCGGCCTAATCTTTCTAAAATTTGTCTATTAAGTAAGCATATAATAGGAAATGAAAGAAGCTACACACAGCCCTTTAGATAAAACCCAGGCAACAAATGTAACTTTAAATGGGAACTTAATCCCACACTTTTGTACCTAAATATGTGTGTCAAAAAAATGCCCATCAACCCTGTATTGCTATAGTGACTGTGGCATGTAGTTTTTCAAGGGCTACATGCGACCTAGGTACAGATAATCAGATGTTGTAGCATAGGTAGAACTTAAAACCTCAGGAGGAAGTCTGGGGAATAATTAATGAGAAAATTAATCTATGAATTTCTTATAGACTGAAAACACAGTGGAGAGCAAAATATAAATAGAACGCATGACAAACAAGCACCTTGGCACAAGAGACGTAGCATATGCAGCTCAGAATAACAAAAATTACTTCCTATTAAAAATGTTCCTTTGTTATTTTCACATTTATCAGGTCAGATGCCTTCTTTCTTTAAGCCTCTTATGTAATCACAATAATTTTGACATTAGATGTCTAATAGAAATAATTTTTAAAGCAAAAAACATTTAGTGCATTCCAGACAAATTTAGTATTATCTACTGTAATACTCTTAGATTAAAACCAGAAAACAAACTAGGAGCAAACAGACAAAGTTGCAAGGTTAGAAAGGAAAAAAATCTATCGCAATAGATCAGTTAAAAAAATATTCTTTTTTTTTTTTTAAAACTGATAGTGCTTCTGCTGGGTGCCATGAGTGTCAGGCATTCTAAGAAAAGCACAAAGCTAGCTCAGGCTAGCATACAGCCCAGTAAGGACTGGGCACAGTAAGACGAACTCTTAGCATGAGACACGCACACCATTGCTCCTGTTGCATGAAGAATTTAAAATTAGTTTGTAAAACATCAAGGAGCTTCATATAATATTTTTTAGTTTCTATATAGTTTGCACTATATATTGTGGTATGATATAGAAGCCTAATAAAACACATTTATAAAGGATCACCTAAACTACTTTATGAGTGGATTTTTACCTCTTCCACACTGAAAGCTTTGCATTGTATATCTAATAAATATCCTGTCTCTATATATGAGACTACAGAACTGATACTCTCTCATCTATCCATTACACAGATTAGAGCTTCAACATGGACAGCCCAACCTACAACATGACTGAAAGCAGCTGCTGGCTGCTGTTAGATAGACACTACAATCCTGCACAGGTGGGAGTTCCCTGGATGTCAGGAACACACAGAAGCATGCTGAATATAAACTCCTTTTAAATATTTGTATCATCTGGTATTTGATTGGATATTAATGAATTTCAGATGTAAGACTTCCTAGCAGTGTTGTTCTCACTGCCTGCTGAAAACAGACTTGACATAACTTGAAGGACTTTCTTTAAATGTTCCTTATGACCCAGAGAAAAAGCAGCTGGGAGCCAGGCAGTGTCCTAAAACTTTACTACTTCAGTGCAAGTCCTTCCAGACATTTGGGTCAGCAGAACGGTTCAGTACTCAAGTGTCTGAAGGAAACGACAAAAGACAGCTTCTTTGTACACCAATATAAAGCCTAGCCAATAAACATTTTTACCAGATCCTCAGTCAATACCTTATAATTTTATGGTAAATCCTCTACAGAACTTAACAGCTAAGTGGAAGCACATACAACAGCTACAGGATTAATTTGTCTTTATACACAAGGCAGGAATTTCAGCAAATACATCTTGGTTAAGCCTAAATTATCTTGGAAAAACTTTCCTGGATATGTTTTTTTGGGGAGGGCGGGAAAAAACAAATAAACAAGATTACTCATGTCAAAGCACAATTCACTTTTTCTTTCAAGGTGTTGAAGAAGACTGGACAATGAACTAATAAAGTCCCACCACCTGGTGGTGGTGGGGATCCAGGTTGGTTGGTGTGGTACCATCTCCAAGGCTAGCCATTTCTTTCGTCTTGGCTGCCAATTCTGAGTTGATTACCATGGCAGCTCAAGTGAGCTGATGAAGACAGGCTAAACTAAATGCCACGGGAAAGGACAGAATTGCTCTGTGACAAGGCTCTCTAACAGACCGATCATCTCTCCTGCACCCATAAACATACTGGGATTTTCAGCTCAATAGTTGAGAGTGGGTATCTCACATCCCACACTGATTGAAGTCTCTCCTGTTCTCTTGTACTGAAAAATACAAATATTGATAGCTGCTTCTCTGACAGCTTTTTTTAAATAAAATTAAAACTAAACCAACTGACTAAGTTGGTAGCTACAAAAACTGAAGAAAAAACTCCTCAAGATTTATACAATTTGTATTGGAATTTTAAATGTGTATGGTAATTGTCTTCAGTTCCACATGAAGGGAAATCAAACTCTCCTGATAAAAATGTAAGCCTGATTTAAAAAAATATACAAAATTAAAAAGAATATATCTATAAACTACAGTGACAGAATTTAACTGAGTAACCAGGTAAACAATAGCATAACGATGACAAAGCTTTTCCACACCTTTCCCTACCTGAGGTGCTGACTTTTCATTAGTGTGACTGTTTTTGTCTTCTGCCCTTTGTCATTGAGAAAACAGACAATCCAAAAAAGTACAAGTTGTTCAATAAAAGGACTTTCCTACTTTAAAAAAAAAGGGGGGGGAACATAACAAGGCTAAGAACTTCCACGTCGATATCACAAAGAGCAGGCAGCACGGACATATCTGAGAACACATGCTCCCCACAGACTGCTGTGTGGTAACTGTACATCGTGATGTAGTCAGACAAGGTATTGTAAGCTATTCAATCAATGATTTTATTTAAAACAAGTAATGAAATCGTCGCAGTGACACTGCAGGAACCCATGGATAGGCACAAACTGGCTAGAGCCAACTAGAAAAAAAACCCTAAGAATACTGAGGAACATGTGAAAACTCAGAGAATGGGTGAGCATAATCCTACAGAAATTTCTTTAGTTTTGGACAGTCTGTCAAGGACTTGCTTTCTTTCCTTCTCCCCTAATAAATGTTAAGACACTCAAATACATTAACTTTGTAGGGAGGCAGATTTCCTATGGAGGCCCCCGAGTTATGCTTCCTCCATAGGGGGAAAAGAAATGTCAACCACAGAAGACTAATTAAGGTCCAAACGTTTCTAGGGGTGTGGAGCTGTTAAAAACATTTTGTGTATAATGATTCTAACTTATAACCTATTAAGAGCTGGCCTAAGATTTCAGTATTTGCTTACTACTACTTTTTCCCCATTTTTCTTGGTTCCTGTGTTCTATGTTGTGGGCTGGGCTCTTTTGGGGGTGTGTGTGGGGGCAGGTGTCAGTTTTGGAGGTATTTTTTCTTTGTGTTGGATTTTTTTTAACAGTTACTTTTTATTTATATTTATAAACCTTTACAGGCCCCACAGTAATACCCTTCACACTGTGAAGAAACATTTATCCAGAGGACTATTTAGGACGCAGTTGAATCACTAGCTGCTCCCTGTAGCAAAAAAAAAGTTCCTCTTCCTGTTAATTACAGGATAGGCTGCACAGAGATTCATTAAACTCTGCTGACAGTTAGTCTCCTCCTCCTGATGATCTTCATCAAACATCTCTGGCCTTGGAAAATTATTTTTATTGCATAACTGGAATTTCCCCTGCCCTGCAAACCAAAAGCCAAACACAACTGAAGAAAATCTCCATATTTAGAAGCTTCCCCAATTCTTTAAAACCATTAATCAAAACACTTCATGTGTGCATAAATTCAGATATGCTTCGCCTCTACCAGTCAAGCCTACTCTTCCATGTTCATTTTCTTTACTTGTGAAAAGCTCAATATTTTTCCTATAGAGCTACTTCAAAAATGAGTGGTTCAGAATCACTTGTCTTGTCGTCTTCGTCTCCAAGAGCTTACACTCCAAATGCAACCTAAGGAGCAAGTGATTTCCCTGCTTAACATCCAGAAAAGAGGAATAGAAGCCTAGTTATATTGGAACACTGGCATGACTAAGAGTCGTTTATTTTGCGGACAGTGTGGGAAGCAACCCTGTACTTGGTATAGAAATAGATAAACCTCTAGAGAGAAAAGCATTATCTGACAGACTCCTGTCTAATCTTCCATAGAATAACTATAAGGTCCATCTCAGAATTAAAACATAAGGTCCATCTCAGAACTAAACCAATCACATTCTATGAAACTTCCACTTTGTGTAATATCTCCCATGAGCAATTGAAAAATGGGATTAGTTGTTTACCAGAAATTATTTTTGGAAATGAATTATTCCACAAGCTCACAAAATAACTCTTTAGTTGAAAATGGGCTGGTCAATAAACATGTTTTTCAATGGCATATGTTGAACTGTAAAGATAGAGTTAAATTTACTTATACCACCTATATGCTCTCAACCCTCTTGCATTCAGTAACAAAGATACACCTGTCCTTTAACAATTTTAGTTTGTTTGAGCTTAGAATATTTATTATGGAAGAACACAGTGACCAACAAATGATCCTTTATACTCTTAGGTAATTTTTCATTTCCCCTACATGTCTTTGATGATTAAGTGCCTCTTTCAGCAATATGGACTTTACTTACCACTCAAATACAACACTTTTTGCCTCTTCACATGGATAAGCTTCTTAATACTCAATGAATTTGTGTATGGGGAGAATGATGGCACAACCTGAACAGCAGCATCATATGAGCAGTAAGGGAGTTATGAAAATGACAGTGTTTAGAAAGATGTCACAAAATTGAAACATGTGTGTAAATAATAAACAAGAGCCAGTTGAGGAAGCAGAAGCTCTAAGATAACCAGTTTCTACAATGAGAGTTCCTTAACGCCTCAGCAGATTTGCTAGAACCTTCTCCATCAGCTGCTCTTGCAAAACCAAAGTAGTATAAAAGTACACATCCCTTAAGTTATAAAACCTTAGGGCAGATATTTGCTAGTTTCAAACTGGTCAAATATGATACAGTTCCCTTCACGGAGACATGTACTTCAAAAACTTGAACAGAGACACACATGTCACGCAAGCTTAGATTAAAATAGCTAATGAAATCCTCCTGGTTTGTGATTGTGGTTTTTCTCTTATACTATATGGATTTAAATATTGTGTGCAAACCTGAGGGGACAAGTCTTAAAATTCTGTATGATTTAGTCCCTGCTAACTCTGTGACTACCCACTAGGATTAGTGAGTTTCGTATCTTAAACTGAAGAGTTACAGAAAGCATCTAAAATTAACAATCACCTTAATCTAAACACTGGGTATTTTAAGAGGAGAGAGCATTTCCATTTTGTAAAGGCAATACCCATTCAAGGAAAAAAATTCATTTCAGAGTCAGTGTTCTCACTTTTGTGCCTGCAGAAGACTTGATTACACACATGGATATTATTTCCTGTTCCAGTTTATCTGCAATTTGAATATACAGTACTCATGCCTAATGAATTAATTCAGGGCAAGGCTCTACTTGGTTACACATGTTAAAAGTCCTCTCATTGTAAAAGCGCACCTACATTATTCAGCCATTCAATTTAAATTAATCATTGTTGTAGTAAAAAGTCTTTTTTTTAACCAGAGAAATGGAACATTTTAAGTATTTATACATTAAAAATAAAATCCCCAAATATACCTAATAGTTCATTGAAATACATGTTTTGTAAAACCACGTTCTCAAATAACCAAGATTGTATCCCTATTAATACATTTATGCTCGTAAAGGATTAGATATCCTGATTACTCCTGCAAGATGAACATTATACAAAAAAACCCAACAGTATTGTTTTCTGTACAGTGATCCTTCAAGAATCAGCAGATTTGTTGGCACCTTCTCCTTCAGCTTCCTGATAAGATCAATTTCCTTCACAATGAGAAGCAAGTATAAATTTCAAGAAAGCCACATTCAGTGAAATTAGACATCTGTGTTTTTCTTTCATTCTTATACATACCTGATCGGGATGATATAGGAAAACAGGAGGAGGAACCGGAAAAGGTTGCGATACCATGGGCCTACAAATCCTTGCAAAGTTACCATAACAACTGACAGTGCAACTAAAGCCAAAAACAGGGCTTTGGTCAGTTGATTCAACTCCAGGTCCAGCAAGCCGACCTAGAGGAAGAAGTAAAAATCAAGTTAGTCATGACTGTTTCTTAAATTGACACTTTAGAGGTGCAAACAATTAGCTATCACTGGTTTTTTTCCTACCTATTAAAAATCCATGCACTTGTAGCAACTGCATTATGGTAACTGAATTGATTATTGTTCCTGTGCTGCATGCAATAGATATTCCCTGGTTACACGACAACAATTCCCAGAACCCATGTGAACCATCCCAGCCAGGCCTTTTTTCAGTGCCTTTATGTCTGATATATTCTTCCCCCATCCCCTGATCCAGGACTGCAATAGAGGAGGGCAAGGAGAAAATACAATTAAAGAGGAACAAATGAGTAGGAACAATTTTCTTTCATCATGCATGCAACAAAAATACTAGCACTGCATATTTTATTTGCAGGGTGGCTATTGCTCATTTATTGCTAGAAGATCAAAAACCTGTTAGATCCAAGAACCAACGAACAAATGTGACTACCTTCTCAGTCATATAAATAGTGTACTGTAATTTGTAAGTATACTCCATAAACTAGTCTGTAAATCTGAAGTAATTTCATAGACATAAATTTTAAAATGTATGAAGCTTTCAGTTATTCATAACAATAAAAAGCAATGAAGTGGAATATCCATTTTCAAATGAAAATACTAAAAGAGAGCTTCAAGTTTTCATGAGTAAAAAGATATTTGATTTAGAAATATTTTAGCAGAAACATCTACAGTTTCTCATGTAAAAATATTTAAAAGTTATGTAACTAAGAGTCTCACCATTTCAATAATGTATGCTGTAAGCTAAATATTTATACTCCACTTTTTGGGATGCTCTTGTAGTCAATAAAATATGTGGGAAAATTACGTCAGGAAGTTTCCTATGCCCCGTGACAGATGCCCTGTTTATCTCCAAGTCTTGCCAGTAAGACCAGTAAAACAGAACACTTCCCTAGATAACAAACAGTCTGCAAAAGCACAACTTAAAATATAGTTCTTAAAAATTCCAGCAATCTTGCTTATACATGAGCTGTCCATTCCCTAGAGAACCAGGCAGCTGAAGACCACAGCGGCTGATTTATCAGCTGCATTTAAAAAGCAGCACAACAAGGACAAATATCTTGCAATTTCCGCTGCTCCAACTACTACATAGTTTATGCTTGAATTATTGAGAAAAATAGGTTTTTGGATTAAAATGAAGAAAAATTAAGCCAGGGAAGTAGAGCATGTTTCAAAGCCCAGATCTTTTTGCGTTGACAAAGGCAGCCTAAGTTTCAGGCCTCGCTGAGGATCAGATGAAGTCATTATTCATTCAGTCAGGGAAAAAAGACTCAATTACCTCAACCTAAAGATGCTATCAATGAATGCAAAGTGCATATTTTACTCTATTCATCCAAATCCCATTAAAAAGTGAAAGGAATGATTTAATCTGGCCTTCTAGAGTTGGTCTTTTTTTTGTAATAAAATAAAGAATCACTGTCTTGCAATATGCATAACCACTACCTCACACTTTTTTTTTTTCCTGCATCATGGTAGTGAAAGCCTATCTCTCCCCTCAGCTCCCCCCTCCGCCCCCTGTAAAAACCCCACCCCAGAACAGAAATGAATAAAGGGCTTCTTTGGAAAGAATGCCACTTTGGGGACAGAAAAATTAAATTTAGTCCATTGCACACTGCTATGTAGTTAATTCAAAGCATTAATACCTTTCTAATTCATGAAGACAAATGTGAAATTATGTTTGAAACCCAACAAAAATTTGTTTGGAGAGATATTAAGAGAATTAAAATAGTTGATGAAAAATTTTTGAACAATAGATCTCTTGCTTAAGAACACTTGGTTTGTTATAACTATGTTATCCTTTTTAATATAGATCATACTATTCAGTTTAGTAAATTTTAATGTTTTCATTTAGTATAACAAGTGAAGGCCACTGCAAAACCCTATAGAAGAAGGTACACAAAGAAAGTAAGTTTTAATAGAAGTGCATTCATCATTTCTCAAAAATTAGTTACGATAATATATTGAAATATACTTAATTAGCTTAATTCTGTGCCTTTCCACTTAACTTCTGCACGCACACTAATGCAACACTGTTAAATTATCCAGATAACTTTCATGTAGAAATTCACTAACATTCTCTAAAATTCATCTGAATATTTGATAAGTGGGTAAATACAATTTTAACTACATTGTGATTTTATATTTGTAAAGTATACCATCTTGAGAAAGCCACTTCTTTCTTTTTGAAAATAACCATAACCAGAATAATCATGACAATATAAGAAATAGATTAGTTAAGAATTAAGAGCAATTTTCCACATTTATAGCTATTTCCCATATTAGAAAAGCAAATTTTCTTCTACTTGTCATAATATTTGTTTTATTTGAAACAACTGTATTAACAAAATCAAACACACCACTGGAAATATTAATCTCCACGGGAAAATTTGTACATAATGTCTACGACAAGCACAATAGTTTTGCAAAGGGGCTGCTCTAGGATAATGAACACATTAATTGCCTGTATAATCTAAAATGCTACTAATGGCAACAACTGCAAATCCATTTAGCTTCTCTTTAATTTATGCACAAAGTTCTAAATAGCTAATGGTTCTCAGTAAAATAATGGCTTAGATCATCAATAAAAAGTATGGCATTGTCTACTTGCACCAAAAAAAGTCTACAAGTTTATAAAATACCTTTTTTTCGAATGAGGGGATGATTAAAGGACTAAACACGTTTTGGACCACAAGGTATAAGACATTACCTTCTAAGAAAAATCTTAATTTAATTAGCAAAATTCGAAAGCAACAAAAAACCTTTCTGACTACTGAAGGAGAATACGAACAGCAATATCACTTTTGCTGCCATAGATGCTTCACTTTTCAGAAAGGTTATCCTCTGAAACTACTAATGTAGTAACAAAACAATTTTTCTAACATTATAAAAAGCATATAACTTGGAAAATGAGATTTTTTAATGCTGGAATATTAAAAAGCAAAATTTGACAACTAAATGTTGCACAACGGTAATGATTTCTCAAAATAGTCTAGTGCAGTTGTTTTTATTCAATTACAGTTCAAAGTGCATTAGAAATAATGGGTCATAAATAGCCATTAAGTATCTTATTTTAATACCATTGAAGTATTAAGGCAGTATGTTAGGAGAGATTCCTCCCCCCAGCCAAATTTCTCCATGGAAGTAATTATATTTCAGTAACCAGTCTGGTTCTGCACTGACTACAATGAAATTATATGGTGTGTATGTTTGAGATAGACTGGCTTTAATTTGTACCATAAACATAACAATTCTCTTTCCTATTCTTAATATATGTTCTGAACTTAGTAGTCAAGGTTTAATAAAGTTAAGTCAATTATTCATGTTTTTATTAACTCTAGTCTAAACTTAAATGTAATAGCTATACAAGCAGTAAAGTAAGTATTTAAAATTACTAAATTAAAATAACATATCTTTCTTCTTTGGGCTGACAGAACCAAGCTTTGCCTAAGAAAAATTACTCATGGCATTTCATCATTTATAAAAAAAAAATTTTTATATAGGCTACTATATAAAGTTAGCTGCATACATCTCAACCCCTATGACTTTCTTCAGTAAAATTAAACCATTCCTATAGTCCCTGGGAATAAAAGATTACTAATCCGTATTTAAAGGCTCTATTTACCTTAATCTTTGACAATAAAAACATGTACAGTAACTCTGGAATCTTTTAATCTTTTTTCTTTGTTAAGTCTCCTAATTCCGAGTTATTCCTATGATTCAAATTTTTGACTGCTCAGCAATCCAGGTAACCACATTAAACCAATATAACTATGACTGAAAACAAGTAATGCAAGAGAATTCCAGCTTAGGAAGCATCTTTCCTTAATTCACTGTAATCAAGTGGTGGTCTGACAAATGTTTTTCTACAAGCCTGTCTTGATTAACACAAATCCGACCAAAACTTTCATCCAGCATGTTACACTTTTTAATCAATATTTTACTCATTCTTTTAAGGAGTAGATTCAAAGGTAGGAGAAGCAACAAAAAAAATCACTTAAACATAAAAAGTGGCCATTTAGTGAAAAGTCATCTCTGTCCCTGCTTTTCCTCAGATCCATTTTCAAAGAACTCAATCCCTTGTTTAGCTGCAAGAGCAAAAATGACAAACCTTAAAAACATTTTCTGAAGCACTAAAAACCTATTAAAAGTTTAATTAATTTTAGAATTAGAGTAATAATGGTGGTGGTGGGTGTTCTACTTGACTTAGGAAAACTGAAACAAACTTTTGTTATTCAGTGCACTCCAGTGGTATTATACAAAAGTAACAACCAGAAAACAGTTTGATTCCAGTAACATTTTCTGCATTTCCTTTGATAAAAAAAATGCATGCATCCTTCATGCTAGCTTTAATGTAACCCATTAACATGCCTGTCAAACCAAAATATTTGGCATCATATTAATATTACTTATTTATGGAAGTCAGTCTACACTGACTTCAAGAAACTTTAAAAAATATTTAGTATTAATTATAATCCCAAAGAAACAAATTTCAACTACTAATCTGTTCCTTACAAAAAACCACCCCACATCCAACAGACAGGCACTTATAGTAGTAGAAATATTTTAAAACTCAGGAAGAAATACATGGTTTATCATCCAAAGAAAGAAGAACAAGCTGCAAGTAGATAATATTTTTTGAATTTTTGATATCCATCCAAAATCTGAGGTTTAAATGCTCTTAAAAGCAAAATAATTTTCTTACAGTCTGAAATTACCCTTCTGACTTGCCGGTTTTTACTTTAACAAGCTACTCAAAACTGCAGAATATCTATGTTTGAAATAAACCTAACACGTGAGAAACAAAACTCCCTTTTGTACCTAGTGATATCTCTAATGCTTCAAACATTTCTTTCTCTCCCTGCTTCCTTTATTCGCTCATGTTATATTGTTGCCTCTTTCAGACTCAACATTACCTGAGTTTGTTCACTCAAAGTGAAACTGAAAGTCCTCTACAGGTTTTCAGAGGAGCTCTGCCCTCTCTAGTTCAGTCAATGGCAATAAACAGTAAGCGAACTATATCCATAAGTTTATTTAAACAGTGGACTAGGTTGCTTGAAGGCACTCATTTTGACAAATACTGTCCAGATCTCATAATCTTCTTAACTGTGCCTTGTTTTTCCATTGTGTCCTGATTTATAACATCAATGATTTACTACATCTGCGGTAAAACAGTGTCATAAGATCAAAATGACAGAAACTGAAAGTGACCGATTCTTACCACCCAGTTGACTATAAATCTGATTTTCATAATCACTTTCGCAGCTTGCTCAACCATCCCAATATCTCTACATACTCTTCAATCTGATGTCTCTACATACAACAATGAGGACAAATCATTGATAGCTGCCTCTAAGTTATTTCAGTATTTTGTTCTAATTTGACTGAAGACTAAAAAGGAGACTTGTGGCAGTTAAAGAAATGCCATGTGTAGTTTGGTCAGCAGAGGGGGCTCAAGATTGGTGCTAGCTACTGTTTTCAAAAGCCGCCCATCAGCAATGCAGTACATAGCACAACATTGCACCGTCACAGAAACACAGAATAGTAGCAGCTGGAAGAAACCTCTAGAGATCATCTGGTCTACCCCCCGCTAAAGCAAGTCCACCTACAGCAGGCTGTGTAGGCTCATAGCGAGGCAGGTTTTGAGTATCTCCAGAGAAGGACACTCCATAACACCCCTGGGCAGCCCGTTCCAGTGCTCTGTCACAGTCACAGTAAAGTTTTTCCTCACGTTCAGGCCAAACTTGCAGTGTTCCAGTTTGTGCCCACTGCCCCTTGTCCTGTCACTGGGCACTTTCGAGAAGAGCATGGCTCCAAGCCTCTTAACACTCGCCCCTTAGATGTTTATAAGCATTGATAAGGCCCCCTCTCAGTCTTCTCTTTTCCAGGCTAAACAGACCCAGCTCGCTCAGCCACTCAAGAGAAACACTCCAGTGCCCTAATCATCTTTGTAGCCCTCCAGTGGACTCTTTCCTGTAGTTCCTTGTCTTTCTTCAACTGGGGAGCCCAGAAGCCAACACAGGACTCCAGATTCGGCTTCACTATAGCAGGGTAAGAGGGAGAGGAAAACCTGCTTTGACCTGCTGGTCACACTCTTCATAATGCATCCCAGGATACCACTGGACATGAGGGCACATTGCCGGTTCATGGTTAAGTTGTTGTCTACCATGAGTCCCATGTCCTCCGCAGAGCTGCTTTCCAGTAGGTCAATCCCTAACCTGTACTGTTGCGGAAGGTTATTCCTTTTGAGGTGCAGAACCCTACACTTGCCTTTGTTGAACCTCACTGGGCTCCTGTCCATGCAGCTTTCTAGTTTGTCCAGGTCTCGTGGAACGGCAGCACAGTCTTCTGGTGTGTCAGCCACTCCTCCCAGTTTTGTATCATCAGCAAACTTGCCAAGGGTACACTCTGTCCTCTCATCCAGGTCACTGATGAATATGTTGAACAAGACTGGGCTCAGTCCTGACCCCTGGGGAACACTGCTGGCCACACACTTCCACACTCTGCACCAACGATGACAACCCTCTGATCTCTGCCATCCAGCCAGTTCTCAATTCACCGCACTGTCCACTCATCTAACCCACACTTTCTAAGCTCACCCATAAGGATTTTGTGGCAGACGGTGTCAAAAGGCTTGCTAACATCAAGGTAGACAACATCCATTGCTCTCCCCTCATCTACTCAGCCAGCCAGGTCATCATAGAGGGCTATCGGATCAGTCAAGCATGATTTCCCCTTGGCGAACCCATGTTGACCACTCCTGATAACATTCTTCTTCAGGCCACAGGGAGACCTGTGTTTCTGCAAGACCTTCCTTGGCTGCCAGTATTTACTTAATTTAGTATGAAATGTTCAGTCAATTAGTCAAAGGACTTGGACAATTCAGATTGTGTACTGGAACTATTATATTTCCTTCTTAGCAAAAAGTTATGCTTAGATACCTTTATCCAGTCACAGACTTGCAGCTTAAGGGTGACAGTAGTGAGATGCTGTGTGACCATATGTTCTCCAACTTCACTATGTATTCGTTACACACGAGAATGATAAGAACGTGCACAGAGGCTATTAAGAAACTGAAAAGGTTAACGGCTTCTTAAACTCTGGCATTCATACAAGGATTGTTCTGCATTAGTAACCTACCCTCCTCCTATTAGAAGCTATCAGTTGAAATGTTTTCTCAAGACCAGCCATCAATTTAATTATTTCAATAATCTAAGTTAATCAGTCATATTGGAGACTTCAATAACAAAAAGCATTCACACAGAAATAACCTTAAGACACGCATTTTTTTCAATTTAAACGCTATAAGTACACAAAATTTCATACAGAAAACATTCAGCATTTCTAAGCACTCACAATCCTTCTTACATCTGATCAAAATTGGTAAGACATAGAATTCTGCAGAAATAAGTATCACGATTTAAAGAGATTTGATTTTACACTGGAACACTACCTTCAAATTTATATTTAATCTGTAACTTTTACAAATGCTTGTTATATCTTCTTTAAGCTTGATTATCACCAGCTTCAAATCAAGGCTTTTTTAGCATTCTGTCATGTAATCTGTTCTTTCAATGGTCAGAACGCAGATAAAGAAGCATTACACACCGTTATTAAAACATACTCAATGGAGACGGCATTCTTTTCAAATCTAAGTAGACTAAAAAATGGAAGCTTACTCACTCACAGATGAAAATAATCAGCTTTGCCAAAGTAGCTGCAAAACTAGCATGGGAGGAACTAGTCCTAAAGATTTTATTGTGTAGAATTTGTGATTATATAATATAAATAACATTTTAAAATGTCATATATGTAAGAAAAGTAAACAAAATAGCCAGTAATAGATACTACTTCCTTCAAGAAAAACAATTATAAAAGGGACCTAACAAAATGATAGTAACAGAAAGTCCTTTAATTTGTGTAAACTTTGAGAATTCTAATATATCTACACTTCAGACTATATAGCTGGCTGGTCTAAACTTTTTCATACAGAAAGCTGCACACATTTATTTTTGTCCTTGTAGGGACTGAATTAATGTTTTATATAAATGCCATACTGTATTATATAAATGCCATAATGTATGTGTAATAAGATTTCGTAAGAACCTTGTCTTTTTCAAAGACATCTTTGAAATTAAGCAAACACTTGAAAACATGTATCTGAAGAAATCCAACATTTTCTTACTCCACACTAAAAATAATGTGTTAGTAACTCAGCTAGCACAGATTATTACAGTTTTTAAAGAGTTTATCTTACAACAGGTCTACGTGAAGAGAGGTTAGACCTAAGGTTATTAAAACATACACAGCAATTTTGCCATTAAGAGTTCAATAAAATAAATGAAGCCAAGAACCCATGAAGTTTAAGCTTGATTTAAGTTTTACCATTTCATTGCATCCCAAATCAACAGTAAGCTTAAGATCTTTTTTCCCCCATCTTATTTGAAGTTAAACTAAGAAGTGCATCTGAAAAACCCTCTCCATGTAAATTGCGTATATTTTATTTCACTATACCTTGCTATTTTAAAAGCTACAAGAAAGTTGGAAAAGAAAAAAAACTTCATCAGGAAGCAGTGGCACACATTAAGTTGGTTCTTATGCTATAAAAATACAGGGAAATCAGAGCTGCAATCTTTCTTCATGGAAGTGTAATTGAAGTAATATTGTATACACAATACAGAGATGATTAAAGTGACTGAGGCAACTTTCCGAAGATGGATTCCCCCCTAAATGCAAGATAAATAAAAACCGAAGGAGGAATTAAAACAATCTCCTTTGGTACTACGCAAAGATTCTTTCATTGGGGGATTACTTCTGGAATCTCCTTCCTCCTCCATTGTGTACACCTCAACTCCATTACCCAACCTTTCTCAGCACACGTCCAAATGGAAACACAACTTTCTAGGTTTTTCTTCCACAGGAAATCAGGTTAAAAAAACTAAGCAAACACATAAAGCATCTCAGAATGAGGGAGGGAATTTGTGAATTAGTTTAATTCTGGCTAACAGAATCCAAGGCAAGACAGAGCATTTTGACTGCATCAGACTTTTGTCTCCGTCCCTAACTATTCCCAAGTATGAAATCTTGTCTGGATTCAAGCCGTGAAAAAATGTTTTAAAAATGTCAAAGCTGCATTTTGGAAGAAAAAGCTGGATATGTTTTTATTTGTAGTTTAAAATTAGAACAGGATGCAATTGAAAGCTGGTCAATATGATGGAAAATAAGTAGCAGTCTCCTTCAAGATTGTCAGAATATAGGGGGAAATGCCAGAGAAGAGGGGATGGGAGAAGCTTTCTTCAAGTCTGACTGGAAATACCCAATACACATTCAGAGTAAATGTTTATACCCTTTTAAGGCACAGGAAAAACACCTCTGCTCAGTGAAAGCTTCTAAACCAGATTTGATGTACAGCTTCTCAACAATACTATGTAAAAGCATCAGTTTTCAGACTCAGCTACTTAGTAGAAAATATTACATTAATTTCTAGCTCAATTTTAATTCACTGATGAATTACTAGTAAATTACTGATGAATTTACTAGTAAAACTGACCTTCAGTAATAAGTATCCTAATTTTTAGAAGAGGAATATCAACCTCTTAGGTTTTTTCTCTACACAGTAATGTTATTCAGAATTTATGTTTTCTGTGCTATTTGTGCCTCCTGTCCTAAATACAAAATAAGTTTAGAGAGAATTCAGTGGAAAATGTTGCCTTGAAATGATTCTTATTGGGATCATGCAAGCAAGTAAAGGTTCTGGAATAATATTGCCCACAGTCTTCCTTATAGAGATGAGAAGTAATTCATTACTTTTCTGTTCAAATACCTGAAAGAGTTGTAAAAATGTATAAATGCATATATCTACTACATATGTTGATTTTGTACTTAATTACAAATTTGTTTTTATTCACAGAGAGCTTCATATTTCTAAAATCCTGCTTTCCTAAGTTTTGAGAGCTGAAATTCAGCATCAGGATTCAGTTATCAAGTGATGTGTGTACATGCACACGGGGTGGTGTTTTTTTAAAACAAAATCTCATCCACAAAAAAAAGAGATTCATTATATTTTAATATTTACTATATTTTTAATAGTTATTATATTTTAATATCATTTTTTCATATATATTAGGTTTTTTGACACCATTAAATTTATCACCTGAAATAACATTTTTACTATTAGGTCAACAAAAAAACGTCTGACCACAAAAGTGAATCCCTGCTTTTTGTGTTTATATTCTTGAAGACATTTTAGGAACCATTTCATATTTAATGGTTTGTAAGCAATCCCAGCAGTTGGGAATTGCGTGAAAAGTTGCTCAGATTGACAGATAAAATGAAAAGGTCTGTATTAATTTCCAAATAAAGAAATACATGGAGTGGTATTTCACTATGATTATACTCCAAAGTACCAATTAGAACACATCAGAAACTAGAGCAAGTTGACACTCTACAATAAAGCAAATAATTTCCAGTTGGAGGGGCAGAAAATGTTAATATGCAATGTTCAAGACTACAAGAATCTTTGTAAAAGGAAGTAGCTAATAAGGTTTAATGATGCATGTCAGGAAGCCACAGTATGTAGGGAAACACAGCTGGCTTCATTTTGTAAACTATTTGATATACACATCTTTCCAGTTCACGATTATCAGCTGTGCAAGTGCCACAGGGGACAGTTTAGCTTTCAGATTAGGATATTCTTCTTGTTCTCTAAATTACAAGTAAAATACATTAATATAATATGGTGCTGTAGGCTAGTGCCCTGACTAAGGCTTATCAGCTTACAAAAACCACGGAAGAACTCTTCCGTAAGATTCAGTTGGAACAATCTTACCAGAATAAACAGGCTGAAGAATACTGAAATAATAAATACATTCATAATACAAATCCACACACATTTTTGCCTATCAGACTAAACCCTGAAAAGCCATTATAATAAACATGAAATTCCATTTTTATCATTCATCATTTCATGATGAATGTATTTCTTTTATAATTAATATTAATAAAGAAATCATGGGTATTATTGATAGATTGCAGCTATACAAACCAGTATGCTTCCTGCTTTACTGCAATCCAAGTTGCTAAGAGTGACAGCAATATGCAGGTGACAGCAATTAGCAGCAGATGACAGAAGCACTTAGAATTTGTACCAGATGGCAGCTAAGGGTCATTGGAAGCTAGCAAACCTTCCACAAGGAAACTGTTGTGTAGTACAACTATAAAACTCCTAAGTACTCAGAAATAAACTCTTCAGGTTCTTAAAAAAACCTGAAAGGTCAACCCCAAATATAAAATATTATGCAAGGCATTAAATGCTCACCTATTGTTTACAGGATAAATTGTATTTAAAACTAAAACAGTACATAGAGTGAATCCAACCTCACAATGGGGTTAGGCATTACAAAACTATTAAGAATGCCACCTAATATGTTTGTTAAACAATTAAAATCTGTGTCCCAAGGGAAGGGCTAGATAAAGACGCTTTTTCTTCATTGCAAGAGGAAGAAACTGACTGAATACATGGTTCAATGCAAAAGGAAAAAAAAAAAGGCCAGGGGAAGATGCATATGTGGAATACAATGCTTTAACCAGTATTCTTTTGTGCATCTGCCCGGTGCTCTCAAGAGTACTGTTTTGTAGCTCAACCACAATTAGGTGAATCTCATTCACTAAAATTAAGCCCCCCCAGCCACTCCCCTGAATCCATAGATGCATACAGATTTGCTTCCTTTTTTTTAACTCTAAACCCAAAGAGAGCTCTGTCTCCTTACATGGACAGCCCTGCACTAGGTACTGCATAAACTCTCTCAACAAGCCAAGGATCAAGCCAAGTTGATTTCCAAATAAACCCAAAAGTAATGATACAGTAATAGGTTAAACAAAAACCCAGAAGTGAGAGTAAGAGGTTGTCATACAGCCAGAAAACCTTTGGGTAAACCTGACAGCAGAGAATTTCACAGGTGCATTTAGAGAAGGTCAGTGAAACGGCTACTCGGCCACTTATGCTAAATCTTTTTCTGTGCATGAAACTGTTAAGAAATCAACCATGCATTCACAACTTGGAGACCACAACTTGACAGTGGAGCAGATGGCAGATACATGAGAGCCACTGAAAGAGGCTTTAAAGGAAGGTGACAGTGCTGGACTGGATAAGGAGGAAGCAGCACACCAAAGCATACAGACAGAGCTGAACCAGGATCATGATCTTCATTGTTGCACAACGGCTGCAAATTCAGCAAGACGGTATTTTTCAAGATAAACAAACTGATAGATGAAAAATATTGTTTGATAATTTCAGCTTATCAAAGAATTCAACTTTCTTCTTCACAAAGGTGCTGCATGGTCAGAGGAAAACAAGGATGCATATGATTTATATGGAGATGAAAGAAAGAAAGGGGTAGGTAGAACTACTGAAAATACTAGAGAGACCAGAATAAAAGGGTGGAGAAGCAGAGGAAGCCAAAGGGGAAAGTAGCCAGAAGAAAGAGGTATACAATACAAAGAAGAGGACTGGTGCTGGCAGAGTCAAATTGAGAAACAGAGACTATACATATAGTTGGTACTTAAAACACACTGAAACAAAAGATTTTTCAACAGCTCCTCCAAAAAAAAGGAAATAAACAACTGCCCGGCCACTTTCAAACTTAAACTAGAGTTCTATGTGATAGGAATAATAAGAAAAAAAAAAAGCCTACCCCCCAAACACTGAAGGTGTCAGTAAGAATCAGCTGAGTCACAAATCACCTATCTTTGCTTTTATAAAAGAAAATATTTGAGTGGATTCCTTGAGGACGCTGAGATTAAAAAAAAGATTCCACAAAGTCTCCAAATCAGAAAAGAAATGATACGGAACGCTGTTTTGTATAAACAGTGTTTGGGGATACATTCCAAAAGATACGATGGGAAGAGAATTAGCTTTAAGAACACGAAGAGCAATCCACTGTAAACTAATCCACAACCTAAGCCACATTATTTTTATCCAGTACAAGCTGGAATGCTGATGTTAATGCTAAATCTGTTCACAGGCTTGCACTCTGAACTGAAGTAAAAAAGAAGGGCAAAGATCGTATTTGTTAAGAATATGGCAAGCTTGTTACTTTAAGGGTGCAAACACAACTAAGTAAATTATCTTAGTTATGATCACAATGTTCAGTCTATATCAAAACAAACACTATGTCCTGATATGATTCTATGATATGTACAGAACTTTCCCTCTAGATATGCATCATTGTAGACTAGGATTTCAAGTCATGTGAATCATGATGCTTACTGAGCCTCCAGCACTTAGCGAAATACATCAGACAACAGCTGCATAAATTAACAAGTCCCATAAATAAGAAAACATGGAAGATCTGCTCTACAGAGCAAGACAAGGCTAGCTAGCTAAACAATAATGCTTGTAAAACACCCAAATAGAAGACCCGAATATCAAATGAGTAACTATTTCAAGTATGCTCTACAGGTCACTGAAATATTCTATTTTCTGACATTTAAGACATCCCTCTTTCATTAGAAGGAAAAAAATACAATTAATATAGTTTGAACAGATCCACCACAACACCTAATCTCTCTGCTCCTTCCTTATATAAAACCTTTCCATATTAGAAAAAAAATGAGGAAATTGAGAAAAAATATGGAAATAATTGTAGCAAGTATGGAAAAGCATGCAAAAGAAAAATTATACAGGCTTTTCGAATGATCACTAGAGTTATTAAATTAAGATATTAAGCATACCTGACTCAACACAGTTGCAGTCTCAAGTTATTAGAGCTGTAAGTTTCAGGAACTTGTGCATGCATCTTTACTAAGGAAAGCATATAGAACAATTCCACAATTAAGTTAAAGTTTTCAGTTTTCCAACAAACGCGGTAAGAAAAACAAAAACACATAACAATCAGTGCCAACTCTGGCATACTGCTCTTACTAACAAGCAGCCAATACACAGAACATAACCTTAACATATGAAAACATATAATGGTTTATTTCCACAGCGTCAGTATTTTGGCTGCCACTGCTTTGGCTTGCATGGTGCCAGCACAGCTTTACAGCTTATTATGAAGGTAGTGCAGTTCTAAGCAATCAGATGATATAACAAGAACCCTCTGAGAGGCTGTGTCCTTGGGTCCTAACACTCCCCACCTCCCAGCAGCTACATTTGCCAATGGCATGACTAACCCTGAATAGCAACAAATCTCTAAGAAGCAACTGCAAGTGAAAAAAACAACCTCCTGCAACTGACCAGCATTAGTGGAGGCAGCAGCTGAGAGGAACCAGCCTCAGCAACTGCCTGTTTTACCAACTCATGGGATATTCAACACAAGCCCATTATACAAGGAGGCTCCCTATTGCATTATCTTCTGTAGAATGATACATTTCAAATGTTTTCTATATTTTACCAAAACCCATTCATCTTAACATAGTTTGCTACAGGTAAAATACACCGTATTTCGGGTGAATAAGCAATGAGTTGTTGCTATTCCATAACCTGATCTATTTAAGAGTTGCTGAGATCTACTTAAGAGTTGAGATTAACCTATATTAGGGAACTACTGCAGACATGGTGTACTGCACCACTGATCCTTTCTCAAACACTATTGTGAAATGACATTCAGATGCTGAGCCAAACTCTAACATATTCCCATTCAAAACATACAAAAGAGAACAAAATCCAAGTGACTGTCAATGGTAGTCTCCAAACCGGGATGGGATAGATCTCAGAACACCATCAAGTAAAAGTCTTGGTGAAATCCACAAAAATTTAGAACTCTGTGTTAGACATGGCTTATGGCTAGTTAGGGAACATATCGATTTTTATCTTTCTATATGCTTGTAATAGAGAACTAATTTAACATTGTAGGAATTTTACAGCTATGAATAAAATCTTGGCCTTCGCAAAGTCAATGGCATAGTTTGCCACTAACTCTAAAATACACAGTAAACTCAGAAATTCACCAGCATACAGTGAGAATTCTTTCTCGCTACCAAGGAGCCTTCCCCTTTCTTGTTTTCTATATTCTTATGCAACAACTATCTTGCTTAGAACTAAATTGTATATTGTACATACTATGCCTTGCAGTAGGATTGTAAACAGAATACAGTACCAGGTGAAGTAAAAATGTTGATGCAACACTCATGTCCCAAGTAGCACCGTAACGTAACGTAACGTAACGTAACGTAACGTAACGTAACATATCTTTTCAGTTAAGCAGTGGAGCAGCAGTTCAGGTGGGTGACTCAGACACCGCACAGCAATGCAGCGCACCTTGCTAAATTACATGTAGCCAGAAAAGACCTATCACACGATTTGCTATGCCATTTGCATAATATGTTTAATTGTTGCTTTCAGAACAAATTAGAAGTTAGGGCACAGTGTATTCTGGGACTTCAACTCATGAACTGGTAGCAGGTCACATCACGGAGGAACTAATTCTCTAGCCCAGGGACAGAAAAGTAGATAAGCAAGTGATGATCTAATGATCTAATATTATTTTCCAGATGCCAAAGAAAATATATTAGCATCAAGCTTGCTGTAAGGCTACAGACATACTGTGCATGCAAACACAATAGCAGCAGTACTCGAGATATAACAGTACTATGAAACACTAAGTTGCATGAGAAATGAAGTCCAATACCTTAAACTGACCACTCTCAATTACTGTTTTTTTGTTTGTGGGTTGGGTTTTTTTCTCCCGTTTGATCTCTTGTGCCCCAGTTTCCTATTTGTGCTTTTGGAGAGTAGATTGTAAAGAAGAGGAGTATAAAAAAAAATATACACTGCTTTGTGAGGCACTGACAACATGAACAAAAATGCCCTACCAAGCCTCTGAAAAGAAGCAACTGCAATAGTTCCAGTGTGCTGTAACTATAGGAGCCTACAAAAAAACCCTGGTACAACTTACTAGATTGTATTAAGTGAATTCAATCCACATATGCACTCAGATAAGTCAATCAAGACTTTCCGTCTTACTGTTTTAATATAGTGATATAAATCTAGTACTCTTCCATTTTTCTACATATGAAAGAAAACTGAAAACCTCAGTTTCTTTGTGTGGAACTATACTTTTTCCATACTAATCATCTGAGGACTGAAATGCCCACATCCACACTTTTGCCATTTCAGTTAACGGAGTTACTGATAATGAGAGTAGGTAAGTATTCTTTCTGCCTGAAAGACTGATGTTTTGCTTTTGGTTTGCCAAAACACTGCAGAAGCTTTCCAAGCGTCTATGTTCCTAAGTTCTAATACCATTTTTTTGAAGAACAAGGGTGGCTCCTCTGCCATTCAGCCCTTTCTTTCCAAACTTCTCAGGAAAGACATCTTTTGTCCTCCTCTTTACCTAACACTGTTCCATTTATCGCACTGAGCCACTCAAGTCTTTGCAAGAGGCTACTGCTCTTGACATCTTTTGCTACTTTCCTTCCTTAGCTCAGAGATGAGAGCACATGGAGAGAAAAGCACCAGTAATACATTACAAGTATTTCCTCATGGCCTGGCCCCAACAGTTTTCCTGAACACCAATTCTTATGCTCCAGGGGAAGCTGGTGGCTGAGCTCTTTCTTGGACAGAAGCTCTGGGTAGAAGGGACAAACTAAGCCTGGGGACTACTTACTACCTGTAGATGACAGCCTTCTCAATTTTATCCCATACAAAGAGGAACTTTTAGGGGCATTAAGCACAGCAGATCATACTCCAATAAAAAGTGCTAGCTAAATGCTTTCCTTGTTATAAATCCCTGAAATATGTCATTAAGAGCCACATAACAGTCTTCAAAGTTCTTTCACCCGATGCCCTAGAAGCATACAACCATAGAAAGCCACTCTTCTCAAACAGACTAAGTACATCAAATTATCAATTTAATAAGAAAAATATGCAAGTGAAGTTACTTGGCCCTCACGTAACAGTGCATGAGCAGGATAAACCAAATGCATTCCTCAGGCCCTTACAAAGCTCTTTACGTAATAGCAAATTCTTGTTTGTGTTATCTGAGAGGGTATTTCATATGTCATCTTCTTGTCTCAATCTATACCAACACGCAAGACTCGTGATTCTGCTCCTGTTATGGAGAAGACATAGCACAGGAGGGAAGGGCTACCAATGTTAACACAGGTACTCATGAACAGAAAAGCAAGTCAGACTCAGGAATGTCAGTCTTTGAGATGGATGGATGGAACAGATGAGGATGCCCCACTAATGTGACAACAAGATGCTGGACAATCGGATTTAAGGATGTTCAAAAATGTGTGTCAAGGCTGAACAGGCAAATTGGTAAAGTGGTATCAATATCTTGGAATGTATGAATCTGCTCAAGCCACTCTATTTCACTCCAAATAAAGAAGTGGATGAGGAGTGTCCTTTTTTAGGAAATATTTTTTAAGAAGTATTCTCGTAAAATGAAGGAGAGAGAAGAACAAGCACAGAGAAGCCTTTTAAATGCAGAGAAGTAAATGTGGTCACAAAACATTAGGAAGTGAAGTTTTGTGGAAAGAGAGAGATAGGTGAAGTCTTTTTGCCTAAGTTTACCAGTAAGGCCATTTTCAAACAACCAAGGGCAACACATGCACAAGAAAAATGATACCAGTTCTCAGATTTTAATTTGTTTTAAAAAAACGCAAACACTTACAAAATCATCACAGCAACAGCCACAAGACAAAGAGTATTTAGCTTTCAGGCTAGTTAAGAATTAGGGAAAAAACAATATTGCTATTTTGATGAACACTGAATGGTTACTATGAAGTTTTACTTCTGATGTTAAAACAACAGCAGATGTAGAATTCCATAATATGAGCCAAAAAAAAGTGTTTTGAATGCTGCTTGTAAGGATTAGCAATATAAAAACTATTTTTGTACTAATGTGAAGCACATGAGACAGATTACATGCTGTAGCTCCTTTAAAAAGGCTACTGATTTTTCAGGAGTTCTATTTCAGATAGCGCCTACTGACTTTGATGTTGTACTGTGTACATTCTGACTGTGTGTATGCATATTGCACAGTCCATATAATTTTAATGTTTTAATCTTAGTACACAAAATACAATTCTTTGAATTTATTTTCATCTCTCGTGTTTTTTTAAACTTTATCCCCAAAATCTGTTGACACTGATGGAAACAGGTCATATTTGCAGAGGGGTTGTGCTAACGATTTTGCTTTCCATGAAGACCAAAACTGCAAAAGCAATTCTAAATTTAGATAAGAAAAAACTACTCTGCTCTTTCAATAGGTAAAAATTGGAACACTGCAAAATGCCAGAAAAAATAAGTAAAATAACCTTAGTTTGTTAATTTCCCTCTTGGTTAATTAACACCTATAAATGACCTTTAGCATCGACAAGTCCAACTTCATCCGGAAAGCCAAGGTTTAAGAATATCTATCCAAATAGGATTGATTACTGATTAGAGCACTGTGACAAGCACCATTCAATCTGGGGGTTTTGGTTTTTTCTTTAACTGCATTCCTGAGTAAGCTGATGTGACTGCCAATGAGTTAAAATGTGGTGAGTCGTTACACTATAATAATGTTGATGTTACTATTTCTACATTTACCTAAAGCACAGAACACATATTATTTTAGACTGAAATTAAACCTCTCCAGAAATAATTTTTCTTTATAATTTCCTTTGGAATTAAAAACATATTGAATTGATCCATTTAGAAAATTCTCTTCTCTATATCTCTGTGTTTTTCAGACTGTGTTTGCATCCTTAGGCAATGAAACAATTTTTATAATTGCAATAAAATAACAAAGTGTTGACTTTAAGTTAAGAAAACTGTTGCTTGAATGACTAAAATACTTCAGCAAACACAATAAATCCTATTAAGTTTAACATATAGATAAACCACATGCTTGAACAGGTACATACATTTCACAATTTTTCCTATATAAGCTTGCTTAAACTTACTTCAGTTTTAGTCTTCTGTTTAGTGTTTATAGAGCTGGTCTGCATCTCTAAATTTTAATATTAAGGATAGCAGTAACATTATACTCCAGCAAGAAATACAACTGAAGTTATCTATCTGTATTTCAGTGAAGACAGGAATGATAAAAAAAAAAAAAGAGTCAAGCGCATGTATTTCTTGCTGATTTCCGGACACAGAAGTTTCCATTTGTCCATGTAAATTGAGAATCAGGGATATCAGCGTTTCCTTTCTCCAAAACCAGAAAGCACATGCTTCTCTGAACTATATTCCTAGCAAGAGCATATCCACAAAACTTATAGGAAAATCTCTAAAATATTATTTTATTTGTTTTCAAAGAACAGCAGAGAGAGAGTCTGCCATTTAAAACCAATTCCAAATAGCATTTTCTTCCTTAAAGCAGAAGAGAGGGCAGACATATTTCCTTTCGAGTCTTCAGCAATATCACAATTGATCACTTTAATATTAATTTCTTTCAGCAACAGTTAGGTGGAGATTTTTTTTTAAGTTTCAGCTCTTCAATCTCTCAACTGTGATCTGTCTTCTAAGGCCTTCCCGGGAGGACGGCCAAGATAACAATTAGAGGACTGGAGCACCTTCCCCTACAAGGACAGGCTGAGAGAGCTGGGACTGTTGAGCCTAGAGAAGAGAAGGCTCTGGGGAGACCTTACAGCAGCTTTCCAGTACTGAAAGGGCTATAGGAAATATGAGGAGGGGCTCTTTATCAGAGAGTGCAGTGACAGGATGAAGGGCCATGGTTTTAAGCTGAAAGAGGAGAGATTTAGATTAGATATTAGGAAGAAATATTTTACAGTGAGGGTACAGAAGCACTGGCACAGGTTTCGCAGAGAAGCTGTGGCTGCCCCATCCCTGGAGGTTTTCAAGGCCAGGTTGGATGAGGCTTTGAGCAACCTGATCCAGTGGGAGGTTGGAACTTAATGGAACTATAAGGTCCCTTCCAACCCAAACCATTCTATGATTCCATGATTTTATGATTCTAATCTTAAAGACTCCCTTTGCCTTCCTTTTGGCTCCTAATGCCATATAGCCTAACCAACATGTAATTGTTACTTTCAAGTCTGAAAAACCAAGGAAGATTCCCCCACCCAAATATAAATAGGAGGAATGAACTGACTACTGCTTGTTTACCTGCCGCAAGGCTAACTAGCAAAGAATATCCCCTACAGGCAGTGTCTTATCTTACAGCAGTATGGAAACCAACATCACTCTGTGATAGAAAATACAGAGACACTGAGATGTTCATTCCACAGAAAGGTAGAGTTAAAAAACTGTTAACAACCTTTTTTTACACTGAAGTACTGCATTTTATCACTTACTCATCTGTGATAGCCTTAAATTTTTCTCTTTTCTGTTCCCAAATCCATTCTTACTGGTCACGTTACTTGCTCGCTACTGCTTTGAACAATGATGGTCAGTCCACAGACAGAAACCTCCACCACCAATATTACTGTCGAGGAATTGGTATGCCCAAGACTCATTTACAATTACAGAATAATTTGAAAGACAGTTGATGCAGAGTTGATGCAGTTAATGTGGAAAACAGGCTCTAGAGAAAGTCTTAATCTGACCAAGGCAGAGATATTCAAAGCAGGTAATTTTACATATACTATATGAAGCCTTATTATTCACATGTAAGTAGATTCCTATCAGCTGAATGTGGTACAAAGAACTAAGCATATCCAAGAAACAAATGAATATACACTTAGAATACTGAACATCTTAATAGGTCAATGACTCCTTGGAAGACCTTTGGGCAACTAGTGAGTACGGTTTAGTTATACAAGCATCATCTGTTTTATTAGTGGCAGTTAAAATGCCATTTAAAAGCATAATTTCTAATTAGACTAGGCGAGACATTGGAAGGCACCTACAACGAGTCCAAGAGCCTCACCACTTTAGGGCTGACCAAAAGTTAAAACATATTAAGGATATTGTCCAAATGTGTCTTAAGCACTGACAGTCATCGGGCATCAACCACCTCTCAAGGAAACCTGTTCCAGGGTTTCAGCAACTTCTCATAAAGAAACATTTCCTCATGTCCATTCTAAACCTCCTCAAATAGTTTCTAAGCTAATTATTTTAGATGCTGTTCATTCACTGATAGTGCAATATATGCCAGATAATGTTATTAGTATTTGGCTCAGTTTGTGTTTGTGCACACGTATACATAATACTTTGCATCTTTAGTGTGTCATGAAAACGAGTTCATTCAGGTTCCTCCCACTGTAGATGAAATAACACAACATTTAATTGTCAACAGCTGTAACATTAAAGAATTAGACAAGCAAAGGTGTATTGTCATAATAGTAAAAACCATGTTCCAGCTTGTCAATATGCTGCTGGATCTTTTTTGGGGGGTAGGTTTATCTGCTACTTAACTTTTTGGAGCAATTATTTTAATATTAATAGTAATTTTGAAAACATCACGGACATTTTAAACACAAATTCTTTTATCCTTTATTATAGTTCTGCGTCAAATAGTCATGCAAAAAACTGTTAACGAACATTTACTAAAAATCCAACACACCTCTGGAATCTGTTGAGTTGGACTAAGGGTCTCACATTTATGTATACACCCGTATCAATTTACCATAGGAAATAATTTCATTTTAAATACTTGTGAGAATCAATCATTACTCAGAAGTTGTTCAGAATTCTTTGAGAAAGACTCTGTTACCAAAGGTTTCATCTTTGTATCAGATGGAACAGAAAATAATTATGCACCATAAATATTCTGGTTCCATATTACTCTATTATTTTAAAGCATATGTCAGTAAGATTAAAATAATAAAAGGCCACCTTAATCCACATAATGGTATATATCACCTGTCTGTCAATGAGACATTTAAAAGCATCTCTTTATTAGAAACACAAATCAATACACTCTGGGGACTGCAATAAACTGCTTCAAGCAATTTGTATTATCATTTCATTCTTGATGTTCCTACTCAGAGCAACTTATTATGAATGGCGTGAAAATGGCAACCTGTCACAATTGATTTTTTTCTAAACCTCTTGCAAGAAATTTTTCCTTTCTTAATATAATTAAGTATCTTCTTACTAAGCACAGGTCTCAGTTGTGAGATATAGCCTACCACTAACATTTAATTTCTTTAAAATTGAGGGTCCTCCTTAACTCACATTAGAAACACTATCGATGAAATGAAGAGGTATTCGCTTTGTTTTGAACTGAAAGAATCCTGGTACAAAGGGAAGCACTCAAACTTCTGGTACCTTTTCAACAGACAAATCTCTTGACAATGTTTGCATTGCTTACAAAAATCCCTGGAAGACATTCTGGTTACTGACTGGAACCTCAGTTGTCTTGCTCTGCTTCTCTGGGAGCCCAAATACATTTTACTAGTCTGTTATAAATACTCCTTAAAACTATTGTGTAGCTTTAGCCAAATACTTTAAAGTAAAAATAATCTGAGGGAAGTGGAAATTAATATTTAGCTTTGAGACAGAAGCATAAAAGTCTAAAGATGATAATTTATAGTTTGAAGACAAGTGTTTCCATAAGTACATATAACACTCCTAGCTAAAGGAAGAATAATTTTACTTCCAAAATGAGACTGAGATGCAGAACTCACTTCTCTTAACAAAGTTCAAGTCAGTTCAGCAAACATGAAATATATGAGTAGAAGACTGTATATTTTGGGGTTTAAGTACATCTATTTTTAAATTTTATTAAAACAAAAGTAGGAAATGCCACAGTAAGACTAACTTACCTTATTTTTTGGATTGGAAGTGTTCATTACACTTCGAGTTTCCTTGCCTGTGTAAATGACAACTCCTATTACAGTCCCTGAAAAACAAACAAACAAAAACAGAGGTGTCAAGTAGTTAAGAGAAAATTCATCCGAATTTAAATTTGCAGTAATTTACAATCTCTCAAATACTCAACTGTATGAATTGCTACCATGTCCTGAGCTGCATCAAAAGCAGTGTGGCCAGCAGGGCGAGGATTCTCCCCCTCTACTCTGCTCTTGTGAGACCCCACCTGAAGTACTGTGTCCAGGTCTGGAATCCCCAACATAAGGAGGAGATGGAACTGTTGGAATGGGTCCAGAGGAAGCTACGAAGATGATCAGAGGGCTGGAGCTGCTCTGCTGTGAGGGCAGGCTGACAGAGTTGGGGTTGGTCAGCCTGGAGAAGAAAAGGCTCTGGGGAGACATTACAGCGCCCTTTCAGTGCCTGAAGGGGCTACAGAAAAGCTGGGTAGGGACTTTTTACAAGGGCCTGGAGTGATAGGACAAGGGGGAATGGCTTTAAACTGGAAGGGGGAAGATTTAGATTAGACATTAGGAAGAAATTCTTCATCACAAGGGTGGTGAGGCCCTGGCACAGATTGCCCACGGAAGCTGTGGCTGCCCCCTCCGTAGAGGTGTTCAAGGCCAGGTTGGATGGGGCCCTGAGCAGCCTGGTCTGGTGGGAGGTGTCCCTGCCCACGGCAGGGGGGCTGGAACTGGTTGATCTTTAACATCCTTTCCAACCAAAACCATTCTATGATTCTATGAAAAAGCCTAAAGATTTATGCAATGTACATAATATCATAAATGTCAGAATTGACTATGAAGGATCATTATAACTTCTATAATTAGCATCCATTAAAAAAGACAACATGCTTTCTTTCTTTTTAAGGGAAACAATACTTTCAATGTAACTGGTTAAAAATTTATAGTTAAAATTGTCTCCAACTGTTTCAGAAGTTAACACACAGAACAAATAACTGCCCTTCACAAGTAATACAAAAATAGAACAATGTTGCTAAATATACCATATGTAAATTGCGCGCTAGCACTGTCATCTATGATGATGTAAAATCTAGTTCACCCAATCAATTATTTTTATAGAATCCCATACAAAAATATTCTCCTATTCATTCATTCATAAAAATGCATTCCCAGCTTCCAGTATCTTGTAGTGAATTTTTACTGGATGGTATAAGAAAACTTGGCTTCAGCACCACTGAATAAATTTTCACATTAAATAAAAAAATCAATTTTTTAATAATATGCCACTATCACACTTCCTAGCACAAAATTAAAACCCTATTCCTACAAGTTTTTCACATGAAATGGCTTTACGATAGTAGAGTCTATAATGTGGTATTTTTTCTTGTCTTCATGTTATAACGAAATAACTAACATAACTTGTCAGAAACATTTGTCCAGCATTCTTTTTGGTAGTCAAACCCACGTATGAGATCTGCTGTTACCACTCCTGCAGCATAACAGGTTGTAAAAAATTGAAGCAGCACACAGAAAGAAAAGATGACAGTTAAAGATGCTGGCATTAAAAGGAAGTTTCTTTTACTCAAAAATGAGAACGAAAATGAAAAATTTGAATCTACATACAAAACATCAGTGACTATACACTGCAACTTCTGGACAATTAAAAATTAGTTTTTCTATTATTTTCTTCTCCATGCAAAGCTTTTTCTTAAGCATTCCCTTGACATAATGTTTTCCCCAAAGCTATCTTGCCTTTTGATGACAGTTCCACAGGCAAATCTGCACATTAGTATACAGGTAACATGCCCCCAACACACCCAAAAATTCCTCCTGACTTTTCTAAAATAATAGTCATTGATCCATAATTTCTGAACTCTTTCCTTTGGTCTCCAACCAATGCCCATATCGCTTTCAGGCACTTTATTTTGGAGTCATCCTCTGAGCTGACCTCTGTCGAATGGTCAGAACATGCTGGGCAATATCCTGTAGGGAATTGTCGGCTCCTTAAACCAATGTTCTCTGCTTTTGTAGCTCCTTAGTTCAGTAAAAGCTGTGGAGGACTTCTTTGTTCCAGATGGCACCTTTCCAATAAGTTTCACCTGGCTGGGCTGCTGCAGCTCAGGAAAACAAAAGAAGTCCAACCTATAGTGGATCTTTTCAGGGTTTTTAAAATTTAACTGCTGACTTTCCTCTTTCCCTTTCAAAAAGTAAATCTTATAAAGCTTTCTCTAAACACAAACACCAGTCAGCGATGTCCTAAACACAAATGATCTGACAGATAAATAATTAACTAGAGACAACCCAAAAAATTTCAAAACACTTAGTGGTTTAAATTATTTGGTTATATTTAAAGTGGTTTCTTCAGTGAGAGCAGTTTTCCCAGGTTTCAATAACCAAAATTTCCTTTCCTTCACACTCTATTATTAATTCCACAGCAATAATACAGATATTAAGATTGACACATACACTCTGTACTTTTTTGAAACTCACTGAGATCTTGCCTGTAAATAAAAAGAATTGAAATTTTTTTTCCTATCTCACTTATTAAAGAAAACAAAAGGATGGCTGCATGCTTTGGACTTGAGAGAGGAGCTTTTGATTTTCATCCTTGCTCGAGGCTTCCTGTGTGATCCTGGCAAATCAGTCTTTGTGCTTTCAGTGGTTATGATAAAACACGCATGGACACCATATCTGTGTCAGGGCTTTACAGCACTTGTTATCTGGTAGCAGTAGGAGTCTCCATGTAGATTTTGAAATTATCAATTCTGAAAGTAGGACATCTAGGTATATATTAGGTGTGACAAAATTGGTTTTTTTTCTCCTTTTAGTTTACTGTTATTCTAAGGGGTAAGGAGACGTACTGAAACCAAGGAAAGTAAACACCTTCCAAATGTACAAGTTGGACAAATCTCATTCTCCTGGACTTTACTGATATACAAGGGCTGTGGAATAACTTATTCTTGAGCTGTTAGACACTACATGATTTCATTAAACCAATTTTTTTGTTCCCAAAATTCAAAAGGAAAATAAAAATAATCTTAAATTATAGTAAATACTTTTCTTGTCACTTGTAGTCCTCCAGCAATAGGCTTTATTATTTTGCTGTAGAATCCATTATTGTAGTATCCTGACCTTTGGCAATCTGCATTCAATATGTAGTTGATTCCTGGAAACCTTTCTACACTTACATTTACTGTTGCCAGTCTACAAGATGACCGATTTGTGGCCTTTCTCCTCTAGAACCGTCAGGACATCAGAAACCTGAGCTCAAGTTTTCTGAGGTATTCCCTATATA
Organism: Neomorphus geoffroyi; assembly: GCA_033558235.1. Lineage (NCBI taxonomy): Eukaryota > Metazoa > Chordata > Aves > Cuculiformes > Neomorphidae > Neomorphus > Neomorphus geoffroyi. Next base: position 1,069,150 of record JAUMJM010000028.1, read on the forward strand.
ATTTCCCAAACACTTTCCCTAGCCTGACGCTCACCTTCTAGATCACCTAGACAAAAAGCAACAGCATGTGTCTTGGAGATAGTGGGCTCTCCTAGCTGATGTCAAAGGCAATAACAGGAAATACAGTATACATTTAGTCACTCAAAAGAGGAAAATGGGAAGAAGAACCCTCTCACTCAGCAGTTGTCCTGTATGTCCTATGCAAAACCTTTATAAAAATTAAATAAGGCTTTTTATCTACAACTCAGCTACATATGCCTTTCCTGGGTGTCAGCGATGCAGCTCCCTGTCTCCACCCAAGACTGAAAGCATCAGTCAGTAATAAGTCAAGATAATGGTGCAGGTTGACCCAGAACGCTTTATAACAACCTCTGAGGTGTTGGCAAGGGCAAAACATAGTCCCAAGAGGACTGGGTTATGTATTTGCTTGGCCTTGTAACAGATGATGTCCAGGTTGCTTTAGGATCACTGAAGGAAGTTAGGATGCCTTAAAGGCTGCCATACTGAAGACTCTTAAGGCAAATGAAGAGTTGTACTTGCAACGTTGTGAGGCAGAACTCTAGTCCCTAAGGTCTGGGCACAGCCTACAAACCCACTTTCTTGAATCAAAGTGGCAAAGAAATACATCAGGCTTGCACATAGATACTGTATACTTTTGGGTTAAAAACATCTGCATGTAACAGAACTAAGGAGGCTGAAATAAGACACAAGTGTGGTTGAGGTGAGGTAGCCATCTACAGAGTAGAAGAATAATAGACTTGCATGCGCTATAGGCTGTTTATTCGCCTGTTTTCACGGAATCCGAGCGGCACTCATCTGCTGAGGTTATGTGCAAACATACTCCTCCATTAAATCTTTCAGATATCATCAAGGACTGTGGCAGGCCGTGGTAGAGGAAGGATGCAAAGATGCCTGCAAGATTGTGTAGCAGAGTGCACCTCTGACATCTCGTCATGGCTGGCTTTAAGCAAAACAGCTTATACAGCTTATATGTGTTTATAATACAGTCAGACAGCGAAAACTGTTTTTCTCAACAAGATTTTCAATTGTCATAAATCATGGAAATTCAAATATGCTTTAATTTAAAAAAAAAATTACAAAAAAAATCAAATTTAATTAGATTAGCATCAAGTATCCTAACCTAGCTACTTACATTCAACTTGAAAGTGAGAAGAAAACAACTGAATGGATACATCAGTCATCAACATAATCTAGAACATCTTAATTTTAGCAACCCGCTAACTGTTCTGTCTTCTTCATGACTATATGCATAGTGCACCTGCAAGACCTTATCAATTCCTTATTAGATAAGCAGACTGAAAGCAAAAATGTCTTCCTCTTTGTTAAGGGCCTAATCCTGTCAAATGCTAAAATTAACTTCACAGAGGTGCAGAGCAATTAAGATCTGGATTTACGATGCCATATGGAACAAGCAAATATCCAAATAGAAATCTCATATGCTTGACAATTGCAGCACTTACATGAGAGGAGCACATTATCATAGTATTAAATTGTAGTTAATACGTAAGATGTCATAAGTGAAAAGAATGATACGCCAAAGTTTAGATTAAGAAGATGTAATTAATGTCATAATATCAATTACTGAAGGAAATTATTTCTCTCTCCTACCTTAATGACTTTAGTGGGGTAAGAGAGACAGCACCACCGAAACATCAAAATATAAATAAAAAAAGAACTATTAACGGATATTTAAAAGGTATAAACATACTGTGAGCCATGATAAAATCAACGGGAAGACAGATGACAGAGGAGTAAGAGATCAATAGCCTGGAAGACAGATTTTCATAGAATCATGTGGTTGGAATAGACCTTTGAGATCACAGTCCAACCGCACCTGTCCATTTTCTATTAGTTTCAAATATTCCAAATTGTAAAAATAAAGATATGTATGCGTCTACAGAAGTTTTTAGATACATTATCAGCTTTACTATTGCAACACTTACCTGAAGCAACAACAGTGCTTGCCCATAATGTATTTTCTATGCTTAGACTTTCATGAACTGCTGGATCACTGTCTTCCTGTTAAAAACAAGGACAGCTAATAAGTAAATCGGCATCACAAAGATCATAGTTAAGAACAATGCCAAATCATCTGAATAAGAATAACTTGCAAAGGCTGTTCATGTCCTCAAATAAATCACTGTAAAACAGTATTTATCACACATACTTTATTTGGCTGTATACACACAGAAAAATAGCCTTCCAAAAAAGTGAAATGCTGATTGAAGTTCATATTACTTAAACCCAATTATATTCAAAGAAATAAACTTGATAGTGTTTTAAAAAGAACATATTATTTTCCTCAGACTTATCAAACTGCATAGCAGTTTGCTGTATCATGCAGTTAAAATGAGTTATGAACCCTCATCACCAAAATTTAATACCCTGTTCTCTTATGACAACTTAAATCATCCATAATTCAAATAATAAGTTGCAGTCATCATCATCAGTTTGCACTCAAGCAACTTTGTATCAACTCATATCAACTTCAGGGAAGAATATTTATATTTTTGAGAAGAAATGTGCAGTTGTGTTGTCTTACCACATACTTACAAAATACATATCTAATGGGAAAACACTGCCAATAGGAAATTACTTCCATGATTATTTAAAACTTTTTTTCCCTCCTCTCTCTCCTCCCACGCACCAATGGTTCACAGACTGCAAACAGACTTCATATCTCATAATCAATTTGGAGTATCTACAGATTTGTTATTCATTAGCTGCTGTGAACTGTGCCGTTTACAACTCAAGGAAACGACAGGAGGCAGGGTAAAAAGAGTATATTCAACAGAATTGCAGATTGTGTTAAACGTTTTGCGGGAAAAGGGGGAAGATCGATTTACCAAAGTACACAATAAATTCCACATGTCAATAATCAAAACCTATGTCCATTTTTCATCTCTATTTTGAAATAACAACCAAACACAGGATGAGGTGCTCACAAATCTCTGTTCCTAAAAAAGAAAAAAAATCTGAAACTGAACATATACCTTTTTGTGTGTACTTCAAAACATCCCTACATAGCAAGGAAACTATAGAACTTATTCTCTTAACTGAGGCCAAATCATTGTTTAAAAACCACAGAGAACCATTCTGTCAAAAATAGAGGAGAAGAGAGGGAGGACATGGAATTAGCTATTAGAAGAAACCGCAAGTTTTGAATCAAGAATAATACAAGAATATAAGAAATAAAGACTCTGTCAAGAATCAACAATGTTCTATACAAGTTATCTTTCATTAACAAAAAGCATAAGTATTTTTTGATTCTTACCTAAGGATTTAATATTGTAAGAATGATTTGCCATACTCCTAATAATTAAAATACATTTGGTTTGAGACAACACCAGCCACAAGACCACTCTAATGAAATAACATGATATCATGTAGAAATTCTCAGTAGCTGGGGAATATTACAAAGCAAAAAGTGAATTCCAAGATATAACTACATAACAGTAAAAATACTTCATATTGATAGGCCCAGGTACGTTCAGCTGTACAGAACTGAATATCTCTCTCTGAAGGTAAAACAAGATCAGCAGCTACAGCAAAATTCAAAATCACTACTGGTATTAGTAATACATGAAGTCTTGATCACTGAAACACTAAATACAAGGGTATTATGAACTAGCTCAAAAAAAAGTATAATTTGTGTCAATTGTCAGTCATTTTTTAAATACTTGATAACTTATTTCTGAGATGAGTGTCTCTGATAGGGTTTCTCCACAGCCTAAATTTTTGATAATTTTCCTGACTTCACAATGCTTAGATTCCTGGTCTTATTTCTGATAGATTGTTCCTGGGTTATTCAAATTCTGTGATTATCTAAGCCTTCTAAAAGACTAATTCAGCAGTGTAGAGACATATAAGTCTAAGTAAAAACTATCCAAGAATATTAGTTTTTCCAGAGGAAGATACTAGTAACATAGCCAATACTAACTGCAGCTGCTTGGGGCACAAGAGTCAGCAGAGAGATTTACATGTTGTAACATGACCATGTCCTGTGGCAAATGTCATACAGAACTTATTTAGAGGTTTCAGAATCTGTTTCTACATGGCTAGAAATAGAACAAAAACTGGCTATATGCAAATCAAAAACAGATATTGACTCTTTTCATTCCTATCATGGGCTTTTCAATAACTGCTGAATTTGACCGGACAAATTTCCTGAGATATCTTCCTATTTTCATATGGACATTGCTGATTAGTCACTTGTGACAACAGTGGAACACTGCCACTTTCAATGGAAATGGTGGGCCTGGCACCAAACAGGAGTCTTAATGTCACACAATACGCCATGAGACGTACAGACTGTTCTCTGTCAGCAACACACTTGCTAAGCTTGATTACTGTTTATCATCCACAAACTATTTTGCATAGTTCCAACTGCTTCAGCCCGCTTGATTTTTACAGTTCTACGTACCATCATACACTGCAAAGAACGGAAATTCAGCTCAAGTATTCTGAACAAGAAATTTGCTGAGTTTCTCACTGCATTGCTAGGTCAACTGAAAACAACGTGTAAGTGTACTGATTTGCTATTGTTTATATGAACTCACTACGGTACTTCAAAGAGCAAATCATGCTGGAGTTTGTCAGAGAAGTCCCCAGCAGGCATAGAATAGGATGACGCACACTAACAGAGAGCTGACCATAAAGATCCCAGATTTCAGGCAAACACTGCAACCTCATGGAAATGAATGGGCCAGTCTTCTACGAACGTGAACATATAGTGATAGGAAACAGATGTGAATACTAGTGATGAATTTAGTCACAGAAAATGAAGAAGTTTTTGTGCTTTGCCCTCAGAAGTTCCATACAGAATACCTGTTCTCTAAAGTGAGACTCCAAATAGCTTCCCCCAAACACTGAGTTTCCCATCTACCACTTACTAAAACTGCAATCATACTGAAATAGTCATTTTTGTACTATGTTGAATTCCAGCAGGAAGACAGAATTCGAATTTTGACAAAACTGTTATGTTTTAACTAGCCATTGGTATAGAATTAATGTACAGAATTAGATACAGAAAGGCTGTAGAATTCAAAGAAATGTTCACTGTTATATCTTTGCATATTTTTATAATTGTAACTTTAGGTAAGACCAAAAAGTAAGGCTTCAGAAAAAAGTAGGTATAGAAAAAATGTTTATGATTTAATAGTGGGATACTTCTATAGGTTAATACTACAAAAAAGTGGAGAGATGTAATTCCATACAGTGAAATGTAAAGTGATGTGCACAGAGGGAAGAAAACATCCCAACTTCACAAAGTGATTAACTCTAAGCTCATCTAAACTACTCAGAACTCATAACCACTCAAAAAACAAACTACAAGATTATTACAAATCTACCATAGAATCGTGATTCCATCAGTACCTGTCCACCACTAAATCATATCCTTAAGCACTTCATCTCCCCGTCTTTTGAATACCTCTAGGGATAGTGACTCCACCACCTCCCTGGGCAGCTGTTTCAGTTCCTGAGAACCCTTTTGGTGAAGAAATTTTTCCTAATGTCTAATCTGAACCTCTGCTGGTGCAACTTGAGGACATTTCCTCTTGTCCTATCACCTGTCACTTGCAAGAAGAGACCAGCACTCACCGTGTCACAACCTCCTTTCAGGTAGTTTTAGTCAGTGATAAGGTCTCCCCCAAGTCTCCTCCAAGCTAAACAACCCCAGTTCCCTCAGCTGCTCCTCGTAGGGCTTTTTCTCCAGCCCCTTCACCAGTCTCGTTGCCCTTCTCTGCACATGCTCCAGCACCTCAATTTCCTTCTTGTGGTGAGGGGCCCAAAACTGAACCCAGCACTCGAGGTGCAGTCTCACCAGTGCTGAGCACAGGGGCACAATCACCTCCCTGCTCCTGCTGGCCCCACTGTTTCTGATACCAAAACCTTAATAGTCAAGAACAAGCTAAATGTTTTAATTACCAGGAGAGGAAGAAACAGAACAACAACAAATCATGCTACTACAAAGAAATCCACAGTCTGCCCAAGTATCAAGTATGTAGTCTAAATCTCTCCTTCCTTCTCCTTATTCTAAATAGAAAATAAAGAGAAATGGAAAATGTTCAAAATGGACAAGGGTGGACAAAGTAGCTTCTGTTGGATATGAATAATGAAACCTGAAGTATAACAAGGAACATGACAAACACTTATGAAACGGGCACCTAGAAAGAGAGGACAGTCTTTCAACAAAGGTCAGAAATAAAGCTAGCAAAATTAAAACAACAGGCAATTGCTCTTCATAAAAATATGTAATTAACCTGTGCAGCTTCTTCCTATTTGAAAGCTAAAAGGCTACATCGGTTCATGGAGGAACTGGGCAAGTCTGAAGAAGTAAAATTCATTGCAGGTTACTTACAGAAACCAGCTCTGACTTAAGATGTTCCCACATCATGAGCTGTTAAGAGACAGAAGAATCTTCTGAGGCAGCATTACCATCCCCTTACTCCAGTCTGCTCTCTTTTCCTGGTAGTCTGCTTCCAGCTATTGTCAGGAATAGGATAATAAGCTTGGAAAGTCTTTTTCGCTGAGCCTTAGTGCATTCTTCAGTTTGCAGATTTTAAAATGGTGAATTACAAAACTCTTTTAATACTACAAGAAGAAACTGAAAGCCCTGCAGTGCTTATGGAGAGCTGACGACACAGCCAGGAAAAAGTCACTTGTACAGTGCCTACCTGCTAAAAGACTTAGTGAAACGCCTCCTTTCAGGAATTCAAAATGGTAAAGGTGTCTAATGAGCTCTATCTCTTTCCACTCCTGCCATGCTCATCAACAGAATGGTTTGGCCAATCAGTTAGTTTCTGCTTATTTCATTATAATTCTTTCATATCTTTACACTCTCATCTAACATTTCCACCTTTCTACAGCTCATTCAATTTACCAAATACCACACCTTCCATACTCAAATGGATTACACCTTAACCTTATTTTTCATTTCTCATAAGCCACTCAAATGAAAAGTAAAAAGTATATTTACGAGTTACAAGTTTAGCTGTTGCACATTATTTTTCTTTCTACTTTTGGAGAGATGGGAGGGATAGATGAAACAGGGAAGGGACAAGTACTCCGAATCCTGAACAAGACCTTGTCTGTGGTGAGATGAAATTGTCCTGCAACTTTTCTGACACTACTACAGCTAACAGAACATTATATGTTTTGGGATAGATTAAATCCATCACTCATTCTGGTAGCAGAAATTTGACAGACAAGGGCTCCTTTGTCCGGCTGATGAAATTTCCACTTAAGGTCTGCTGGGTTGAATTTCATTTGGCAGCTCTATATTTATTGGTCTTTAAATTCTGAATTAAGTTCATTACCAGAATAGTGCAGTTCAGTATTGGCATTCCAGCTTCATATTCAGGTTCAGTTTTTGAAATCATGCGCAGTATTGATCAGAGGTTTAAAGTCTTGAAGGTTCCTATTCTAGGAAGTTCATCTTTAGCTTTTGCATGTGCAGAGAAAAAGGAACAGTTAAGGAGTGAAATAAAAATTGAGTATGCCCTACTCTCAGTCCTGAATTCATACTACAGCTGACCAATACCTAATCTTTGAATGAAGCAGTGTTCCACTTCCATTTGACATTTTCTAGCACTGTTCCTACCCGACAGGATGCTGTACCTCCACCAACTTTCGTAGGAAAATGGAAGAACATGCATTAATTTAGTTACATCAGTTGAAAGAGATCTCTTCCCCAATTATTCTTGCTTTGTTCCTTTTACTGGCACATGTATTTTGGACAGGGTCAGATTACGTTCTGCACACGTTAGCTCCTTAATCTGGCTGTCCATATGGCTGTCAGTGCCAGCACAAGGAAGGTGAGTAAAAAGGAGTTGCAGAACATGATAGTATTCCCTCAGTGGCAACAAGAATTAAGACATACTGAAGTGAACACAACCATTGCTTCAAAACAGCTAATTCTCTAGCAGAAAATATGTAGTAACCCCCCCCCTCATTCTCTCTACTAAAATACAAGACTTACCCAAGGAAACATCTGTATAATTAGCCCCAGGCCAGAGACTCTACTCCTAATTAAATACACAACTTTCAGTGCTCACATCTCAATATTTATTTTTCCAAAGTAGCAACATGCAACAGGTTTTGCATCAAGGTATATCTGACAAGGTGCTATACTTGAAAAAATGCTATCAAATAGTTCTGTACCATAGGAAAAAAAATGTTTATTACAGTAGATCAACTAATCCCAAAGGAATCAGTTCTCTGACATTGCTCTGGAATAATAAAATTCCATTGCTTGGAATAATAAAAAAGATTTAGATATATTCCCAAAGTAAATGAAGAGACTGAGGTGACAGCACAGAGCTGCAATAGAGGAGAAATTAAAAGGAAAAGATTCTTAAGGGAATGATGGAAGAAGGACCAAAATTTAAATAAAAAAACCAGTCAAGGTCAAAAGCAGAAGAGAGAATTTCCATGACTCTGAATAGATGCAGTAAGCAAAAGGTAAATAATACTGGTCATGCCAGTACATACTGATATAATGCTCTAGAGTACTTTTTTTGGATTCCAACTGTCTATAGACATGTGTTTCTCTTGCGTTATTTCAGAGTTGATGAAATAGCTTCCTAATTTATCAGGCCTACATAGGAGCATCAGACAGGAGAGAAACTCTAATATTTTATGTCTGTGTAAATTCCTATTCTGTGCATCCCTATTTCAAATAAACTCTGCAAAGACATGGATGATGCCCTGAGAACAAATAAAACAAATAACCTCCCACATTTTCACAGAACACTAATTTAAATCATCTATTGTTTGGTAGTAGAATGTCCAGAAGAGGGTAGAGGAGGAGAATTAACTTATGCCATTATTTAAGGGCCAGACATGATCCTTCCTGCATGACCATGCATGGACACACACTCAGTTTCATCCACTGACTGCATATGATGCACCAAAATCCATAGAGGACAATGGAAAATGACTTCATGTAAATCTGGCAGACATCAGAGTACAGCAGAGCTTTAACTTCTCCCAATGTGGCTATGCAGGTGTACTGTAAAAGGTATCTTCTATCAGCTATCAGGTTTGCTGTGGATATATTTCTCACACAGAAGTACTTAAGAGAAGTTGTTACCTCATAAAAACTCCAGAGCTGTGTACCTAAGTTTCTGTTTTGTTTTATGGTCACTCACTTTTTGAAATTATCTAAGTTTGTCTTCTACATTGTTAGTACTCTGTCTTCATAATGGGGAAAAAAAAGAAAAGAAAAATCAATGTGCCATTATCCTGTCAACCTACCCTTGCAAGAATTCTTTGAACATCAATGTTTAAGCAGGAAAAATGTATGCATTAGCATCACTAAGCACACTATTCTTTTTTCACTTTAACATAAAATAGAAATCAGATGCAAAACCTGATTTATTGTTAGAAAGGAGGGCTCATAGCAGAAGAAGAAAGATAAATCATTAAACCAGTATCCTAAACCAACATTTCACTGTGTAGAAGGTATACAATTAATGAAAAATATCTTCTAACAATATCTAAAGTGTGATTCACTGTGAACCAAATGTGAGGGCATCTGTCTGCAGATGCATACACACACAAATTCAGGTTAAACTGCCCTTCCTACTGAAGCAGTCAAAACAACATATATGTATAGCTGAAAGCGTGGTATTATATTCATTTTTGAACATAATTACACCTGGAAAAAAGATTTCATAAAGCCCCCATAAGTATTTTTTAGCTTGGTTTTACTTTTTGAGATAACTGAACTTGGGAAGTCCTAGCTTTCCCTTGATCAGAAATGCTGCTAAACAAGGCACATTTTTATTGCACACGAGCTAGCTGTTGCATTGTCTCAGGCTATTCAGTATATTCAACTTGCCACTTTCTTGACATATACGAACACTAGGTTACATGCCTGGAGACAAATAATACATACTACTGTAGAAATTATTTCATAAAAAAGATTATAGTGATGTTAACCACTATCCAGTTCACAGATTCTGTTTTTTTCCAGATATTCTTTCTGTATCAGCTTTCTGCAATACGTGCTTACCAGAGTGTCCATTATACGAAGTACTGCCATGGAAAAAATATTGCTGTAAAGCTAAGGAAGGATCTGATACAGCTATAACGATAAGAATAGATTTCACTTACACTGAGAAACAGAAGAGAGCAGTAGAACTGCATTTATATACACTACTTACCCGTGTGAAGGTACCCTCAAAACTGTGAATATCCAGCTGTGGCTTCTGAGCATAAACGTAAGCATTGATTGAAAAGAGATCCTGTAAAACAGATTAAGGTACTTACTATTATTTAAATTGAAATTTAATCATGTGTTTTGAAGAATCTTTTAGTGGTAAAGATTCTGATTTATGACCCCCATGACCCCACCCCAAGTTTAGGTCATGAATTTTTTACCCAACTAAGAAACACGCTGTTTTTTTTCAGTATGTCTTCCTATAAAGGAACCAGACTCAAGATGATATTCTAAATGTGTTGATAGTTCAAATACAAAACTGTTTTACATTCATAACACAAGTTAGAAACGTCATCTATTTTATTCTTTTGTAACAGCCCCATTGTAACAGTAAAACCTTGAAATATTTTCCATATATTTGTTCTTTTAAAAAAAAAACCTGGGTTTTGTTTTGCTTTTAATGAAATGGGAAACAAAATACTTTTCCAGCAGGGACAAAGCCAACTGAATACAAGAGGAAGCAATGAAACTGATTCAAGTTCTCTTAAACGCTCGAGCACATCTGCAGTCAGTCCATGACAAAACCCCATCAGCTTCAAGAAAGCCCAGATACATCTGCTTAAAGTCAGGGATATGCTAAACTAGTCTGATAAAACTAGGCCTACTATACATGGTACTCATGACAGCAAACAACCCATGAACGTTCCTACCCTGAAACTAAGGAAAATAAGAGACTCAGATGCTAGAGTAGCAGACTCTGTAAATAGATGGTGGTGTGGTATGGTATAAATGGGGGGAAACAAATGAACCAGGTGACTGTTAGATCTTACAAGCTGTCCCTAGAGGCCCAGGGAGAGTCATCTTAAAATTCTGAAACAATTATTTCATTAGGTAATTGTTCTGAAACACGTACCACCCACAGAAAGAACACTGCAGACTAATTGTTAAAAACGGATACAAAGGACTTTCTTCTCATCACAAAGCAAAACTTTGGTGTTCATAGATGGTCAGGTCCAACAGCAGCTAAGAGATATTTGTATGAGTAGACCAGTCATGCATGGATCCACAATCCAATTTCTACTCTCAAGAAAAGCAGACGCTTGATATCCAGCCCGACTCGATCTAAGAATCATAACCTCTGAAGAAATCCAAGAGTGTCTACCTTCTTCTCACTGTAGGTAGCGCCCAACTGCGCGAGTTATTTCTGTCCTGTATTGTTGGATAAATCTTGCAAAAGGCTAATCAGACACCAACTCTGGGGATCAAATCATGTGGCTACAATATCCTGTTCATGCCAGCTAGGATGTGCTGTCTTCAAAAGCAGCATTAATTTTACAGCTTCATTCATGGATGTATTACCACAACCTGGCTCAAATGCAGCTGTTTTTAAAAGCATGCCATCATTTTTCTTCCATAATTTTGCATATAAGAAAAATAACTACATTTGAATATTAATTTTTTTGTAAAGTTCCAATAATTTAACTAAAGGCACAATTGTCCCTCTGTGTTAGTGTCTTAAAATGTGACAGATTTGTATCCTTTTGTTTCTCTGATAGAAAGGCTACAGATTTTGGAATATCATTATTTTTTAACTTTTCTGGATCAAAATTAATGTTTTTAAGTCTACTGCACATTTCTCAAACATGCTTGACTTTAAAAATTAGTTTTAAAATGTGTAGCTCTATAAAAAATGAATTTGTATGTTTATATTCACAAACAAGAAATATCTCACATCACACTTTTCAAGAACCACACAGACTTTGTATTTCATATGCTTTTTAAAACATGAATCAAATCTGAACATTAACTCTCAACAAATTATCTTTATCTTAAACCGTTAGCCATTTATTGTAGTCTTTCACACGAAGTTCATTCACTGAATTCTTGTTCTTCCAACCTACTTTAATCAGGTTCACGAGAAATAATTCATATGAAACTAATACACAGATGGTGTCCTATATCTTCATCATTAACTTCTTTCCAATCTGTTACCACCTACAATTTAGCTAATCCAGGCTATTATGTGCTTCATTATGTAAAGAAAAATAAAGAGTCTCTCAGTAGTGGATAGCACAACAGAAAACTAATACCACACACAGTCATATACACAATAAAAACTGCTAGTGAAATGTGTCAACCAAGAACTTCTCTCTTTTCAAAGAATGCCTTAGTGGGAAGCAGCATTAGTATAAAAGCAAGCAGAAATATCCACCTTTTAAGTATATTGGCATTTGTACAGTAAATATATTTTCTTGAGCTTTAATCTCTCTGTTTTCTCCGTTGTTAGCTACAGCATTCTTTTGGGGTCTTTTGTTTTTATGTTTTAGTTCTCTTTTTGTAATTTTGAATTATCATCTAAACTTTCATGTTTTCCTTTTTTTTCTTCTTTGAATTTCAACTCTGAAACAAAGTCACTTATCTTTCAGAAAAACAGATCTGCATATTCACTGCACCTTTGTGGCATTACTCTGGAATGCCACAAACTAGAACTGGCAGAGCATTCAAAAATGCAATTTTTTTTTCCTAAAAACAAAACAATATAAAACCCCCCTGGTGCTCTGAGAGAAATCCAGGGTGGCAGTCCATTCACCTTTCATTCATAACTAGAAAAGACATACAACCACATTACATGTGCTCAGTAGCTTTCTGAAGTATTTTGTCATTGTTGGGACAAAGAAAAGGGACAAGGACATTTTTTCTGTAGCCCAGTGCTCTGTATTCCAAATGGACATCATTCTCAGGCCAATACAATAAAACAGCTGGAGTTTTATAATACAAGGGCAAAAGAAACCCAAAGAAAGAATGCAGTTACAGAAGACAGATTACATATGAACTGCATTCAACAAATAGGTTACTGTAAGAGTATAAAGGTGTTCCTTCACCAAGTGCTGCTTTCGCAGCAGTAAAAAGTGTGCATTTCTCATCTCAATGTCTTGAAAGAAGCCACGATGTTCAATTTAACAAGAAGACATCAAGATCTGTATACAACACTACATGTAAATATAACTTCTGCTCACTAAGCAAGAAAAATTTACCTGGTTAGGTTATGTCATTGCTTCCCCCTATATAAAAGCAGGGAGAAGGGAAATTACATTAAACAAATAATTCATTTTTTTTAAAAAAAGGACAATTATTTTTTATTAATGATTTACATAATTAGGGACTTGATTCTTTGTGAAATTCAAATTCAGTAAAGATTTCATTTCATACTATAGAACAGCTGGTTCACTGAAGCTGAATACTTTTCATTGAATATATCAATAAAACAGTATTCTACATCTAAAATTACTTTGCTTTCAGGAAACAGTGAGGGCAAACTACCTTAGTTGTTTTCTCACTCAATGGAAAAAGCACACTTGAGTAGGGTGATTGTAACAGTTCTAGACTAAAGAATCTATATATGAAAGCTTGAATCATAAAGCAATAAAAGTTGAATTATTTTTATACAACAATAGGTGAGATAATTTTAAAAAACTTGAGATGTATTTAATTATCTCTTACTTGAAAATAATAATTCAGGATAATGCATTTCATCATTCTACACTGAAAATCAGGAAATTACTTGACAGTACAATAATGAAAATGTTCTCTTTTGCATTTCACAAGTTAAAAATCAGCGTAAAGTTATTAATAACTTAGAAAAATCTCCCCTATTAAGTCAAGGGCAACATTTGTTCACCTTACTTAAAGATCATTAAAATACATTCTTAATCATAACATGTAGTTCATTACAAATAAAATTGCCTTTGGTTCAATAAAACTAATTAAATGTAAATGGTATTGTTTACAGCTGTATGGATCTTCTGATATAAATCAGTAAGTCACCATTTATTGAAAATTAGTGACCTCACTGCTGTTAATAAATTTACTTGATCACACAAGCTGGAGAAGAATGCTTCAAGAACACGCCTCTTGCCAAAAGAACTGCCTCACCTATAATGATGAATCCGCAAGAAACCTAATCTAGGTGTTACAATATTTGCTGCTCAGCTGTCATTAAATGACTTATTGAAAATTTAATTCTCTTATCACATTAATTACTTTTGAAAGACAACAAAATCTGTACTTGGTGGTATCATCTGTTCTTTAAGAAAAGCTCTGAGGTTCTTGCAGGTTTGCTTCTTCTGGGTTTCACTGTGCATAGGGTCACCGTGCTGCTCTGCGACACGACTGACAGCTGATGCCAAGAAAGATACTCATCATCTTTACATCAGACAACTAAGGAAATCATGAGTGGCAGTTATGGAGACCATATTCTGTCAAACACATTATCAAATTGCTTATAGGCTATTTTATGCTCAACTTGGACATGTCCTCAATTATTAAAAATATATTGTAATACCTAAATATGAACTCAGTCTCAGCTTTGAAAATAGGCTGCAAGCACAAAGAGGGGCACTGTAAGTCCTTGGAAGCCACCACTACAATGAGGAGCTGCTACTTCAGGCAGAAATTTAGCTGAAACTATTTGATCCATTAGAGCAAAACCTCAAAATGTTAGCCCAGAGACAGCAAGGGCAAAACGCTGGACCCTAAGGAATCTGGAGTTGATCCCAGATCTGAGCACAAGGCTCAGTCCTTTGCCAGACTCGTTCACACCTGCTCAGGGAAGTGGCTGGGTCCCCATCCCCGGGGGTGTTTAAAAGACGGGCAAGTGAAGTGCTCGGGGATGTGGTTTAGGAGTGGACAGGTATGGTTGGACTTGATGATCTCAAAGGTCCTTTTCAACCAAATGATTCTATGATTCTATAAAACTCCAGCTAGTTTCTGCAAAAGTGATTTTAAACCTATCAAAAAGCATCTGTCAGGTTATTACAGGTATTGGACTGTACAAGTTAGTGAGAGAATCGCTGTAGTGTTTTTTTCAAGCTAGGAACAGAACACAAGTACAGAGATGTTTTACAAAGAAACAGCTGTTTTCAACGTAATATCTGAAACTAATCTGCCTGATTTTTCAGTTTTATTAACAGAAGTTTTCAGCAACAGATGATGCCTTAGAAGCCTAGGGTGAGAAAAAATGTACTTGAAATGGATTTGTCAAAAGAACCTTACTTTCAGCCAAGTTGCTTCAATATTTTTTTTCCCTGTGTGTACAAGAAACTTTGGAAACTGTTAGCTGAGAAAACCTCAAGTACATATTTTAAGCATTTTTTTAGATCAGTTGGGTGGTATGTTTCAATGGCTGCCAAACACCATCCCTGCATGTTTAAAGCATGTATCCTATTTTTACTCTTAACTGTTTCCCAAACCCATTATTTAACTGTAATAAGGATAATCCTGCCCACTGCATTTTAATTTAACTTTTTTTTTTTAAATAATAAGTGTAGGGCCTATATACAGATAGAGCTTCTGAGTATTAAGCTTAAAATAAAATAATTCCACAATGATATTCTTGGTTAGTCTGAAATTCATGGCCTGCTTAGAGCTTCATACTAATTTTCTGAAGTTGACCATACAAAGAGTTCCTTTAGGTGGCTGAGATTCCTTATATTATTGCCACCCCAGTAAAGACAGAACTGTCTTTGCAGAAATTACAGAAATACTGATGTGCTTTCCATGAGAATAGAAACGTCCTTCTGGGATGTGTGCTGAGCAGTAGAAGCTGTGAAGGATGTGGGGATTCCCTGAAAAAACATTTACATTTGGGTGCATTAAGCTACCATTTCCCCAAAATAATTGGCAGACAGATGGGGCTTCAGAGCCAAGCAGATACATGACACGACCACTCCAAACACCGTAAGACCAGCTGGGAAGCGGTCATTTAAAATGGTTTCATTAAAGAACCACAAAGTGCCACCGGTTTGACCAAACCACACAGAATGGAAATTGGAAGGTAGTTTGATAGTTTGGTTGGCAGGAAGTATTACACCCAGTGTCAGCCCGTTCAGGAAGACGCCACCTTAATGTAGACAGTCCTGGCTAGCCATCAACAACCACGTGAAGCGAGAAAGGGCAGGGGCACGTCAACTGCTTGGTGGCCTCCCGCTTCTGCTGGGAGCCAGGGAAGGTTTGTTAAGTGTACCTGGCTCCTTGATTAACCACACCCTATGACACAACTCAGTTTGTCACTTACAGCTCAAGAACAGGGAGAACATAAAAGTCTTGCAAGAAGTACAGGTCAGTTGGAGGTAGGTTAATACCGGTAAGTGGAAACAACTAAGGAGGAAATGCTTAATATATTGTACAGTCAACTCTTGCACACTGTTTCCAAAATGCAGCAATAATTTCTTGGTGATACCTTGCCTTTCCCTCCCCTACGTGCCCAAAACCACCACCATCTGAAGAAAACCTTCACTCCTGCTGGAAGTTCAAGCTGCATGTCCTACCATTCAAATGCAGACTCCACAATTTCAACCATTTCTTATTTATTTTCCACTGTAAACATCCACAATACAAACTTTTACTTCTTTCAAATCAAATGCACAGGTTTAACCACAATTTTATAATATCTCCATAGATGTTTACCAATTTATTTCTCAAGTCTATTGAAAACTGATTTTTTTTTAAACAAAGAACATTATATAGAAGTTACGGTTCAACAATTCCCTGCTCTACCAGGTTTATTTCTTGCTAGCAAGAAGGAAAACCTTCACACATGTATTTGTTGGTTTATTTTTTTAAAAAAAAAAAAAAAAAGTAGTAACTTTTTCTTTTCCAAAGAAGAATGTAGAGCAACTTTTGCATTGTAATTCACTCTAGATTTCATCACCCTCGGAACACTGAAATTATAATCAGCAAACAGAAATAAAAGAGGCAGTGCTCTGCTTGTAGAGCTGTATTTGCTGAGTGCAGTCAGTGATGTTTCCAAACCAAAAGAGAAATAAAAAACAATAGCTAAGTTGGATGCAATTGTACTTATCTGAAAACTGCTACTTAATTAAAAAAATTATCAAAGCAATACAAAAAATAGATTATTTTAGTCAAATGCAATCCATCTTGAATGTGGACATGGTCTTTTTAAATGAGAAAACAAGAAAGAACAATTATTAAATGGTAACAAATAATATTACAAATACTAGATTTAACTGTAGGTTACAGAATATTGGTTAAAGTCTGTTCTTGCACCATAACTCCAATCTTGGAGCCTGACTTGGCATCTGTCTGGCACGACCAGCCTTCAGTTCTGTCCCTTGTTGCCAATCCTCTAAATTCAAACCTAGCTATTTTTCCCTCCTCCTGTCATGTGTGAAGCCAGTAGCCAGAGCACCATGAATATAGGGAGAAAATATCTCCCTTTTGCTAATGTCAGTGTGGCAGTAGCTCTGGGAAGATGAACTGCTAAGATCTGGCAGATCCCGCTAAGATCTGACAGATAATCTAACTTACTTTTTCTATTGAGATGGTATATAAACAGTCCTCTGAAGGTATGTTTGCCTTCAATAAAACACCTAGAGGATTTAGTGTCAAAGCACCAGAAATTCTGTTCAAGTTCAATTTCCACAAGCTTGTCACTTGAGTGTTTTCAGAGGAAGTCTCCTAATACGGAACCAACTTTCCTGTAAAAGCAGCAACCTTCTCCAGCGCAAGGGATACAACTCAGCTTCTCATTAAAAGGCATTTATGCCATCCTACATACATTTCTGTAGACAGTGTATCTATTTTGAATGTATACATATACACACATGTCCTTTTTCACAATTCTAATTGTTATCCATGACACGGCATATATATGTACTCAAAAAATGCATGCATTCGGGTAACTCTTAGTAAGCCCTTGTCGCAAGAACTTCTACATTGCACCTAAGTCAGACCAGATAGCATTCTGACAACAAAGAGCAGTTTGCCTTCCAAGAGCAGACTGCTGTTTCCCAAGCTTACAAGTCAGTTCCTGAGGCAAGAACAACTTCCACTTGAAGTACACTTGGTCGATAACATTCCAACAGTGGTATGGTTCTGCAGGGTACGAATCTCAGTGGGAATCACAATAAGAATCATCAAGTTTGAAGAGAAAAATCCAATTCTGTTTCAGTTTATTTTCAATGTAAACCCAAGAATATTTGCATAACCAGCTTCTCATACAGCACTCAGTTGAATACTTAGCTCCAATTTATTACACAAACGAAGACTGTAGTTCCAACACTTACAATAATTCTAACATTATTTTAGGTACGAGAAATATATGCCTACATGGAAGATATCTTACAAGCAAACAGGTACAATGCTTACCCCCAAAGCTGGCAATCTTTGTGTGCAACTGACAGCAACCTTCAGTTTCCAGTCTGTTTCTCCATCGAGCTGGTCAGTTCGAATGAAACACGAACCTTTAAGTTATAAAGAGACATCAAACTATTTTTTTGATCTCAAAAACTCAGTTTAGGTTAAAAAAATTAGAAGAGTGAAATTAAAGCAATTTAAAACAATTTTTAAATTAACATGCTACATATAAAAGGATTCACATTTTGGAATATCTGTGTGCTTTCTTCCAGGAATGCTCCAGATATCACACAACAGCACAATTTTTCTGTTTATGAACAGGGGAGGGGAATCCTATTTTACAGGTTGCTTAATAGTTTCTAAACAGGTTTCCAAATGCTATCAGCAAGAGATACAACCTCACTGGCTGAAACTGAAACAGATTATATTTTATATTCTTCTTAGAACTGTTATTTGTACAATTCCAACACAATAGAATAATGAACTCATGCCTGTGATTTTTGTCTCTGCTGGTATGACATCACAAACTTCTGTTGCTTATAGTCTCCTGGCTTCTCTGAAAATAAATTTTTAAATAAATCCTTAACATATATACCAAAACAATATGGGCCTTAGTGCATTATACTTGAAAGAAATAATTATGAATCATTTGTAATTGCCAAGAATCCGAGGCTAAAGAAACCTGTGAATGCGTGTACTGTATTTAAGATACAAGGAAAGCTCAAGATATGGACTCTCTTCAGCATGTATCAGTCTGTGTGCTTTACAGACAGAAGACCAGTATTCAAGAAACAGAAAACTTAGACGAGTGCAGATCCTCCACTCATCCCAGTAACTAGTTTGATGGATATCACCAAGTCTCAAGTATCACACAGGTTACTGATGTAGTATTAAAAAAAGATCTCACACAAACACTGTATCGTGTTTTTAAGTTTGCAGATGACCCCAAATTTGGCATGAGTGTCAGCCTGAGGGTAGGGAAGCTCTGCAGAGGGATCTGGACAGGCTGGATCGACAGGCTGAGGTAAATTTTATGATGTTTAACAAGGACAAGTCCTGGGTCCTGCACTTAGGTCACAACAAACCCATGCAACTCCATAGCCTTGGGGAAGAGTGGCTGAAAAGCTGCCCAGAGGAAAAGGAGATGGGGGTGTCGGTCAATGGCTGGCTGAACACAAGCCAGCAGCGTGCCCAGGTGTGCCAGGCTTGTATCAGCAGGAGAGTGGAAGTGTTTGTGCCCCTGCACTCGGCACTCTTCACAACACTACACTAAAGAAACCTTAATAGTTCTGAAGTAATCATTTCAAGTTAAATTACAGTACAGCCTACCAGCTGCGTACAATGCTGTTACTCTGTGCTAGGGATGCGAAAGAAAAATAACTTCTCTAGTTATTTGTAGATTTTAAACAATAGGCATAGACGCATATATACTCATTAATTCCTTCTATATTTGAATCAATCCAATAAAAACTAACAAAGTAGTTTCTGGTGAAGGAGTTTATCCATGTCTGAGTCTTCTTACAAAGACAAGAAGACAACATGCTAGAAGCTTTGAAACTAACAGGCAACATATCAAGAAAGGGTACCTACCAGTGAACACAAAATCAAGAGAGATTATTTATATTTCACACAGACCCCGGTGTAAGTACAATCTAACAGAACCCAATGTTTTATTCATCAAGGCCTGTAAATTAAGCAGTTCAATGAGCTAATGGTCTGAAAGGACATGCTTGAGAGAGAAGCCACCTGAAATTATATCTGCATGGAAGGCAGCAATTTTTGCACAACCACCTTGTGGTTGTGCTTACAAGCACAACAAGCTTACAAGCATTCATGAAACACCTGTACTTATATAAAGTAAAAGTAAGTAAAAAAATCTTTAAATGACAATATAAACAACTCTCAGAACACAGCATCAGAACTAAATTTCACCGAAAGCTCAGAGTTGCAAGCTGAAAAGCTGTATCTAAAGATCTTAAAAGGCTGATTTTAAATTCTTGACAGGATTCTTTATGGATATTCTTCTAAACCCAAAATGCCATAAAGCAATTTTTGAAGAGTCCACCAACATACCTTGCACTACAATTAAGGGTGAGGTACCTAGGAACATCTAGAAACACCACAGTTTCACCACACTTTCTATACATGGCATAGATGAGCCTACTTTCCATCGTACTTTTCCTGTACAAGACATTTAATGGTTGTCTTTACCCTTCTTGTCAATGTTGCTCTCTTCCATCAATTTAATTTAGAATTATACTATAGATCAATACAGTTCAAGACCAGTGTGGCTCCTATGAATGGTCGACTGCACATATATTCATTTAATAGAGCTCACACTATGACATGTATTGGTCAGCTGCATTTCCTCTCCACTTCAGCAGTTAATTTCATCAATAACTTATCTCATAGCCTGTTTTCCTTTTATCCAGGAAAAAGGACTGCTTTCTGCCATGTCAGCTTTCAATAGTGATCACAACAGCAAAACCGAAACAATACAATTCTCTTCTCTACTTCAGATACCACAGCAGATTTGACCAAGTAATTTTAATTATACTATATGATACTGATTTTAAACCTGGTTTAACTAAGTTATGAACATGGGAGAATAAACATGGAGTTAGAAACAATGTATAAGAACAACTCTTCACCTCTACCAAGCCCTTGGATCAAAACTAAACATTCCCCACTGTGCATTGTGTGGAAGTCACGGGTACTTTACCTTTGGAAGGTATTTGACTCAGCAGTACATAAAGCTCCTAAAAATCAAAGTCTTCTTACAAAATAGCTGTTGTAGTTGCTCCATTTCAGTGCCCCTTCCCTCACACTGCTGAAGTAGAAAAAAACCCATCCAAACACAAACATAATAAAAAACTGTGTTCTGTACTTAATTCTTTAGGTTAGTTTAAAAATCTCTTACATTTCCAATATCAATATGACTTGCCAGGAAAAACATATCTATAAAAACATCAGGAATTGCTAATCCCTCTGAATTCAGTGACAACTCTTGAACTTGACAATTATTTTACAGCACACAAAGAACGAAAGTTTCAAGTTCTGTACTGACTTAGGGAAAATTCACTATTGCAATTATTTACCACTCAAAGCATACCTCTCTAAAAAAAAGAAATTCCACACTGAACAGAAGAAATTTTCATAAAGCTACATATAAAGGAGTATGAATAACATTAAACTTTTAACTTGATATAGTGAGGACACTCATATGCTTCTTTCCCATAACAACACTCAGCCATTCAAGATTTTCGGACAAAGTTGAACATTGGGAACATGTCTGTGAAGGCAAGTCTTACGACTACAATTCCATTTTTTGAGTTTTAGCAAAAGCTCAACTTTTAGAGGCCTGTCCAGAATTTACCCAAAGATTGCTTTTCTGTGGAAAAGCAACACCTGCAATACAATAGCTGAAAACATTTGAAGAACCTAAAGTAACTATGTAACTTGAAAATATAAGGATACATTGCTAATTATCAATGCACAATATTGTACAAAAATAACACTTCCTTCAGTAGCTTTTATGGTCATAGAAAAGCTCATTAATGCAGGCACTAATTTAGGATCATGATATGCTTGGCCTAGATTTGTCAAACAAAAGTATCATGCTCAATAGAGAGCAAAGAATCCTACTTACTCAGTGTGCTGGACTTCAGGCTTTACTCAGAACACACATGCAGGACATGCACAAGTGAAACGCTTCTGGGAATGGTTTACACTTACTTGTGCATCAGTGACCTCTTTTATGGGCCTGTCTGCCACTAGAAATCCCAAAGACAAGGGTCCCAAACAAAAATTTTCAAACTTCATACAGGTTGTACTTGGGATCTTAGCCTTAAACTTCAAAAGTGGGGGAGGGGGGGCATGGGGAGGGGGGAGGGAAGGGAAGAGAGAAGAAGAAGAAAAAAATCAACCCCCAAACCAGAAAGGGAAGCTTCTTGATGAAGTAAAAAACAATTATATCACAAGCCGTCTCTTTGTTAATACTATGGCTCATCCTCAGCCAAATCTTGTGGGTTTTTATACTACTGACCTTGCTATTCGTATTTTATGCATTACTTTCTTCATGTGTAAGTAATCTTTAATTTCCTGAAATTATAACAATGTGCATAAAAACCTGTGCTACCACCCAGCACAAGTGACTTGGAAGACAAAAACTGTGGTGCATTAATTAAATTATTTATTCATATATTCCTGTATCCAGAACTTAGTTTTCATTTCCCCAGTCCCAGCTCCTGGGCTGGAAGAAGGATCTGAGAAAGAAGCTCTAAGTCATGAGATCAGATGAGATGGAAAGGAGAGGACTCTGAATTCAAGGGAAAAATACCTAAGGAATAACTTATTCTATCATTAAAAAATGACAAAGTAAATTACATCATTATAAAAATACTTCCACTCTTCACTTTTCTGCTCTTGCTTTGAGTAATCATTTACAGCAGATCTTGTCTTCAACTACACCTATTTAATCAGCATTTTTCAAGTGAAATTATTTTTTTAAATATTTCCAATTTTAGACTTCACAAGTACATTCAGATCCCTTCCACAGAGCCTTAACAGTCAACGGACCCATGGTATTCGTTACAAATGTCAGCATATACAGTAAAGAATAGTATTTAAGAAGCCAATCAATAAAGAAGTTTTCAAAACTTGCTCTTGGAGAACATTAAAGTTAGCAGATCTCTGCTTGCAAATTTCTTTGCCACGTATCAGTAAGCTTACAAGGAGAGACTTGCCAGTGAACACTAAAGAGAGCTTACATGTGTAATTCAAATATGTCATAGCACACATTTTAATGTTACACTGTGCTGAAGATGCATCAGAAGGAAGTAACTATAACTTAATGGTATATAGCAGATATGCAGGAATATGCATATTTTACAAGCATATTAAAGACCAAGCATCCCAGTCTTGAAAAGGTATTGCTTTGTCTGCATAAATGTAGAGTTGAATTCCACACTCCATTACAGATATATCACTGAAAAACAACCGCAGAGTGCGTGCAGTTAAATTAGTCTAAAAAAACCGTAAAATTAAATTACATTTACTTTCTATAATACACAACTGGTAAGTATTCATGTCAATTATTCTTAAACAGAGATAATGCAAAACCACCACTACACGTCTGAGTTCTTCTCAGTCAAATCTAAATAAATAAAATTATGTCTGCCTTCTCTCTCAAGAGCTGTATCCAATGAATTTTTTACAAATGAGAACAACTACAACTAATGCCTTTCAAGTCTCAGCAAAACTGAATTATTAAATCTGTCTGTCTATATCCTATTACAGCCTGCTTATGAATACTTGATTTTATTTTGTATAATTGACAACAGTTGTCAGGAAAGGAAGGTTTTAACGGCAATCAAATTAAGATCAACTGGTATAAGTGTCACAGTGAGGAGCCTGTGTCAAGTGTTGATGAATTAATTGATGGATCACTGGAAAATGTGGTACATTGAACTGTGGTGTCATAAACAGCTATATACTGTCTGGTAGTATTAGCAGTCTTCCTTCTTTAAGTCAAAAACATTGAAGAGATGCATTACTGGAATATACTCCACAAAAGAAAAATAGTCTTTGACTTTGCACACCTAATGCCAGATCATTTACGAACAACTTAACTTTAAATCATTTATATTACTGAAGTGACTCCGTGTGTGAAAATTTTAAACCGATGACAAGATGAATAGTAGCACCAAGGGGACGTGTTGGAGTACAGAGTTTCATTTACTGCTATAACAAGAAGCTTTCAATTATGATAGCTTCTAAGGAGGAAAAAAACCCAAGACACCTGAAACATCCCAAACATTTAAGCTACAAATGCCATCACATAGGATGCAACTGGAAAATGTAGTGACATTTACACAAGAGTGATTAGTTTTAAAACATTAATTTCTCTTAAGACCGTGAACGAACTGTGTGTGCTTCAGATATTTGATCTGAATTAAGAAACCGATGAACCAATTGATTAATTGGAATTTAAGCCATCAGTCACTGGATCCATCAACAGATTCATTTACATTCTAAACAATCAGCTGATGGTCTTATAGGATACCATGTATTAATACACAGTCAATATGATACCCCAAACTCATCACAGTTCCTTATTGACAAGCGCACAAATGCTTTTAATCCAAGCTTGATCACATTGCATCTTTTTTGAATTGCTATATTGATTCAGTACGCTTTAGGAATTTTTATCTCTATTCTTATTAAAAACATTATGGAATTCTGTTCTATATAGTAAACAATTCTCCAAGTAAATGAAAACCATGGATATTCATATTCACATTCTCAAATTCTAACTTACTGATTTATATTATTTTGAGATATACAGAACGATACTCGAAAATATTATTTTATCTCTTCCATTTAATAGGATTTGATGCACCACTTTGCTCCATTATTCTTCTAATGCATACTAGGTAATTCCTTTTTAGAGAAACCCAGTGATACAGAAAAAAGAATTATTTACATCTTCAGTTTAATGACCAAATCAAAACCTCTGCCATACAGAATGCTTGGAGCACTGAAAAAGTTCTGGCTTTTCAGATCCAAAAAGGGTGGAGGTTGAAATACCACTTCATAACGGTATGAAAATAAGTACTGTACATGGAAGATGTCACTTTTACCATCAGCTTTGTACAATCACCAGAGTATTTTTCACTGACTCTAATCACTGCTTGTGCACTTGCTTAGTATGCTATTTTACTGGTTTTTAACATTTAGAATTGGAATAATCTACAGTGATCTGTCCCATGAATGATCCAAACATATCGCCAGATTAAAATCCAAGAATCTTGAGAATATTTTCAGCTTTGCTCATATGTTCAACATATTAGTAATATTTAACAAATATGTTAGTAGCATGTTTCTCAACAAGCAGTAGGGGTACATCTTCCTTCAAATGAATTAAGGGTGAAAGTATGTGCCAAAAGAAGTAATTGTAACAGTAGGAGAAAAATCCTACCTGGTGTAACCCACTACAGCAAGGTGATTCCACTGGGATTACAGACTACTTTGATAGAAAATATGCTACACATATGGATAGGCAAAAGGAATGAAATAGAACATTTTGCAACCAGACAGGTTACAGTCTTTTAACACAAAAGTGGCTGTACTACAAACCATTTTAAGGCCCCACTAAACCAGGAAAACTAACATGGCTACTGTTCCGTAAGTGGTATTCCATGAACATTATCAATTTTGATTTATTATCTTTATTTGAATTGTTATCCTGGTCTAAATACCGAGTTCAGCTGGCATTTTCCATTTTTCTGTCCTTAACACACAATGCTCATTTGGTCACCACATAAAAACATTCTGGTTTACAACTGGAATGTTGCTTCTTATGAATTATGTGAATTATTCTAAGTGCAAGTACTGCACCTTTGCTTAAAAATTCAATAGGATCTTTCTTACAATGTACAGTCAGATACGCAGAAGATATATGGTAAAGTCATTAAATCGCTGCTCATCATAACAGATATAGAACCAAGATTTTTAAACTGGCTTTCTGTCTTTTTTTGCTTAAATTTCAGTAGAAAAATCAAAGTCAATTTTCTGATCCTAATGCAAAGCATACATTTACATTGATGCCACAAGTTCAAAACATTGAAAATATTTTAAGAATATTGATTAAACCAGCTCCCTGGTTTGACAGCTCTGACAGCACAGCAGATCTCGCTCCTTATCAACCTCCCTGAAGCACTTATGTATTTCTAAAGACCAATAATACAAAATTTACATAAGCATCTACACCTCAAAGAAGAGTGCTTGTAGGTGACTTAAGGATCATTTTCTCCCCTGGGAAAGCAGAGCTCACAAAGGAAACAGAGGAGGCTGAGAAAAGCATATGGCCAAATAGACCAGAATTCATTGAAAGCACTTTTAGTCTTGAAGATCTTAGCAGCAGCAACAGTAATCAACTTGAAGGATACACTATTAACTAAATTAGAAGGAGTAGGAATCAAAGGCTTGGTATCTCATAAAGCTTAAATACAGAAAAGTACAAGTGAAAGGAGTTGATAAAGTCATCCGATTACAATAGGCACGTGAAAAACAAGAGGATAAATCTTTGCTTAAAAATTTAGCAGGGAAAAAGCACATTCTCCTTCACCAAACAGGAGCCAGCAAACAATAGATCCAGCTGCAAAGATTTGTCACCGCAATTCATTACAGCAGCAAGCAGAAGATTTCTATTTTTTCCAGTTTCTTTTTACTTGACAGACAGAGGAAGGCTGCAATGAGAACTGTAACTGAAGAAGTTAAGTATTTGAGCTAAATTTCATTTACCCTTCACATGTACCAAGAATAACCACAGCAGTACAGGCCATAGCACTTGTATGGAGAAGCCACTGCCCTCCTCAGCTGCGTATTCTTCACAAGGCAGGTTGCTCCATGTTAGGTTTTCGACCACTGGAAAGACAGCTGCCTAGACCAAGGCAGCTCAAGTCTACAAAGCTTCCATTCCAACTCCGGCCAACCACATGTCCAGCCCCATATGAAAAGTCAGAATCAGACTAACACATGCAAGCCATCCTTTCCTTATGAATGCACTAAGACTGATTCAAGGATCATTTCTAAAGGTTTAGTGTGACAACTTTAAAACTACCGCTCTCCTCATTAGACCTAATAATGAGAACTTTATAGGGTCTGCAGAAATTCCTTTTTCATAATAAGACGAGGACCACCAAGAGATGTTATCCAATGGTTTCAAAGAATTACCAAGTTAATGTTAACAACTTGCCTAGGAAACGTTTCAGGTAAGAAAAGTAAAGAAAAAAAAAAACCCAAACCCCAAAAGTAAACAATCAAACAGAAGAAAAAGGTGACACGATCTTTAAAAAAACATAACGTATGGCATCAATCTTACAAACATTTTGCAGGAAACATAAATGGCTTCTATGCGAGGAATTCTTGAACCTAGGTTCTGCAAGACTAATTTCTTTGTCTTTTATTTTTTTTAAAGCTTTTAGCCTTCAACAACATATCCACAGCTTACCAGTGACAAATACATACAGTTTGTTTCCCTGCCTTGCCTTGCCTTGGAGACCTGCTTTGATGATTCCACCTTCAGCTGTTCTAAGCTCTTTCACAAAACTGGGGAAACTGCTTGGGATTTCAAGATATTCAGAATGCTATTCCAGCCAAGGCACCAAATGCTCTGGAGAAATGCATTATTACTGGAGATCGGGAAAGGGCAAATTTATGCCTAACACAATACACAGCCTCCTTACAGATCAACTTTTTCAACTCTCAAAAGAATTTTTTTTCATGTGAAAAAATAAATAGTAACGTATGTCTTTGTTACTGCTTATTTTGCCGAAAATCTAAAACGCATGCATTGTGCTACTCACCCAAGTATGCACAAAAAATAAAATAAGCAGGGGATGAAATATATGGTCACATCTTCCAATAACATTTTACTGTGTAATTTTGCATCAGTGATATAGAGAGAATAATGCTATCAGAAGCTTAATGCTTCCTGAGACCTCCTTCTTCCACCACATAACACTCATAGTATCTGACTATATCTTAAAGAAGAAGCTGATCACATAGAATCAGTATTACTCAGTAGCATACAGTAGATACCAAAACATTTCAAGCCCGAGTTAAATTGCATGTTAAAAAAGGAATAGGAACTGAAGCACAGAAGCAGATTAAAGTAGTTTGGACAGATTGTTGGCAGCTACTCATGCCCTGAAGATAAACTTTTATCTGGCCGTATGGGCAAAACTTAACTCTAGTCATTTATCATTCTCTACAGCAATAGATTTTCAAAGCATTTAGTTCACAGACAGGTAAGTTTTATGCTTGTTTTCTAAACATAATAGAAAATTCCAGAATGTGTGACAAATGCAGCTCCTTCAGCCTTATTATACTGTGGCAGTTGATTTTATAAAGAGATAAAAAGTGACATCAGTTGCACGACTGAATTTGGTCTGACATTTTTTTTCTCTGTTTTGATTCTAGAATAGGCTGGGTTCCAAGCAGCTAAGCTGTCTGTAGAACACTTATTCCTAACTGTCTAGAATAAACAGATACTACTTGTATCACCACTATTATATTTTTACTGGCAGTGGTTTTGGCATTTCATATTAAGACACAAGTGATCTACTAGTATTTTTATTTTCAGATGTACAAAACTAGATCTTTTAAACCAGCAAAACATACTTGCCAATAAAATGCTCTCTCTTTCTGTGGAAAAAGACTTAAGAAATCATCATTTTCAAAATAACTCTTTTCTTTAATTAGCAGACTTCATTTAAGAGGCTAGACTCACTGGTTTACTCAGAGCAACTTCGAAAAGCAAATCAAGCTATATGAATAATGACTTAGCCCATACTTGCCTTGCATAGCTTATGCCAGTGAAATGGTTAAAATTAAAAAAAAATTACATCTGAGGCAGTCATATTGCTACAGCAAGGAACTGCTAAAATCCTCAAAAGAAAAATTATTTTCCTGCTTTATTCCCACATTTTACTCACACCATCGTTTTAAAGTAATTACAACAAAAGAATTCTGAAAACTCTTAACTACAAATTTTAATACAAGCAAGATTGTTCTGTTACAATTCTGAAAAATATAAACATGTTTGTGACTAGTAATTTATGTAAAAGTAAGTATATAATTTTTAAGGAGCTTCATAACTGAAATTTAAGAAACTGATCTATGCAGTGGAGCATATCCAGTGAGACCTCAACAGGCTGGAGAAACAGCTGGCAAGAACCTCAAAGTTCAACAAGAAACAATACAAAATTCCATACCTGGCAAGGAACACCCTAATGCACCAGTACATGCTGGGGGACACTCAGCTGGAATGCAGTTTGGCAGAAAAGGACCCGGGGACTGTGATCGACACCAGGTTGAACATAAGCCAACCCCAGTGCTGGGTCCTGCACTTTGGTCACAAACAACCCCATGCAACATTACAGGCTTGGGGACAAATGGCTGGAAAGCTGCCCGGTGGAAAAAGAACTGGGAACAGATGGCTGAACGTGAGCCAGCAGTGTGCTCAAGTGGCCAAGAAGGCCAACAGCACCCTGGCTTGTAACAGAAATTGCACGGCCAGCAGGAGTAGGGAAGTGATCATGCCCTCACCCTGCACCCTACTGGTGAGGCCGCACCTGGAATCCTGTGTTCAGTTTTGGACATTGAGGTATTGGAGTGTGTCCAGAGAAGGGTAACGAGGCTGGTGAATGGTCTGTAGAACAAGTCTTATGAGTAGCAGCTTGCAAGGAATAAAAAGTTCTTCACAACCAAAGGATTGTGACAATTTGTAAGCGGTTTCCCATTTCCCCGTTGCTTCCATTGCAGGGCTGTAGCGGAAGACAAAGTGTTTTGGAATATCCGGATCAGTAAATTACGATATACCTGATTTAAAAACATACAATAAGAAAATAGTTTTATTTATTGATTCATTTGTGCATGACACCATACTTGACAGCAGTTAAACTGATCAGCCAGCAGGAGCTGCCCTCTCTAGAGAATCACCTCTAACAATAAAAAAATAAAAAAAAACCAAAACTTTTGCCAGTTTGGTAGCTGCTGAGAAGTCTACAGCAGCTGAGGTATTAAAATGCATTTGTGGACCTTATTTTACCAGGCTTCCACCTTTACAGTTTTTAAAAACTTTTACAGGTTTGTTAGAAGAAGAATTTCTTAATGCAGTACTCTGTCTCTTGGGAAAACTATTTTTTCCCAGAAGCAGTGGTTGTTACTCTAAATAGAATTGTCTGCAAAAAAATTCTAACTCTGTGCAAAAAGGATGTACAGGGTTCAAATACTATGGTCAGGAAAGTTGAAGTAGACCCGTAAAAGCACTTCCATTTTACCCTTTGAAAGTTTCTACCAGGAAAGGCTGAAGAGAAAACCCAGCTGTAATTTTCATACCATGACAAAGCATTATCTGTGACAAGGGGAACTCTTAAGAACAAAAAGAAGGGTTTAACTAAAATTAATCGACTCTTACCCTCCCTAAAAAGCTGCTGACAAAACCCAGCACCATAACAGCGATGTGATTAGTCTGTCACAGGCCTAAACAGTCGACAGTAGGGCAGAATACATACAATTCTTCATAGTCCTAGCATCTACGAAGCATGTGACAAGCCCAAAAGGAGCATCCAGCTGCAGAGGCAAATAGCCTGCTTAGCCCTATTTCCATGTACAACATTCTTCTGCCATGCCATCTTTCTTCCAGTAACGTTCAACCTAGCAAAAAGTGATAGCAAAAGGTCAACATGTGCTTAGCTTAGAATCAGCCACTATATATAGAATCATAAGGCTGGAAGAGACCTCTCAGATCGCCGAGTCCACCCGTGCCTGCCTCCCTAAAATATATGCCACCTTTACCCAATGAATAAGAATCTGAGGTTACTGGAGGTTGGTAAATTAAAAGTTTGAAGGAAAAACACATGAAATTCATTCTTTTTTGACACTGTAGCAATGCCGTTAAATTCGCATTCCCCTCAGAATTTCACATCTGAAATTTAACAGAGCAGAAATATTGCAGAGATATCAAGTCTTACAAAGAGGTGCACCAGATTTTCATGAAGTACCAGTTCCAGTTCAAGTCAGAAGACCTTTGTGTTTCAGCATAGGAGTATCTGACTGGATCAGAAGCTGGTCATTGAACTGAGGCATCAACACAAGGCAAGGACAAGGATTTTAGCTTAGAGAAGGGAAGAGGTTATATTTGAAATTTTTCTTCTTTTTAAAACACAGTATCTTTGATAATACTCCCACAATGCTGAAGCCATTAACACCCGCTTCAGTTAGCAGTTCCTGCGGACAATCGAAGTTATACAATGATATCTGGAATGCCCTGCTAGCTTTTGATCTATGACCTGAGATTGCATATAGAGAAATAGAGAGCATGTCAAGCAATTTAAAAAATAACTGGAGAACTATGTTGAGGCTCACTTAGGATCTAGCTTAGTTTCATTGCAGGAGCTTTCCGTTGGTTAACACAGATCTTGCCTACCTCCTGCTAAAGTAACCGGCTGGTTTTGGCACGATGCCTGCTCATGCGCCAAATGAAAATAACCTTTAAACCATCTTTTGCAGCCAATGCAGCAAGAACATTTCCTTTACTCTGGTGGAAGGCTGATCAATAGGACAAATCTTCCAAATTGCTTGTCACCTCTGCTGTATGTGATGAGCAAAACCAAGATTCAGGCTTAACCTTCCGCTCGTTCCTTTGTAAACGTATAAAAACCCAAGATGTTATTCCTGAGTTTTTGCTGGGTTTTGTTTGGGTTTTGTTTTATTTTGTTTTAGAAGCCAATGGAGATCTTTTGGAAACCTCTGGCATATGGAGAGCCTGACAGCAGCAAAGAGTTCATGTCTCAAGAGTGAATTCTGCTCTATCCTCCCCAGAAGTAATTCTAACTGTAAATTCAAACAGCCACCTAGCTGTCTCCATTCATGAAAGAGAGAAATACCAATGTCACAGACTGCCAAACATGAATACAAAACAAAGACCCAACTTAGCCTTTAGTCTAAGTTTTCTAAAAGTCTGATTAAAAAAATATAGAGATATTAGAAATTATAGATACATATACACAATTAGCATCAAGTCATTATATCAGATTACATGGAGATACCACTCTAGCTAAAAGACGATTTCTCTGATAAAATAAAATAAAAAATCCAATAAATTCAATTTTATCAAAATAAGCTACTTCTGCTACGTAGAGTTTAAAGTACCCTAAAAAACTGAATATTCCTGAAAGTACATTTGGAGGACAGGTGGGAAGGGGAGGAAAAGAAGCACATGCCCCTGTCTCATTACTTCCACGGAACCACACTAGGGAAAAAGCAGACAGAACAGCTGTAGGTTGACTTTGTAAACTGTCCATTTATAACTCAAACTTCTTTTTTGACTGAAGATACAGGATATTGCAGTATACATTAAATTTACACTACATTAATAAGAAGTGTAAATACTGAAGTTGGAAAAATAGTACTTTGCCCCAAAAGCAGCTTACTGGGTAGGTTGGATATTAAGATCAGTTTGAACTCTTCACTTTACTCTTTATAGATTTATAGTAACAAGTTATAGTTAAACCATTTTACTGCACAGAAGATAAAATAAAATTACATATAGAACATAAAACCATGCAAAACTTAATGCGTTTTACAAAGTACTTAAAGTGTCAACTATAAATTAAACCAGTAAAACCTGCAATATCCAGGAAGAAACAATTACAGATGTAAGCGTTCACTCTTCAGTTAAAAAACAATTGCTGCCATATGCTTGAAGTTCAGGGGATTATTTTTTTTGTGGGTTTTTTGTTTGGTTGGTTTGGTTTTAAAGAAGTGCAACACCAATAGAACTAGTTAACCTGTTGCACTCTTACAGAAACTGCATTTTCAACATTAAAAATCACATTCCACGTGTAGTAGAATTGTATATAAAATAATTTGTATCAGAATTGCGGGAAGATTTCACTCAATTTGCTCTTTATTCACTTTATATTATAATGAACATTTACATAGTATGCACATAACTCTTTCAAAGTGATCACAAGCATTTTTTAAATACCTATGTAAAGTCTATTGTTACAATATGATAAAGCTATTAAAATAAGTACCTTCATTAGCAATTAATGGAGTTTCTCACAGGAAAAATTTAATTTTGACATTGTCAGAAAGCTGACTGAAGTGGACTTAAACACTGAAGACTGAATTAGACTTGATGAATGTTACTTTCAAAAATATTTTTCTTCACACATTTCTGACCGATTCATCCCGTTGCCCTTTCCCCATCTATATTGTGACAAAGAGACAGTTCAACTTATATTAACTCTGGTTATTCATACATATCCCAATTAAAACAAAGAGGTATCTTGTGCTGGTGCATTTCTGGCCTGTATTGTTCACTGACAACCATACCTGCGCCCCATCCTTCAACTAATAGACCACAAGGAAGGGAGACAGAATACACTGTGTCCTATAACCTCATAATCAGAATCCAGGAATTTAAGAATTAATAGGGAGGAAAACATGTTATAGTGCAGATATGTAAAACACATAATTTAAGAATTTGCTTTGTTGCAAGCTAGGCAACCATCTCGTTGTCTTCTTGTTCATTTATTCTAGCAGTGACAATGCATCTGAAGTAAAACTGCTGCAAGGATCCTACCAAAGGATAGTGAACTGGCTCTCACCAGACAAACAGTTTTTGATGCTTCTACAACAGCAAACACTGCACAAAGTTATATATTGAGTTCCCCACACATTTCTACTGTGCACACATTGCTTAAAGATGATACATACTCCTGCTGAAGTGGATGATGATTGCTTCCAAATGCCTAGGTGTGCAACACCTAATCTAACAAAGCTACCAAAGGGTAGGAAAATTTTGGATGAACAAACATTAACGTTCTGCCACTTACATGTTGCACGCAAGTGACCTAGTTTAAAGTAATTCTTCTACAGATGCAGAAATCCTCTTCTACTTTTCTAGGAGCTATGATTTCAGCTGAAACACTTTTTGGGTCAGTAGGCAAAGATGACATTATAACAAGCCCCAAAAACCTCATTCATAATCCTCTCATAATCACGCTGGATCCAAGTGATTGGAGCCATCAAAAGCATCAAGTACATTAGTAGAATGTAGTATTGTGGTACGGAATAAAAAGAAAAGCCCGTGTATCCTGAACCAGAGGGTGGTTAACCAAAACAGAGATTATATATGGACTACGAGGAAGCTTTGTCAGTCCAGACCAGTTATAATGATCTAGTGTGTCTAACCAGCAGCTGAAGGTCATTAGCAAGGCACAGTAACTATGCAATAATTATTTCTTCTTTTAGCAAATACATAGCTCTAGTAGCGTTTTGTAGGTGATCAGAAATATTTTTGTCATCTCTTGCAAGCAATCTCTGCAAATCTAGTCTTTTATCTGAAATACATAATAGAACTCTAGTGCCACAGTGAAATACCAAGTGCCACTAACACAAGGTTTACCCGTACCTCAGCTATTAGCTTGTCAAATTTAGTGCTGTCTGACAAACATCAGACAGTTCTTCAAGATCTGAAGACAAATGGTAATATAAAGGAAGGAAATTCATTTGAGTGATATGGGGTGGGCATCCAATAGTAATTTCTATTTCTAATACTAAGTTCTATTCAAAACAGATATTATTTATATGGTTCCTATAAAGGAGAAAATTGATGTGGTCTTTTTTTCACTGACCAAACAAGCAGCATTATTTCTAAGTTAAAAAATAAGTAATTTCAGATTTTTTACATAATTGTAATAGAATTCTTTAAAAAATATTTGAATTGCATATCAGTAGGTTCAGATTTCAGTTCTTTTCAGTTTAATAACAGAAATACGATCAGATAGCATTTAAATGTATGTTACAAGATAATGATTAGTTGTAAAACATTTAAAATATGTCAAGTCATATTAAACAAGCAGTCTTTTAAATATAGTCTTAATATTTGCTCTACCTAAACATTTTATTATAGCAATTCATAAAAATCATCTATTTAGAGGAACATATCTATAAAGGTCTCTAGTCCACAGTAAGTTTTCTCCCGTTTTACAGTCCAAGCATACTTTATTTCTCACATGGACCCTCTCCCACGCATCTGATGAAGGCAGATCTCTTTCCATCAGCCTATACGACCACTTCAAATTGGCCACAATGCACAATCTAAAATTTTACTGCAACCACAAACTTACCACGTAACCAATCTCAATTATCAAAACGTACCAGTTTTTTCTGATGTTCTGAGAAACACCATGTCAGATGGGATTCGCTGATTCTGAGAAGAGATGAAAAGAAAAGGTATATTTTTTGTAAGTAGGAAAAAAAAGTGAATTCCAATCAAATGTCCAGTAAGAGCTTTCACCAAAAGGTCACACTTGGATTGAAACTCAATTAAAATAGGATTTCTCACAGTACTTTACATTCAGCATTTGCAATTCAGAAATCAATATTTTCAAAAAATTATACAATAAGCAAACAACAGCTAATCCTTTCAGATGCTCTTTACAAGTGAATCATAAGTATCTGAAGAACAACAACACATTTACATTTGCTTGACTAAAACCAGTAGTCCAAGAACACAAGTATCTAATATAAAGTATTTTAAAATATAATTTCACTGAGCAAAACTCTGACACTTAGTTAGCATATACAATAGAAAAAATTGAAACTTAAAACATCCATCTTGGCACTCAAGTTGCAAATATCCTAATATTTTCCACTTTTCCAACACACACAAACACGTAGAGGAAATGGCAAATCAGGGAACAGCATTTTGCTATTTGACTTATCTACAAATTTCTCCTCTGTAAAGACAAAAATGAATAGAATTTCTTCCCCAGTGTCTACAGCATAACGCTGTATGCACAGTCAGATGTGTTTGCACAACTGTTCTACCATTCCCTTTTCAAGCATAGAACTGTTTGTATCAAATCACATTTTCAATTTTTTATTGAGCATTGAAAGGCCAATCTAAGCTTCCGCAGATTAAACAAAATGAACAATAGCACCCTCCCATGCACGTGCTATCTGCTACAGGGCTACTCAAATTCTTAGCTCTTCCAGCACTTGTTCACAAGGCATCTATCAGCACCAGTCACACACTGCCAACAAAGAGTTTAAGAATGAAAAATTGAGGAGATAAAAATAACCAACATGTGAGATCTGAAAAAGACACAGGACTGGAGAGGAAAACAGTGACAGACTAAGCTGACGGGGACAAGAGTGAGGAGTGGACAGGACAGAGCAATGAGAAAAGATACCAAACTGAAATTCACTTTCTTCCATCACAACTTACGTCCAGTATTCCACATGCTGTACTGTTTGATACTGAAGCTAAAGGTGAAGATAAATTTACATTTGTTTTACAGACTACCTTCAACCACTTAAGAAACCCCAGTGGATTATTAGCAATGGTTTTACTAGTTTCATACTAAAAAACCTTTTCTAAATATTAACTTCAGATTACTTGTTAAGAGGATATAATGCATAATTATTTTTCACGTAGAAAGTACCTCGATTTGAGAATAAATTTCAGGTTTTCCTGTTATACTTGGTTGATGTTGCCCTGAAAGCTACTGAATACCTAACGGCTCATTTTTTTTTATTAAGAGCTCAACTGTCTGACCTGAAAAGAAGAGAAATGTAGCTGACAAAGTCCACCACATGGCATACACAAACCTCAGATTTCAGTCTTAAAAACCTGACTGAATTTATTTAACATAAACTGTTAAGAAGCATTTTCAGTACATGAGCATTTCAAAACTACATAATTATTCCCTATTTCATACTTCAATTATAATAAAAATGCAAAATGAATACAGCAATAATAATTCAGCTGTGGTTCTACTTTGCACATAAACTGCCAGCTATAGAAAACTGGTTAGTTACTTTATATGGAAGAAACAGCAATGAAGATGAGGGTCAAGCTAACCTGAAAGCTTCAATTCAAGACACTAAGCAATGGACCATTTCACGTACTGAACATAGAATACAGAATCCAGCCAGTAAATTCTATAAGAGTAATTCTAGTCACAATACTTTGATTCACTGTATCAAAGTGGAAAATTCAAATTTGATTTATAGTTATATCTTAGTAACAGCCTAAGAAAAAAGTAATGAGTTCAAAATTATCTTTACATGAAATTCAAGTGCATTCAGCTTGTAGCAGCTCTGAAGCTACTTATCCCAACAGGAATCTAGGCAATAGCCCAGACCACAGCATCAGCAAACACATTCAAAAAGTACCTAAAAGAAACAACGCAAACACAGAAAGATATTTTTATTCATTTTAGTCAAACCAGTACTACATCTCAATATTCAAGGACACAACACTGCTATTAACAGAAAGAATCCCAGCACTACCCAATTGGTTTGATTTGAATCCAGACACACAGTTTCCCATTTTCAACACTCCATTTTTTACTTTTTTAAGGCAGCACTTGCCGTTCATCACCATACGTCAAAAGAAAAATCTTAGAAGTATGTACACTCATAGTCTGCTCCAACAAAACAGCTCAAAATACAAGTATCAAGGTAATTAAATACTGCTTTATACGATACTGAGTGCGTGGGACCTTCAAAATACTACACCTGACTATCCAGAAAAGACAGTTCAGAGTGAAAAAATTCACACTGTCTCACTCATAATGGAAAATAAATTTGTATTTACATCAGACAATACCACTGAAGAAACTGATGCTTTTTCCCCATATACAATGCTAACATTTGACTTAGTTCTTGAGAACACACACTTGTACAGCAATCTCATTTCTGACCACAAAACATCCTGGATATTGCAGGCACAGTTTTCCATGACTCCAAAGAAACCTTCTGAAGATCAGCATGGAGCCACAACAGTGCTGTTTGGAACAATGTGATCTGAATAGGTCTGTCAAGAGTCAACTGCCAGATTCTGTACCGTATGGACCCATCTTCCAAAATAAGATGCTGTAAACCCTAAACCTCCAGGAGGTAGAGATTGCCCCTGTAACATAACTCTCGAGGACACTAACTCAGAAGCAGGAAGGAAAGCAACTGCAATTGTATTCCTTATTGGTGGGAAGCTCAGTATAGAAAGGCCATGAAGGGCTACAGAGATGGTACTATCTCAAGCATGCAAGACGCTTGGAAAAAAAAACAAATTCGGAAACATTGAAACACAGATGCGTGTTCTGGTTTACCTAAAAATCCTGTGGTCAGCAAAACCCTCTCCTTATACCTTAAAATTGTGCATTTTCATCCTTGGATACTTCCTGATTTGCAGCAATTCCCATTTATTAGTAAAAGGACAAAGAGTTAAAAATTCATGTGTATGTCAACAGTATTCACCCTGAAGAGAATGCAACTGCAGCTAGTCCAGCACTTTTTGGAATGTTGCCTCCTAACAGAAAATAATTAAAGATGTAGTGAAATTTATTATCCATGATAAGCCCAGATTGAGCCAGGAATATCTCGTACTCAGATCTGGAAAAAACTGCAATAAAAATACTAACCTCAATATATATCAATATGTATTATTATATATCTGTTAGAGGAAAGAAGAAAGAGGAATGGGAAAATGCAACTTCAAAATTAAATAAATCTTTCCTTACATGACAATAACAATTAAACAGTTATCCAGTCTTCATATAGATTAGCTATACACTTTTGCAGCTTCACTGCCAGCTTTGACATGAATCTATTACACAAGTTTCAGGTTACTGGCTTCATGCCTACAAACTTCCAGTTACTCGTAAACAAGACAAAGTACTTGACAGACACCCAAAAATTTTGCAAAACAGTCAAATGATCTAATATTGAATTAAATCAAAGTTCTATTAATCCAAATGAAGTATCAACTTTTTACAAGTCATTACCAACTTCGATAGAGAATGCTGTTTCACATTGAGTAAATGAAACCTGGCACTTGCTATCCAAGACTCAAGTCTTTATGCCTGACAAAACTGGGCAGAATCACAGAATATTGAGTCCAACTCCCACCTCCCTGCAAGACTACCTAAAACTAAATCATTTCACTGAGAGCACTGTACAGATTCTCTTTGAATTCTGACAGGCTTGGTGTCGTGACATTCCTGGGGATCCTGTTCCAGTGATCAACACCGTTCCCAGTGAAGAACTTTTTCCTAATGTCCAACCTGAACACGCAGCTTTATGGCATTTCCTCCTGTCCTATTGTTGGTCACCAGAGATAGGAGATCAGCACCTCACTTCCTACTACCTCTCTGAGGAAGTTGCAGACCACGATCAAATTAGTCATGTGATCACTTTCATATTTTAATAGAAAAAATGCACCTTGATTTTATGTTTTTTAATGCGTTCTCCTTTTTCTTTTTTTTCTTTAAAATACTGTAAGCTTTTCTGAATTAATGTATCTGAACACACCCTTCCACTCTAAGGAACAGTCTTGCCTTTACGTTCTCTCTGAGGGGAAAAAAACCCAAACCAAAACCCAAACCAACTCAAAACACAAACAAGAAATCACAACAGTATTAAGACTGACATATTGTTTTTCATCAGGTTTTACATATTTCGGAAGTAGGCAGAAAGGTACTTCATGAGTACTAGATACCAAAAAATATTGTCACTGTTACTGCTGACACTGGAGAGCAAAGATCCCCCTGCAAACATATACCTAGTCACTATAAAAGACCGACTACACAGAAACAGATGGCAATTATGCTACAAAAATCTTTAACACCTCATTATGGAGAAAATTAAGTTCTGTTGTACATCGTCACAGACAAACAGCAGCAATATGTCAATCATGTTAGCCCCCTTGTGTCATATTTATCAAAGTAGAACAAGTTAAAATGACAACACATATAACTTCAAGCATTCAGAAACCCATGGAGAAACTACGTAATCTCAATTACCATGGAGATGATGCTAGGAATGTTTATTGATATATACTGAAATTTGAATATATAGGTAATGAAAATGACTTG
This sequence comes from Neomorphus geoffroyi, assembly GCA_033558235.1. Lineage (NCBI taxonomy): Eukaryota > Metazoa > Chordata > Aves > Cuculiformes > Neomorphidae > Neomorphus > Neomorphus geoffroyi. The sequence continues at coordinate 1,108,948 of JAUMJM010000028.1, forward strand.
AATACATTGTTTTGTTTAAGTCTGGGCAGAATTAGAGCTGCAGGAAAGGAGGGCTTTCATTTCTCAGTGTTTGTCTGTGCTACAAAATTAGAGATTCATTCTTATAGATCCAACTATGGCAAGACAATGGTCAACACAAGGTAGTTCCCCAGCTTTTGGGTTCTCACAGCTAACCCCATGCCATCCAGAAATACTAGTCAGATCGGAGAACAAGAAACCACTCCACACCCCTACACTTCCCCACAATACAGGCTACAATATTCACCTGATAAATAACATTTATAATAGCTTTCAAGTTACTTATACACTTTTCTCATGTTATTATATTGCTGGTGGATGAAAAGCTCAACATGAGCTGGCAATGTGTGCTTGCAGCCCAGAATGCCAACTGGTATCCTCACCTGCATCAGAAGAAGCAAAACCAGCAGGTCAAGAGAGGTGATTCTGCCCCTCTACTCTGCTCCTGCGGAGTACTGTATACAGTTCTGGAGTTTTCAGTACAGGAAGGACATGGAATTGTTGGGGCAAGTCCAGAGGACGGCCATGAAGGTGATCAGAGGGCTGGAGAACCTCTCACATGAGGACAGGCTGAAAGAATTGGGATTGCTCAGCCTGGAGAAGAGAAGGCTCTAGGAAGACCTTATAGCAGCCTTCCAGTACTTTAAGGGTTCTACAGGAAAGATGGGGAGGGGCTCTTTACTTAGGGACTGCAGTGACATGGCAAGGGGAAATCGTTTTAAGCTGAGAGAGATTTAGATTAGATATTCAGAAGAAATTTTTTCCTATGAGGGTGGGGAGGCACTGGCACAAGTTGCCCAGAGAAGTCATGAATGCCCCATCCCTGGAAGTATTTAACACCAAGCTGGATGAGGTTTTGAGCAACCTGATCTAGTGGGAGGTCCATCGCAAGGGAGCTGGAACTCGACAATCTTAAGATCCCTTCCAACCCAAACTATTCTATGATTATCATAAAATTGTTATTTATGTAAGCTTCTCCAGCTCCTTAGTCAGTCTTACAGTTCCCCTACAACTGCTCATAGCTATAGACCCTCAGAATTTTGCATTTACTGTCCTTTCTTCTCCATTCATGTAACAAACCATATACTTTTTCCATTGACTAAACTATTTCTGCCTGCTTCTGAGTTATAAAGGGAAGAGACATTTCCCAATTGTCTTCTAGCATTTGTATGCCATGCCATTTTGCATGCCAGCATTAACCTTAATCCTTAGAAATGTTTCACTTTACACCACTAATTTCACTTTACACTTGAGATTAAGAAAAAAAAATTGTCTTCTTATAGCTCAAGAAAAGCTCTCAAAGTTTTAAGATAAAGCTTTACTGTTCCACATGTTTTAAAACACTATTGTGTTGTTATTATTAAATGTTATTAAGTAACTGTTAATAATTGATAACTGTATTAACTTTTATGCCCTCTTCACATCTAAAATGTATCCCAAACTATCAATAAGCTACAATGTCTAAATAACAGTATCTGAACTCATCAACTCGGCCCTTCGACTGTATTATTTAGGAACACTCTGCATACCTCTGCTCCCACCGTAAACTAAAAATGTATCTTACCACAAGCCAAAGAGAACATCTAGGAAGTAGCATGTCTGTTCAAGAAAGGGGACTATTTTTCAGCTGACGTTAACAAATGCCTTTTAGCTTTTAAAAACGGGCAATATTTTCTTCTATTCTGGCCTCTCACTGCCCTAGTATTAGTGCATTACTGTGCAATTTTCATTTGAAACAATAGGTATATTACTTGGAACTAAACCATTTCAAGCACATTTCAGTCACTTAGAGCTGCTTTAAAATTAATCAGACCTATTTAAAAAAAATAGACAAGAATCAGAAGATATTCAAGGTTTAAACACACAAAAGCCTTTCACTTAAGTTGTTAGTATTTGTGATGCAGTCACTAGTTAACATATGGATCTTCAGCTCAAATAAGTCATTAATTTCACTGCAGAAATGCTGTTGATGCATCTTCCAGTCAAATACAATGTTAACTTGTTCCTTTGCCATTAGAGTGAGCAATTGAACATTTCACTCCCGACTGGTTCTTTGGCTTACAAGTCATACTCTGAAATTGAAAACTGCTTGTTCCAATAAAAGTCTTCTCAACAGAACCAGAAAACATTTCAGCCTCAGCTAGGTCAAAAGGAAAAATATCTCTGCCTCTCAGTAAGGAGCTTGAAGCTGAAATATAACACTCAAACAATTGTACACATCTTACTGAAATACCTGAGTAAAATCTTAATCAAAACCAACTCTACTCATTATTTCCCTAAATCCCGAAACATTACTTTTTTCCATTAGAAACTTCAGGTACTCACAACAAACTATCTGTAAGCTGAAACAGATGCTAATGACCTACGTCACACAAGACAGACTGATAGAATCGTAGAATGGTTTGGGTTGGAAGGGATCTTAAAAGGTCATCTAGTCCAACCCTCCTGCAGTGAGCGGGGACATTTTCAACTTGATCAGGTTGCTCAGAGCCCCATCCAGTCTGACCTTTAATGTTTCCAGAGATGGGGCTTCTATAGTCTCTCTAGGCAAACTGTCACCACATGCATGGTAAAAATTTCTTCCTTATATCTAGTCTACATCTGCCCTCTTTTAGTTTAAAACCATTGCCCTTTGTCCTGTCACTATAGGCCCTGCTGAAAAGTTTTGTTCCCATTTTTGTTATAAACCCCTTTTAAGTACTAAAAAGCCTTAATAATGTCTCTCTAGAGACTTCTCTTCTCCAGGCTGAACAGCCCCAACTCTTTCAGTCTTTCTTCAGAAAAGCTCTGATCATTTTTGTGGTCCTTCTCTGAACCAGTTCCAACAGGTCCATGCCTTTCCTGTGCTGAGGGCTCCAGAGCTGGATGCAGTAATCCAGGTGGGGTCTCACAAGAGCAGAGGGGCAGAATCACCTCCCTCAACCTGCTGGCAATGCTTCATTTGATGAAACCCAGGATATGGTTTTCTTTCTGGGTTGCAAGCACGCATTGCTGGCATCTACCGGTATCCCCAAGTCTTTCTCCGTAGGGCTGCTCTCAATCCTTTCATGTCCCAGCCTGTACTGATACTGGGGGTTGCCCTGACTCAGGCGCAAGACCTTGCATTTGGCCTTGTTGAATCCCAGGAGGTTCACGAGCCCACTTTTCAAGCTTTTCCAGGTCCCTCTGGATAGTATCCTGTCCCTCAGGCATGTCAACTGCACCACTCAGCTTGATGTTGTCTGCAAACTAGCTGAGGATGCACTCGATCTCACTATGTCATTGATGAAAATATTAAGCAGTACTGGTCCCAATATGGAACTTCAGGGACAACATTTGTCACCAGTCTCCACCAGGACACTGAACCATTCCCAAAAGTAATTCCAGCTTTCCAAATGGATCTCTGTCAATTTCAGGGAAGGCAGATTACACATGTAGCTACTATAGTCTTCCCTACACTCCATAATAATTAATTCCAGGTTTAGGGGTTACCAAGTCCCTAAACAGTTTCCTAATAGAAATCAAAGCAAATATCTACTTCACACTCCTAGAAGATCTGGAATAGGCACAAGCGAGCAACTGCAAGCTAACTTCACCTGCACTCTAACATAGCAAGTTGTAAGGCAAACCAGATGCAATGACTAGACATATTAGTGCTAATCTTGTATATGCCAGTATATGCTGCTCAGACAGGCCCAAAAAGGTACCAAGTACAGATAGCAGACGAAAGAAACAAAGAAAAGAGTGCAACAAACCAAATGAGACTTGAGTGTATAGTTCTTTCTTTGGACTACAGAATAAACAGAAAGAAAAAAACAGTTGTCTAAAGCAAACAGAAGAGGTGTTTCTTATATGTACCTGAAAATAAAAAATAATCTCTATCTACTAACAATTTTTGAGTTCTCCAAATTCTCCAAGTAAAAGGAGAGGTGTTAAGAAATAAGAAAGCACAAAATGCATCAGAAGGGCATGTTTGCTGAAAGATTTTCTTTTATCCAAAGTAATTTACTCCACTAAATAGGAGTAAAACTACCAAGCAGAAAAGTTGGTCACTTCTAGACTATGTTCCACTAAGGATTATTCTGCCAAGCCGCACCTTTCCATACAACACTTCAAACAAAGCTGTAGATACATGCTTCAACTTGAGGTGCCTCCTTTCAGCACCTCCATGGGTTAGCTCCCTAATACAAAGCACGACTGGAATCACCTGCTGGCACACAGAAAATAAGTCACCTTTCCAGAACGAATCCAACTGAAATAAGCAACATTCTCTTTATTGTAATACTAATATACAGGGGAAAAAAAGTTCAGAGCTCTCACTCACCGTTTGAAACCAAACTGGAAAGTTTTTTCTCCTTTTAAAAAATATATTAACTGCAATATTAATTATATATTATAGTATATACATATTATAATTATATAATATAAATATATATTTCACATGTATAAATAAAACTTATTCTTTAAGGCTTCAGACATAGAAAAACACTGATTTGAGTATCGGAATCAGTCAGCTTAGAACATTCACCACAGCACGTCAGAGCGTTTAACTCAGTAATTGTATTCCTCCACTAGATAAGTTTAGGCATATACCAATTCATAATATAAATGGTTACATTCAATTAAGTTGATAATTAATCAAAAAATAGACTTCCATGAAGATTTTCAAATAAGACTTGAACTAAAATACTAGCTAGTTAGTACTTCACAGATAAGTACCTCAACATCTTTTTCTTCAGAAGATAATTAGCATGTTAATTAATCTTTAGCCTCTAAAATATATTTAAAAAATATCAACCTTTTCCACTATGATGAGGTCTCCAACTTGTATGTCTGAACTCTTAACTTGCACTTTACCTTAAAAAAAAGAAGAAATGTAATCAACTTAGGCAGACATTAATAAAGAGTCACAAGAATATAAATCCCAGAATGCAAGTTATACTTAAAGATGTTATTCGTTGGTAAAAATGTTACAATTGATACGAAATTGATCTCCAATGAACACATTAATAGATTTCATCTATTTGAATAAATAATTCACTGGTTCAAAAAAGCCTAGATTTTTGCCAGCTAGCTATTGTAGAAGTGTTAGAGATAAAAAATATGTATGGAAAATGCTCTAGTCTGAACAATATCAGAGCAGTAAAACTGGAAAAAGGAGTCTTTCACATCTCCTACTACACAACATTCTTATTTCTGGGAAGTCAAGAGCTGTTAGGCTTACAGTCACGGAGCATTCTCACACACCAGTTGTTAGTCACAGCCCAGTTACCAACAGGTAGCTTTGCTTGGCCACTGAAGTTACTGACGTAATTGACGCTGTCCAACACTTGTTGGCAATTACAGTGGAAAAGAGGTAAGTGTCTCTGAAATCCTAAGAAATGTCTGAAGTTTCACTTTAGGAAAGTAAAATATCAAAAGCTGAAATAGAGGTTTTTCATTCTGTAGAGCTTCCCATTCAGTAACTGCTGTGAACAACTCATTTAAAAAATCTACAGAGCAAGTATACCAATTTAATTTCTATATGTCCTGTAGGGACTGTTAAGATTTAACTTATTTGATGGACTGAAAAACTGAGACAGAGAGGTTAAGCTACTGCCCAAAATGAGTTATTGTTGATCTCATTTGAAGTCAGGACATCTAGTCCCACGTCCTTGCTACAATTCTAGAAAAAGTGCCTTCCCTGAGTTAAAACCAACCAAAAATCAAACAAAAACTTGTAGACAAACAGGTCATAACATATGGATAGCCCCTTCAGAGATATAACAGGTGATAAATTCAGAGCCTGCTAACTCAGCTTATAAACACATACATATTTGCACAGCCTGATGAGTTGAAACACACAATTAAGCCACACATCTTTTTCCCATCAGAAACACTATCACAATTCCAAGCAGCAAGTATCTGATTAGCAGATGGCAAGTATTTCAAAATATGGTAAGGTGCTAGGCTTCTAAATACAAATCAGACTGACCAAATTGCAACAGAAGATCCACAAAAGCACAGAATGAGCTGCACTCATTTGGACTTTAATCAAAAGTATTATGAATAGATTTGTCAATGCATATCCTATCATCTCTCAAGTTATACTAAGCATAAAAGAAAAACCAAGCTTCCAAATCCATGAGACCTCCTCATTGTAACTCTCAGTGAAGGGAAATCTGGTAGCTAACCTCAAAATATTCCTTATGCTTACACATGCATTTAGTCAAAAGTAATAAGTTTCATGTTATGAGTGATTACTTTCAATATTTGCTCTTTAAAATTGCATTTCATGCAAAAAGTAACAGTTGTTTTATATTTAATTCAGTCAATAATAGATGTATTCCTACAGCTAATTTTTAATACATTTCCATGACATCAGTATTTCTAAAATGTTCAGTGTCAGAGGAAAATCTGAACTTTTCTTTGGTCTGTCTGCAAAGCTATTTCTGAGAGCCAGTCTTTGTTATTGATAATGATCTTTTACATCAGTTCCAAACTTTCAGGTGCCAAAACCACCTTCCCTGCCCCCACCCCCAAATATAAAACAAACTGTGTCTTCAATCTGACTCCTAACATTAGGAGTGAGGCTGAAGAGAGTAGCAGAGGACCAAGGTATAAAAAGCTGTAGCAAGAAGCATTAGCAGTTCCGTACAGAAGTTTCAAAATACCTATGGAAATTAAGTTAGTTTCAATCTCCCAATAATTTTGTTTTCAATCTAAAGTAACTACTACTAAAACTCAATCTCTAAAACAACAGTGCGATACCAAACTGACATATTTAGTCTGCTTAACTGCACAAGTCTGTCAATTCTCTTTATAAATTCTCAGGTTTTAACTAGAAGTGAATAGTACATACCAGAAAAACACTGTAATGTTTCCTTTGCTTTCTAAGTCTGTTAGCTTTAGCAAAAGGACAGCATTTTGTATTTTGTTGCTAGTTCCTCTACTAACAATTTTCTTCAGTTTATCAGTGTGATAACCAAGACAATCAACTGATTATAGTAGCAACAGCCCCCCAAATCCTAGTACCAGCTGCATTGTCTCAGATCTACGCCACCTACGCAGTCATGTTTAACCAAAACCATTCATAGATACTAATCAAATGCAACTACTAGCAATTTTAGAAACTTAAACAACTGCTTTTTCCACAATCGTGTTCTAACAGCATCTACAGCGAAGATCAAAACACGTTAAGCCTCAGAGGACAAAGGAAGGTAGAACATTCATTTGCAACATGACATAGGGAAGACAAAACGCAAAGAGTCCTGGTGCCAAGTGTACCAACAGGAACCGACACTGCACCTTTAATTGTATATAGCCTAGCAATCCTGGGAATTTCACATAGAGAATTAAAAAGTTTCCTTATCAGACTGTTTTCTAGGTGGCTCAGTATAACGATATAGAATATCATATTTATTACACACTAACATGTCTTGTTAGACCATTCTGTATATCCCCATACATATACATGGCCTGTGACACACAAGACAATGATTCTACAATGAATATGAATGGCAGGACATATTCCATTAAAAAATAAATGGTAAAATGCGGCAGTAATTCAAAAAGTGGCTTAAAATTTTGAAAAGTCAACAAATAACACTTTCCTTTAGACTAGCAAAAATGAGAATCATTAGCTACCATTTCAGAGAATATTACAATAAAGCAATACTACATCTTAGTGAAGATGCATTTAGAGAAAAAAAAGACACTGAATGTTATTCACTGCGTAAATTATTTTTCCCAACTATTGTTTCTCTAAAAACATCTCTGTAGCAAAACATTCTTCACCATCTGTGTAATTACCAATAAAAAGTCCAAAACTGTCAGAAGCGGCTGCGCATCCAGACTTTATAGTCCACCAAGGCGCAAGGCTTTTGCCTAAAGCAACATACAGAATTATGCAAAACCAGAACATCGAAATGTGTCTGTAGTAATTCATTATAGTCCCAAGATAAAGCTTTTTTAAGTGAATTGCAATAATTTGAAAAACTAATAAATATCTCATATGTGCTAACAAGTATTTCACAGAAAACTTTAAGAAATGAAGTAAACAAAATGTGGGTATATGCTATATCAGAAACTACTCTGTTTCTATTAAAAAGTGTCTCTGCTACCCGAGTGCAAGCCACCTGTGAAAGAACAGTAACTTTTGAGAGCAGCACTTTTAAAATTCATTTTAATTTGCTATTAAATCTTACCCATGCTACCTGAAGTACCATCAGAAGCACTGCTTCTAGATCTAGTAACAGAGCTTGTCTCTAAACAATAAATATAAAACTCTTGAATGAAAGCACTCGGGTACAGACCATATGAAAGTTTTACCTGGCATCTATTAGCCAAGTAGTCAGTACAATTAGTGTACACAATAAAATGGGAACAGGGGAGGGGGCAGTAGGGAAAAGCTTAAAGGGGCAGGGGAAAGCTTAATTAAAGCTACAGTGAGTCCAAGGTAAGGGTGCTGATCTCTCCATGCAAACCCTGTCCTTAGTCCTTCTTTCAAACTCCATCCTACATAGTGAACCAAGGTTAGGCTTTAATCACAAATACAAAACTCTTGAGAGAAGCTTCCTAGCTCCTCTCTTCTGTGTAATGTCTCCTCTTGGATGAAATGGAAAGCCTTCATTCTTTCTTGTCCAATCTCCTGGATGCAGCCAGAATGTGGAAGAAAACCGTCCCCTTCACATTTCCTCTCTCCCAGCATCTTTATGAGATTCTTTCTTACATTATAATGTCAAATTCTGTTTCTGCTGTTGCTTTTTGCTTCCCTAGTTGGCTACATTAAATTGATACAATTATTTAAGAACTTGTGTGTTCCAAATGGTCTAAATACTAGGAGTGAAGTTGTCAGTAAGTCTGAAATATTGCAAGCAATAAAGACCTAAATGTTGTACCTCTAGATTCAGAAATAGTGTTTTTTTAATGCAGTGCCTTTTTTAAAAAGCAGGACAATCTGTTCTTGAAATTCTAATGTTATAAGAGATTTCAATACAGATTTCAAATAACTGCAAAAGAATATTATGATAATACAACAATCAAGACATTCTGACAACCACCTTATTTTAAAGTCACAGATAATAAAGGTATATGTGATTAAAAACTGGCTGCCTCTTGACAAAGACCATTTTACAATTTGGAAAAGGTCAATTGAGATCTAAGCTGAGTAAGGTGGCATTATTTAGGACTAGAGTAACTCACATTGCATAAACAGAAGTTCAAAAGAAAAAAAAAATCAAATCACTGTAGCTTTCTAAAACAGACCTCAGTTCTCTGATTTTAGAGGAAATTTGCTAGCTTTCATACTTTGTTCTCTTCTTATGTAGAGCAGTTATTGATATTTTATCAATATCACAGAGTTTTGGCATATATTTTCAACTTCATTTTTAGACACCTTTTGAGGATCCTGCAGACACAAGTCTTTCACATTTGAAGCTTGGATGGAATTATTTCATCACACTCAACTCTCCTGACATTCATTTTTTCTTTTGCTTTGCAGGCCACAAAGTGAGAGAGAGTTCTGCAATACTTCTAAAAATCATATTAAACATCCTGAGATGAAGTGACAGACACATGCCTCTTCTGCAACTCACAGCTATGACTATTACAGTTATTGTCTTCTTGATCTTCTTTCTTCAAAATGTCAGTAACACTGTATGACCAAACCTAACTAGGAAAGGGTTCAGGGCAGGATTGCCAACTTCAAGAATGGGAAGGCAAAACCAGTTAAAATTGCTTTCAATTTTATTATTCAATTGGCTTTTGGCAGCTTAATGGGAGAGGTAATAGCTTGTTTATGAACTTGAGGTGATTCTTCTGCGGCATAGCAGACGTTTTTCATAGGCACTTAACTGCTCACACCTGAGCTCACGAGACAAGAAGCTACACTGAAAGTAGAATGGTCTCTTAGGAAAGAAACACAGAAGTCCCCCCAAACCTGCATCCATTGGTCTAAATTTTTTCCATTATCATTTCTGCTCTACAAAAGAATATATGGGTGAGCTGCTCTGAAGCAGAAAATGGCAATTTAAATTGACAGAATCTTCAACAGCAAAATAATTTCAATTCTACATGCAGATACTCTCTCTCTTTCCACCTTTAACTTGCATAATGTCTGAAAATTAAGGATTTGCAGACTTTGATAAGCAAAGAAAAAGAAACTAGATTTTGCAACAAACCTCTCAATAAAAAGATTAAGAGAGCAGAATGCATCATGAACTGAACAACTCTAGACTCAATACCATAATCTAGGAAAGTATACAAGGGAAAAGATTCACAAGAAAGACACGAAGACAGGTACAATTCATTGACTTGCTCACAAAAAAATTCAATACGTCTACTGATTTCCATGTTTCATTACTTGACACAGAGTTGAAAAAGCAGAAACCATTCAAATTTCACGTGTAACAGGCTCATCTTCCTGACCAATGAAAAATTACACATAGCAAACTCACCAAAGGATGACTGAAGACTAGGCTTTCCCATGTTACATGACAAATAGAAAACCGTGTAACACTGGATATCTCATATGGATAAGAATTAACCTATGAAAATTAAGCTGGCCATTGCTGCCAAAGTACAATGAAGTAACACTTAAACCAGATGTCCCATTCTCCCTTGACTTCCTGCTTGGAACAGCTCGTGATTATAAAAAAAGCTGACTTACTGATTAGAAGAAATATTTATTCAAGGTCTTGAACTATCAAAAATAAATTCTAAGTCTTCAAGAGCCACTAATTTGAACCACCTTCAAAAAGCTGGTACTTTCACTAGCAACATGAAGGTTATAAGGCAACGTTCATCTGTTTCACCTGTTTAAGGGTTCCTGAGGCTAAGAATGACTACACAGAAAGTCAACACTGCTAGGCAGTCAAAGACTTCATGATTTTGATCTATTGCAATGTTGTATAAAAAGATTTTGACTTACAAATCAGCTTACTCACACTATCATTATAGAAGTAATCAATTTCAATTCAAATGCCAGTTGCTTTATCTTGCTACAAATACATTTATTTCCCTATAGTAAACAAACGATTTTGCAAAACAGCTAATAGAAGTGATTAAATTATCATTTTTATCTTCCACAAATGCCACAGTTAAACCAAGGGTAACAATGAAACTTGCTAACTTTAAGTGTTCCTACAGTCCAGTCTGAGCAAAGGCAACCTGCTTAACCTCTCTATGTCAGTTTCTCCATCTTTGAGACGGAAAAAATCCCTGTTTCAAAGCAAGACTGTAAAACCTACACAGGTCATAAAATCACTAGGTAGGAAAAGAAAAAGATGCTAGAATAGTATAAAGTGCAGTTCCACTCTGAAAAGTCACTCTTAAGAGTAGCATCGATTTTCAGGCTTTTAATTAAATCAGTATCAAGTTTGCTCATTCACAAGTAACAAAACCTTCTTTCTCCAAACCATTATCTTGCAGGTTAGTATAGTAAACCTAACTGAATTTTTCCACTTGAAGAGTACCACCAATATTAAAAATTAGACAAATTATATTGGAAGTTATTTACAAAAATAACTTGCAGAAGTGCAGTACTTGACTTCATTAATTTTCACAGATACCTAAATCCTTCTCAAGAACTGTAAAAATCTTAGTCTAATATTTTCATAGCAGGAAGTCTCATTTTTTTGCCTCAAAATGACACCCTTCAGTTTCAGAAAGTCTTACTATTAAAGATCCACATACAAGGAAAAAGGTGCAATTTATCATCTATTAATTATTTTGTGGTTTTGGCATTTTTAATACAACTTAATTTTGAGCAGGGACTGAAATAATGATTTCATTCTTAAAATTGTCCACAACTCAAAACATCATCGATCACACCATTGTCAACACAGGATTCACAGTTCATCATAAGCAAAGATCTTGAATCTTTACTTCTGAAGACTATCATGAACTTAAAAAAAAAAAAAACAAAAGAAAAAGAAAAAAAACCCACCAAAAAAACCCCAGAACAAAACCCAAGTATGAATTCATGATGACACTGGCATTAAAATCTGAAAGTCAAAATAGACATACACATTTGTCGGTAAAAGCTGGTATTATTTTTTTTAAAACTTATTTTGAACAAGCCATTGCTTTCTACATGCCAGTTTCTGATATAACTTCTGGGTTTTACTTATATATTACTGTATAATATTTTTAAATCTTTAATCCCTATCTAGAAAAAAGCTGTGTCAAACTGACCAAATCCAATTTTAATTTGACAACTTCCTTTCTTCTAGGAAAAGGTATAAAAGGAAAAGCTTCTCAAATACACATAACCTCACAAAATAGTTCATGGATCCAGATCTCCCACTTAAACGCTGTATTAAACTATAAACCATACATATGCTTCTAGAATTAAGACTTTCAGGTTACCAACACTGTTGCTGAATAGGGTAGGATTGTACTATCTGTGTCAAAGGTGAGTGTTCAGTGGCCTACCATAACAGATCTAAAAACTGAATAAACCAACTAGTAGGTTAAATTGCAACTTTGAAAGAGAAGTCATTAAAAGTCCATTTCTTTACAGACTGTCTTAAAGACTGTAAAGATCTGGAGGCCACTTATGTCAGACAAGTGAGAGCTATCCCCTCTCCCTGGAAGTCTTTGAGGTCAGGTTGCATGGGGCCTTGAGCAGCCCGGTCTGGTGGGAGGTGTCCCTGTCCATGGCAGCGGGGTTGAAACTGGATGAGCCATTCCAAACCAAACCATTCTATGATTCTATGATCCCATTTGCAAATTTCCACGGTGGTATGTCTAAATCCTGGTAAAGCTATTTCAGGCAGACAAGGAAGGGAAGAACTATAGGCAAATATTCCCTACAGTTTCTCCCTTCTATATGCAGACTCCAGAAAACAATGTATGACTCCATACTTCCAAGGAAATAAAATAAATTCCTCTCAGCTACTAGGTTATATCATCGCTTATGCCCAATTTACAATATCCTACCAAATTTGCTTGTCACTTCACAGCTGAAGAGCTTCATTTCCTTAAAAGTCTTCCTGAAAAAGTGTCAAAAGTTTTGAGTCAAAAAAAAGTGATAACTGTGATTCCTCCTTTTATTATTTTCTCAAAATAAAACTGGCTGTTCCTACTGCACGATTATCCATATTTCAAAATATATGTAAAAAGAGATAAAAACTGAAATCAATATTTTTGATAATGAAGCTGACTCACAATACATCTTCCTTTTCTTAAGCACAAATAAATCCACCAAATTTGAAAGGTTCTAGTGAATTTTAATTTGATTGTATTTTTTAGTTACTGATCCCTTATTTCCTACACACACTTGATACTTAGCTGACAGTGTTGCCGATTCTGTTCAGTATGAGTTTCAGAGGAGAACTGCACTTCAAAGTAGAAGAACTAAACAGCAGAACACTTCAAAAATATACGCAATTATATACATACACCTCTCCTTTACAAATAATAAAAGATTTACAACACTTCTTAAAAAGCCAAGTTTAACACTTGTATTTATCTAAGAGAAATCAAGCGGTTTTAGTTCAGTATCTGTTTTGTTCTGAACAGTGCACAGCTTGAGACTATTAGTTATTTCTTTGATTAGAAGTCTGTAAAGGTGTATGTAAGAAAAAATGAAATATTTTAAGGATTTACACAAACAGTATTGCTAACCTCGAACTGTCAGCTTGCTATATAACTGTGAGTTCATTTCCTTGTCTCTCTTGTAACGTCGAAATTCATCAACGGCTTCCCGTACCACCGTGACCGTCAAAACAAATCCCTGTTAAAGATATAATTACGCAATTCAGAATTTTCAAAGTGCTAGAATAGAAACACACAAGTAGGAAGAATATAAATAGTAAGAACATGTGCTTAGAATACTTTTTTCCTCATTTGGATTTTAGTGCTTTCTTCAATCTGTTAAAATAATATCTTAGTTTACTCTAAAAAAAAGGAAAATCATTGCACATTGTGCAAATAATAACGGAAATACATACATCTCCAAATACATGTAATTTGGATATAATCTGAAATTTAAAAAATTAAAATTCTTTGGATGAGGTAAAGACAGCCTTTATGGTTCAATAAGTGTATTTCCCTATCTTCCATAAATTTTATGGCTTTACTAAAAATGTTCATGAAATCTCCAATTCTAATATTGAGTTCACTGCATTTTTCCTAACAGACAGAAATAAAAAGGTAAATGGAAGGCTAGTTTAATTAATTTTGCCATCCTAAATGTATTTATTGACCAACATGTTACAAATATTGATTAAGAAAAAGGGGGTTTGTTCTGAAAAACTAAGTACTTTGGCTGCTACTTTCACAGGATTGTGCCACCGCAGCTTCTGCTTGAAAGGGCAGAGTGGACTGCATGCAATTAAAATGGTCTTTGGCCACAATAGATGGTAACACAAAAAGAATACACAAGAGTTAACAGAAACAGATAAGCACTTAAGTGCGTTTTCTCTCTTTTTCTAAACCTCTTCAGATACGGTCTTCTGCCTTCTTAAACTCAAGTGCTCAGTCTTTCTCCATCAGCAAAAGGGAAATAAAATTTTCAACAGTAAAGGGATCTTACCATTACTACAAATAAGATGGCTAAAAAATTCAAATATTCACAAATCCTCCAACATATAATGTTCTAGATTATCTGTCTAGCTTCACCCACCAATACCTTTCCTCAATAGAAGAAAATTTATACCATTAGAATTCTTTCAACAGTTTGACAGCCTTCTCCTAACCTCCCAGCAATAAGAAAGGAGAGAAGGTGGAGAGTTTTCCTAGAAGAGTCTTGACTAAAATCCTCTTTTTCAACAGCAAAAGCTGTTTTGCAGTTCCAGCCCCAAATTCCAAGCCCTACTCTGTTGCAACCTTAAATACCTCTTGTTTGTCGAGGTTTATGTTAGCTACAACAATTACATCAGAACTATGCAGAACAAAAAAATGCATCTGTCACGTGCATCTCCTTTCATTCCCAGGGCACAACTGAACGAGCAGGATGTCTTTACTCTCTTCTGGCAGCAGCATCTTCACGAGCTTTGGGAGTATAGATACTTCAGCAGCATGAAAAAAGCACTCCGGAAGCACCTTCAAATATATTTACCACTTGCACGTGCCTCATTAACTAGACCTTAATCAAAGCACAGAATGCAAGGGTAATCACAAATATTTCCCTTACAGTACCTCGCTGGACAGTTCAATCAGCTGACTGTGACCACAATTTAAGATGGACATTTCCCCTTTTCCTCATTTGCTCAAAGGAATTTGACATTCTTCCAAAGGGAAACTGAAATTGTGAAGTCAATCTTAGAAAAAAACCCATCATCTTTCTTTTACTGTAAGCATTTAAGTATCTTCAACATACCGCTTACCATTAAACTTGTATGCTTTACATCCTTTGTACATTGGACTCGAAATAAGAAGTCCATTCCCTACTGTGTGAATGACAACAAACCAGTAAAATACAATCTTGTTTAAAGAACTCCAGTGCTTGATCTAAGCATATCATGTCCGTTTGTTGTAATAAGTGTCGAAGTAAGAAAAAAAAAAAAAACCAAACCAAAATCGAAATAAAAACCACCCTAAAACCGGTCACACCACCAAAAAACCCCAAAATATCTTAGCCACACAGTCAGCTTCTACTCAATCAATTTTTCTCTTCCTTTAAAACCTTGAGAGAAAAAAAGTCCTCTGACTATTACTGAAAATTTATCAGCAAGTTACAAGCCCTTCTAAAAAAACCAAACTTATCTGTTAAGCAACAAAGACAGCCCAAAGGGTCTGACTTAACTGTTTTATATTTTCATTATATATAGTGAGACTTACTCAACATCCAATTAATCTCTTTTACCTAGAGGTTAATCATTAGTAGAAAAGCCATTGAACTAAAAACAAGTGAGTTTAGCAAAAATAGTACAACTAGCACTAACTGAGATACTGGTGTATTTTCAAGATGCATGTGAAAACTGGGAAACAAAATATCTTTGAATAAGACATTATTTTCTCCCTTCTTTAGGCAGGGATGAGATGGGCTGAGATGCTAAGTGATTTCTGTACATAGCACTTCAGTAAAGAGACCAAGAGACCCAGGCTGCCTTCTGTCTTTTCTTACTGGGTCCATGACAAAGACCTTTGTAAATATCCATTTCAAATCCCACTGTTGAACAAGCTTTCTGCCCTGAAAGTGCTTTTTGTTGCAGCAGAAGCGAAAAGTTGTCTGGAAATAGAGGTGTGAAGAACCTCCAGGACAGTTTCTCCATTCATCAATACTTAAAAGGACACGTTGCAACAATTAAAACAATGAAATCAATCCAGAATATTTACTCTATTGACTTGTTTAAAACGACCTTTACTCTAGCAATCAGCATGTCACTGTTCCTCTTGAATACCACTGAGAATAAATGCTACTGAAAAATACTTTTTTTTAAAAATAAATTTTAAAAATAAAGCATTTGTTTGTCCTGCCTTGCTTTTAAACCTGGGGTGGAGGGACCGGAAGGAAGACAAAAGAGAAGTTAATGATCTGGTTGCAAACAAGAAAAGAATTCCAAATCATGGGCATACAGATGGCAGAATACCAAAATGGCCTCCTTGGAAGAGAATACAATTTTCTAACCTTAGGAAACTTGATTCAGAAGCAACTAGTTTGAACAGTTTCACAAGAAAATACTGGAATGGGCTCAATAATAAAAAAACATATTGAAAGGAAGCCAGTGCACCTGGCAGGACAATCAATTAAGAAAAGCATGTTTCATGAATAACTTGTTTTCAAGACACATTTTACTCCTGCGTTATTACGGCTTAAAATACCTTATCAAAATTTTTGTGAAAAAAAGACACGATCAAAGAAATAAATAAAAAAACCCCTACCCTTTCAATTCTGACCTGTCCTGAAAACACAAAACAGAGTGCAAATAAAAAGAAACTGAAAGAAATTTAACACACAAACTACCTGTGTTACCAAATAACGTTCTCTACTAGCTGGCGTTTTTTTTTCGTTTGTTTGTTTAAACCTCTCAAGTGACCAGTATCCAGAAAGTAGCACTACTTAGACCAGCTGGTTAACAAAAAGAACTTCCAGTCTATGAGGCAGGAGGGCAGGAGTGTGATAGGCAGGTGAAGGGGAGGGCAATCAACCAAAAGCTTCTGGACTATCTGCTGTAAAATACTGTAGTTTCAGATATGCATTTTACTTCCGTCACATTACCATATGCATTGTAGTTTACCAGATGCAAATTTATGAAATGTACGTCATATATTAACTTTTCCTGTGAGGTTAAAAAAATCCAAACCCTCTATTTAACAGTATTTTTCTGTTTACCAGAGGAGCCCAGTACGTGTACAGGTAGCCTATTTTCAATGCTGGTACAAACTGTGAGCAGGACACGATGAGAAAATAGAGATTCAAGAAAAACTTGAACTGTTCATATAAAACCTAAAATAAAAAACACAAGAGATAAATGCCTTATAATCTGTACTCATAATGTTCATAAAGTCCACTTTTTCATGGTATTAGATACAAAACCATTATATGTCATACTATTACATATGGTACTATTATAGTACTGTATACCACAATATGCCATATATCGTCACAAGCTACTACATCCACTATACATTATTTTAATGTTATACTGCTATTTTTGTTGAGAAAAATCCTTTCATATTAATGCCCCTTTTCATTCCAAGAAAGTAATTTGCTGAATTTTTGTTATTTTTAAAAATGTAGTATGTTAACTAAATCTTTACAAATATTAAATATATATATTAAGATCACTGCACAAAGATTTACTCTGAAATCTTAACAGTAAACAGAATTTACATGTTTGTAGAAGCATCTTGCAAAATTTTTGTATCTACAATAGTTACCTTCATGAGTTAAAACACATTTTGAAAATTTTCTTTTTTTGTAATATCAATAAAAACATAAATTTCTGAGTATCTGTACTTCCAATGTTTACACTATATTTTCATTTTTATCTGTTAAAACTTTTCTTCCTAAAAATACAGCATTAAAAGTAAATCTTAATTTTTCTTTAAGTACCAATACTTAAATTGTGTTTTATCTGTCTCATAACGTCTTCTTGTCTTAAAAATTTTCATATCCTGACCTTAAATAATAATGACAAAACCAAGTAAAAAAATCATTAGCAGAAACCACTGACAAAAATGTCTTAGTCATTTGAACTTTGTAGGAGTAGCAAGAGTAGGCCTTTTGTGTTTTTGGAGTAGACTATACCATGCTTTGCATCACTGTGAGAATACTCTTATAACTTCAGCCCTGTCTGCAGCACAAACAGAAAACAGTATGCATGAACTTATTATTTATATTCACCACAGTCACTGAAGTTTCTCCTCTTGCAGTGGTGGGAGCTCTACACCTCATCTGCCCTCTTTCTGAAGTCTTTTGGTTCTCAAAGAGACAAAGCCTACGGTCAAGTCCAATGCAGTCCTTACCATTTCCCACTGTTCTTAAAAATAGTGAAACTACTCAGTGTTCAAGAACTTAACATACCAGGTCAAAAAAAAAAAAATAGTCCAAAGAGTACTCTGAGAGATGCAGATCTGCAAGTGCACCCATCTTGCAGGAGAAGGCAGGAGTCAAAAAAACACCTTCCTACTAAGGAATCCTACCTTTTGAATCCTGGTAGACCTCTTGACAGTTGACTCAATTAAAAGCCAACCACTTCAGTCTAGTTGAGCAAACTGAAAAGTCTCCAGTTACATAAAACTGATAAACTACTGCTTTGAGGTTTAGGAGAGGTATAGGTATCTTACAAACCTGCCCATCATAGAAGATACTCCGTATTCCCAAGGAATTTTATTTATATATATATATATATCCTACACCAAGATACATATGAAATAGTAAACAGAAATTGAACAAATTGGTGTAAAGGTAGAAGCAGGAAGTACTTTACATAAATGGTAGGAAATGAGATAATATTTTGGAAATGTTACAGCTCTTTTAGCCAGTAGGTAAAATTCGGTTCATCTGTATACTATTTTAAGCTTGTATTTTGATGTGAAATCATGGAATATTACTCAATGCCAGCTGCAACATTAAAAATGATACAACTCTAAACAGAAGACAAAATTTCACATGATGAAAATTTCAGCCAAAATCACTACAGTCAGTATTTATGACAGTTATATTTATGGATTTGGAACCAATACAACTATATTCCCTACAAATCTAGGGGAAAAACACTAAAAAAACCCAGATAGCTACACAATATTTCTAATCAATGAAAATTGTTATATTTAAAATTAAAGTTAGAAACATTTTATTTTGACTGATTATTTATGTTTAGGATCTTGCTTAATTTTGAAGTTACAACTGAGTTTCCAAATACTACCACCAAAATAAAAATCTGATTCTGCCTATACTGTAAAACCCAATATTTTTAAAAGATCAAAAAAGAACAAACATTCTCTCTCTCTCAAATGGTAATTGCAAATTATAGCTGATCCCTATAGGAAACATGAATCTAGTTTAGAATTTGTAATCTACGCTGAAGATTTCTAGTCACAATAATCAATGGCTTACTATATGCTTAATGAATTTTGTGACCTTTAGGAAAGCATGTGGCTTAACCAATTTTAGTGTATTTAATAATTTAAACTTTGGAAGAAAACATTTACTTTGTTCAATAGAGATGAGAATATTTTATCTGCCTTTGGTAAGTGACATTTTAGTTCTTTGACAGGAGATCAGTCTTTATTACAAAGCCATTAATTTTTTTGTTTTAATAAAGAAATGTATTAGAAAGCACCTGCCAGTCATTGGACCAAAGAGGCCATAAGAATAGAATCAATACTCTTACAAACCAGCATGAGCACTTTAATAAAAAACTTGAAGACAAAGCATGTCTGTACTCAAACGTAGAAGAAATCCAGTTTTTTGCAGCAGGACACAGGACTCCTGGGTGGTATTAGTAAAATTTACACCACAGCAGCATATATTTTTGGGTTTTAACTACTGAAGCTTCAGAAGTTGTCATCTTAATTGCTATAATTCATTAAAACAAGATTTTTTTGGTCTAGTTCATACTTCTAAAATTGTAATGTCTCTTTTGTCTTCATATACATTGTGAACATTATAGGCAAATGAAATTATGATGCAATACGGCTTCCTAGAAAAAATAGTGGCAAAACCCCCTTCCATTCCACAACAAAAGTATTGCCTGAAGAATTGCATTGAAAACCAAAAAAGATATAACTATTTTTAAAACTGCAATAAGAAGTACTGAAAAGTACTGAAAAGTACTCGTTTACTAAACTAGCTCTTAGTTATTGTCATATAAATTGAAGAGTTGGCTTGTTTTTGTCCTTAAGTAGTTGCCTGTTTAAGAATACATAATTTATTATGCTTTCAATGGCAGTGAGTATGACAAAATATCTATAAGAGTACACTGCTATATTTTCAACTATTTATTTCTCAATTAAAGTCACCGCTTTGTAGTATTTTCACAACCGACTGAGTAGAAGTGCTTCTGTTTTAAAAAGAGGATTACAAATTTCTAATGATGAATAGAAAAGTACAAGGGAACCCATCTCAAATTCCTTAGGCTTCACTGAATGCCAACCACTCAGTCATACACACTACACTCCTTCAGTAAAGTTCCCTTTGAAAACAAAACAATTTAAAGAAAAAGCAGCCTTGATCTCATCTATCAATTTTAACTGAAGACATAGCGATGAACTCAGAAAAAGAATCTAGGCAAATAAAATCTTTTTGCAGAATCATCAAAACCCACTACAGAACACAGACTCAACCTAACACCAAAAAGTAGTTAGTAGCCTTACCCCAGGTATAAAGGTAAAGATGTTGTATTTTTGATTTTTTATGGCATTTTTGGGGTATTTTTCTTCACACTTTTCAGGACACCCAAGCCACACTGTGCGAGCCTTCAGCTCTTTCTTTCTTCGGCAAATGTTTATGAGCCAATCAGAACAACTGAAAAGGAAAACAATTGTTTACTTTAAAACTAATAATTTACTGTATGTGATTACTGTTTCCAAACCTGAAATCCTAACAGCAGATATCCAAGAAAAAATGCTTTAAAGTTTTTCCACATCTAAACAAGCAAGCATGATATTAACTTGTAATATTCAATTTGGACAAGGACATAGGAGTGACAGGATGAAATCACATTGTAGGAGGAACAAAAGGCTGGCAGATGGAATGATGCTATGATGCTCAGCAGACCAGTTACTAAAAACAGTAAAACAAAAAACAAACATGGATGTGGCTCAACTGGCATAATATAATCAGCCTAAGACTTACTCGAACTATCCAAGGGGGCAGACTACCAATGCAGATGAGTACAGATGGTTTGGAAAGAACTGTTAGTGTGGAAAGAAAAGTGGGTTTGCAATACACTGTATGTACTTGTTTTACAGTCTCAAATGTATAAGAATTTCTCTGCATTTTTTAATACTGGAGGGAAGTGCCTGAGCCATGTTGGGAGTCTGTTTTAGGCAAGAGAATTAGGAAGACGGAGCAGACAGACCTTCTGTGAGCATTTACTGCAGCCAAAGCACAAACCAAGACGGTCATAGTTTCTTTCAGCTACACCAGCAGGTGAAGCTGCAGGTGAAGGAAAGTGACACGTTTTCCAGTGGTTTCTGAGTACAGTGACAATATTTTTGATGCAAAAAAAGTAATCATTTGGAAGCTCTTATAAATTTTATTCAAACCAACAGAAGGATTTTGCTGAGAACAGGAGGGGAAAGTCACGATCCAGACACATCAGCATTGTTTCCTGTATGAATTCCGTACATTCAATCTATTTGTATGTGTTCGTACACATCTGAAAGAAAACAAAGTCATAACCAACACTGATGTGTAAATAGCAACCTCTAAAATGGAATTAATTTCCCTGTAAGAAAAAACAGATGCACTACTGCTTGAGAGTATGTGTCCTTATTTGACCCCTGTGGCCCTGAGCACTGTGTTCTAGTGACGGACATCTCTGCCCACGGCCGTGGAGGGGGGACTAGACAATTTTTAAAGGCCCTTTCCAACCCAACTCATTCTATGATTCTATGTCTCTAATAAAACTTAGATCTCAAGATGTCTCTCATAAAGAAAGTAAGGAATATATTCTTGGAACTGACACAGTTGGAAAAATCATAATTGCAGAGCAGCTTGTTATAAAACCAAAGTAATTTCAGTGAAGTTCTGCAAAGCTTTATCTAGAACTTAATGGCTAAGTGACTATTGAATATTTCATTTTTCAGATAACAAAAAGACAGGAGATAGGAGTAAATGCAAACAGTAGATCAGAATTCAAAGCCATCTTGACAGATTTCAAAAACCACCTGGAAGAGACAGAACGCAGGCAAGAACACAATATCATACGTTTACACATAAATAATCAACTATGCAAATACAGAATTGGAAAATAATTAGGAGGTGGCAGCTCAGAAGAAGAGAACTCAGTTATTGCACTAGAATGATATATGTGCAAGAAAGGGCATATATCTGATAAGCGTGGACAGGCATACTGCTAGCAAGTCATGAATGTATTCATTTTTCTTGATCCAGTGCTGGCAAGATCTCAGTTGGCTTACAATACCATTTTGAATACCAACTTTCAACACATAGGCCTATTGGCAAAACAAAGGCCACAGACACAAGAACAAGAAAACAATTAGCAGGCTCGTCTACCAGATACACTGGAAGAAACAGTTGTTCAGAAAAAGCTGAGTATGGACCCAGTAAGGTTTCAACCATGTAAGAAACAGCTGCAAAGAGGAAAGGGATCACTATTCCCTAGGTCCATCATGATTAAGTAATGACAGACTTCAACTGCAGCAAATAAACAAGGGGTTGGGGGCACAGACATTGAGTAAATGCTTGTAAATGACTAGGGTGGAAACAAACACTTCAGGAGGCTGGAGTTGCTCCCACTGCAGCTCACTAAGATCTGGTTAGATCAGACATGAGTGACAAGTGTAATTCATCCTGTATGGGCAAGGAATTGACTGGACAACCTGTTAAGTTACCTTCCTATTGTGCTTTTCCACGATTATAGGATCATGTACACACAAATATGCAGGAAGGAAGGCTGACAGTTAACTTACATCGCCACAGTTTCACTTAAAATGTTTCTGTCTCTAGCCTACATTACCTCAGGCCTATTACAAACTAATTTTTCCCAAGAACAAATGGAATTCAAAGTTGCAGTCTCTTTTTAAAGAAAACTAGAAGTTATGCAATAGTAAAAACATACAAAGTAACATTCACTTTGTTATGGAAATGTCACTGCACCAATACTCACACACAGACATTTAAAACATTTCTATTTTAAATGCTGGATTCTTAAGATATCTTCCCTGAAGCTTCCACTATGGGACAGACATCAGTTTGGTTTGATCCTACATAAACATTATATTTTTATTAAAAATACAATAAATAACCTTCAGCAACTTTTTCCCAACACTTTTGATAGTGACAAATAATTATTATATAGTGCAAACTGTACAGTTAGTTCAACATTCAAAGTTCAGCCCTGTTATTTAGTAACATATAAGTCAGAAAAATCAAGTTACATTGATCATTATTTATCTTTAAAGCAAAATGAAGAGCTGCCTCAGTTCCACCGTTCCACAATCAGTTTAATGTCTGTGAACTTACACCACTGCTGCTGAAATAGCCAGTACCACCCTCATCCCACAGCAAAGGTGCGGATTCTTGCCGCACACAGAATAAAAAGGGAGACTATTTTCAGTTAAATCCATCACTGTATAAAACTCTAAAAATGGTTGAAACAACAGTTCCACTTGGTGCCAGCTTGGTATAAAACTGCTCATAGAATTAAAGCTTTAAATGTGTTGGTTTCCAGGGCAGGGGGGTAGAGAGGACAATGCAAATGGAAGAGGCAGCTTAGCTGTATAGCAAGAAGTGTTGAGACAGATCTACAGCAAAAAAGTTCCAAGGAAAATAATTTTTTTTCCAAGGGAAAGTGAGCAAGTATGACAGCTCCTCTCTACAAGCCTATAGATGGAAATTTCCTGATAGCCTTTGAAATCTTGCATTGCTCATATCAGTTTTTGAATTTAAACTCTAAACAGAGTGAACATTTTACTAGGCACAGCCTCTTTTGTAGACTAATATCCTCAGACACTCAGGACTTCTCTAATGTTAAAATTAAACATTTGACTAAAGCTACAGAATTATATTGCCTTCCTTGCCACAGTTTCCCATTCTTGAATCTTCTTTCTCCATTACAGACTGACTCTAAAGTTGAACAGATGCCAAAATGACCATTAGTTTAGCAATTGCCAAAAAGTACAGACTCAAGAATGATGTCCAACTGGGAAACAATTGTGATACCTTTGATAAAAAGGATTTGACTGATACGGAACTAACAACACTCAAATTCTAAGATGCAAGAAAATCTCAGATGATGGAAATATTACAGGTTATGCACAAATCACTATCGTAATGGTTCAGATGAGTTTTACTACCTTGAAAGCAAAAACCAGTTAGATTCTGCCATATAGTCTGGGCAGTAGTCACCGTTATCTCACAGCAAGCACAAGAAGTGGGCATGCTGGCCTCAGAAATCCTGATCAATCTTTATTAAGTCAGGTTTTTAAGGACAACAAAGTCTACGCAATATTATTGAAACTCAGGTTATTAACACCCAACACATACTTAATCTGTCTCAAATCAACATTTCCCAATATAGAAGCCATTTTTGTGCCAGGGTATGGACCCTTTCATGGGCTTTTTGTACTTGCTAAATATATGTGAAGGAAGTATCAGGCGACAAACCAGAATAGCATTCTCTGAGCTTCAACTATCCTAAAAAAATAATGTAAGATGAATCATGACCAAGACACACTTTAGGTTTTCCTGAAATCTATAATGGAAACCCACACCTTATGCTACGGATTCAGTGATTAAAAATCACATTCTGGTTTATCCATTTAAGCATTTATTTGAGAAGTCCTCGACTAGAATACTCAACACATGCACAGAAAGGTTTTTTTCTTAACCTAGCTATAATCCATGTTGCCTATACCAATACAACATATTGTATATATGAAGAAATGAATTAATCAATAAAAGAACTTTTAGGTATATTTCTTAAATGGCTTTTTACCAACCTGCTTCCTAATGTACTTTTTTTTAATAGGAACAATGACTACAGTCTTCATACTAGTAACTGATGCCATATTAAAAAAATAGAGCAATTGTTTAATAAGAACCCTTAATTTTTTCTTAAGTAGAATGCATGTCTCCAAGTCAAAAGCTAAAGTAAAAGTCTCAACTGACTCTGCAGCTCTAATAATAAAGGCTTTTTTTATTTTCTCTTTTCATTACTTTTATCCTACAAGCTTAACTGCCAGAATCTTTCAAAAAACAGCATTTTCATCAGAATGGAAAGATAATATAAAAGCACTATATTGTCTGCAAGGGTCAGCTTTTCCTTATTAGGTTTTAAGTAGCAGAAACTAGTTCTGCAAAGAAAACATACTGTAATTATTGTACTCAACAGGTAGCTTCAGTAATCAGGCCAAAAGCAACACAGTGGTCATGTCATTCTTAAAAGATCAGCATTTTCCCATGCTTCTGCATAACAAATGCATTGCAGATTAATTGAAAGCGTACAGGCCATCTTAGAGTCCAAATTAATCCGAGCATTTGATATCCCTTTCACTTCATATGGAAATGCCATTCAATAGCACCATTTTCATAGGGACAAAGTGTTTTTTGATAACAAGTGGAATGTAAATCTCATGAGAAAGAAATCAATCCAGCCCAAAGAACCCCAGAGTATTGATCTATGTGCATTATAACTTCACAAGCTTTAAGAGAATTTGTAAGTTAAAGGGGAAATGATTACAGCCACAAAACAGCTGCTATATCACAAAGTTTCCTATTAACTGTGCTATGAAAGCAAGAAATAAGCAGTTTCTGAAGTTAAAAGTTATATTGGTTGAATTAAGTCTTCAGTCTGTTCAAAATCAAAGACAACATTTGATTTAATTATGATTTTTTTCTTGCAAACGTGAAACTGTTTAAAGAGCTGCAGATTTGCTAATAAAGTTCATGCCATTCAGTTCCGATCAAAAGTCTACTGTCCAAAAAGAAGTTAAAACCTGGATCTATTTTAATGTACAGCGAATTTTGTCAAACCATCCATATTTGCTCCTGCCAAAAGGGTGAAACTTTTTAACTAAGCAGTAACAGTTTGTGGTGTAGCAACTAAAATCTGTAGAACACAGAATTCTAAAGCTGCAAAGTAAGAAATGGAACCTCCTTTCACAAAAATAAGACTAACCCTAACAATGCAAGACAGACAAAAAAAATAGGGTGGGGAGGGGGTTGTTTGTTTGCAATAATTAAAGTGATTTTAAACACAAGACTTTCACTGAGAACCCAAAAGAAATCAGGGGGCCCCTGAGCCTGGCTCCAGACAAATGCCTAGGTTTTTATTGTGTTCATCTTTCTGCTACAGCTTTAAACCAAATCGTAAATTTTTTAAAGCACAAAAGGAAATTCTAGATGTGGACACCGAGATATCAATCTTACTCAGTCTCAGGAACGAGACATGCATTTCCATAAAAACAGGACGAAATTTTAAATTCTGCAGAACTGAACAGGTTTCAGACTGCTATGCTGTATTTAACCTCACAATACACTTAAAAGAATGCAGTGTGTCTTCTGGAAATAAGTTTCAGTTGTTTGCACAACGTGTTTAATGCACCATCATAACATATGAAAATTGTTTTCTCACATGTTCCTCTCCATTTCAAGTGTGAAGGTATCAATGCCCAATTCTAAACCAAACTGATACACTACATAAAACCAGTGTAAGTCATTCTACTACACAGTGTAAGTAACAACTGCATGTAAGACAATACATTAGCCTCCAGGTTTCCTGCATGATGTTCTGCATTATCCTAGGTGACTTTATGAACTGCAAATAGGCATTTCAATAACTCTAGAATTCTGTAGGCCCCAGCAAAAATTCAATATTGTTATAATGAGAAACCACCAAAAAGGATAACTTAGCACTGACTGCACGTCCTTCATTTTTATCACTAACAAAGCCTCAACAGTGCTCTCAGCACAGAAGAACATTCCTACCACCACAACAGGTGTTTACTCCAGCCTGACTGGACCAGTAGATAACAAATCACTGCATTCACTTTCCCTCCATCTAATTTTCCCCTTCTCAACTAAGCAGATGCCTCCACCTTTCTTGTGGCAGTATCCAAAAAACTGTAACAGAAACACTGCTTCCAAAAATTTACATATACAAACAGCTGCTCCTGTAAACTTTGCTACCTTTTTTCCTTCTACTTTCCAAATACTTATTCCCTATAATAAAACTATAATCCATGAGTTGTAAAATCATTATAGAAAAAGAAATCAACACAGATTTTATTTTTGCGCAAATAATAAAGCTATATAACAAAATTATTTCAAAAGTAAAGGTGCCAAAATACAGCTTTGCTTAGGTAAAACAACAGTAGTAGGCCTCTTAGAATTTATTAAGTGCCATGAAAACCACCTGCAGAGAGTTACCTCTAAATCAATTCTAAAATAATCTGCCAAAAAAGCATTCATCTTTTAAATGCACTAAAAACACTCCTCTCACTTCACTGATCCTCAGATTTTATCATTCAAGATAACCTCCCTCCCACAACTCTTAATCATCCCAATAGCAATTTCTGAATTTGAAAATTTGCTAGCAGTTCATGAGAAAGTTACTATTCAAAGGCAACTGCATGCAGTAGAGTTTAACAAGTTTCAAAATAAGAAACAAATCACAAGAGCTAATTCCAGCTGTAATTCACTTCAAGGCCACCAGTTACCTGTATTCTTTAACCTTTAGAGCTGAAGTGTTAACTAAATATTACTTAATGAATTTGTTTTCTCTTTTCAGCATCATCAATACAATTTGCATTTTCTACTTAACACATCAATGCCCTCAAAAGTAAAAGAAAGTTAAAACCCGTCTGCTCCAATGTAGTTTTCAGCAGAAGTGGGGACCAGACTTATATGCCGTATTAAGGACCTCAGACTAGTATAAGTTTAGTATGTGATCTCTCTTAAAAGCCTCTCTTAATCATGCAAGCCAGCAAAAGCAGGCAGGAGAAATACACAGCAGCAGCTCTTCAGAACTTTTTTTATTAATGGCTAGTAATGTCCTAGCAGGGAAAATGCAGGCAAAGAAATCAAAAGGTGCATGACAAGCAAATTATTGTGTTCCCATACTCCGCACACATTACAAAATACACAGTTACTATTTACTTATTTCATTTAATAGTTTAATAAGTACTTTTATGCAACGCACCTAGTGCAAAGGAACTTCCAGCCACCACAGATAAACCATTCTAAGCCTCTTCTTCTCTGAGACATTCTGGCTCTTGGTAGAGTATGATAATCACTCTCATCATTTTCAAAACCTTCTTCAGACATCATTAGTGGCATTTCATCCAAATGAGAGGACTCATCTTCCACTTGGTATCTGGTAAATTAAATAAAAACATTAAATAAATAACCGATACATAATTTTTTATTACCAGGAATCTGCTAAAGTAACAAGTTTATTTTTATCATACAGAATTTTATGAGAGAAAAGTTCATCTAAGCATCTCATACATATTTGCGCTAACACATCAAAAACACGTGTTAATAAAGTTAAAACACGTGTAATAAAGCAAAAAGGCCTGCAATCAACCATTGTCAATCATAGTATAAATCATTCCAGGGAATTCTTAATTCGTACAAAATTTGTCCAAATAGAATTGCAACTTCATACTGTCCAAAGGGGTCTAAGATATTTTTCAACAGAATTTACTTGGAAAGTTTATAGCAGATGCAAATGACTGATTTTCCACAGAAGTGCAGAAACACTGCACTAGTGGAAACACTAGGCTTCTTCAACTTTCCTGTGTGCACAGACCTCTATTTAAGCCACACTTTCTACACAACTCATGAGTATATTAAGTTCCTAGATCATTATAGTTGCTTATATAATTCTACACAAAAATATTCAGTGAGTCAAAACAGGTTTGGCTGTGAGACCTATGATAACAACACTAAGCTAACAATGGCCCTTTCCCTCTCCAGAAACTAATTCCCACTTCAGTTTTACATTTCTGGAATGCTTTTTATGCAGAGATAAAAAAATGGAATATTCTATAAGAAAACACTACTAAGTGCATATAATAATTTCAATAATATATTCAGTTCATATTCTTATACCACCAGAAAGATGACAGAAAGGAATCGCTCTATTAGTCAGGTTTCCTTTCACACTTTCCTTTCACCGACTACTAAAAGGACTATTAGTCCTTTTTTACTTATTTATTTATTTATATTAGGATATTAATTAGAAGAAAATTTTTAAAGTAATTAAACATTACAGTCAAGCAAAAATCACCTACTTGTATGCAATAACACATACAATAACTCTAATCAATAAAAATGCATGATATAGAAGATAAAATGGTCAGAAAAGCTAGCTGCACAAACACTTACAAAATATGTGAAAAACGTATCAAGCCAAACACAAAAGCAAAAACTTTTAAATATATTTAAAAATATTATTTGACATAGTTCAAATAATGGTAGTTAAACAGTCTTTAAACAGGAACAGCTGATGAAAAATATCTGACTAATATAAATCAAAAGATACTCAGCACATGTATTTTTAAAATTTCCCAAATACTTTATACTCAGAAAACTATCATCGATCTATTCTTTGTGTAACATGATTCATCTACCTTCAAATTATTCTTGCATTGGGAAGAGTGAACAATAATTCCTACAGCTCAGGAAAAAAAAACAGAAGAAGTAGGAGAAAGGACTGTGTCACAAAAAAATACGAGTGCTTGGCACAGAATTAGGAAGTTGATTTTTATGAAGCTGTACTGAACAGTCATCTCTTACAATGCACAGGCTGGTACTGTCCTATTTTCCCCACAGCAACCCAAACCTAATCTACATAAAACCGGTAATTAACAAAACCAAAAAATCTAATATGTTTACATGAGAGACCAGCTGGAGTGCGTGGAGTTCTGACTGGGGATGCATGAGAGGCCAACTAAGAGCTTTTGGGGTAGGATTTAAGAGAGTACAAGTAAAGATGACATTATAATGGGTGTAGAGCACCTGAACAAGAAGAACAAGCAGATGAGGCCCTTTACAGACAGGAGCAGCCTCATGTTGCAGGCCCTGGTTTTCATGGAGGCTTTCCACCACCCTCATATCTGCTGGAAGGATAACACAAAATGATATATGTAATCCTGAAGGATCTTGCACTGCTTTGAAATCAACTTTCACCCCCAAGTAATTAAAGAAGTCAACAAGGAGAGGTGCTTTGCTGGATCTTATACTCTCCAAGCAAGGAGGGCCTCAATGGTGATGTGAAGGTCAAACACAGTCTTCAGTGCAGTGACCATGAGATGTCGAGTTCAGGATTCTGAAAGCAGGGAGGAGGGTGGCAAGCAAGCTCACAACCCTGGACTTGAGGAGAACAGATTTGGCCTTTTCAAGAACTGCTTGGAAGAGTCCTGTGGGATAATGCCTTGGAAGGAAGAGGAGGTAAAAAAGCTGCTTAATATTCAAGGATCTGCTTCTCTAAGCTCAAGAGGTTTCCACTCCAGTGAATAGGAAGTTCAGCAAAAATGCTAGGAGTCCTGACTGGATGAACAAGGAAATGCTGTCCAAATTCGGGCACAAAAAGGAAGCATACAGAAAGTAAAATTACAGAGATGTAACCAGGGAGAAATACCAAAACACTGTCCAAGCATCAGGGACAAAGCATATAAAGCTGCAACCCAAATGGAACCAAATCTGGCCAGGGATGTCAAAGAAAACTGTAAGGATTAGTGAAAATGTAGGCTCATTCCTGCATGAGACAGGGGATGTGGTTACACAGGACAGGGAAAAGGCTCAAACACTAAATGCTTTCTTTGCCTCAGTTTTTACTAGCAAGACTGGCCTTCAGGACTCCCAGGTCTCAACAGAGCAGGGTGAAAGGTTGGAGTTAGGAAGAGACATCCTTGGTGAAGAGGATCAGGTCAGGGAACACTCAAGCAAAAAGACATACATAAGCCAGTGCACTCCAAGGGGATGCACACGAGAGCTGAAGGAGCTGGCAGATATCACTGTAAGGCCACTTTCAATAATCAGTCATGGCAACTGGAAGAAGAGACTCAAGACTGGACGGAAAGCACTCTTGTATCTAAGGAGGGCAAGAAGAAGGACCCTTGGAACTACAGATCTGTCAGTCTCACCGTGATCCCTGGGCAGGTCATGGAGCAGCTCATCCGGGAAACCATTTCCAGGTACATCAAGAACAAGAAAACCATCAGTAGTAGTCATCAGGGCATCAGCAAGGGGAAGTCATGCTTGACTAACCTGATAAACTCCTTCGATGAAATGACTGGCCTGGTAGATGAGGGGAGAGATAGTGTCTACTTTGGCTTCAGCAAGGCCTTTGAGAATCTCCCATAAAATCCTCATGGACAAGCTGGAAATGCAGGGGCTAGATGAGAATACAGCAAGGTGAACTTCAAAATGGCTAAACACGCAGGCCCAGAAGGTGGTCATCAGTGATGCAGAGTCCAGTTGAAAGCCAGTGTTCCCCAGGGTTCCATACTGTTCAACACCTTTGTAAGTGATTTGGATGATGGGGTAGAGGACACAGTTAAGGGATGACACCAAACTGAAAGGAGTATCTGACAGGCCAGATGGACGTGCTGCCATCCAGTGCAAAATTGACAGGTTGGAAAAAAGGGTTAATGGGAACCTCAGGAAGCTCAGCAAGAAGTCCTGCATCTGGCAAGGAACAATCCTACCCATATATGCTGGGGGCCACCAAGCTGGAAAGCAGCTTGGGATCCTGGTGGACACCAGGTTCAATGTAAGGCAGCGATGTGCCTTTGCTGTGAATAAAGTTAATGGTATCCTGGGCTATGTTAGGCAAAGTATTGCCAGCAGGTCAAGGGGAGACATCCTTCTCCTCTGCTCAGCACTGGTGAGAACACACACTAGACTCTCGTGTCCAGTTTTAGGCTCCTCAGTAGAGGAGAGACATGGACATACTGGAACGACTCCAGTGAAGGGTCATGAAAATGGTTAAGGGACTGAAGAATTGCTTCTATGAGGAAAGGTTCAGCCTGGAGAAGACAAGGCTTGGGCAGGATCTTACTAACGTCTATAAATACTTGAAGGGAGGTTGCAAAGAAGACTGAGCCAGGCTCTCTTCAGCGGTGCCCAGCAACAGAAGCAGAGGCAATGAGCACAAACTGAAATACAGCAGGTACCATCCAAGCATCAGGAAACACACTTTTGCCATGAGGATGACTAAGCATTGGCAAGAGTTGTCCAGGGAGGCTGTGGCATCTCCATCCTTAGAGAAGTTTAAAAGCTGTCTGAAGATGACCCTAGGCAACCAGGTAGCCCTGCTTGAGCAGGGGAGGAAGGGAATTCTGCTGACACAGAACAGCACCTTGCACAGTATTCAGTGCAAAATCTTCACAGATAAAACAAATACTTGAAAAGGAAAGTAACATTACGAACACCAGGACTAAGTATGAGAAAGCACCATGACGGGATTTGTTTTCTTACCTTAATGTATATTGAACACAGAATCTGAAACTATTTCCTTATCCCCTAGATTTTTTGTGTTGTGCCCTGCTGAACACAGGAATACATTAAACCACCTATTAACGTTTTTGAAAGCCAAGAAAGGGAGGGGGACAGGTGTTGTATTTTAGTGTTAGATTTCTATTGAAAAGGTACACCACATACTTTATGCTGGCTGTGTAATAAATTGGTATCAACACGGTTAAGAAGAAAGATCTAATAAGGAAAGAGAGGAAAAAAAACCCCAAACCAACTACTGGTTAACCAGTCACTAGCTAGACACTCCGTATTTGGTTGGTAGGTGATGCCCTGATTTATGCATCTCCTTTGAAGCACTTGCTATGGGACATCATTACGGAATGTTAACAATGTGTTCAGACCAGATTAGAAAATAATGCATAACTAGAAAAAATAATAAACACACAGCCACTGGCTGCAAGTCAATTGAGTATTGGAACCTTAAGCACATTCTTGTGAAGAAAAACCTTCATCTGTTTCAAATGATGCAAAGGCACAACCACACTATGGAAAACACAACAAAAGTTTCAAACTAAAAAACTACACAAAGTTATGAGTTCCCACAAAGTTGGTTACATGAAAATACGGCATAGAAAATGCTTTCAGAATTATCACCACCAGTACCCACTTCAAAAAAATAAAGTTTAAAACAAACATTAAAAACTTGATCTTCAAAAACAATGTTGTTTGCAAAAAGCTGCAGCTGGTGCTTAGTTTAATATGGCAATCTGGCAATACATTTTTCATTCCCATTACGATCAATGGTCCTTAAGAAAAAACACTATACAAAAAAATCTTTTCACAAACAGCAGTTATTACAGGTTAACATGTATATTATACTAAATTATATAGATTACTTTCAGGCTACGCTAATTTTAACACTAGACAATAAAACCACTGCTTAGAAAAAACTTAAGACATTACTTTATGCCAAGACTTCCAGTAAGACAGGCTTGTGTTTAAACAGTCACATTCAATGCTTTTATAACCTCTCCCAGTTAAATTTGCAAATTGTGTTACCAGTTTCAATACAGAGCTTTCCATTACATTGTGTTTTTCTTTTAGACATCGAACAATAAATAATGTATTTGTAAGATCATCCATTGAAATCACAATCTGCTGGCTGTGTTAGAGTATACAGCAAAATATCGCAAACTAACGGATCCCTTTTACTTATTAACAAATTTTAAAAGTGTCTGATTCAGAAAATAATATCCTTTGGATATAAAGGTAACACAACAAACATAGTTGAAGCGTCTCTTGAAGGAACATGCTAATGCAAGTGAATTATGGGAAAGAGACATGGCTCAGAAACACACACATTTAAATATACTTTTGTAAATGTGGTAATATTTGCAAAGTTTACTGATGTCCTAATAATATTTCCTTTAAGAGTTTTCTGCCATTATATTATAAATAAATATTACTTTCAAAATCAGTATCTAGGTTTGCACTTTTAATATGGAGCTTCACCAAGTAGCGATGATAATAAGCATAAGCACCACCATGTTTAGTAATCCTGACTCCAAAATACAGCCTCTGAACGAACAAGCAATTTATTCTGTTTCAAAAGCAATTTTGCTATTATGTTGGAAATTTGTACTTTGGTATTTAAAAACAATAAGATAATGAATAATGGATTTTTCATAACTAGGATGAGGACAAAAATCTGTGTCTTTGTTACCTAGTATTTTTCTGCACTTAAGTGCATGAAGTGCTGATTTTCCTTGAGTGACAAATCAATTAAGTATAATCCTAGAAACTTTTATTAAAATAGGAAAGCACTGAAAGCAACATGAATAAAGAAGCCATAGTGAAGACATCAAAACTCTCAGCATGAGTGCTACTAAATCAGGCATGAAGACATCTTCACAAAAATATGGTTTCCTAAGGAAAAAGGAACATTAATATTAAACAACTTTCAACAAAATTTTACTCTTAGGAATATCATTTAACAGATTTAAGTGAAAGGAAACCAAGTAAAATAAATACCTCTAAATGAAATTTTGATATAAACATCTGCTGTGAAAATGATACCTCAAGTCACCTGTACATCATTCCACTTTGATGGCTGTTTGCCAGAATAGTTACGACTGCAGAGTTCCATGGGTGCCATAACTGCGGATGGAAATAATTTTAATTCATTTAAATCTGATCTGGCCACCTCTTCCAATCAGCAATTTTTTCTGTATTTTCTGCCATCTGTCCATTGTTCTAAAAGAGCAATGTCCAAGGGTGCAGCCCGAAGATACAAAGGGCAGGGCAATCATGACCACATGTTTTTCTGGTTTTACTCTTTTGACAAATGCAGCAGCGGTATCTATGATGGATTTTTCTCTCTGCCTGCTTAAAGGACCCAAGTCCGACAAAAGCACTGTGTCAGATACCGCATAAGTATAGTTTCCTTGTCACCCATCATTTGTGCTATGTACCATAATTCACAAGAAGGAAAGACAAAGCTCATGCCTTAACAGCAGTACTTCTCTAGTAAGGGAGGGAAAAAGAATATGTGGCCATGAGCATACACAGGAATTGGATACAAGGGATGGCTATGGAATGCAGAGTACCACTTAAGACAGACAGCATCAGAAAAAATTCCAGCTGAGCATCTGAGGAGAAAAGCTGAAAAAGATCAGTTGCTGGCAGCTGAACTATCACTACTTGCTGTTATTGACCATGACTCGTCCCACCAAGCACTGGCTATTTGGCTCAGTGGCCACAGGATTCCCTCTACTTCTGGTCATGGGCAGAGGAAAGACTGGAGGAGTAAGCAGCACAATACCTCAAGCCATATCCTGCTCTACCTCCAGTAATTCCTCCAAGGGTTAACCTAGGTAAACATTTCCCAGACTGAGGATCAAGGA
Organism: Neomorphus geoffroyi; assembly: GCA_033558235.1. Lineage (NCBI taxonomy): Eukaryota > Metazoa > Chordata > Aves > Cuculiformes > Neomorphidae > Neomorphus > Neomorphus geoffroyi. Next base: position 1,144,393 of record JAUMJM010000028.1, read on the forward strand.
GACCACCAAATTGTATGCAGTATGAGGAATACAACACAGTAGGATGAATAATGAAGAAAGGTACAGGGATATTTATATAAAGAACAAGAACTATTTCTTGAAGGACGAACCACTGAAGCAGCTAGGCTGCCTGTATCACTGACATAACTGTTCAGATTCTATCCTGTGACAAAGAAAAAAATCCCAAGAAACTCTGCACAGCAGCAGGAAATTTTTTACTAAAAAAAGCACATTCACCCATAACCATGCTTATAAGTATACACTGTACTTTCGTATAACTACTCCTTTTATTCAAATACCCAGTGTCTCCATAAAACAGATTGCTTTGTATGATAAATACTTATTTTTCTCAAATATTCTTGTGCATTTCTAAAGATTGGAATTTACTTTTCCCCTCTAATTTAAAATACCTCTATACTTTACACAGCAGTAAACTCAGTTAAACTACAGAGCAATCTTGCTGTTCCTAGATTACAACAGAAACAGAAAATGGAAAAACATTTTGTAGTTAAGCACATGAAATTTAAAAAACTTCCTTTAACCCTTCCTCCAAAACACAGAAAAGCTACTTCAGAAGTTTTTAGAACTGATTTGAGCTTACCACTACTTGTCCCTCTCTAGCTCTGTTTGTACCTCTAATGTAAGTGCACTCCTAATCAGTATTACTTCTGAAGTCTCTGAATCCAAGTCGTGGCCTAAAAAGACACATACACACACACACACAAAATAATCCTATTAAATTTATATGCATCATCATGGATGGGTGTATCAAAGACATCTACATGGAAGATGACACTAACTACAGTATTCCAACAGTTATAACACAAAAAAAAACCAACCAACCCACCACACATTTGGACAGCTTTTAAAGAAGCTGAAGATTTGTAGAGCTGAACAATTACACACAGTTTCAATACTTAATTCTGCTTTGGTGTCCTTGCTCAGCAAGATAAAAAAATCTATAACAACACTCCCATCATAGTGTATGTTTATCCACTGGACAAGAAAACAGACAGAAGGAAAAAGTACTTCTACTATATGCAGGCAAGTTTGTGATTGAGTGTGCCGCTGAGATGAACAGTATTTACCACAATAGGACCAAATAAAGTTGTCCCCAGGTTGCTCCCAGCCTTTTATTAAACGATGCAGAGAGATATTCTGGAAAAAGATGAGGGAGAATTTTTGATCAACTACTACAATTGAAAACAAAACAAATAAAACAACAACAAACTAAAAAAACCACCCACCCTTCCCCAAAAAACAAAAAAAAAAAAAAAAAAAAATGAACAAACAACACCCTCCCCCCCCCCAAAAAGCAAAAAAACTCCTACAAGCTGGCATCTTCTGCCATGGAGAACTAAGGCAAAAACCCTTACATTTGTTGATATAAAGATATAAAAGCAGATTACATAGTTATTACCAAGGCAGCTCCCTTTCATCAATAGCTTATCAAAAACTGCTTGAGTCACAGATACTGAAACTACAGGCCATTTGCCTTCTCTCCCTCCTAGCTCACACTTTACCAAAGCTGTATAAGGTGAAGCCTCCATGAAACAAGGCACTGTTCGTTATTCCCCTTTGCTAACCTTACAAGGCACAATGCACATACTAATACAAGATCTTTTTCAACCCATGACAAGATGGGTGAGTCTCTATTTAACAAATAGGTACTAGGAATACCTAAACACACAGCAGGACCTGAGGAAACGCCATCTACATTCACTAGAACCCTATTTTTAATTAGTAGGGTATGTCACTGATCACAACAATGGGACCATTTTATCACTGCCACTGGGTATTGTTATTGACAACTTAGCCCAATCAATTGTTTTCTCTCCCTCTTCTTAGCAATCCAAATGCCTGCCCAGGCAACACAAATCACTGTATTTAGATGGTACAGATACAAACTAGGTAGGCAGGCAAATACAGGGCAAAAATAACAGCTTTAATACGAGCAACCTCAGAAATACATTTAAAAGTTTATTCTAGTGAACACAGTCATGTGCTCATCGCTAAAGAGAGCATCATCTGCAATAACAGTATGAAGTTCTCAGACATTTTTTTGCCTAATGATTAAGTACTTCAGATCAGGGTAAGTATTCTAAGAATAATCATGTCTAAAACCTATCTTAGTGTGAAAGAGTATTACTAGTGCAGAAAAAAAATATAAGGACAACTTTTTCCAAATACACAGTTCTAAGTAATGTCCAGTCAAAGAACTGCAATTAATTACTAAAATCACTTCAGGTTCCTATGTCATCAAAACTTACATCTGCAGAAAAAGTATTACAAACTACTTCTCAGACACAACAGTGTCATTTTATGTAAAAATATTTTAGAGTTGCCCTTGTGAACAGCTCTGTATGTGTGTAATATGGTTACCCGCATCATTAAATCAAAGATTGCTCTGAAAAGCAAAGGCTGTAGAAACTAAAATAACAATGATAACACAACACAGCACAAAAGCTATAAAAACATTAACATATGGCAAGGCCATTTTTCAAAAGTTATACATAAGACTACTTTGACCTTTGTCCCAGGCAAAAATCTCAAAATCTACACCTATCCTAAATCAGGTGTCAGTCCCAGCAAGCAGTACTACCTGTGAATAACGACTTCAGCAAACTAAGCTACACACAATCCAGGAATGTGAATACAGGCATAGAACATACATTGAGAAGAAAAAAAAAATCACTGCTAACATCTTTTTCTAGAAGCTAATGGTACTTCATAACTTGAGTCTTGAAAAGCTAGACCCAACCACTGTTACACAAATAAAACATCCCAAGTACAAAGGTGACACACAAACAACCCTGTTGGAAGAATCAGAATTGGGAGGTGGCATCTGATTCAGCCTAAAAACCAAACAGTGACACAGCTGCAAATGACAACAGTGAATCTGTGACCGAAACCCACAATTCAGGAAAGGCTAATCACAAAAGACACTATGTCCTGCAAGACAATGACATCAATTTATTTTTTTTAAATGAAAATTTTTCCTTTGCAAAAAAGAAACACCTGGAACTTCAGGTGAAATCAGTAAAAAAAGGGATAATAGTTTGCCTTTAAAAATAACAAAAGGACATACATGATTGATCTACTTTGTAAGTAGGGCGTAACAGCAGAGATAATTCTTCCAACTACAATTCTGCAGAGATTTGTTTGCATCGCATTTAATCATTCGCTAAAAGAAAAGATGGAGGTGTATTTGAATGAATATTTGAATATATCAGCATAATATAGAGACGAGTATTGTAATGCGTTCTCGTTTCCAATACACTTCAACATCTGTATAGTAGCTGTATAGTACAACACTTCTCAGGAATACCACTTTTGGTTTGTCATAGTTCATGAAGTACCAGCTGAACCTGTAACACTTGTAATTTTTGGTAAGCAACCAATAGATCTCATTTTGTGTTGCTACCTCCAGAAAAAAACCTCCACCTATCCTACAGAGAAGTGGGTTAGACTAATAGGTAATGGTGCATCAACTTAGTTACCAGTTCTAAGTGTCAAAGGAAAATACAAAACTCACAAGACAGGCACTCTGATGTAAATAAAACATCATGGGAACCAGGATGGTGCTATGAGCATTTGGCACAAGCAAGCAGAAGTCTTTCAGTACACATGCAGATGATTAATAAGCTGTACCCACTCCTGCTAAGTCCCACAATAGCTTAACTTCTAGGAGTTTCTGTGACCATACCCTGAGAGGCAGGATGAATAGCGTTAACAATGTTATTCCTATAAAACAGTAACAGAAACATTTTCAGTTAATGTTCCTGGACTAAACAATTTATTGCTTCTGGTCAAACAACAGATGTTTGAAGAAGTTACTGCCACTGCAACAGCAGCTTTAAAAAATAAATGATCAAAAGTAAATTCTGTTCCATCTTCAGAATGCTTTATCACAGAAGCTATATTAAAATTCAAATTAATGTCAATATTGTCAGTGCTTCAGATTCATCCATCATTTTTCAAACTCATTTTCAGGATGAAATATGTAGAGCCATTCAGTTAAAAGGCATGTGTGGGAGAAGGACAGATTAAAATGAAACCTGTAAAACTCTGCCCAAATATTGTAACAATTTTTGTTCTAAACATTCAGAAGTACCCCAGGAAAGAGATGCATAGGAACTGGCAACATTTTAGAAAAACTGCAAGAAATACCAAGTATAACTGCATACCACTCATGCAACAGGTGAACTCTACTGATACGTATCAATATATGTTTCTTGAACAATTATGGACATTTTGCAAGGCTTTCCAGGCCCACCGTTGCAGCAAAAGAAGTTATCAGCTTTCTGTAAATGCCATTCTATGATAGATGTTACGTCCTATTACCTTCAAGTGTTACATGGTTTCAACAAATGAATTATTTGGGGAAGTTTTTATTCTTAATTACTACATTTAAAATACCAAAAGTCTGGCATATAATTTGTCATCAGAATATGACAAATAACATCTGAACTATGAAAATCATGCTGTAGTTCAGAACTAGGACAGTGCTTCTAACAAGCAACTGAAAGCAGGCACCAGGTATCACAAGTATTATAACAAAGCTCACTTCAGACAAGGTCAGAAATTAAATAAATTACTGGACTACCATACATGCACTATCTGTTGACATTTGTAGGTGTCTATTTTTTTGGTGGTTCACTGTGAAACCTAGTCAAACTCGTTCAGAAATTACAATCAAAAAGACTGCAAAATTCCTGGGAACAGCTTTCATTTAGATTAAAAGCATTAGAACAGTAATACTAAATAAAATCTACCTACTTTCTATGTAATAAAAATATCGAACAGGTTCTCATATGTATTAGGGAAGTACGTGAATGCTCAGTGAACTCTGAGTTCTGCAGACTTCCATTCCATTTTGCCTGGAATTGTTTGGGGTTTGGTTTGGGTTTTTTCTATTATATATATATTTCTATTACATATATTTCTATTTTCTTCACATAAAATACGCTGCAGTCCACCAGTTGTTAACCAACACGTATCCTGCGTTTACCTGGACAAAGGATACATGATCCTGTTATTTCAGGGTTTTTTCCTTCTCATGTAGTTTTCCTTTATTTGCTAATGGCATAAAAGAATGAGAATTCAAACATAACGGTGTAGCCAGTTGCCTTAAAACAGAGTTGCTCTATTAGTGAGGAAACCTCAGAGACAAGCATCAACAGCTGATCCATTTCACAACTTGCCCTACCGCAACCACCCAATGTATCTAGTTTGGTCATTCCCAAGTATGCTACTGTCACCCATACTATGAATAATCATGCAAGAGGATCCTTTCCAGTGACTGAGTGTTTTTCATAACATCACCTTTGTGAATATCTTGAGTGCAACTGAATTTACGTAATACTGGACACAGCTAGTAAGTCCTGATTTTTTGTTACCAGTCACACCACCTCACACTTTAGCCCTAATAGGCCAAACATAAGCAAACCCGGACAGCAGCAGGCACAGTACACCTGAATAAATTATCTTTTTTGCTTATGGAAAAGTGAGAGTTGACTACTGTTTAACTCCTTAGCAGCTTCAAAATTCCACAAGGCTTCTTGTTTGCCTGTAACTGACCCGACATGACAACACAGACACACTATAGTTAACTTCCTTCCTGTGTTTAGCAGGTGATTACTCTGGGACTGATGATGACAAATACATTCATGAGAATGAGCATGTTAGGTCTCACTGCACATATAAAGTGATCCTGGATGTTCCACTTTTCTCTTCACAAGGTAAACAAAAAGCAACAGCTATTCTTCCTGTAGATAATGGGTCCTTCGTGCTGATGGGCAAAGTGCTAAAACAAGTGATGAATCAATCACCTCTTTTCCTCCAAGCTTTCTAAAACAATTGAAGTTGAATATATTAAACAATATCAAGGTTGGGGTTTTTTATAATTTGAAGATGGAACACCATTTTACTTCAAGACAGACTTCCCTGGTTTTTAACAGTAGCACACTCAGTTCTCTGTCCTTCTGAGGCAGGGGAAGATGGCAAAAGATACAAAATCTGAATTTCTACTGCAAAAGTAATATGCTGCCCTTCAATATCAGAAATAACTGCAGAATAGGATGCATGTGTTCAGTGAAATAAGGTAACATTTGATATGTATTTTTAATTATTGTTTTAAACATGCCTTGACATATACAGAGTGCATACATAAAATACATTAATCTTGTCATGTTTATACATGAAGTACATCCTGGTACCTTTCATGTTTTTTAACTGACTATATAGTTTTATGCAGAAGTGTACAATCTCAGGTATGTAAAGTTTTGTTAGACATGTGGTGAAAGCCTATTTCGGCTTTAAAATATGTACAATCAGTCCGTCAAAATAATCTCAAAAGCACAAAGCTCATTAAGGACAAACAATGAATAAGAAAGTCTTTGTCTTCACTGCAAAGCAAACTACAGCAACACTGGCAAAGACTCCTACAGATTGCTTAGCTCAAGCAGAGGAAATCACCCCATAAATTAGCTTTGAGGTCACTAAAGGTTAGAACTGACGAGTTGTTTGAACTGATGTTGCACAGTAGCAGGGCAAATTGAGTTAAAACTACTACCACACTGAAGGATCTGTCCATAAAACCTCCAAAAAACCTCTACATTCTTCACTGAAGAAATAAATTCCAGCAGGTCAAAGTCTCTTGAGGCCCCAGAAACCACAGTACTGGATTAAACCTGAGATACAAACTCAATTACATTTTATTTGGTGTTTCTAGACATCTTCAGAAGCATGAATTATACCCTTCTAGGTAAAATCCGCACATATATAAGCATGTGATAACTTTCTGCATATCAGAGACTTCAGTGACTTCACTCATAAGTATCTGCAACATCAGGACCTTTGCTGCAGTTTCCACAGGAATGCAAGGCTTCTTCGAAGTCTGCACTGAAGATAAAGATTAGAAAAGCAGGATGAACCATTCATAAAGACATTAAGAGCTGCAGTTCAATTACAAGCTTTGAGTCATAAGATTTATGAGTTGTAGTTCAAACATCTGCACATCTGTATTTCCTCTTTGACTTTACAAAAGACACTTGTGGTAGAACCTACACAAGAATTCCCATGCTTTTGTTACAGGCCCATAGCATACCTTCCAAAGGACACAACAGGTGCTCTCACAAATACATGGTAATCTTCAAGGAGAACGACCAACCTACTCAACTCATTGTACAAAAAATACAAAGATTTAAAATGAGCAAAGAGGTTTGTATCTGTACTCCAGTTGTTAGGGGTCAAAAAAGCAACTGATCATCTGATCAAAATAAAGGAATCTAATAAACGTGCCTGTCAACTTCTAAAGGTTTTATAAACATACAAGCAGTTGAACAAAAGTAATGAAAATCACAGATGATTTGTATGGAGACTCACTAAGTTAAATACATACAACCTGCACTTGCAAACCACATAGGCCAGGGGTGTCAAACTCGTGGCCCACGGGCTGAATCCAGCCTTTCATCTTGCTTTATCTGGCCCAGCACCTTGTTTCTACCTGGCAGCAGCATCAAGCTCCTTTGCCCCTATGCTCCTGCCAGTGCACTAGTCATGTGTACAGCGTGTGTGATGTGCAATACGCTGCAGGGGCAGGAGAACGGCAGAAGCCATGAGTTTGACACCTCTGACAGAGGCTATGGAAGACGTAACCTAAATTAGAACTAATTTAATCCACCATTTTTAGAAGGTGATGATGATTGAACGGGGTAGGGGTAAGAAGCAGATTCATAATGAGTTGACAGACCCTTGCTGGACCTTACAGCTTGTCAAATCTGCTTTTAAAGGCAGTTTAAATTGTAATTAATGCCTGCAAACATACCTTCAATAAACCTGTGCACCTATCTGATTTATGGACTCAGGCCATTGTATCTGTAGCATTTTTCACATCACTTAAACACTCCTGGGTAAGCTGCAACAGAACCACCCGATACACCTCATGGTGTGGGCTAAGTTTTTGCCTACATAATCCTCCTCTTCCCTTTTCCTTCCACAGCACAACAGCTACAAAGAAGCTTGCAGATTCCAAGAAGAGTTTCCCCTGCTTCAGTTTTCTGAGGAATAAGGATGAGGATGATGTTAACACTGCCATATCTCAAAACAGGGGATAAATCAACTACAAACAGTCAGACATTCAAGCATTAGCGAGATGAGGAAAAAAAACCTACAACTATGGCAGACCGTCCTACAAGGTTGTGAATGTTCAAAGAAGAGCATTTTTGTCTAGTTTAAGAATCAAGACAATATAGTTTAAGCATAACTGATTTTGCACAGTTTTAAGCTACCTTTGTCCAACTGGAATAACTAAAAGAAATACCTACAATCTATTCATGATGAAAAGGACTTATCACTGTATTTGAACTAGAACAAGAGCACTAACTACTCTGTTTTTATAAAGTCCATTTACTTCAGATCCTACAACTGCTCCCTCCAGTCCTTGTATCCACAACCAGGGTCCTACAAAAACTAAGAGAAGACAAAGAAACCTCAATTAACTCTAACCACACCCTCCACTGTACGAGTGCTGTCCAATGGACAGAACAAAACTAGGAAGCAAAGTTTGCCCTTGCTTACAACAACAGTATACCTAGTATACCCAGGGAAGCTGTGGCTGCCCCCTTCCTGGAAGTGTTCAAGGCCAGGTTGGATGGGGCCTTGAGCAGCCTGGTCTGGTGGGAGGTGGCTCTGCCCACGGCAGGGGGGGTGGATGATGCTTAAGGTCCCTTCCAACTCAAACCAATCTATGATCGTATGAGATTACTCAGAATAACAGGAAGTAAAGAAACACTCAGACTTTGCCTGAAAACTTCATCTGATGGCAGACTTTTAAGACGGCTTCTTCAAACTGCATAATCCTTCGAGTTAAAATGTAACTCTCCCATTCACCTCGCACACAGCAAGCGCCTCACAGCGCATTTGCTAATAACGCCCCCATAAGCCCCCCAATACGGCTGCCCCGCTCCGAAGCGAAGGGCCTGCGCTGCCCGGAGCTGGGGAGGGGCGGAAAGGCCGCACCGGCGGGCGCCGTGCCTGTGCCTCCTCCCGCGGGGCCCGGCAGCACCGCCCGCCGCCCCTCCTGGGCCACGGGGAGGGCGGGACGCGCTCCCCCAAGGGGCGGCCGGGCCTGGGCGAGACGGATGATGCCGGCACCCCCGCCCCTCCCCGCTCGGAGCCCCCGCAGAGCACGCGCCGTCCCGCCCGCCGCTGCGGGGGTGGGGGGGATCCGCCGCGCTGCCCCTGTCCAGTACCTGCTGTGCCTCTGGGCCGCGGCGGCGCCGCTGTAATAGGCCGCTCTGCGCTGGTTGCTGCGCGGCACCGGGTGCAGCGGGATCTGATCCGCCATCTTGGGGGCGAGCCCCGCCACCTCCCTCCCGGCCACCGCCCCGCCTCCTCTCCCGCCCCGCCCCGCCCCCTGCCTTCGCCCCGCCCCGCTCCCGGCCCGCTCCGCGCGCGGCCCACCCCGCGCCTCGCGCCGGGCATCTTTCCCGCGTCTCCCCGCCACCCGCCCCGCCGCCTGCGAGGCGCGCCCGGCACCCCCCTCGTCCTAGCCACCAACCTCCTCCCGCTGACGTCAGGGGAAGGGAACGCCAGCGGGGCGGGGCCTCGGCATAAACAAGGCGAGGGGGTAGGGGGGACGTTAGGCCCGGTGGGGCTTACGGGGGCTTCTGAAATCATAGAAGCGTTTGGTTGGAAAAGACCTTTGCGATCGTCGAGTCCAGCCGTACCTGTCCACTGCCCGGGGATATGGTTTAGTACTGGACAGGTACGGTTGGACTCCATCTCAAAGCTCTTTTCCAACCAAGCGACTCTATGATTCTGTGAAACCAAATCCCTGAGCACCTCATCCACCCGTCTTATAAACACCTCCAGCACCTCCCTGGGCAGCTGTTCCAGTGCTTGAAAGCCCTTTTGGTGAAGAAATTTTTCCTCGCCTGGTGCGACTTGAGCCATTTCCAGAGGAACCTGGACAAGCTGGAAAAGGTTCAACAAGTCCAAGTACAGAGCCCTACACTTGGGTCAGGGCAACCCCCGGTATCAGTACAGAATGGCGCACGATGTGATTGGGGGCAGCCCTGCAGAGGAGTTGGGGTGCTGATGGATGAGACGCTCGACATGAGCCAGCAATGTTTACTCGCAGCTCAAAGGGCCAACTGTGTCCTGGGCTGCATCAAAAGCAGTGTGGTCAGCAGGGCGAGGGAGGGGATTCTTCCCCTCTACTCTGCTCTTGTGAGCCCCCACCTGAAGTATTGTGTCCAGGTCTGGAATCCCCAATTTAAGAAGGATATGGAGCTGTAGGCGCTGGTCCAGAAGAGGTCTACAGAGATGATTAGAGAGCTGGAGCACTTCTGCTATAAGGACAGGCTGAGAGAGTTTGGCTTGTTCAACCTGGAGAAAAGAAGGCTCTGGGAGGCCTTTCAATGCCTGAAGGGGCTACAAGAAAGCTGGAGAGGGACTTTCTACAGGGGCAAGTGATAGGACAAGGTGGAGTGACTTTAAACTGGAAAGGGGAACATTTAGATTAGCCATTAGGAAGAAATTCTTCACAATGAGGGTGGTGAGGCACTGGAACAGGTTGCGTAGGGACCTTGTGAATGCCTCCTCCCTGGAAGTGTTCGGGGCCAGGTTGAATGGAGCAGCCTGTTCTGTTGGGAGGTATCCCTGCCCATGGCAAGGGGGTTGGAACTGGATGATCTTTAAGGACCCTTCCAACCCAAACCATTCTATGATTCTGTGATTCCTCTTGTCCTGTCACTTGTTGCTTGGGAGAAGGAACTAGCACCCACCTTAGTACAACCAACCTTGTTAGCATTGACAAGGTTCAGTGTTTCAGATTCTGGAGTACTGCACAAGTGGAGCCAGTGGTTATGTGGGTGGGATCTGCAGGTCTAGCAGCATGGCCAGGAACCCAAAAGTTCAGAGCTTTAGCAGGAATTGCTGGAGACAAACCCAGAAGCAGTTGTCCTCAGCCTGAAGGTGCCTGCTACTTTTTAAGTTGATCTAAGTAGGCTCCCTTTCTACCTCCTGTATGGCAAGGACTAGCTGGCATTTGCGTTGGACATCAGTGAATACTCACATGATCTACAAAACCAAATAAAACCACTGTGAATTGACAGTAATTGTTTCCAGTCCTGAAAGAGGGCCTACAGGAAAGGTAGGGAGGGGCTTTTTATCAGGGAGTGCAGTGATAGGATGAGTGGTAACGGTTTTAATCTGAAAGAGAGGAGATTTAGATTAGATATTAGGAAGAATTTTTTTCCTGTGAGGATGGTGAGACACAGGTTACTTAGTGAGGAGCAGGTTACTTAGTGAGGTCATGGGTGCCTCATGCCTGGAGGTATCACAGTATCACAAGGCTGGAAAAGACATTTGTGTTCAAGGCCAGGTTGGATGAGGTTTTGAGCAATCTGAACTAGTGGAAGGTGTCCACGCCCATGCCAGGAGGGTGTGAAATAGATGGACCTTTAAGGTCCTTTCCAACCCAAACTATTCTAGGTTTCTATTGTAGACCTACCGCAGCATTTTATCCCTCAATATTTCTCTGAAATCAGATCCGGTGGGGAAAAAAAAGAATTGACACAATCATAAATATGGAAGACTTTCCACAAAAGAGGAAAAAAGGAAAATCTATTTATTTCTCAATGTCTATTCAAGGTAGAAGAAATATCCAATAAAAAATTCAAAAGTATCTACCAGGAAAAAAAAATAATTCAAAGAGATTTCCACCAAAAGAAGACAGCAAAACATGTCCAAAGTGCAAAACACAAGATTAAATGAAAGATATGTGGCAAAAGCTTTTCTTGACAATTTTTGTTCCTCTTCAATAATGTAAGTTGTTGGGGTCACCTTTCCAACAGGAGATTTTGAATTTCTTATCAGTAGCACCATAGGAAGCCAGCTTTCACTGTCTAGTTGCACACCAGTCATTTTGTAAAATGTCCTTATTAATTTCAAAATATGGTGGAATAAAAAAAGATTTCACAAATGACTGGACTTACACAAGATGATAATGAGACCAAGATCTTTTGCAATGAATTGCCAATTGTGCAAATTATTCAAGCCAAAGGTGCCGGTAGTATTCCACCTTCAGTCTTCAAGAACTTGGGCTTCTTTCCTTTTATTATTCTGAAGATACCGTATGGCAGAAAGATGTTCATGGTACAGATGAAACCTTTGATCTGCTGGATTGTAACGTGGTGTGAGGTGTGATAATGGCAGCACTAGGAACCAAAATCAACAGAGTGAAAGAGTTGCACTCATAATCATAGAACTGTAGAACAACCTATGATGGAAGGAACCTTAAAGGTCATCTGGTGCAACCTTTCATGGGAAATGGAGCCTACGTGAGATTATCTAGCACACTCCAACTACGTCTTGAAAACCTCCAGTGATGAGGACTCTATCACATCCCTGAGGAAGTTGTTAATTGACTGATTGTTCTCTCACAGTATCACAGTATCATAAGGTTGGAAACGACCTTTGAGATCATCGAGTCCAACCTATGACCCAACACCTACACCTACTCCTACTCATCAACTACACCATGTCACTAAGTGCCTCATCCAATCTCTCTTTAAACACCTCCAGGGACAATGACTCCACCACCTCCCTGGGCAGCACATTCCAGTGACCAATCACCCTTTCAGTGAAGAACTTCTTCCTAATGTCAAGCCTAAACCACCCCTGGCAAAGCTTGAGACCACGTCCTCTTGTTCTGTCGCCGGTCACCTGAGAGAAGAGACCAACCCTCTCCTTATCTACTCAGCCAGTCATGCCATCAGAGAAGGCTATCAGATTGGTCAAGTATGACTTCTCCTTGGTGAACCCACGTTGACCACTCTTGATAATCTTCTTTTCTTCCATATGTGTGGAGATGACATCCAGGATGAGCTGTTCCACTACCTTTAAGACGGAGGAGGTGAGGCTAACTGGTGTGTGTTTTCCTGGGTTGTCCTTCTTGCCCTTTTTGAAGATTGGAGTGATATTAGCTTTTCTTCAGTCCTCAGGCACCTCTCCTCTTCCCCATGATCTTTCAAAGATGATGAAGAATGGTTTAGCAATAACATCTGCCAGCTCCCCCAGCACTTGTGGGTGCATCCCATCAAGGCCATGGATTTGTGGGTGTCCATTTTGCCTAGATGACCTCTAACCTGATCCTCCTTAAGTAAGGGACAGTCTTCCTTTCTTCAGACTTTCTTTCCTCCAGAGTCTGGGATTCCTGAGTACTGGCTAAATAACATTTATCACAAAAATATTACTATTGCATACATTTATGATAGTAAGTAAGTAAGTAGAACACCAATCTGAAATAAACTTTCTGTGTCATCCTTTCCATGTTTCTTTTTTGCATCTTTTTGCATTTATATTAAGTGGCAGAGATCCAGAACCTATGATTTATGGATCCTGTGAACTCTTGGTTTAAGTAGGAATGAGCTGGCATGGAAACTGTTTTACATTTTTTGCATGTATCTGCTACAGGTGCAGAACCTATCTGTAACTAGTTCTGCCTGATGTCTCCAGAGGGCATTTCATAATAATTTATACTTTCGCTACCATTCTACTTCTGCTGTTCAAGGTTAAGTGCTCCCTTCCTCCTAATCCTGTTTATGTATGCAGTCAGGGCTAGAATAAGGCGGGGGGAATGAAAGACACTTTGAAGCTAATTCATTCTTCACTATCCTTCTTGGAGCCAAATTATAAAATCAGTTATACTGGAGTAAATCTGTGGAAATGATACTAAAATCAGTTGGATATAAAACAAAAGAAATTAGTTTCAGTAAGCTTCACATAATATTACATGATACAGAATTTACATTACTTGTAGATATTTTGTCACCTGATCCTTCAAGACACTTTGCATTTCCATTTTAATTGTGAAACTTTTTTCATCAGTGGTGAACCAGCTCAGGATTTGTCTTCAAATTTTCAGCAAATTGCAAATTGGTCCAAGACACCCAGAGGCTTAAAAAAATATACTGGCACAGCAGCACAGAAGGAATTCTGTTGTCTTTATGGGAAGAGCTGAAGGCAGCAAGGAAGAATAAACAAAATACATTCTTACTCTGTCAGAGAAAGGGAGCAGAACAAATACAAAATAGAGGAAACTGAAACAACTACAGTTATCAGTTTTAATGAATGTAATAGCAGTGCCTTCATATCTTCAATCCATATGAGTAGGATGTTACAAAATCTTCTCTTACTATAGGAAAGAACTAAAAAATTGGAGATCCTGTTTCCTCTGAGGGGATCCTTGTTATAAAAGATTACTTCAGACAGTGAACTATGAAATTCAGTTATATGCCAAAATCAATGAGTTTTAAAACACCGACAAGAGGTAAAAATTTTCATATAAAACATTACCATACTTTAAAAAAAAACTGGAATCCAATTGGTACAGGAAACTAAACAATACTCACGTATTTAAAAAAATTGCTGTTGTGCACACAACTGCAAGAAGGATAATCCGGTTTCTACACATTTTATTTTTTATATTCACAGCATTCAGTATTTGTAAATTAATTTTGCTCCCAGCTGTTACATTTCTTTCAGACCTTTCTTCAAGGTCTTCTCTTTGGTAAATGTCAGCTCTCTGCAGCTCTGCAGGATTTATGGACTGCCAAATCTCTGCTCCTCCTTTTGTAGTCCACCCTTACCAAACTCTGGGTCCTACAGCAATAGCTTTACACCAGCTGTGAGCCACCCTCACCTGTATTACACTCAGTCTTTCTTTTAGAATAAAATATCAGAAATAGCTTCTCAAATTATATCAGGAAATGTAATGCATTATATTTTGGATTTTGCTAGAGTTCCATCTTCTAGCCAAGCTGAAAAGGCATTTTCTGTAATTCACTTGGCCACAGATGAGGCAAAAAAATCCAAGCAAATCCTAGAATACTTAAATCCCATTGGTTCGGAAACAAAGGTACATTTTGATGACTTCTGATACAAATATCAGTCATGCCTTCATTTAAGCTATTAATTGTTAATTGTGGATAAACAAAAGGAGAAAATTAAAAACACAATGCTCATTATTCTATTGAGCTTTCTCAATGACCCTTCAGTGAGGACCATCTAGCAATTGTTCACAGTATCTCTTCAGTTATGTTAACCTCTAAGTTAAAAATTGCTTCAATATACATTTAAAAATCCCATACCTTTTGGTTTCTAGTTAGCTTCTGAGATAGTCTTTTTCATCCTCTTAGTGTATCTAAATGCAAGATTTTTAGTGGTAATTGGAGGAAAAAGCCTATGGAATCAAAACTTTTGAGCTCGATTACCAGCTCTTCTCTTAAAGCCAAAAAGTATCCAATAAAATATTTCTATGACCTGTGGTGCAAAATCAACAGCAAAACACACGAGCACTTTGAAAGGACATATATTTTTTTTGAGTGTTCTCTGTGGGTTTATTTTAACGAATTCCATGCTGTTAATCTTTCAAATAAATAAATACAGCTGCTTTAACTACTCCTGGAAACTGAAAGAAAACACACCCATGGATTAATTACAAATTTTGTGTTGTTTCAGAGCTTCTGAAAAGGTCATGGAAGGACAGAGAAAGTCCAAGTGTAAACTTGAATATCCAGTTGTGGTTGCTGGTATCAGACTCACTGGATCCAATTTTCTTTTGCAGTTTCTGCTACAACAGTGACCAAAATCTTCAGGTGGGATTAGGAGATCTTTGTTCTGAGAGCTATACAGAATTAGGAGAAGAAAAAAGTTCCCAGATGATAAGTGACAGAATACTTTTTGTCTTGTATAACATATCCTCCAAAAGTCAGAAATGACTTAAAATCTCCTCTTTCTCTGATACCAATTTCTCTCTGCCCCAGCCATCAGCTCAGTCTGATAGCAAAAAGGATTCTTATTTGCCTCAGACTTGCTTCTGAAATCCTTTTTCTGTTGATCATTTTAGCCAGTCAGATCTGGCTCCTGTTAAAACCTAGATGTCATTTCTTTGTATACTGATATCACTCCAAGCAGCAGTTTGATTCTTAAAGATTTTCCCTGTATAGCATCTCTTATCCATATAGGAAACATGATTTTACACGTTCTTAGCCTTATGACTGTTACTACATCCTTTTTCTGGTCTTGCAGAAGGCAGGTACTCTCAGATCAACTCAGCATGAGCTCAAGAGATCATTTCCCAGCTCATCACTTTTAATGTCTTGCTTCTTTCTATGTCCTTCCTCTAGCTTCTTCCCCAGTACTGGATTGAACAGCAATCTGTTCCTGCTCAACTCATTATTTCTCACTTGAGATATTGTTTACCATCACTAATCGACAGATAATTCCAGTGTTTTTTTTGTCTGCTTGAATAATTTACAAATATTTTCCCTTTTTGTTGGGGAATTCTCCATAAACAGAAAAAAATGGGTTCATGGGTCTGTTTCAGAACTAGGAAGGGTCAGCTTCCTTCCACAATGCAAACCAGGGTTGCCCTCAATAATACTGGATGAAGAACATTAGTTGTGGTCTCCAGACAAGGTACCAGGATAAAGACTAATCAGTCTACAAACATGAGTTACCTGCAGCTTGCAATATCCTTATCTGGTTCTAACTTATCTTAATCTCAAAAAATTGGTAGCCAAACACTGTATTTGTGAAAGCAGATAATGTTGTTGCAAGGAGCTGTAAGATTGAACAGGAATATGTACTTCATATAGCAGAAAAAATAGGTTATCCACAAAAACTATTTTTAGTGCATTGGTTAGAAATAATATAATGCATAAGGTCTGAAATACATAGAGAATGACATCACTAGGATCTAATTTCTTGGACTACAAAGGCATGAAGTCATTGTCCATGATGTTAGTGGAAATAATTGTCTTATCTTTTAGTGGGTTTGTAGGCACAAGATGCAACAAGCCAACAGACAAAACAAGATTGAAATAAACAGCCAAGAGAAGAGAAATAAACTCCATTACTTAAATTTTTGTAGACAGTATGTACGACTCTGAGGATGATAGAACAGTCAGCTATGGCTTGCTATTTGTCATATTTTTGTAATCTCAAATTAACTTTCTATGAAAGGAATCTAAAGGAGTCTTTGTCTTGTACAGTGTCCAGGTAAATTTATTAATTTTGTATTTGAAGGCTGCTAGTACTGAAAAGAAAGGAGAGAGAGATGTGCATTGCACCTTTGACTCAGAAGGTTGTTGGCAAGAGGAAAGCAGGGAAAGGTCAAAGAAAAAGCGCTTCAGAAAATTCGGAATCTAAGGAAAATTTTCACCTCTCGTAAGTTTTCTGTTTTAAAAAGAAGCAACAATTGTTTTGTGAATTCTGTCAATATCACAAGATAGACTGTTTTTTCTTGAATATGAAGATGAAGTTTTGTTTGGGGGTTATATGCATTTTTCTAGCTTTTGGGGTTTTTTTTCAGCTTTCTACAAATTCTATTTATAAACAAGCAATGACATGTATGGTCGGTTTTCACTCTGTAACAGTGGCGCTTGAAAATAATTTTTGCAATACGGCAACACAGGTTAAAATTGTCTACCCACTAGCAGATTCAGATGGTATTAGGACTGACTCGTGTTGTCCTGCAGATGTCACTGGGCTATCCCTTGTTCCTATGAAATTAATAGATTATTATCTGCAATACTATTAAATATTACTCTTCTAGGAAGCATATGAAATCTCAAGTTGCATCCAGTTTGCTTTCTTGAAAGAGGCAAGTTGATTAGCATTAAAAAAAAGAGTGGGGAGATGTTCCATGCAAGTTTTATACAACATTTTCAAGAAAATAAAGGCCAAAGTGTTTTCTTCTAGTAAATAAGAATGGATGTCTTATGCTGAGTTTCCCTTTGTAGTAACATGCAACTAGTGTTCCCTAGTAATGTTCAGAAGAGAAACTTGATGCTATTAGAAGATTGCTCTTTGAGGACTGGACTGAGATGGAAGCACCTCTGATAAGAAAAAGAAATGTATTTTTTGGCCTTCTTTAAACAGTGAACAATTTGGGTGGGGTGGTACATAAAAGATGGAGTTCAGAATGGACCTGTGGCCTTACACTTCATTTCAATAAAGCTTTCAACAGGTGCCTCAACCCCACAAGCTAGTTTTTTCCTTCAGTGCCACCACAAAGAATGAACTATGGGAAGAGAGGAAAATAACTATGAGGTGATTTGGGTTCATGTGGATGGTTTGAAATTCAATTTCTCCTCAGTCATCCTAGTCAACTTCTTTCCTCCTTACAGCAAGGAGCCTTTGTGCTAATGTCTTTGCTGCTGTGTAGCGTATATAGCATGAAAGGATTTTGGCAGAGAGCTCAGACAGGAATGAAAGTGAGGAAGGTGAGAAATAGGGCCTGTAGCGTGACCTACTTGTAAGGGAACTTGTGAAAGGCTGACTTTAATTCAGTTTCCTTTGTTCAATATATATATGTGTATAGAGAGAGTCATAGAATCATAGAAAGGTTTGGCTTTGAAGGGACCTTAGAGATCATCCAGTTTCACTCCTGCTGCCATGGGCAGGGACACCTTCCACTAAATCAGGTTGCTCTAAGCCTCACCAAACCTGCCCTTGAACATTTCCGGGGATGAGGCATCTATGACTTCTTTGGGCAATCTGTTCCAGTGCCTCACCACCCTCACAGGAAAACATTTCTTGCTAATATCTAATCAAAATCTACTCTCTTTCAGGTTAAAACCATTATCCTCTCATCCTATCACTACGTTCCTAAGAAAAAGCCCCTCCTCAGCTTTCCTGTGGGCCTGCTGTAAGTACTGAGAGGCTGCTGTAAGGTCTCTGCAGAACCTTCTCTTCTCTAGGCTGAACAACGCCAACTCTCTCAGTCTGTCTTCATAGGAGAGGTGCTTCAGCCCTCTGATCATCTTCGTGGCCCTTCTTTAAGTCTTCCATGTTATTACCTCTTCCATACTACACATGCTGTCTTTGTTTGGCAGGGAGGTTTATTTCTGCAACCCAAACCAGAGAGATGCGGTGTTGCACCAGGCTCTCTTTCCTTTTACCCTAGTGAAGTATGAAAGACAGGGAAGAGGCAGGAGCATGAAAGGGAGGTAGTGGCAAAACAGGTTTGAGAAGGTTTTATTGTATTATAAGGCTGGCACAGAATGTATTGCAAATTAATGGTTTGGTGTGAAAACAACCGTGACATTTTCAGGTTCTTCTCTTCTTGCCTTTTCAAGCGACTCAAAAATATATCTGTGTATATAAATATGTATGATGTGCTGTAGTTGGGATTCCTGTTTCATCTATGAAGTTTGGAAAATTTGCCTTTGTTGCACGCTGTGGGTGGTACTTCAAAAAGAAGAGATAAACTAAAGTATCCCTGTATTTCTGTGGCCTGGAGGGTTACAATAATTATGATTGCCACAAAATGCTGATCTCTCTTAGTATTCACCTACCTGTTAAGACCACTTCACCCTTACTTTTGGCCAAAGCATGACTAAGAGTCTAGATAGACTTACGGGAAATCCAAATTCTCAATATCAGAGAATTGACTAGATGAGATGTTATGAGCTATGCAAAGCTCCTGAGGCACAAGCCTGAGACACAGGCACTTGGACACAGGGTTGAATCAAGAATGTGAAGATATTGGAGTGAAAATGAGTACATACCCAGAAGCAGGTTAAGTGAACTCATACATGCTGGCAATGTAGTATCAGTGTGACACCACTGGCTTATTCATTCTCTACCTTTCCCAAGTAAATTAGGAAATGGAGCTGGGAAGTTGTTTACAATGATAAAAGCATAGGACCAAAACTGAACAGTAATGAACACTAAGAAAATCTATGGACAATCCGATGCCAAATTCCACTTTTCCTCAGTCCTAGTCTTGCATCTTGTACAGAAAATCATCTGTCTGACAGCTTGTTCCAGGCTTATTTACCTTGCTGGAAAATATGGAGCATTCTAAGGCAGAAATTGGCCTCCATCCACCATATTGTTTTGATGATCTCTGAAGCATAAGGGCTTTCAGAGTGGTAGACAACATATTTGTGAGGTGATCTCCATACAACATGGAGAGCAGTTTCAACACTTGATTGCCATTCTCCAGTAGCCTAGCCCGTTCCTGGTAACGTCGTAGGCACTGATGCTTTCAGAAAGAGAAGACACTCCTTCAATCCTGTGTTTGCACTCAGGGCATTTATAACTGAGATGCAAGAACCATGAACAAAATCTCTTGTGGCACTGTTTTACATGTATTTATCTAGACACGCTAGCTAAGAAACTTGGCTAACTAAAATGCTGATTTCTTTGTAGTATTACAAGTTGTAAACTTTCAGCTCGAACTTGGCAAAATGAGATGGTCTTCATCAAATGCTTTCTAATGAATAGACCTTCCATTTATAACTGTCTCTCCCATATCAAACCCACTAGGAGAGAAAAATCAGCAATTATTTATAATAACGTTATTGGGTATAATTTCCAACTGTCTTTTAAAGCTCCTCCTGCTGTTTTTGAGCTGTGCATGTTAAAGAGAAGTGCTTACACTTGACCTTGTTCTTGATCCACTCTTTGTGCACAGCAGTGCCTTTCTTATTCTGAAAGATACGTACAATTTGTGTCCACATAAATTATACTGTACTTGCTATTAACATTCTTTTATCTGGTAAATTACTTACACTGATTATGTTCAAGACTGTTCTATGAGCTGTTGATAATGCAAGTCTGTGATTTGGATGTAATATGTCATTCTTAATTTAGGACGAGACTGAAAGGAGATGATAGCTTGCTGTAAAACATGCAAAAATTCAGATCCTGGCCATGTGCAGTCAGGAAAGGATCTGTGGTAGTATTTGCAGCAGGAAGCATGTTCAGCCTTGGCATCCTGGCTAAGTTCCAGCTTCAGTAATTATTCTGCCTAAATCTTCCTGCATTTCCAAATGGGTGATTATAGTATTTTCATTTATTTTGTGCCTCAGATTCATGAAGCACGTTAGCACAGATAACCTCCATCCTGTATTGCATTGGAGAAGTAACAAACAGGAAAAATTATCCGTACTTCCTTCTCTTAACAAATAGTTAAGACTGAGATAGACTCATGTGATTTAGTTTGTCCAGTCAGCCACAAGACTAGAAATGCTACACTTCTGATTGATTGAGTAAAAGATAAGGAGCCATGATCTGGAGTAAGTATACTGTACATTCAGGGTAAATGGGGCCCATTAGTAGATTGGAACACTGCAGGGCTACACCTTCTCAAAGGAGGGAGAGAAGGTGAGAGGGACGTCGCCTTCCATTTGTACAGTCCCATCTCTTAACAAATTCCAAGTGGTGATTTGACATTCAATAAATCTCACAGCATATTTCTGACTGGGGTATTACATCTCTTTTTTGTGCAAGGACGCAGAGGAAACTTTAGATAACAAGAATATGTGGTAAATAAATGGCAAAAATCAGGAAGAACCCAAATATATTGGATAAATTGCTCTGTCTTTGTGTCTGTTTCTGCACAGTGCTGGGGTCTTCCTTGAAGGTTCTCAGCACTCTCACTCGTTTGCTGTTGTGAAGTCCAGCTTCAGAGGAAAAACCCATCACAGGGAAAATCTCCTGCATTTCTTTCACTGAAAGATTACATTTTCCATGTCACTAAGGAAAACTTTTGAAATGTTAAAGGTAGATTTCTTCCATGAATTGTGAACATCTCACACTTTTGTAAGCTAGGGTTTTATTTTTCTAAGAGTAGATTTTTTTTTCAAATTAATGCAAAACCTCTCATGAATAACAAAGAAAAGTTTTTACAGACTGCGTATTTCTGAACCATTTTTATTATGATAATAATAATAAACACATAACAAGTGATCTCTCTCAGTGTTAAGCTTATTCTTATACAATCATACGACAAAAAAAAAATTGCTCTACATGACAAAAAAAAGCCTTATTCTTTTTAATGCAGTTCAGCAAAAAGACAGCCCGAAAGTGCCAGCACCATCATGTTACTGCACAGATCTGGCAGTCAGTGTTTATCTTTTGTCTGAGTCCCATGAGGTGGGAAGCAGCTTTGCAGTGCTGAATTTTGTAATATTATTATTTTTAGAGTTTCAGTACACTGAAGACATTTGTTTATATTCTTATATTTTTCCTGTGAATGAACTTGTTTAAAACTAAATATCCATTTGCTTAGAAAAGATTTTTAAAATGTCTTAATCAAGATAAAGTGCAGATAACATTCACAAACCACTGTGGACCATACCCTTCTTATATACAGTTGCAGTCCTGCCATACTGAAGCCGCCGGGTATTTTGCTAGAAATTTTTGTTTATGCTGCCATACAAGTAAGTAATTTTTATGCTATACACAACTATGCAGAACACAATGTTACATCCTTCCGTCCTCTCCAAATGAGAAGTCAAGACACCCCTCCTTGCTCTGCATAGGTTAAGAAGAGCCAATTGGATTCAGCCCATATCCCTGATGGACCATTCCCGGTGTTTTGACATGAGCAATACTTACATCACAGTCAAGAGTTAGGGCAGGTATTAGCTAGTCTGTGACCTCTTACCTATCCACAAAATCTGCCCTGCAGACCTGTGGTTTGGCATATTTTGTGGACCTATTTGCTTTGTTTACAAATCTGCTCCTCACCTACTCTTTTCTAAGAACTATGCAGGACTAGTGCTTCCTTCAGGAATTGGGCTACGGAGACCTCTCACCCAGCTTCTATATCCACATGTGAAGTTTATTAAACCTTACCTTTGAGGGGCAAGGATGCTTATTTATGAAGAATGAATCAAAAGACAATATGCTAATTGACCAATTTTTATTATACTTACTCAGTTTTGGGCCTCTCACTACAAGAAGGACATTGAGAGGCTGGAGCGCATCCAGAGAAGGGCAAGGAGGGTGGTGAGGGGGCTGGAGAACAAGTCCTACGAGGAGCGGCTGAGAGCACTGGGGTTGTTTAGCTTAGAGAAGAGGAGGCTGAAGGGAGACCTCATCACTGTTTACAACTGCCTGAAAGGAGGTTGTGGCAAGGTGGTTGCTGGTCTCTTCTCACAAGTGACAGCGATAGGACAAGAGGAAATGGCCACAAGTTGCCCCAGGGGAGGTTTTAGCCTGGACCTTGAGAAGAATTTCTTGACTCAGGGATTGGAACAGCTGCCCAGGGAGGTGGTGGAGTCACCGTCCCTGGAGGTGTTTAAAAAATGGGTGGATGAGTTCCTTAGGGACATGGTTTAGTAGGGAGACAGGCGTGGTTTGACTCAATCTCAGAGGTCTCTTCCAACCTTATGATTCTATGATTCTATGTAAATGTGTGTTTGTGCAAGAGGGCAAACCAAACTATCTTTCACCCTGCACATAGTACACACAAACCACTATTGTATACAGATTCCTGGTCCCCTGTATGGCCAGTACATAAGGCAAAAGCAAAAAGGAAGAAGATGGAATAAAGGTTTGGCTGCTCTTACCTGCACGTGTCTGCCTCTGCAAATGAAAATACTGCCTTAGTACTCATCTAGAGAAGCGAAAAATATGACAGTTTGTGGTTCTAAGCTAGGCTGATCAAAAGCATACAGACAAAATTATTTTGATGGAAAACTGGATTCTTAAATACATATTTTAAAAAGTCTTTCCCATAGATAAAAAGGAAAGAGATAATGCCGTTTTCTAAGAGCTTTGAGAAAACAAAAAGAAAAATCAATCTGCATTCACCCACATTATCAATGTTTCTGACAGCTGTTCCTCTGTCCAACACTGAGTTTTTGTTGCAAAGGGACAGTGTAATGTAGCAGATCTTTTAAATGGCATTAAAAGTCCCCATTTCTCAAAATAAAAATAGGGACAATCTAGATAAGAACAAATTGATTTTGTCACTTTCATAAACAAAGCTTCCAGGAGTAGATGATACAGGAATAAATTTATTTTTGTGTGATGATGATGAAATCCTCATTAGATTTGCTCTATTAGTTGTGATTACATAGTTAAGTCTGCAGTCTCAGCAGTACCAAAATCTTGTCGAAAATATATGCCCTACATATATTTTAGAATTATGAGAACAAACAGTTCATCTCAGGCCAAAGAACGTATGGCAGGTGTTCAATAGATGGTGGAGGTTAAATTAAATTATCCTGTGCTTGGTGGCACACGCAGATGAAGTACTTGTGCCATCATATATTTCGTGTAAGAAAAAGCAGATGAGGCGCTTTAGATTATCACATCTGCAGTGAATCGTTACTCTTGAAAAAATACATTCTGAGCTCAAGAAATACTTTTGGAGCTTATTAATAGGTGGTTTTCCCTTGTCATTTGTGTAAAGCATATTAATTGATTTGAGTTACTGCTTAAAACCACAAATACCTTGTAAAGGATAAATAGATATATATTTTTATGAACATCCTTTTTGATCCATAACCTCTGCTGGGGCTTTGAAGCATCCTGATACCATTATCAGTTGTTGTTTTCAGTCACCCACCACATTATTTATCTCAGTCAGTGACTATTTTTGGTTGGGAGAGTTTGTGCAAAGGTGGGTTAAATTTTAATATTAACAGTGTAAATGAGTAGCTAAGAACAATAAAAAATTCCTTTCTGTCATAACTCAAGAATATTTCCACAGGCATTCATTATTTTCAATAGTAAAAGGGTTTGCTATGTAGCTTTTCAAATGTTTCATGAAACTAGATAACATTTACTTATTCCAGATGTTGCCTGCTATTAAAAATCAGAAACAAAGCAACATTATGAGATTATTATTTTATTTCTGCAACATCTTGCACTGGATGTTATGCTTGCCTCTCTTTGTTTGAAATAATGTAATTAGTTCTCTGATACCAAATCACGATGTAAGCCAAATCTACGTTACTGTGTAGTATTTTTTATTATTACCATTGTCATAATTTAATGGTAGTGCATGGCTGAGGATCTAACTCAATATAAAGCCTTATGCAAAAGGCAGTAAGCTGAATACAAACAGAAGAAAAGCTATTAACGTTTCAAAGCTTTTTGAGGTGTGCCTTCTTTAAATGGCATAGTTGTTGAACACGCTCTTTGGTGCTACAACACATCTAGGTTTTCTTGCCATGTGCCCACTCCTCCAGGTATCCACTATGACAGAGCAGACAATTCTCAGAGCTGTCAAGCTTCAGTCTTGTGGAAAAGTGACATTGCAAGGGATTTGGATATTGCAGAACACATCCCTCCTGTCTTAACTGGCTCAGCTCTCCCAAGTAGTTCAGTTCATGGCACTTAACATTGCTGTCAAAGTTTTCCAGAAATGGTAACCAAGAAATACGAAAGGTATATGTGTTGTATCTTCATTCTGGTCAGGAATTTTCAGAACCTCTTCAGGAACTTTTTTAGTTTCCTATGTTTTTTTTTCCCCATTCATTTTCCTTTGGTTGCAGTAATCATGTATTATATCCACTGCCTTGAAAAAGAATTAGGAGAAAAAAGTTCCTTAATAATTGTATATTGTAATAAAATAATCCTATCCTTTACAAGTATGAAACACTTGAAGTGAACTTCCACAGGTTAATGTTGGCTTTTGCTATTCTTTCTCAACCTAATGTAGTCTAAAATAGCAGCAGTTGCTTGATCTCTTTGTAATCTGTTTTTTTCCCAATTGCTCTTCGCATTAAGGACATTTTTCTAATAGCAAGTCTAAATGTTTCCTCTCTTGGTTTCAGGCCATTGCTCCTTATTCTACCAGAAAGTATCTATATTCTGTGATCATTTCCCCCTTGAGTCTCTGTGTTTTCTAGGCTGTACAATATCAGAAGCAACCGCTCTGCAGGGTGTCACTGCATGTGCTGTGGAACACCAGTCCTCTCGATGGTTAGTAACATGCAGACTATAACACATGCTCCAAGGCAAGCACTACAGGTGTTCCGAGGCTTTTCAGGCTCTTGCTCTCATTGAGTCCTCATAAATGCTTGCACTTCGAGGAGCAGGATTTTTTTATGCTTATCAGGAAAAAAAAAAGGAAATAATTAATTTCCTTTCAAAGTTGCACAAAGAAAAACCAAGCAAACAGACAAAACACAACCCCCTCACTCTCAGCATGTCTCTGTTAGTCTAGACAAAAATAGCATTTTTTCACCTCAAAATCCACACAGTCTTAATGCAGCTCTATACACTTTATGATGTTATTTAGCTGCACTGAACACAGATTATTTTTTCTTAAAACTCTTGGCTTAGTGTCACAGTTTAGCCCTGACCCGGCTTATTTCAGCAGCCAGAACCGTGCAGTTAGATCCTAAATTCCCTTACCTCATCCTCAGGAAAAGGGAAGAGGAAAAATGAGAGGAAAAAGGCTTGTGAATGAAATTATAATATAGTAATAATAATGAAGAAAATAATTAGAAATTAATTAAATATATACAAATATTCAAGATCACACCCCCACCCTACCCCTTGATTACTATACATCACCACAAGTACTGTAGAGCAGACATGAGGTAAAGGGTCCCAGGCTAGGAAGGATCTGGGCTCAGGAGCTGGATTCAGATCCAGAATCAGGACCAAGCAAGCAAATGAGGTCCTCACTGAACGTTGGCCATTGCAGAAGTGAGTGAGACCCTTGTGATATGTCAATTTTATATCGAGTATGATGGATATGGGATGGAATCCTCTGTTGGTCAGTTTGGGGTTACCTGTTCTGTCCACCCCTCCCTGCAGGTGCAGCCCTTTTCCGCCAGCTCGAGGATGGCTTTGGTTAATAGAGGAATAAATATAAACATTGGCCTTTCTGCATACTAATGGCCCGTGTTATCACTGCTAGAGAGAAACTGTTTGGAAAATATGCAGTTTGCT
Source organism: Neomorphus geoffroyi (assembly GCA_033558235.1). Lineage (NCBI taxonomy): Eukaryota > Metazoa > Chordata > Aves > Cuculiformes > Neomorphidae > Neomorphus > Neomorphus geoffroyi. The sequence continues at coordinate 1,171,114 of JAUMJM010000028.1, forward strand.
TTCAGAAAAATGAAGTTACTTTAGCCTAGCCCAAGCCGGAGTCAGGAAACCTACCCCAGTTTAACTTGAAACATAACACTTAGCTAATATCAGGCAACACTACTGGGCTCTCTGCATGTCTTTGTTCCATGCTAACCTCCACCTCTGATGTGCCAGTTCTAGTCTCCAAGATTATGTGGATGGGATGCTCTCCTTCGTCCTGCTCTTGAATTTGTTATTAAGTCTCAGACATCCTTTCTGTCCTCAATCTGAATCCCAGACTGCCCTACTCTCTCAAAGTCTACTCCAGGACCTGCCAGTTCATCCTTTCAGATCTTTATCCCATTTTATTTCCTCTTTAGCAACGTATCTAGGACTTGTTCTTTCTCCCTTCTATTTCAGTCAGGTGTCTTTCTCCTCTGTGCATGGGAAGCCTTGAAAGGGCAAGAAGTAATGTGCCTGATCTTGTTTCTGGCACCACAGAAGCCAGGTAGAACATCTGGAAAAGGCTAAGGCGCACTCACTTTAAACATGCCCTTCCGTGAATGCACTAGCCAGCCTAACAGCTGTGCAAAGAGCATACGCAGAATGATATTTTCTAAAGGCTTGTAATGGGGCCACATCTGGGCAGTTAATATACAAGAATGACAAATGACACATTCCTGAAAGACAGTGCTGCCTCATGAAGCCTCCAGTCCCTGTTCCTAACCATGAAGGCGTAAGTAGATCTTGGTGAAAGAGGTCTACTCACAATTAATATGAGAAGAGATATATGTTTTCCCTAATCTCACTTTTAGAAGCAACAGAAATGTTTTTGCAGTGAGCAAGCAAATAAATCGCAACTTCTCACAGTTCTCCACAGTGGATATCTTTGATTAAAAGTTCAGTGGAAATGTACCCAACAGAGAGTAGGGTCTTTGTACCATAGGCACTGGCCATCCCTCACTAAAGGCTAACCTGTAAAATCCTGTAATATTCTCCTCATTCCTTTTACGGCCCAATTCTACTAATACCAAAATATTTGACAGAAATTAATGCTATATTCCAGAAGATATCTTTGATATGTGTTTACTTAGAGGTAAATGGAAAGTTTGATTTGGGCTGTCCTCCATTTCAGTATCATGATCTTGCATGGAGAATCCCAGCTGTAGGTTGTGTGTTTTTACATAGATGGTGTTGCTATGTATATTTCATATCATACTTGTTCATTCAGAAAGAAAACAGCGGCAATAGTAATTCATAAAAATAAATTTTCTAGTACACTCTCTTCTGAAAGAGATTTTTAAAGAACTATTTGCTGACTAATTTTCCCCTAGATCACATCACTTAATTGCTTATCACTTTATGCATGAAGTTACATCCATTTGTACTGAATCATGTGATTGTTCAATATGCCTACAAAGTGACCTGTCATAGCTATTTTCATCTCACAAAACATTTTCCTCTCTTACTTCTGTGATTTCTGTATTTCGGGAGATGAGTAGGCAGTTTGCAGTTAGAATTCTGATTTGGGGGCACTGGACATGTTCAGACATCCTTAATCACTGATTTTGTGCATTGTCATTAAGGGAACATCCTTAACGTGCAAAGAATTTTTTTCAAATTCACTTCCTTTCTCAATAACACAATGGGTGCTACATGGGTGGATAAAAAGCTTTGTCTTTCACCTGGGGAAACAGACTCAAGTACTGGTCTGGTACTCAATTGAGTGACATCCCAGTTACTTAGAAACTCATCTACTCCTTGCTTTTTTAGCCTTGTACATAGAGCATGGATTAAACACAAGCACTTATGTGCATTCACCATATACACATTTATCAGGTAGGAAAAAAAGGAGAAGGTAGGATAGAAAATCCACTGTACTATCATCACCTAACATTCTGCACCATGCAATGGGTGATGGAGCTGTATAAACCTTAGCATAAATATGACCACATCCTGATCTGTATGTAGATAATGCATGTATACAAGTGCGCACTCTGACCTTCTGATTCTGGACTACTCTTTCCAGCTCTCGCACTGAGTTCAGCATCTTGCAGAAGTGATATTAAGTTCCCATCTTTCTTCTTCCAGAAGCAAATCTCTCCCACTTCAGCTCCAGTTTCCAGGAGAATGCTCAGGCACCAGACTGCTGAACCATCAACCTGAACATAGACGGAAAGGTCGTTTTCCCCAGCAGAGCCTGATTTCGTTTACAGAAGAAGTGCTGCTCTCCTTGACCTGTTTGGGACAGCTCTACTTCCTTCACAATTTTAGTGTCCTTCTTCCTTCACAATTTTAGTGTCCTTGGCAAAAAAAATCCTTTCACAGCAGATGTTTATGTATTTGTGCTAATGACCCCCTTGGGAGCTTTCTGCAGCCTTGGAAGTTGTCAGAGAGAAACCATTGAGGTTCTGGCCAGAAATCAGATGACTGGATGGCAAACAAGAACATTTAGATACAGAACAAGATAGTCAGAGGCAAAAAAAAAAAAAAAAAAAGAAAAAAAAAGAATACCCATGACCAGGAGCTGGAATATACCCAGCAGCAATCACCTGTCCAGCCTGAGCATAGACTAACAAGCACGTGTGCTGACGGAGTTGTCAGGAAGCAGAGTCCTGAAAAGTGAGATAGTAATCAACATCATTAAACAGGCATCCACCTGTGCCTTCTAAGATTTGTATACTTTATGAACAGGTAACAGCTCCAAAGAACTGATGAAGATAGAGGATCACAAGACCAGTCCTTTCAAAGCTGTTTGGTGAGGTAGTTGGAAGTTTGAATTCAATAGACATTTGAAGTCAATCAGGGTTAATTAACACCTTGAGTCAAAATTAGAGCTTGAGCTTCATGGTAGACATGAGAGTCTTGGCTAAAGAACAGGGGGATCCAAGAGGATTGAGACTAGTGATTGGAGAATATTGTCTCTTTAAACAAAGCTAATATTTGTTTGTACTGAATCAACGTTTCAGTTTAGCCCTCCTCCTGAATGCAGATATTATAAAATATGAAAATAATTAAGGATAATGGTACAGTCTTTGGGTGAGGGGATATTCTTTGGTCCCTAAGGTGATGATTAACTGGGCCTTACCAAATGAAGAAGTATTGTAAACTGTTAACCTGTCTTTGTCTTCCCTAATTAAAAATACCTTGACCCTTGTTAAAAAAATGTTCGTGTTGCAGCATTGTTAGGATGTAATGATCTAAGCTGTTATTATCAAATAGTACATTAAAGCAATATAAAAAAACTGTGAAATTCACCACTTTCTCCTCCCTAAGCAAAACAAGAAGTGGCTCTGACTCATTGGCTGCAAAACCAGCTGTGGCGGTTTAGGTTATTGTCACCCAGCACTTTCCTCATCTGCTTCTTACCTTCAGTCCTTTACACACTTTATAAACATTCCCATAACACCCACTGCAAAACACAGACAGACCAAAAACTGTGCATGTTGTTTATATGTGTATAATACTGTGTAAGAACAAAGGTGCTCCAACTGTCACCTTGTGTACAGTTCACTTTCCGAAACACAGGCATCCAGTGCCTAAGAGAGCCAAGATCTCTACTAGCAAACATGGTACAGGACTAGAAGAGATCTGCACATTTGGAAATGGTGGGGGGCAAGGGAGATACTTGAGGGCACCTCAGATGACACTGAATTATTGTGTATGTGAAACAAAATCAAGCCTCTCATGTCCTAGTAAAAAGCCACTTCTGGTCATCTTGGCCAGAAGGATGAATTAACCCAAATATGTTCACCACCTCCTGGGCTGACCACAGCCAGCTAAGATTTTTCATCTGCTTTGTTTAGGTGCCAATATTCAAAAAAACCTTATGACTTCAATATTTTATTTGACATTTCTTGAAGCTGCTGCTTCTTAGTTTAGACACACTGCTGTGTACGTATATCAGAGAAATGCATGAGAAAGAATACACCACTGCACAAGGCTTTTACTCAAGAGGGGACCAGAGGAACTGGACACATCATTCTCAGTAGCCTCTTGATTATTCAGAACTTAGCTGTATCATTCAGCTTTGCCCCCCATAGGTCTTGTCACTGAGCTATTATGCAAACATCATTGGTTCATTTATGTCTTAATTGTTGATGGAATTTCCTTTAACACCTTGGTCTGAAAAGCTGACGAGTTTTTTTCCACATGGACATTTTAAGATAAATAGTTGCTGAAGACAAAGGCACTGTAAATATGAAATATGCCTGTTTTGAAGAACAGGACACTGACTGTCACTAACATAATTCAGAAAAAGTTTACAAACTTCACCTTTAGTAATATTTTACAAGATGTGTCCCAAGCTAGCTATCTTTGTATAAGAAACCAAGAGGAACTCATCTTTTCCTTAAGTAACAATGTAGCCTTCATCTTCATTTTCCTGAGACTATCTTCCTTGCTATATAACAAACCACAGATCCTACATAAAGGAAGTCTTTAGGACCCTCACAGAAATTTTCTTTATTTTAAATGTTTACTGAACTATGACACCCAGACACAGAATTCTCTGTTTTCCCTAAGTAAACTCTTATTGCAGAATCACAGAATGGTAGGAGTTGGACGGGATCTCTAGAGATCATCTAGCCCAGCTCCCCTGGTAATGCAGGTTCACCTACAGAAGAAATGTTTTGACCGCAAAAATCCCCACAGTAGGGATAAATGAGTGTCTATGAACATGTAAACTTGAAAAAACTATGTCTGTCAAATTATTCATCAACTCACACAATGGAGTCTGTAACTGAATATGGTTTTCAAAAATTCCCTAATGGATTTTTAAGAAAAATATCAGTTCCAGCATATAATGCATATAAATAGTTATTCCTAAAGCATACTGCATAAATCACTTGTAAGGTAGCTAGAGAAAGAATAGGACATTTTGCAATGACAAATTGTTTCCAACAAGCAACAGCAGTTTTCACTTGCACAACAAAAACTACAATACACAAAAGTAGTGTTTAACTGCAAAGGCTAGGTTAAAAAAAGGATAAGTTTGTGCAAATTCCACTTCTCACTTTTGAATAGATTTATATCGCCATGGTACAAGCATTACAGAAATGAATAGTTGTTTAGAAAAACATCGAAATACGGTAATTAAAGAGAGTTTAATACAGGATGATATGTTCTCAATTCAAACTCTAAAGACAATTCCCACAAGGACTTCAGGAGCTGCTAAAATATTATTGCCATCTTAATGGCATTTCATCTACACGTGTGGTCAGCTGTGCCCAGGACATGTGTGTGCCTAGAGCTCGTAATGCATTGTTGGTCTCTTATTAACTCAGGGCAGCATTGTAGAGGCCTATGTTGTAGATGCTTTCTGCTCATTGAGTTGACTACAGAGCCAAGACCACATAGGTGTCAAACATTAGACATTGCACCCAATTGGTATCTGTTTCCCACCACTGAAGAAGTCAAGAAACCGAGCTGAGATATAGCTGTTTACACCCTGTACGTCTAGATTTAAGTAAAATGAGTCCTGTGCTATTGTACATTTTCCATGTGTGATTTGCTGGAGAAGGAGGAAAAAAGTGATGGCAACAACCCTATTCATGGTCCTGCTCCTTGCTACTGGTCTCTTCTCCCTTACTTTTCTTTGGTTTGTGAGAAGGAGCCATTGTCCTCAGTGACATTAACGTTAGACCCAGGGGGAAAGACCTCAGAAGCTGATTACCTAACTTGAATCCTGATTCAATGTAGAATAACCTAAATAAAGGTGTGATTCCCAGTTATGTTCCATGTGCCTCCAGAAGACTGCTGGGATGTCCAGCTGTGGAAATTTTGTCCTGAATCCATCTGGTCTGTGAAATGAGGAAAAAAATAATTCTGTAGCGTGTTTATATGTTAAATACTCTGATTACCTCATCTCTCTTCCAAGTAATAGATAGATCCATCACATACCATCAATTTTACATAAAGAAAGCTACCCCTTTAATAAGCTTGTGTCTCAGAAAAAAAATCTGCCTTTTTTTTTCCAAGTTACACTGAATGCTAGTTTGCAGTACCCTTCCAGCCTCTGGGCCTTCCTCAGCAGTTCTTATCGATTTTCCCCATTGACTTCAGTGGAAGTTTTGGGCTGCTGTAAATTAACAGTATATATTCAGGAAAAAGACCTAGACAGCATTGTGTGTGGCTCAAATGAAGCCATCTGCTCAATGTGCAGCTGTAGGTTAAAAATGAAAATAAAACCATCAACAACGAAACCACAGTGTTTTAGGAAGTATTAAGAGATGGAATGGAAGGCATTTTACAGAAGACATTTATCATATGGTCCTCTAAATCAATACTTACCCTTCATTTTTAATCTTGCTTACTGTCTGTCAGCACTTCTCACAAAACGGAGCAGAAATGCAATAAACTGAAAGGACTTACAGACAAGTGATCCAGGGCAAGGAAATAATTCCACGTGTGGAAAGATTAGGTCTGTTTATGAAGTAGATGAATAAGAGGTGACATGTTGTAATTATCATAATATCATTATTGTGTAAAGCCTATCAGTCCGTTATTCCTTATTACTAAGTTACAATACAGGATTGAGGATACATCCTATAAAACAAAGAGAACACATTTAAGGTAGTTGGCAATGCTTCTGTGTTGTATAGCTATTCTTTGCATCTCCAGGTCAGAAAATGCTGTTGAAATATATGTTTTGTAAAAATCAAAGGCAATTTAAAAATGTATATAAACATTAACATTTCCTACTAATCTGTTACAGTGGAAGCTGGTAAGGGACCAACCAATCCTCACGTTCTGAGGACTTAAGCCTCTTGTGCCTGCCCACCAGTTGGGTGCCAGGCAGTCATTTCCCTTATCCAGAAAACAGGAGATTCCTCTTTGAAAAACAGATCTGTCCTAAAAGAGCAATTGGTGCAACACGATCGTTATAATAATACACACACATGGGCTGTGAGGACAATTGTGTGGTATGAGTATGGCAGTTTTTAAATTGGATAAGTCTCACTCTGTAGTGAATATACATTAGTGAAGTTGGGCATTCTGCCAGATCTAAGCATGCCTTGAAAACAGTTGAGCACCTTGATCAGACATCCCTAAACTTTACTCTAAACTACTTGTAGTAAGATTTCTGCAGTTAGAAAAATCTCAACCCACATTATCAGAGTAAGAGGTATTGCCTGTAAAGGAAGCAATGCTTGCACTCCCCCCCATTCAAACATCCTTTCCATCAGAGCTGATATCACAGAAACCATTCGAGCTTCAGTTAAACCAGCTGAAGAAAGTGACCACTGCTGTCCAGTGTCTTGTCCTTCCACTAGTGTATTCGGTGTTGCCTCAAGAGAGTTCCATTTTGATAACATATGGGTTGTATTCATGTATTCAGCTTATAGTCAACTGGACTACATATATATTACTACGTGCACATAAGCATATCCCACGAATAAAGGCTGCCAACAGGAAATATGGTTGGTTTATGTGTTTCAGGATGTCTTACTTCTTAATTTGCTTTCTGGTGTCTGCATCAGGTAACTAAAATTCAGCCGTGATCTGATGATATGAGAAGTGACTCCTAGAACATATGTATTTTTCCTTCTTTTCCTTCTTGAACAATGTTTTTAGTATGCATTTTTCCTCTAAATCTTATTTTAGGAATTAAATAAGGTTATCACATAAAGAAATACACTCACTATGTTATGTATGAAGATGTTTTAATTTCATATTTTACGGCTCCATCAGAAAGTAAGTGTTCTAAGAGCATTTTTAATTTCTTTATTTCTACATTCCTGCAAGTACAGCGATCTCACTATCACTGATACTGTGCAAATATACTTGCTTCATCAGGAGTTAAAAGCTGTCCATATGCCTATTGCCTTGTACTCTAAGTCTGACTGAGTAGCAAACTGCACAAGAAAAAACCAATATATTGAAATATCTGTTTCACAGCCATGAACATCTGTCTCCTCTTCAAAAGTAACATAGCGTAATCTGGATATATATTCCCAGAGTGGAACTTCGGTAATTCAGATTAGAAGCAATTCTTGATGTTTTAAGGAGCCTGTTTATTACAAAAACAATTACACAACCCACCAGCACAGTACATAGAAAGGGAGAAGTGGAAGTTTATTTAGCAAGAAGCCTCCTGGCAGATGCCAGCACAACTGGGGCAGCTAAATTGGCTTGTATCAATAACTCTTTCAGCCAGCTTGTAACAGAAACCTTCTGGGTCTAAGCCCTCTGCATATTCAAGCATACTAACCGCCCCAGCATTTTATGTGTGTCTTAAGCATAATAGTTCACCCACTTTTTCCCCTCAAAGCTCTATAATCTTTCATAGCCGCTCTTCAATATTGCTTTATTTCCTCTACAGGGAGTTTTGAGATCAGAAAACATTTTTCTTTTCAGTCCTGTTTCACATTAAGTTCAATCCCTTTTGAACAATATATTGAATAATCTTTGCATTCATTGGACTGAATCGCTGGGCACCAGCATGGATGCACCTCCAGATTTTAGTACAAGAATTGCAAAGTTAACATTTTTGCACATTGGCAGGAATGCCTTGAGCTTCCTGACTTGGAATAAGGTCTCTAACTCCCCTCATTATTTGGTTTTGTCCCTTTCTTCATACCAGACAGTGACTTGTGTGAACCACTACATTATTTTCCAGTTTAGATACATTCAAATTGATGCATTACTTTGGGTGGCTTGTTTCATGGTCATTATCTGATAACCTTCATAGCCAGGGAGAAAGCTCTGCTTTAGACTCTTATTTTTTAAACTCCACTGATCCTATTTCTAAGTAAATTTAAGCCATAATATTTAATTAAGAAATAATGTAAATATAGGTCAGGTTTCATTTTCACAAAAACTGAAATGTCTAAAGAGCTTTCATCCTAAAGGCAGTACCTTTAAAAGAAGCCCAAGTTGCATCAGCAATTAAAACCAAGAATTTTGAGGGAGCCATTTTTTCCCATATTAACGTACATTGTCTGTTTCAGCACTAGTATATTCTTTATGAGCAGCCTTTTGATTTAGCATTGTTAGTAGTGAAGTTAACATTAAAAAATACATGAAAATTAATCTTAGCTGTTTGACTCAGATTTGCTTAAATTGCCTTGTTTCATTTGTCTGAAGTTAATAACATGATAAATATTTGGCAGTCAGAAGGCCAAAGCTTGCTCAGTTACAATTTCAAATAGCCTATTAGTCTTAAGTGCAGTTTCCAAGTAGCAGCTGAAAGTTTTATAGAATCATAGAATGGTTTGGATTGGAAATGGCCATGAAAGTCATCTAGTCCAACCCCCTTGCAGTCAGCAGGGACATCTTCAGCTTGATCATGTTGTTCAGGTCTCCATCTGACTTGACCTTGAATGTTTCCAGGGATGGGGCATCTACCATCTCTCTGGGCAACCTGTTTTGAATTGTACACAATTTTCTGTAAGACGATTTTCCCAATATTAAGACGCATAAAATGGCAATTTGTTTATTGTATCTTTTAGCCCTTTATTTTGTAGTGATACTGGTTGTTTGTGCTTTCAGTCGTATCAAATCAGGTGTGTCTGCTCACTGTGCTAGACAACCAGACATCTCGCTTAGCATGGCTTGTTTTCTCACTGTAGGTAAAAACATTGGAAATTATGATTAACACTATTTCATGTGTTACATTTTAAGGTGCAGTGTGTACAAACTGGAACACAGGAAGTCCCACCTCAGCAAGAGGAGAAACTTCTTTACTGTGGAGGTGACAAAACATTGGAACAGGCTGCACAGAGAGGTTGTGGAGTCTCCCTCTCTGGAGATATTCAAACCCCACCTGGACACGTTCCTGTGCAACCTGCTGGTGGTGAACCTACTTTAGCAGGAGGGTTGGACAAGGTGACCTCCAGAGATCCCTTCCAACCCCAGTCTGTGATTCTGTGGTTCTGTGACAGCAAGCAAGCAAACAAGTGAACAAGCAACACCGAGATTTCTGAGATGACAGCCTAGCTTAACACAGGGTCTTATTTCTTGTTGGCTTTCTTGTAAGTGATAAGAACTTAATTGCACATCTTGCTGTAATTATATCTTTAAGCTCAAATGCATGGAAAATAATTTTGTCATTTTATTGGACTTTGGCGATGCTTATTTTGGCTGAGCTAGTTTCAGGACTACCTCATGAGTGTTTGTCTGCATTATGAATCGGTCTCTCTGGAGATCTTGGTTTTGGTCCTTCTCCAGGTATAGAAAATTCAAAATCCTGGTTTAACTGTAAATAGCTCCTTATTGTGCTGTAAATAGTGCGTAAATATATGTCACTTCCTGAGAGCATTTACAGTGGCAACTTGTTAGGAGATAAAGGAAATCAGGGATCATAAAAGCTGAATGGAGTTAAACTGTGCAAAGCCTTGCAAAGAGCAGTTGAAAGCAATGTTTTGATCTATGGGGCATTAATTTGGGAAGAGCAACTTAATTTCAATTCAGCTGAAATTTTAAAATAACCTGAAACATTAGATCCATTGCCCTAAAATGATTTTTTTTTTAGAAAAAGAAAGAATACACCAATCGAGATTTTTGCACTAGTGAGGTTCTCGCTCCATTTTTCTGTGGGCCAGTGTTCTGGGAAGCTACCTATGAAATAATTTTTCAGAAACTCTGAAAGCTTATAATATACAAGTGTGCAAATGAAAACTGCACATATTATTTATTTCATTTAGAATAAAATAAACATGTGCAGTGAAATTTCAGTTGGTTTTAGCGCTTTTTTACTTTCCTAATACATTAATAAAACACTTGCATAACTGCTGTGGGCTCCTGGATCAGAATGTGTAATGGTCAGTCATCTGAAAGGCAAAGAGAATTGCCACAGAATGAAAACATCTCACAGATTACCTCAGTGGCAAGTCAAGCAATAGCCAAAACCAAAAATAAGATGAAACGCGTATGATTGTCTGTGGGAAATTTAAAAATATTTGAAGGCAACTATGGTTGAATAGCACAGTTAATATTGTAAAACACAAACATTGCATCCTTTGAAGGAGTAAAAATTAGGCAGGAAAAAGAGGACCAGAATCATCACGGAACAAGGACCAAATCATGATAATTCCTAAAACTACAGATGAAGAGAATTAGACAAATGAAATCTGCACTGATCAGTACATTGTCAGGAAAAACATGTTAGAAAAGTCATACTAAAGAAAAAGAGGCTATGGTCAAAGTTGAAAAGTCTTTTTAAAAACGTAAGAGTATGATCCTTTCAGAAAATACAAGTGTCAGTGTTCTTGTCTTCCTGAAAGTCCTAAATGACTGAGGCACCTATGGCCAAACATTAAATTTTTCTACATTATTGACGCTGCCACCACCCCACACCCCCAAAAAATAAACAAAGAAAGAACATCCCTGGATAAATAACTATTTTCTAGTAGCATAGCAAATTTGTTTCAGACAGATGAAACAGCTGTACAGGCATAAAGCATCTTATAAGGTCCTACAAATACATATCTACATTACATACAAATCTATAAGTGTGTATTTTTTTAAAATTAATAATTGACTGAAGACTCTTAATATAGTGTCTGTATCTACCTCTAATAGGTTAGGCAGACTCTCATTTTAGCAGTGCTGTGAAGGCTCACGGTGAGACTCAGCATCCTAATTTAACTACATCAAGAGGCGTTAGAGAGCTGTGCCAATTACCACTTGGCTCCACACGTTCATCTCACTTCATAGGCCTCCCCACCTATCTTACCCCAGCAGCCAAGCAGATGAGAGAGGGAAGAGTCCCTTGACAGCTAAATTGCCCCTCTTGCACGTGCACAGGATTAACGTCTCTGCCAATTTAGTGATTATCTGTCTAATCCTTTTTGAATAATCTCCCTCATGTCATGTATCTAAGTCCTATCAGAGCCACCTAATCAGGCTGAGGCCATAGCAAGTTCACTCAGAAGATCCAGTTGGAAGTTCTGCAAATGGGAATCTAAAAGATACCCAGCTTCTCCTGGGTTAGCAGATAGTGTGAGTGGAGACAAGGGAGTGAGATGTTCCTTTAAAAAGGCAGATGTTAGGTTTGAATATTATGCCAGGGCTTAGAGGGGATGAGAGGTGACAGACAAGGCTGGGGGACAGTTGTGGCAGATAAACATGGAATAGGCAGGAATCAGAAAAATCTATGGGAAGGTTGAGGAGTGGAAGGTCAGAAAAGCTGGAGGAAGATGAGACATGGGCTTATACTATTGACATTCACATTTGCATTGAATTGTAGTATTAAATCCACAGTGCAGAAAAAGTCTGCCTTTTACCTATGTTTCAGGTGCCTCAGCCTTACAGCATTAGAGTGCATTCAGTGCTTAAAGCAGGCAGTGTTCACAGGTGGGCACCTTCCTTGAGGTCCTGATGGGTGTTGCTCTTGGCATTTTTGATCAAAACACATGCCCAAATATATGTTGAGGCCTTTCACTGAGCCTCTAAAGAAAAATATGAAACCATAAGCTTTACTTCCGTTCAAGCTGCTGAAAAAGTCCAGTGAGTTTGTAAGATATTTGTATTCCAGCACACCTGCCTCGCTGTGGGAACTCAGAAATACAATAGTTTGCCCCTTTTCTAATCAAGATAGTTTTATCATTAAAATTTCCTCGTATCATGGGACATCTGTGGGACTCCTTACACTTCCAATCACAGAGGTTATTTTTGAGAATGGAGCACAGCCCTTTGCACTCCTTTGACCAAATTCTGACAGCTACGGTCCAGCAGTGTACGTGAACACGCTAGATTTCTGTTACATAAAATAAAGGCTGTCATACTTTTTATTAGACTAGGATATCAGTTTAGATTCCTAAACATAGTTATAATAGAATCAAGTTACAATGTCACTGTGATAAAAGGTATCACATATTTACTCCGTCCTTTTTACCTTATTCATTCACAGATTGGAGTTTCCTGGATTCCTGTCAAAAGAATTAGTCTTTTAAGAATAGAAAAGACCAATGCCATCTTTATACAGTTTAGGAATTCATCTTGAGTAGCCCAAAGATTAACAATATCAGTGATAACTGAGTCAAAGGCGTCTACGGAGTACACTAACAACAAAATAGTCCATGGAACAATAGACGAGTAATTCAACAGCGCACAACTGCTGAATAATCATCTTAACCTCACCAAGGGTCAGGATGGCAAATGAAATAAATAAAAAATGAATGGGTTTACAGAAAGAAGGATGGAAAGAACAACAATGTACTCAGAGGGAACTATGCAATTTTGAAGAATAATGTGTGCATAACAGAAATTGTACAGCTGTTAACAGGAAAGAAAAATCAATTTTACACTATATAAAAGGATATATTTACATCATTATGATTATGTTGGGAAAGGATTAGAATTTCAGTTTCTTCAAAGCATTCTTGCAATCTGTCATATGATTCTTCCTTATCTGATGATCATGATGATGCATAAAGAATAGCACCTCTCAAGCATCAGTTTATTCAGTAACAGACCACCTTGTCTCCTTGAGCTCCCTGACTGCCAGATCCCATGTCTTTGTTTTCCATAGGTAAATTTAATTAAACCAGGAGAAGTGTAGTTACAATGATTTACAAACAGTGGTAGCAACTAAAGGTGAAAAAAAGAGTGGGGGAGAACAGTAGAAAGTGCACATGTATTAAGGAGCTCAATAATATTAGAAGGGCAGATCAATCCTAAAATTGGCATAAGTAAGTGGTACAGAAGAAAGCAAAACCCAGATGACTGAATTTAAATGGTGGTGGTATAAGAAAACACAAGTCATCATTGTAGAAAGTATAGGTGTTTCAGAAATGGGTAGTTAAACAATTATTTGCTTTTCTATATAGTTTTAAAATGCATCATTCTGATTTGAGTACAGGCTTTGCACATGTGCAAAAACAAGGTTGGCCAATGCCCATAAGTAAATCCATTCTATCTGCCCAGACTAGAACACTTTCTTTCATCCAATTTCAACTTTTTATTTTCTCACAGCTACTCCATCCATGCTTCCCCAGAAGGGAATGGCAGGAACATGAATCATGCCTCCCAAGCAGACTAATCAAGACCCTGGGATACTCCCAAAATCCTGCTTCCCCCTCTCAGGTGTGTCTGTGGAAGCTTTAGCACACCACCTTAGCCACTGTGCTTACCTAGGAAAGCTCCATAGGAATCAGTTTGTTGCTTTATCAGTTACAACCACTCTTTTAAATTTTATCTGGCACCATGTAAAAGGAAATGCAAATGCAGGCTCAGTTACAGTCCATTTTACATAGGAAGAAGGTCTATGGGAGAGGAAAGCCGTACTCTCCTTCAACAGCATTTCCTGATTAGTTTAAAACACTGTCAGAAAGTCAGAAATCATCCTGGAGGCAGATAACTGCAGTGAGCTGTGTATTAGAAGAAATGCACTCACTCTCTGCCCAAGCATGGGCAATGTCAGCTAATGAGGGGTTATATTCCTGATCATTTCCACCTCTTTGCTACCTCAGATCTCTACTACTACTGTATTCTCTAGGACAGATGTTAGCCTTCCTCCTTTCTTTCTTGCCCTACCTGATGCAGACACTGGAATTTGCAGAAGCTTAAAACAGTGAAGAAACAGGCCTTATGTTCTGACTGGAATTTGTACCCTGGTTGAATGAATGAATGAGGGGAGAGAGAACCTGCTAGAGCTGCTGGTGGCCTATGAAAGCTGCAGTATTGCACACACACAGAAGCTCACAATACTGTGTTTCAACTACAGCTTAGTGGCAGATCTGCCTTCTCCCCACCCTTTTCCCCACCTAAGCTAAGTTTTATTTGAATAGAAACTCACTACAATTTTTCAAACAGAAAAATATCCTTAAAGAAGCCAGAGAAAACAAACTGGGTTGTATTCAGTTTTATCTGCCTACAGCAGCCTTGTAGGTGTGATTTTCATTCCAGACAGTTTCCTAACTGAGAAGCAGAAAGCTCTGCTGAGTTTCCCCACATCCTTATGACATCTTTTCCATTGCCTCCAAGGTGTGGCTGTGTGCTTCCCAGATCTTGCTTCAACCTTTTGATCTCTCAAAGATGTGAGCTGCAATGACTCTGCTGGACTCCACTGCTCTGCCCATCCTCTGTTTCTCCCCAGATCAGTTCGGTAGTGCTTCAAGAACTTCCCCTGGCAAGTCCAGCTAGCTTCTTCAAAGAAAATAAAGCCAAATTACAACAAACCCATCAAATACACATTTTGCCATGGGTACAGCAACAGTTGAACCTTGCAGTAGGGCTGAAAGGCCAATTTTGTGAGACCAGCACACAGGCAGTGGGTCCTAAAGTGCTGCTGATAGTCCTGGATAAGTGCTTTGTTTAGTTGAGATGCATTTTATATGTTCAGAATGGGCCTATGTAATTTGTTATTGTACTACTGTAACTTGCATTAGGTAAACATTTATAGCAGTCAGTGGAGCAATTTTTGCTTTCAAGTTTGACACTGAGGCAAAACCAGGGCTAATAATTACAAATGAGTGGTTTTCAGAGCGTGAAATACTGAAGAAAAGTTAATGAATTGTAAGGTTTGTCTTAAGGTATATAAGCAAAATCAAGCAGTTAAAAATGATGAAAAAGCATACAGTCTGCACACAACATATACACACTGCGTATTTCTGCTGCTGTCTTGTATTCTTTGTAGACATTGTATAAAAAGAGACATTTTCCTATACCTGTACCATCCCAGATAGCTCTACATCACTTCTTTTTTATCACTCTTCCATTTTCTTCCTTCCTTCCTTCCTTCCTTCCTTCCTCCCCTCCTCTGCATTTTTCTTGTCTTCCGCATACTTAATTCTGTGCTGTGGTGAGGCTGCCTCCAGCTTTTGCTATGGCTTTAACCAAACTTTTCTGATCACTTTGATAGCAAGGCATTAATAAGTGACTAAAATCTCAGAATCATTCTGGGAGAAAAAAATACTCTCCCAGTTCCTACACATTAACTACAAAATAACCCCTGGAGGAACATAGAATGTGGATACATCAGTCCAGTAGAAATACAAACTTCAGACTTGGGCACAAGCTGGTGGGAGTTTGTTTGGTTTCAGAAAAATGATCAGCTATCAAATACGAGGTCATTTTAGTGGGTGTGCCTGACTTAAAGGTGTACACTGAAAGAAAAAAATGGAGAAAACCCTACCCTGTTCAGCCAAAGGTAAGGATACAAAGGACTACAGTATCTGATGTCTAAACAAATAAAACCAGCAATGGGATGCTTCTCTGAATGCTTTCACTTATATGAACAGAGAAGTGCAACTTGCCAAGGCACAAAGTAGCATGGAAAGAGGCCAGTTATTAGAATAACGATATCAAAAGTCAAATGTAAGCTGAGAAAAGCTTATCTCAAGTTAATGAACTGGCATATAGATGAGTTAAAGACAAAACATGAAAAATCCATATTGAAATAACTGGCAGAACTTCAGCTCTATTGTAATGCTCTAATCACGAAAACAACAGCACATCAATTTGAAGTGCTCAGGAGATGGTCTGTCTCTGTCTTGCAGCGGAGCAACAGGGACTTTTTTCTGTTTTCCAACACCCTGTTAATGTCTTGCTGTTTTGCTGAGTGCTTTGTTCAGCAGTTGGGTATGGTATGGCTCAAGGATCCCAACGCAGTGGGCAAGTTCTAACCTTTGTAGACCATGAATGGCATCCCAGCACAGATTTCCTTGCTGTGGCATGATTTCAGCAGCTGAAATCTGCCTTTGGCTCTTACTTAGTTAGCCAAAGTTTTCCTTTGACTTTAACTCAAGGCAGCTGAAACAAGGCAATTCATTTGAAGCATTTGAATAAAAAAATACATTGTAACATTCCCCATAAAAATCCATGCTAAGAAATCCATATCAATATCTTAATCCTCTGAAGACTTAACCCTAGCAGGAGTCAGGAGTTTGACTGGCAGCCACCTCCTCAGAATTTGCAGAAGAATGCTTAATGCTCCAGCAGGCAGAATCCCATTGCTATCACACAAACAGAAGCTTGAAGAGCAGATGAATCTGAGGTATTGGCATAACAGTCCTTCAATTACATATTATTTTAGTGTAGTGTTGCTAGGTTCTGGCTTTTGTTTTCATTCATTTCAGTCATTATAATGAATTGAAGTAGGCTTTATATCTTGAATGCTTTTTCTCTAAAAAATGAGCAATATCTCTACATTTTACAAGACGGACTCCTCAGAAGGAAATTGCACTTGAAGAGGAAACTGAGAAGAACGATCTCACTGCACTACAGGCAGAGCCAAAGAAGATTTCTAGGTATTTTTGCTGTGTATTATCCTCTTAAAAGAATATACAGTGGAGGCATATAATTTTAAGGACATGGTAGAATGTTTAGCCCATTTAAAAAGCAGCTAATCAACCTTCTTAGAAGAAATATTTAAACAATTTAACAATGGAAATGAGAAATGCAGACTAAATGCTGAATTTATTGTAATTCCCAAGTCAAATCTGCAAAACTGTATGCATTTCAGGTTTTGAGAGTGCGTTTTTTTTTAAGTTACAGTTCTGAATCCGACAGCTTGTGTTCAGGGTAGTGAATTGGTAAATTAAACTGTCTATTGACTTTTTTTAGGCAAAATTGGAAGATAAATTGATTTTCTTAGATGCTGGTATTCTGTACGATTGAACATCCCCAAAGAGATTTCAAATGGAGCCTGTTTGTTGTCTTACTAATTTGCACACCAAGGTTTTTTTTTTCCCCTTGATTAAAACCTTTGCAAGGAACTGCTCAAACCTTGAGAGTTGCTAGGCACAACTTTAGGCCAGCGTGTGCCAAATATGCCACAGCATGAAGTCTTCAGCTGTCATCCAGCATACTGTGTGTAAGCAATTGGCAAGCCTCTTTTTCCTCTGCCTCCAAGGACTTCTGTTATTGAATTACTACATAGTGTATCTCAGCCTAATTGAACTCATTACTTAAGGGACTAGTCTGTCTACACAAGTATTTAGGAAATATTATTCCTGAATAACCACACGTATATTCTTATGCTGAACAAGAATGGACTAGATACCACATCTAGATAAAATAATGAATGAATGAATGGGTCCTAAAATACGTTCTGCCAGCTTCACTGAATCAAGACCTCCTGGAAAACCCACAAGCAGCAATTCGCTTTTCATTCATGAGAGTTGGTGGAAGAATCTCAGCTTTCCAGGAGCATGAGACAGGAACCATGAAACCACTTAAGAGGAGTCAGTTTTTTAACAGCAAGAGAGAATGACGCTGAAAGGAGTGGTCTGATAAAGAATTAATCCCAGTGACTTTAAAAGTACAGCTATGCAAAGGCATGATGAAAAATGACTCCACCTAAAAACACATTTCCCTCCTCAGGATAGAAATATTTGCCCTCGCAGGCTTTGCTGGTCTCTTTGAACTGACCAGGGCTAGGACAGGAGGCCAGTGGATGCCCCATCAGCCAGCAACACCTGCCTTGACAGTTTTGGCATGGACTGAGGGACACACACCCATGCAATGATGAAGCAACACCTGGGGGCCAAGGGCCAATCTGAACAGTCACTTTGGATATAATTGTCCCTTTCCAAGGAAGTTAAAGGATTTGAAGTGGTCTGGATGTAACTTCTGCTGGGCCAAGTGGCCTCCAGAATGGACCCAGGTCTGTTGGATACAGTAGTATAGATATACTTTAATTTTAACATGTTGTTCCAGTATGCACTGTGACTCATAACAGAAAAAAAAAAAGCAGTGAAAAATTCACAGTTTAAGAAAGACAAATGTCTTGCTCTGATGAAAAAGGGATGATTCAATCACTAGGGCCATTTGATTTTTCTCATACCAGTGTAAATCAGGAGTGATTCTGTAGAAACTGAAATAATATCTGTGCTGGGTAAAAGAGATTTGAATGAGGCCTTTTACAGATACGATTAGCAGGATGTGCTAAGGATCATTTTTGTTCCCATTTTGGAGCCCTATGATAAGCTTTAGAAATACTAAAATACTCCATATGCCATGGAGCAGAGGTAAGCTGGAAATGTGCTTGGAATATGCACACTTAATATCGACTAGATCATCCTTCTGGTTTTAGGAGTTCCCCCACCTGAACTTGACTGAACTTGTCAAATCACAATAAGCATTTCCTGAGCCAATGAGAAGTTTATCAAGAAGCTGCATCCAGGGGCACACAGCTCGGCTTCCCCCAGGTGCTCTTGTTCACTTCAGAAAAGTGAATCCTTCTAAAAAAAATAAAACTCATGATTATCAGGGAAATCTGTTGTGTTAGTTGCATTTGAGTGTGGTTTTGTTTCTTTATTATGTATATTTTAAAAATATGGTGCTAGTATCTCAACTTTTTCTGTTTTCTGTTGTCTTTTATTCTGGTACTGTGCCCATGTTTGTGCTTCGCACTGCTATTGTCATATCTATATTGCTTGCTTTTCATACGGTCTATGATCTTTTTCTCCCATTTAGCACTGGAGATAAGGCAGAAAGAAAAAGCTGCTTATTGTACCCACTTGAGTTCTACTTTTAGCTCAACATTTTATGTGAGTAGTTTCACTGAAATAATAGAAAAGTTTGGCTATTCTCTATTATGATTTTCTTGTTGCATAGAAAACATTAACCACTAAGTAACTGTAATTTTAATGCAGATTTCTGGAAAAACTAATCTGCTGTTACTTTTAAAAAGTAGGGAAAACCAAGATGAGCCTGGAAAAGTCTCCAGATATAAAGGAGTGAAATTATTTATATGTGTAACAGGCACAAACTTGAGGCTAATAAATTTGAATGCATCAGTATATGAGTGTGCAGTAAGCCCAACTAGACAAGCATTCTGAGTTTCAGGGTGCTGGATTTTGCTGTATTGTGCAATATCTTTTACTCACAGTGCCAACAAGAGATATGTATTAGAATTAGGTGGAGAGATGTGAGTAGGGCCCCAAAAGTGAAAAATAAATTAATCTCCACATGGCACAAGGACAGTTGTGTGCATTAGACAAATAGAACACCACCTTAAAAGAAAAATGTGAAGAATCTGGCCATGTACAGAAAGAAAATGAAACCAAAGAAATGAGCTACTTTGCAGAAGAGAAACAGAGGGATACATTATCGCAGCCCAAACACTGGCAAACTGTTTTGTGAGGATAGTAGAGGTTGGGAAAGAGGAAAGGCGTAAGCTACAGAGACTACCAGCCTCATTTAATCCACATTCTGTGAGGCTGGAATTGCAGCTATTGTAGTAGGAGTCTTGATAACATATTTGGAAAATTTCCTTTCAGTGAGTAATACCGGTTGGCACATGTCTTTAGTTTACTTAGGGTAAATTGTGGAGGACCGGGCCGCCCAGTGTAAGGGAAAGTACAACATCCTGGCCCAGACTGTTGCCAAATGTTGGGACAGATTTCACATTCAATAACACAAGATACATAGGCAACACTTTGAAGACTGTACTCAATTTTCTTTTAAGCAAATTTCCAGAATGTATGGGGAATTTGATTCTGCTGCCCATTAGACTTATTAGCTAATATAAATATTAATAATTAATATAAATCCCGTTGGTTTCAGCAAACCTGTTTGGAATGGGATGATGACAGACTATAATCTAGTTGACTAAATTCTAGCTGCGAAGTGATCTAGAAAGCTATGTTGGGAAGAGTAATTTAATAGAAAATGGGTAGAAGAAAAAGCAAGTGCCAATCAAGTTTTACCTACAAAACTCTTACCTGAAAAGGTGTGCTCCCCTTTTTGAGGTATCTGTTTATAACTGTTCTTACTAGGAGTGCTTAAAAAAAGCAAAAACCCAAAGCAAAACTTATATATGACGCACATTATTCAGACTATAAAGTCATAGACAGAAACAAAAATGAAATATGCCGACATCTCCCAATGACCACGTTCTTTTTATGTGCACGTTTAATTTGCTGCACACAATAGGTAATGGCATAGGAATTCCAGCACAGGTATTCAATTCTACCCTCCATCACCAGCCTGTCTTAAATATATTTCTTACGTTAGTTTATCTATAGGTTCCATATGAAGTGTGTGTTGTAGCAGAACAAGTGCAAAGTGTTTGCAAAAAAAATTGGCTGAGCCATGAGTGCGAATCAACACACAAGAAAGCCAACAACCTATAGACATACTGGCTGGTAACCAGAATGGGGCAGTGGAGATACGTCAAGAATTCCCAGAGGGAAAAATGAGATACTTTAGACTAAATTCACCCACCGCTACTCATGCCTTTACTCCATGACATGCCTGAGTGTAATCAGTGAGACTAATATCACTGAGGACACCTTAAACAAAGCTAAACCCCAAACTTTCCTTATATTCAAATAAAAATGACAAGAGTATCAACAGAATGAATTAAGCTAATATATTTAGTGCACAAAGAGCTGCTAAAGAGGTTGCTTAGCATAGTATTGTAAATCACATAATTCTTACCTGTAAAAAAATACTTTCTATTCAACATCCAAATGATAGCAAGCATTACCTTTGGAATTATTTAATTATTTATTTTAACATACTTACATACAGTGAGTGACTCATCCTGATATAATAGTTTGTTTAAACATAATCTAAGTAAAGACTTCTATGACTTAGTGAAAGTTTTTAACATGTTTGAGACTCAGAAACTTTCCTCACAAGACTTCATAAATATAATCATAGTGACAATATGTATTTTATTGTCATGATTTCCGGCTTTTGTGTCTTTACTGACAATGTTTAACAATGTTCTAGTTGCATTTGAAATTGATAACACTTGAGTAAAATATGCAACATACAGTTTGAAATTAATTCTAAGCAGCTACAGAAATTTAAACAATACATGTTTATAGGTACATGTATAGTATGCATTGGTGTATAATAATATATACACACTTGTTTGTTTTAACATTTAGCTTTAATAGCAAAAAGTACAGTAGAATTCCACTGATAGCAAGATTTGCTTCTAGATTATCCATGGAAAATTGGTGTACCTTTTCTGAAAATCAATACAAGCTCCAAACAAAATATAATACCAGGTAATTGTCTGCTGTGGTCTAAACCCAATAATCAATTTGAACACCTAAATAATTGAATTAAACCCTACAGCAATCAAATAGATACTTGATAATGAAATATCTCCAGTGAAAAAGTGAGTAAAATTTTGAATCAATCCCAAGTAGGTGAGTGTACAACATTTAGGATAAGGCCTCTCAGTCTTGACTGGAGCCCCTAAGTACTGCTGGAGTACAAATAACAAATAATAGTACTTGTACTGTAAACTCTCTAAAATCAGTAATATTACCAAGCATTTTCCATCTTTGAAACACTGTACAAACACGAAACTATTCCTCACAACACCCCTGTGAGGTAGGTATAAAAGTATTATCCCATCTTTACTAATGGGGCAATTCATCCCAATACTACAAGGTGCTAGCTGACTCTGCAAGGGGGAGTTCACTCCCTGATTCCCAGAGGCCCCAGAAATATGTAATTCTCAAGCAGAATCAGAGTCTAATTAACGACTTGCCCGCCTTCCTAAACTATATCAGTGGCACACACAGCCTGAAGTTGTTTGGCTTTCACATTTGTCACTTTGTCAATTGACTGAGACAGTCTCCTTTCTGAAAAAATAAAATACTGTACGTTAGTGCTGAGACATGCACAAACATGTATTTTCATAAATCTGTAGATACCTTTAATTATGTGCAAAGGGAAGGCATTTCCCTGTGAGTGCTGAACAAGGGCAGCAGAGCCACAGCAAGATTCTCACGTTCTTCTAGTTTAGTTAGAGATTCTTTTACTCGTGTATGTGAAAAATGATTGATTATTCATATGATGACATCAAACTCTGTATTAAGGGGCACAGCCATTTTTTTTTCAGATTCATCTTTCAGGACCTCCTTTAAAACTTGGATAATCCTGTGGTATGTAGTAAAATATATGTGTTATCTTTTCCCTCTTTTTAAAAAATAAACTCCAGAATCCTTTTGCCTAGACATACATTTAATATATTCTATAGCTCATTGGTGTGATAACGTGTAAAGTAAAGCAAGACATCTGAACCTGGAAGAAGTCCCTCTTGCACCACTATAAACCTGCAGTATATCTCCACTGAAGCTCATGGAGTTTCCAGTAGTGTAAAAGCAGGTGCAGCAAAGTTAGGATCAGGACTTCCATCCTTGTTACCATCTGTGGCTGCCCTGTGCCAGCAACACTAACAAACTTCATGCCTTCATCTGGAGGAAAGAGTGTGAACAGTACGTTTGTTAACAAATGCTGTGAGCGACACACATACCTGATCCCATCACTGATGACTTCATCGTTCAGTATGCTAGTGTTACCTATAGATGTAAAAACCAGGCAGCTCTTTTGACTTCTGCAGTATCAGATAAAAAGGAAAAAAATAAAACACAATATCTTCCAAATGACAGAGGACATGCAGAGAAGCAAATTAAAGGCAACTCAAATACAGCACAATACAGTTTTAGGAAAACAAATTATTTGTTGAGATAGAAAGAAAAACTAGGTAAAGAAACAGATTGATTGATACAGTGAGGGCTAACATATGCAAAAGAAAAAAAAAAAGGCAGAAAAGTAGTTCCGTCAATCAGTTGTCATAAATGCTGTTTTTAATATCTCATGGAAAAAAAATGTAATGAAGAGTTTGAAAGCCTTGCTGGAATTTTTAGGTTATAAACCAACCCTCCTTTCAAAAAAATAACCAGTATTTTTTCTGATTATATAGAGTTCCTACATGGCTCTATTTTAAAACATCTGTAATTCAGCAGACTTTGACCATTTTTAACTGTGTAGCACATTTTATTATTCAATGTTTTCCTATAATAAAAAAAATAACCCATACATATTTAAAAATAAATACCATTCTGCTTTCACCTTTTGAGGGGGAAGAGGGGAAGGCAGGTCATTTCCCACTTGTGTTTTGAATAGAGAACTATAATTATCAGTGCTCCTTTACTTTCCTTCTCTTTTGCATGTCATGTTTTCTCTCAGTAAGTCTCAGGGATGTGCATGCAGGAACACAAGTGCAAAC